>JAQNBH010000004.1:44517817-45117817 GCA_028752905.1 Cladorhizidae sp. MBARI D1340-BT2
ATTTCCGTACATATGTTTGCCGCGTGAACCCTCCAAAACGCGCGTGCGTGAAATAAAAAAATGCGCACACATTTCTTGATGGCAGTCGTAAAAGCCACTTGATCCCCATTATGACGTACTTTCTGTGCTGGTTGCAGTCATGGCAAGCTCCTGGGTCAGCACAGCATGCAGCCTACTTGTCCCTGTGAAATGTTCATTTTACCATAATCTAAAAATGTACCTATTAAAATTTGAGATAACTTTTTTCAGATATCTGCATATTTATAACTGGCTTCCAGAGTAAACCCACTTTGTATTGAAGCCACGCCTTGTTCTATCACTTGCTCTTTTTTTCCAAATCATTGTTCTACAATTTCAGAAGCGTACTTTGACTCCTTTTCTGAAGTCTATCATTCTAGAAAATAAACAGCTAGCTGTTTTACTAAAAAAATATCAGTATCCACAGCTATGCATGTAACTATGGTTTTAATCTGCACATGTGCACAAGAATCTGCACATTTACCATGGCAACCCGATCTTGCTAGATAGAGCTAAAGTATGATAGTTAATAAACCTCTCAGAGACTTGCTAGAAATAGACAAGTTATTTGTCTTCTGATAGAGTTGATGCTGCTTGTAATTCCAGATTTGTTGTCCAAGCCCTCATGCATGTGCCTCCTCTCCAAGCCCTCATGCATGTGCCCTCTCCAAGCCTCATGCATGTGCCTCCTCTCCAAGCCCTCATGCATGTGCCTCCTCTCCAAGCCCTCATGCATGTGCCTCCTCTCCAAGCCTCATGCAAGTGCCGCCTCTCCAAGCCCTCATGCATGTGCCTCCTCTCCAAGCCCACATTCATGTACCTCCTCTCCAAGCCCTCATGCATGTGCCTCCTCTCCAAGCCTCATGCATGTGCGTCCTCTCCAAGCCCTCATGCATGTGCCTCGTCTCCAAGCCTCATGCATGTGCCTCCTCTCCAAGCCCTCATGCATGTGCCTCCTCTCCAAGCCCTCATGCATGTGCCTCCTCTCCAAGCCCTCAAGCATGTGCCTCCTCTCCAAGCCCTCATGCATGTGCCTCCTCTCCAAGCCCTCATGCATGTGCCCTCTCCAAGCCCTCATGCATGTGCCCTCTCCAAGCCCTCATGCATGTGCCACCTCTCCAAGCCAGCATGCATGTGCCTCCTCTCCAAGCCCTCATGCATGTGCCTCCTCTCCAAGCCTCATGCATGTGCCTCCTCTCCAAGTCTCATGCATGTGCCCTCTCCAAGCCCTCATGCATGCTTCCTCCTCATGCATGTGCCTCCTCTCCAAGCCTCATGCATGTGCCCTCTCCAAGCCCTCATGCATGTGCCCTCTCCAAGCCCTCATGCATGTGCCCTCTCCAAGCCCTCATGCATGTGCCCTCTCCAAGCCCTCATGCATGTGCCTCCTCTCCAAGCCCTCATGCATGTGCCCTCTCCAAGCCCTCATGCATGTACCTCCTCTCCAAGCCCTCATGCATGTGCCTCCTCTCCAAGCCCTCATGCATGTGCCTCTTCTCCAAGCCTCATGCATGTGCCTCCTCTCCAAGCCCTCATGCATGTGCCACCTCTCCAAGCCCTCATGCATGTGCCTCTTCTCCAAGCCTCATGCATGTGCCTCCTCTCCAAGCACTCATGCATGTGCCTCCTCTCCAAGCCCTCATGCATGTACCTCCTCTCCAAGCCCTCATGCATGTGTCTCCTCTCCAAGTCCTCATGCATGTACCTCCTCTCCAAGCGCTCATGCATGTGCCTCCTCTCCAAGCCCTCATGCATGTTCCTCCTCTCCAAGCCTCATGCATGTGCCCTCTCCAAGCCCTCATGCATGTTCCTCCTCTCCAAGCCTCATGCATGTGCCCTCTCCAAGCCCTCATGCATGTGCCTACTCTCCAAGCCCTCATGCATGTGCCTACTCTCCTTTTTCATCTCTCTCTTTCTTATAGGCCGACTTGCATATTTGCTTTGAGTGTAGCTATATATTCACTCACGCTACTTTCATCAGACACTTCTCCATCACAGTCCTCAGTGGGAGAGGTCATCTCATCCTCATCCTGGATCTCCGCTCCTAATTCCTTCATCTCACTTCCATCTTCGACCGGGTAGAGAGCAGATATGATGGGCCCGTCCCGCTCCTGCTGAAGATGCTCCTCCTTCTTGAGGTTGTCTTGCTGCATCTTCTGGGCACGGGTGACCACCAGGCCTGACTCGGTTGTGATGGAAGTAGATGGTCTCTTCAATTTCTGGCTCTTCGCTCAGAGCCTTCTTCAGATACTGCCTGAAATGGGGAATGTCTCTTCCCATCAGCATATCTTCGGTTATGTGCTTTGACACTCCTACAGCAATGCAGGTAGACTTCTACCTCCAGCATGACACTTGCTGCTGGGAAGTATGTTTTCCTTTCTGAAGCCATACTATAGGGAATACTCCATCCTAAGTAATCTTTCTCAGCTACACATCGAGGATGCACAATGGTCTTCGTGCATCCAGTATCAAGTAATGCTGTTATTTCATGACCGTTGATCCTAACTGTCTTGGTCCGGTCAGGCATCTTGGGTTTCCAACATAAACTTACAACAACACTCAGTTGTACTATAGTCAGTTTTTTAAAAAACTAAAACAATCCCGCGTCTCCAACAACAACAATCGATTTTACCCCATTTTATAACTCCAGCTGATGACATCACTGTTCGTCAGCAGTGGATTCGGTACTCCGTAAATAAACCCGAGGGTTGTAGCCCTCCGCTGGCCTTCCGTTGCAAAGATTCCCTTTGTGAGCTTTGTGAGCTTTGTTGGCAACCACATGTCCTTTTGGAGAGCTTTCCTTTTGATAGCTTCCTTGTTGAGTATTTCTTTGTGGCTTTGTTAATTGCTCATTACTGTTCTTATTCGTTTGTAGGTACTGTGCTGTCTCATACTTGTCTAGTGCTGGGCACTCTGTAGTCATGGTTGAGATCCCTGACAGGAACACACCAGACAGTGGGAACATGCCAGTACACACCAGTGAGTGGGAACACACCAGTCAGTGGGGACACACCAGTCAGTGGGAACACACCAGTGAGTGGGAACACACCAGTCAGTGGGAACGCACCAGTCAGTGGGAACGCACCAGTCAGTGGGAACGCACCAGTCAGTGGGAACGCACCAGTCAGTGGGAACACACCAGTCAGTGGGAACACACCAGTCAGTGGGAGCACACCAGTCAGTGGGAACACACCAGTCAGTGGGAACACACCAGTCAGTGGGAACACACCAGTCAGTGGGAACACACCAGTCAGTGGGAACACACCAGCCAGTGGGAACACACTGGTCAGTCAGTGGGAACACACCACTCAGTGGGAGCACACCAGCCAGTGGGAACGCACCAGTCAGTGGGAACGCACCAGTCAGTGGGAACGCACCAGTCAGTGGGAACGCACCAGTCAGTGGGAACACACCAGTCAGTGGGATCACACCGGTCAGTGGGATCACACCAGTCAGTGGGAACACACCCGTCAGTGGGAACACACCAGTCAGTGGGAACACACCAGTCAGTGGGAACACACCAGGCAGTGGGAACACACCAGGCAGTGGGAACACACCAGTCAGTGGGAGCACACCAGTCAGTGGGAACACACCAGTCAGTGGGAACACACCAGTCAGTGGGAACACACCAGTCAGTGGGAACACAGTCAGTGGGAACACACCAGTCAGTGGGAACACACCAGTCAGTGGGAACACACCAGTCAGTGGGTACACACCAGTCAGTGGGAACACACCAGTCAGTGGGAACACACCAGTCAGTGGGAACACACCAGTCAGTGGGAGCACACCAGTCAGTGGGAACACACCAGTCAGTGGGTACACACCAGTCAGTGGGAGCACACCAGTCAGTGGGAACACACCAGTCAGTGGGAGCACACCAGTCAGTGGGAACACACCAGTCAGTGGGAACACACCAGTCAGTGGGAACACACCAGTCAGTGGGTACACACCAGTCAGTCGGTACACACCAGTCAGTGGGAACACACCAGTCGGTGGGAACACACCAGTCGGTGGGAGCACACCAGTCGGTGGGAACACACCAGTCGGTGGGAGCACACCAGTCGGTGGGAGCACACCAGTCGGTGGGAACACACCAGTCGGTGGGAACACACCAGTCGGTGGGAACACACCAGTCGGTGGGAACACACCAGTCGGTGGGAACACACCAGTCGGTGGGAACACACCAGTCGGTGGGAACACACCAGTCGGTGGGAACACGCCAGTCGGTGGGAACACGCCAGTCGGTGGGAGCACGCCAGTCAGTGGGAACACGCCAGTCAGTGGGAACACACCAGCCAGTGGGAACACACCAGCCAGTGGGAACACACCAGCCAGTGGGAACACACCAGTCGGTGGGAACACACCAGTCGGTGGGAACACACCAGTCGGTGGGAACACACCAGTCGGTGGGAACACACCAGTCGGTGGGAACACACCAGTCGGTGGGAACACACCAGTCGGTGGGAACACACCAGTCGGTGGGAACACACCAGTCGGTGGGAACACACCAGTCGGTGGGAACACACCAGTCGGTGGGAACACACCAGTCGGTGGGAGCACACCAGTCGGTGGGAGCACACCAGCCGGTGGGAGCACACCAGCCGGTGGGAGCACACCAGCCGGTGGGAGCACACCAGCCGGTGGGAGCACACCAGCCGGTGGGAGCACACCAGCCGGTGGGAGCACACCAGCCGGTGGGAGCACACCAGCCGGTGGGAGCACACCAGCCGGTGGGAGCACACCAGCCGGTGGGAGCACACCAGCCGGTGGGAGCACACCAGCCGGTGGGAGCACACCAGCCGGTGGGAGCACACCAGCCGGTGGGAGCACACCAGCCGGTGGGAGCACACCAGCCGGTGGGAGCACACCAGCCGGTGGGAGCACACCAGCCGGTGGGAGCACACCAGCCGGTGGGAGCACACCAGCCGGTGGGAGCACACCAGCCGGTGGGAGCACACCAGCCGGTGGGAGCACACCAGCCGGTGGGAGCACACCAGCCGGTGGGAGCACACCAGCCGGTGGGAGCACACCAGCCGGTGGGAGCACACCAGCCGGTGGGAGCACACCAGCCGGTGGGAGCACACCAGCCGGTGGGAGCACACCAGCCGGTGGGAGCACACCAGCCGGTGGGAGCACACCAGCCGGTGGGAGCACACCAGCCGGTGGGAGCACACCAGCCGGTGGGAGCACACCAGCCGGTGGGAGCACACCAGCCGGTGGGAGCACACCAGCCGGTGGGAGCACACCAGCCGGTGGGAGCACACCAGCCGGTGGGAGCACACCAGCCGGTGGGAGCACACCAGCCGGTGGGAGCACACCAGCCGGTGGGAGCACACCAGCCGGTGGGAGCACACCAGCCGGTGGGAGCACACCAGCCGGTGGGAGCACACCAGCCGGTGGGAGCACACCAGCCGGTGGGAGCACACCAGCCGGTGGGAGCACACCAGCCGGTGGGAGCACACCAGCCGGTGGGAGCACACCAGCCGGTGGGAGCACACCAGCCGGTGGGAGCACACCAGCCGGTGGGAGCACACCAGCCGGTGGGAGCACACCAGCCGGTGGGAGCACACCAGCCGGTGGGAGCACACCAGCCGGTGGGAGCACACCAGCCGGTGGGAGCACACCAGCCGGTGGGAGCACACCAGCCGGTGGGAGCACACCAGCCGGTGGGAGCACACCAGCCGGTGGGAGCACACCAGCCGGTGGGAGCACACCAGCCGGTGGGAGCACACCAGCCGGTGGGAGCACACCAGCCGGTGGGAGCACACCAGCCGGTGGGAGCACACCAGCCGGTGGGAGCACACCAGCCGGTGGGAGCACACCAGCCGGTGGGAGCACACCAGCCGGTGGGAGCACACCAGCCGGTGGGAGCACACCAGCCGGTGGGAGCACACCAGCCGGTGGGAGCACACCAGCCGGTGGGAGCACACCAGCCGGTGGGAGCACACCAGCCGGTGGGAGCACACCAGCCGGTGGGAGCACACCAGCCGGTGGGAGCACACCAGCCGGTGGGAGCACACCAGCCGGTGGGAGCACACCAGCCGGTGGGAGCACACCAGCCGGTGGGAGCACACCAGCCGGTGGGAGCACACCAGCCGGTGGGAGCACACCAGCCGGTGGGAGCACACCAGCCGGTGGGAGCACACCAGCCGGTGGGAGCACACCAGCCGGTGGGAGCACACCAGCCGGTGGGAGCACACCAGCCGGTGGGAGCACACCAGCCGGTGGGAGCACACCAGCCGGTGGGAGCACACCAGCCGGTGGGAGCACACCAGCCGGTGGGAGCACACCAGCCGGTGGGAGCACACCAGCCGGTGGGAGCACACCAGCCGGTGGGAGCACACCAGCCGGTGGGAGCACACCAGCCGGTGGGAGCACACCAGCCGGTGGGAGCACACCAGCCGGTGGGAGCACACCAGCCGGTGGGAGCACACCAGCCGGTGGGAGCACACCAGCCGGTGGGAGCACACCAGCCGGTGGGAGCACACCAGCCGGTGGGAGCACACCAGCCGGTGGGAGCACACCAGCCGGTGGGAGCACACCAGCCGGTGGGAGCACACCAGCCGGTGGGAGCACACCAGCCGGTGGGAGCACACCAGCCGGTGGGAGCACACCAGCCGGTGGGAGCACACCAGCCGGTGGGAGCACACCAGCCGGTGGGAGCACACCAGCCGGTGGGAGCACACCAGCCGGTGGGAGCACACCAGCCGGTGGGAGCACACCAGCCGGTGGGAGCACACCAGCCGGTGGGAGCACACCAGCCGGTGGGAGCACACCAGCCGGTGGGAGCACACCAGCCGGTGGGAGCACACCAGCCGGTGGGAGCACACCAGCCGGTGGGAGCACACCAGCCGGTGGGAGCACACCAGCCGGTGGGAGCACACCAGCCGGTGGGAGCACACCAGCCGGTGGGAGCACACCAGCCGGTGGGAGCACACCAGCCGGTGGGAGCACACCAGCCGGTGGGAGCACACCAGCCGGTGGGAGCACACCAGCCGGTGGGAGCACACCAGCCGGTGGGAGCACACCAGCCGGTGGGAGCACACCAGCCGGTGGGAGCACACCAGCCGGTGGGAGCACACCAGCCGGTGGGAGCACACCAGCCGGTGGGAGCACACCAGCCGGTGGGAGCACACCAGCCGGTGGGAGCACACCAGCCGGTGGGAGCACACCAGCCGGTGGGAGCACACCAGCCGGTGGGAGCACACCAGCCGGTGGGAGCACACCAGCCGGTGGGAGCACACCAGCCGGTGGGAGCACACCAGCCGGTGGGAGCACACCAGCCGGTGGGAGCACACCAGCCGGTGGGAGCACACCAGCCGGTGGGAGCACACCAGCCGGTGGGAGCACACCAGCCGGTGGGAGCACACCAGCCGGTGGGAGCACACCAGCCGGTGGGAGCACACCAGCCGGTGGGAGCACACCAGCCGGTGGGAGCACACCAGCCGGTGGGAGCACACCAGCCGGTGGGAGCACACCAGCCGGTGGGAGCACACCAGCCGGTGGGAGCACACCAGCCGGTGGGAGCACACCAGCCGGTGGGAGCACACCAGCCGGTGGGAGCACACCAGCCGGTGGGGGCACACCAGCCGGTGGGGGCACACCAGCCGGTGGGGGCACACCAGCCGGTGGGGGCACACCAGCCGGTGGGGGCACACCAGCCGGTGGGGGCACACCAGCCGGTGGGGGCACACCAGCCAGTGGGGGCACACCAGCCAGTGGGGGCACACCAGCCAGTGGGGGCACACCAGCCAGTGGGGGCACACCAGCCAGTGGGGGCACACCAGCCAGTGGGGGCACACCAGCCAGTGGGGGCACACCAGCCAGTGGGGGCACACCAGCCAGTGGGGGCACACCAGCCAGTGGGGGCACACCAGCCAGTGGGGGCACACCAGCCAGTGGGGGCACACCAGCCAGTGGGGGCACACCAGCCAGTGGGGGCACACCAGCCAGTGGGGGCACACCAGCCAGTGGGGGCACACCAGCCAGTGGGGGCACACCAGCCAGTGGGGGCACACCAGCCAGTGGGGGCACACCAGCCAGTGGGGGCACACCAGCCAGTGGGGGCACACCAGCCAGTGGGGGCACACCAGCCAGTGGGGGCACACCAGCCAGTGGGGGCACACCAGCCAGTGGGGGCACACCAGCCAGTGGGGGCACACCAGCCAGTGGGGGCACACCAGCCAGTGGGGGCACACCAGCCAGTGGGGGCACACCAGCCAGTGGGGGCACACCAGCCAGTGGGGGCACACCAGCCAGTGGGGGCACACCAGCCAGTGGGGGCACACCAGCCAGTGGGGGCACACCAGCCAGTGGGGGCACACCAGCCAGTGGGGGCACACCAGCCAGTGGGGGCACACCAGCCAGTGGGGGCACACCAGCCAGTGGGGGCACACCAGCCAGTGGGGGCACACCAGCCAGTGGGGGCACACCAGCCAGTGGGGGCACACCAGCCAGTGGGGGCACACCAGCCAGTGGGGGCACACCAGCCAGTGGGGGCACACCAGCCAGTGGGGGCACACCAGCCAGTGGGGGCACACCAGCCAGTGGGGGCACACCAGCCAGTGGGGGCACACCAGCCAGTGGGGGCACACCAGCCAGTGGGGGCACACCAGCCAGTGGGGGCACACCAGCCAGTGGGGGCACACCAGCCAGTGGGGGCACACCAGCCAGTGGGGGCACACCAGCCAGTGGGGGCACACCAGCCAGTGGGGGCACACCAGCCAGTGGGGGCACACCAGCCAGTGGGGGCACACCAGCCAGTGGGGGCACACCAGTCAGTGGGGGCACACCAGTCAGTGGGGGCACACCAGTCAGTGGGGGCACACCAGTCAGTGGGGGCACACCAGTCAGTGGGGGCACACCAGTCAGTGGGGGCACACCAGTCAGTGGGGGCACACCAGTCAGTGGGGGCACACCAGTCAGTGGGGGCACACCAGTCAGTGGGGGCACACCAGTCAGTGGGGGCACACCAGTCAGTGGGGGCACACCAGTCAGTGGGGGCACACCAGTCAGTGGGGGCACACCAGTCAGTGGGAGCACACCAGTCAGTGGGAGCACACCAGTCAGTGGGAGCACACCAGTCAGTGGGAGCACACCAGTCAGTGGGAGCACACCAGTCAGTGGGAGCACACCAGTCAGTGGGAGCACACCAGTCAGTGGGAGCACACCAGTCAGTGGGAGCACACCAGTCAGTGGGAGCACACCAGTCAGTGGGAGCACACCAGTCAGTGGGAGCACACCAGTCAGTGGGAGCACACCAGTCAGTGGGAGCACACCAGTCAGTGGGAGCACACCAGTCAGTGGGAGCACACCAGTCAGTGGGAGCACACCAGTCAGTGGGAGCACACCAGTCAGTGGGAGCACACCAGTCAGTGGGAGCACACCAGTCAGTGGGAGCACACCAGTCAGTGGGAGCACACCAGTCAGTGGGAGCACACCAGTCAGTGGGAACACACCAGTCAGTGGGGACACACCAGTCAGTGGGGACACACCAGTCAGTGGGAACACAGTCAGTGGGAACACACCAGTCAGTGGGAGCACACCAGTCAGTGGGAACACACCAGTCAGTGGGAACACACCAGTCAGTGGGAACACACCAGTCAGTGGGAACACACCAGTCAGTGGGAAACACCAGTCAGTGGGAACACACCAGTCAGTGGGAGCACACCAGTCAGTGGGAACACACCAGTCAGTGGGGACACACCAGTCAGTGGGAACACACCAGTCAGTGGGAACGCACCAGTCAGTGGGAACACACACCAGTCAGTGGGAACACACCAGTCAGTGGGAACACACCACTCAGTGGGAACACACCAGTCAGTGGGAACACATGACACCAGTCAGTGGGAACACATGACACCAGTCAGTGGGGACACACCAGTCAGTGGGAACACACCAGTCAGTGGGAACACATGACACCAGTCAGTGGGAACACACCAGTCAGTGGGTACACACCAGTCAGTGGGAACACACCAGTCAGTGGGAACACACCAGTCAGTGGGAACACACCAGTCAGTGGGTACACACCAGTCAGTGGGAACACACCAGTCAGTGGGAACACACCAGTCAGTGGGAACACACCAGTCAGTGGGTACACACCAGTCAGTGGGAACACACCAGTCAGTGGGAACACACCAGTCAGTGGGAACACACCAGTCAGTGGGAACACACCAGTCAGTGGGAACACACCAGTCAGTGGGAACACACCAGTCAGTGGGAACACACCAGTCAGTGGGAACACACCAGTCAGTGGGTACACACCAGTCAGTGGGAACACACCAGTCAGTGGGAACACACCAGTCAGTGGGAGCACACCAGTCAGTGGGAACACACCAGTCAGTGGCAACACACCAGTCAGTGGGAACACACCAGTCAGTGGGAACACACCAGTCAGTGGGAACACACCAGTCAGTGGGAATACACCAGTCAGTGGGAACACACCAGTCAGTGGGAACACACCAGTCAGTGGGTACACACCAGTCAGTGGGAACACACCAGTCAGTGGGAACACACCAGTCAGTGGGAACACACCAGTCAGTGGGAACACACCAGTCAGTGGGAGCACACCAGTCAGTGGGAACACACCAGTCAGTGGGAACACATCAGTCAGTGGGAGCACACCAGTCAGTGGGAACACACCAGTCAGTGGGAACACACCAGTCAGTGAGAACACACCAGTCAGTGGGAACACACCAGTCAGTGGGTACACACCAGTCAGTGGGTACACACCAGTCAGTGGGAACACACCAGTCAGTGGGAGCACACCAGTCAGTGGGAACACACCAGTCAGTGGGAACACACCAGTCAGTCGGAGCACACCAGTCAGTGGGAACACACCAGTCAGTGGGAACACACCAGTCAGTGGGAACACACCAGTCAGTGGGAGCACACCAGTCAGTGGGAACACACCAGTCAGTGGGAGCACACCAGTCAGTGGGAGCACACCAGTCAGTGGGAGCACACCAGTCAGTGGGAGCACACCAGTCAGTGGGAACACACCAGTCAGTGGGAACACACCAGTCAGTGGGTACACACCAGTCAGTGGGAACACACCAGTCAGTGGGAACGCACCAGTCAGTGGGAACACACACCAGTCAGTGGGAACACACCGGTCAGTGGGAACACACCACTCAGTGGGAACACACCAGTCAGTGGGAACACATGACACCAGTCAGTGGGGACACACCAGTCAGTGGGAACACACCAGTCAGTGGGGACACACCAGTCAGTGGGAACACACCAGTCAGTGGGAACACACCAGTGAGTGGGTACACACCAGTCAGTGGGAACACACCAGTCAGTGGGAACACATGACACCAGTCAGTGGGGACACACCAGTCAGTGGGAACACACCAGTGAGTGAGTTGGATAACAATGTTGGGCAAGACTCAAGGAGAACTGGTGCTGATGTAAATAGCAAAACACATAAAACACACACAAACATTTTTTGTGGGCACCCAAATATGTGGAAGTGGGCGGAGTAGGTTGTAAGCCTCCAGGCTATATATGGTATGATCTTGTCAGGAAGTAGTGGCCCTTAGTACTTGGCCAGGAAGTGAAATACTAACCAGCAGTGAGTGCTACATCAAACTCTCGGGCGACTACTCCCTCTCTGTCAAGTATATATAACTACTGGAATCTTCCTTCCTCTAAGATAGTGAGCCAACATCTCTCTACTTCAAACTTTATCAACTTGTATCTCTCCAGTTTACTAGCTGTGTGTTCAAGTTTGACACAACACTGTCAGTCACTAAAGATGTCTTCCCAAAGAGAGACTGATCTCTGCGACTCTTATCAACTTAATGAAAGTCACCTCAATACATTATTGGAGATCATAATTGAAGCAAATGGTAAATGGCAAGAAATAGGTATGGCCCTAAACCTGCCTGGATACGTCCTCAGTGAGTGCAAAAAGACGAATAATACTCTCAGTCTGAGCAGCGTTCTCTTAGAGTGGATGAGACGGAGGCCGACCCAAAAAGTTACCCTGAAAACTATCATATGTGCACTCGAGAATCCATTGGTTGGAAGACCTGATGTTGCAGAAAAAGTGATGAAGGAATTCAGTAAGTATTAGCCACTGTGTGCTCTAGTGTTTAGCTAGCATTAGAGATGGTGCAATGGCAAAGGTTATGACCAGGGCAGTGGCTGGGGTTAAGCCGATAGCTATGGTTAGAGCCAGGCTTGCTGGGATTAGGGCTAGAGCAATGGCTAGGTTTAAGGCCAGAGCTGGGCTAGGGTTAGTGTCAGGGCGGCACCAGCAGCGGGGTCGGCCATATAGTGGCTCACTTCTAGGGTGTGGCAATGGTGTGCTTTAAATGGAAGAACGAGCCAAACTCTTCGCCTGAAGATTTCAAATGTGTAAAGATAATGCTCGTAGTCTGTTCGCTTGTCGGGCTCACCACTATAGGAGTCCAGAAATGACCGTTCATGGGACTCCTAATTTGACAGGAAAGTTTTCATTTGATGTTCAGAACAAAATCATATATTGGTAAAGGGTCAAAGAATAACTTATTTTGAATAATACAATAAAGTTGGCGGGAAAAGCCAAGCCGCCACAACACCAACTTGGATATTAGAGTAAGCAGATGGCTACTGTGTGCTCTGGTTGTCTAGCACAGTGGATGTTTAGCAGCACCTGGATGTTAGAGTAAGCAGATAGCTACTGTGTGCTCTGGTTGTCTAGCGCCCAGTGGATGTTTAGCACCACCTGGATGTTAGAGTAAGCAGATAGCTACTCTGTGCTCTGTCCTTCCATTCCGTTCCATGGGGGGAGGAGTTTATTTGGTTTTCTTTGGCCCCTCAATAGTATGCCATATAATTTAGCTATTGCACACATGTCTAGTATACTACAGGAAGTGTCTAGTATACTATAGGAAATGCTGTAATGAGTAGTAAAACAACTCTAAACCCAATTAAGAAATGTGCAAAGTGTCTTGCTCGCCTGTTGCGTTTGAGACGGGCCACCATGGAGCATGCTGGTGAGGGAGTGCAGCTTTCTGTTGGTGCAGAGGTGAAAGCTCAAGGAGATCAAACAGCAGCTACAACTAGCCAATTCTGCTGCCAGTCTATAGAGAAGCAAGCAGGGAAGCCTGTGGTAGCCAATTAGGAGTGACACAATTGGAAATACCAGCCTGAGATCACTTGATATTCAGCAACTACTTTTCAAGTTTCCACAAAGTGTATACGGACTGTGTGTGCGATTGCTCCTAACATTAGCCAACTCTATGTGCTAATCAGGTGTAATAATGTGTTATATATTACATGTGTATATAGGCACAGCCCAGGGCCAGCCACCTCTTGACCCTCCACCACAGCCACAAGGTACAGGACTCTTAATGCAATAGCCAAGTTTCTAACAGCAGTTTATATTTTCACTGGTCAATTGTACATGCTCCACCACAGTATTAGTGTTATATAGTTAGATATATACACTTATGGTGTTACGTAGTATTACACAGTTATGTATCTGTGTGTACTTACATCATCATGGTGTTAATGTTACACAGATAGCTGTGAATACTTACATCATCATGGTGTCAGTTATCTGTGTGTACTTACCTCATCATGGTAATAGTGTTACACAACCTTGTGTGTGATTATCATCACATTGTTTGACCTGGACGTAGACTGGTTGTTTAGCCTCTTAATATTTAGCACACAAGAAGCTGTTCAGTGCCCCTCTCATTGCATTAGAAACTGTCTTTGTTGGGCCTCCTTATAATAATGTGCTATGAAGCAGCTGGTTGAGCAGCAGCATAGGATAGAGTATTGGTTGTACACATGTGCATGTGCTTCACTGTCAAGACAACGCATGCTATTATATACAGTAAGGCAAGTATGCCAGTATGACCATTTCCCTAATTTAATAAAGAGCTTCTTGCTGCTCATGTGCAGGATACTTCTAGCCCATAGCTACTGTTGCTATGCAGTTAACTCCTCCTCCATGGCCATGAAGTTCCAAAACACTGTACATCTGAAATAGTACATATTTCAGCTTAAAATTTAAAACTAGCTTAAAATAGGATTTTTTCCTAGTATTTCTAAAGATAACGCTACTGTTTGCATTTAATGTAATCAGGTGATAATCACCATTACACCTATGGCTCATGAAAGAGATACCTACTGTTGCAAAATTGGCTCTCATCTTTGGCTAAGCAGGACCTACCACCATGAAGTCTGTTCCAATCTGTGGATGAAGATATTTCGAGGAGTAAAGATGGCCGCTTGATAGGCTTCTTCTTAGTCTACATCTAGAGACTTGCTTTAGAGGTCTTGCTGGAGAGACTATATTTTTCTTAGTGTGACTCCTGTTTGGATGACTCCTTCTTTAGCTCGCTAAAAAAATGCATATATGTGCTAGTCAGGTGTAATAATGTATTATAAAATAATACATTATTACACCTGACTAGCACATATATGCATTATATTACATGTGTGTATAGGCACATATATTCGTTTAAAGGTGACAAAATAGAAAAACACCCCAAAACTTGTACTTACAACTTTGGAGCTCCATAGATTCCGCACACTTCACTGAATGATGAGAAAAGATGGATCATTCTGTGTGCTCTCTTTTGATACAAAAAATGTTGCATAGGCAACAAGTCCTTCCCCTTCTCCTTCTCCTTCTCCTTCCCCTTTCTCCTTCTCCTTCCCCTTCTCCTTATCCTTCCACTTCACCTCCTTCCCCTTCTCCTTCTCCTTCTCCTTCCCCTTCCCCTTTCCCTTCCCCTTCTCCTTCCCCTTCCCCTTCCCCTTCCCCTTCTCCTTCTCATTCTCCTTCTCCTTCTCCTTCTCCTTCTCCTTCTCCTTCCCATTCTCCTTCCCCTTCACCTTCTCCTTCCCCTTCTCCTTCTCCTTCTCCTTCTCCTTCTCCTTCTCCTTCTCCTTCCCCTTCCCCTTCTCCTTCCCCTTCTCCTTCCCCTTCCCCTTCCCCTTCCCCTTCCCCTTCTCCTTCCCCTTCCCCTTCTCCTTCTCCTTCCCCTTCTCTTTCCCCTTTCCCTTCCCCTTCTCCTTCCCCTTCCCCTTCCCCTTCCCCTTCTCCTTCTCCTTCTCCTTCTCCTTCTCCTTCTCCTTCTCCTTCTCCTTCTCCTTCCCATTCTCCTTCCCCTTCACCTTCTCCTTCCCCTTCTCCTTCTCCTTCTCCTTCTCCTTCTCCTTCTCCTTCCCCTTCCCCTTCCCCTTCCCCTTCCCCTTCTCCTTCCCCTTCCCCTTCTCCTTCTCCTTCCCCTTCTCTTTCCCCTTCCCCTTCTCCTTCTCCTTCTCCTTCCCCTTGCCCTTCTCCTTTCCCTTCCCCTTCTCCTTCCCCTTCCCCTTCCACTTCCCCTTCTCCTTCTCCTTCTCTTTCCCCTTCTCCTTCTCATTTCCCCTTCTCCTTCCCCTTCTCCTTCCCCTTCTCCTTCTCCTTCTCCTTCTCCTTCTCCTTCTCCTTCTCCTTCCCCTTCTCCTTCTCCTTCCCCTTCCACTTCCCCTTCTCCTTCTCCTTCTCCTTCCCCTTCTCCTTCTCCTTCCCCTTTCCCTTCCCCTTCCCCTTCCCCTTCCCCTTCCCCTTCCCCTTCCCCTTCTCCTTCTCCTTCCCCTTCTCCTTCTCCTTCCCCTTCCACTTCCCCTTCTCCTTCCCCTTCTCCTTCACCTTCTCCTTCCCCTTCTCCTTCTCCTTCTCCTTCTCCTTCTCGTTCTCCTTCCCCTTCTCCTTCCCCTTCCCCTTCTCCTTCTCCTTTCCCTTCCCCTTCTCCTTCCCCTTCTCCTTCTCCTTCTCCTTCTCCTTCCCCTTCTCCTTCCCCTTCTCTTTCCACTTCTCCTTCCCCTTATCCTTCTCCTTCTCCTTCCCCTTCTCCTTCTCCTTCTCCTTCTCCTTCTTCCTTCTCCTTCTCGTTCCACTTCCCCTTCCTCTTGGTTCTTTCCACATCGTTCCAGAAGTAAAAGAATTTGTTTCTTCTCTTATAAAGTACACGTAGCCTCAAGGAATAGAATTAGTAATTTCAACCCCAAACACCCTAAGATGCCTGGCAAGGTTCCTCCACCAGGCCCACACAGATTATTTTAGATGAGCTTCATCTCTATCACTACCCACCATCACTGCTATACCACCATCATGAGACTCATTCTGGGACGAGGAAAATGAATGCCCTCGCCTGGTCCTACATATGGTGGCCTGGCATGGAGGCAGAGATTGTACAACTGGTGACAACCTGCCCAGTATGTCAGGAGTAGTTCTAGTTGGCAGTTGTTGGTTACTAGTCTAACGACTGTGACTGTTACTTACAAGAGCATGCATCTCGGGCTACCACAAAAGATCTACACACAGACACCCAAACTACTTGTAGAAATGTGAGGTGCATGTAGGTCGATCAACTCCACTTCACTCACACACACACACACACACACACACACACACACAATAGTGTGCTTTTAATAGGCATCAGGCATGTATTATGCCTGAGGCAGGTGTGCTATTACACTGAACTGTGCACTTGTTATATATCCTCATAATATTATGTGTTCTATTTGTCAGGTTACCACCAACAGCCAATTGAAAGAGCGACCTGTTCTGCCCTACAACAGGGGTACCCGGTCGATGCTGCCCACTATCACTATCCACCATCACTACCATCACTGCCATTCTACCATCCCCAACATCCTGGAGCTCCATCTCTTCAAGGTTAGGAGAGAAGTCTGCTACAGTCAAGTAGAGATATCTTTCCATTGTCTTGTTTTCTTCGTGTCACTTAATGTGCTCAATGTATGCCAAAATAGAAGCACATCCAATCAGAAAGAAAAAGGAAAAAAGCTGAATTCCAAATCAATGAATGTTATGCCACCAATACTAGCAATTTAATGATAAATATGTGCTGCAAGTAATTCTTGTGTTGCTCCTCTTGTGTTTGAGCTCCCTACAGACTTGAAGGAGACCTGTTTTTTAGAACAGAAAGATGATAAGTTGGGTAGAAGGAAGATGTCCCATTTATCTGACATGGTAATCTGGATGTAATATATGCTAGCTATAACAGCAGCTGCGGCATACGTTTGTCTAGCATTAGTGAGTTCAAATTAGCACCAGTGGCTAGAGGAAGCTCTACTCTATGCAAGGAGTGTTTTCATTAGGCGCTAAAATGTATGTATGTTCTCTGTATATACAGTCATTTTATATTGACCACTTACATGTGACTTGCTCCTCTCTGTGGTTACAACCACTTCCAGCCACTAAGTCTTGTGATGAATGACCTCAAGGCATTTAGTAGTTTGTACTGTATGGCAAGTATTGACTACTTGTCAGTTCCTGCAGGTGATTTTTTTGGTCAGAAAGGTGGTGGGTTATTAGCTATGGAGCATGGCACGATTTGTTACTAGTGGTGATCTTGTTACTAGTGGTGATCGTTGGTAGCCATCCTAATAAAGAAAGTTGTTAATTAGCTCTACCTAGTGCTGTGCAGGTAGTTTTGGGAGAGAGAGGGAGTGGCCAGTTAAGTATTTAGAAATTGAAATGCAATTTTGAAGGGAAAAAATCCCTTAATCCCCTTACCCTCCCACTTACCCGTCTCCTCTCCCTGCTCATTTCCCTTCCCCTTCCCCTTCTCCTTCTCCTTCTCCTCCTTCTTCTTCCCATCCTCCTTCTTCTCCCCCTTCTCCTTCTTCTTCCCCTTCTCCTTCCCCTTCTCCTTCCCCTTCTCCTTCCCCTTCTCCTTCCCCTTCTCCTTCCCCTTCTCCTTCCCCTTCTCCTTCCCCTTCTCCTTCTCCTTCCCCTTCTCCTTCCCCTTCCCTGTTGTATATTGAGCAATCAATAATAGCAATCAGTAATAGATATTCCAAGTTCTCTCTATCTAACTTGTAACCTAGGGTATATAATATATATATATACATTCAACCGTCTTCTAGAAGCTTCTAGAAGACCTACATGTATCAAAATGACCATATAAGTACATAATAGCTGACCAACTATGCATGTTCAGACTATTTAACAACTACAGAAAGGTTATAATTCAGTACATCACATTCCCCTTCTCCTTCTCCTTCTCCTCCTTCTCCTTTCCCTTCTCCTTCTCCTTCTCCTTCACTTTCCCCTGTCATCTGTATCTTGTCACTGGCCTTCCCATGTTTTGATTAGGCTCTAAAAATGTATGTATGTCATCAAGCATGTGGGTGGAAAATGAATTTCGTTTAATAATCATTTTCCACCCGCATGCTTGACCACATACTTACGTTTTAGCGCCTAATAAAAACCGTCATTGCATAGAGTAGAGCTTCCTGTAGCCACTGGCCTAATTTCAAATCGTTAGCACTTTGTAATCTGGAGATATTTATGCGGCAAAATCCGGCATTCAGGTTTCGAAGTTCCCTCCACTTTAGGTCTAGTAACTTGGCTATAGTTATACCTATGAAAAATCCAGTCCTACCATGAACTTTACAGAATCTACAGATCTATAAAGTGGTGACCACAACAAATTTTTTTTAACTGTCCCCCCCCCCCCCCCCCTCCCGTGGTTGCTGGCCTACCATTGCCTGAAGTGGTTGCTCGACTACCAGTGCCTGAAGTGGTTGCTAGGCTACCAGTGCATGTGACAGGATGTGGCAGCAATGAAGGAGGAAAGGAAAAATAGAATAATTATTAGCAAATGAAATAAAACAAAAAAAAAGACCAGAAAAGAGTTTTCAATGAACTCTCTCAGTTGACATAATAACATTAAAATCAACTTCTCAATAATCAACTGCTAATTATATTCACTCCAACAGGTTTTGACTAAATGCATATTCCTGATGGAGACCAGAGCATCTAGTCTTCATATTCCTGATGAAGACCACAGCATCTAGTCTTCATATTCCTGATGAAGACCAGAGCATCTAGTCTTCATATTCCTGATGAAGACCAGAGCATCTAGTCTTCATATTCCTGATGAAGACCAGAGCATCTAGTCTTCATATTCCTGATGAAGACCAGAGCATCTAGTCTTCATATTCCTGATGAAGACCAGAGCATCTAGTCTTCATATTCCTGATGAAGACCAGAGCATCTAGTCTTCATATTCCTGATGAAGACCAGAGCATCTAGTCTTCATATTCCTGATGAAGACTAGAGCATCTAGTCTTCATATTCCTGATGAAGACCAGAGCATCTAGTCTTCATATTCCTGATGAAGACCAGAGCATCTAGTCTTCATATTCCTGATGAAGACCAGAGCATCTAGTCTTCATATTCCTGATGAAGACCAGAGCATCTAGTCTTCATATTCCTGATGAAGACCAGAGCATCTAGTCTTCATATTCCTGATGAAGACCAGAGCATCTAGTCTTCATATTCCTGATGAAGACCAGAGCATCTAGTCTTCATATTCCTGATGAAGACCAGAGCATCTAGTCTTCATATTCCTGATGAAGACCAGAGCATCTAGTCTTCATATTCCTGATGAAGACTAGAGCATCTAGTCTTCATATTCCTGATGAAGACCAGAGCATCTAGTCTTCATATTCCTGATGAAGACCAGAGCATCTAGTCTTCATATTCCTGATGAAGACCAGAGCATCTAGTCTTCATATTCCTGATGAAGACCAGAGCATCTAGTCTTCATATTCCTGATGAAGACTAGAGCCTAGTTGATTGATTATTGAGAAGGTGATTTTAATAAAAGTTTTTTTCTAATTAATTTATTAGAAAACCAGCAAGGGCTCCCAGCATTTCCCAGACAAGAAGAGAAGTGATACAAGTATTGTTTACTGAACATGTTGTTACAGGAATCTGTCTGGATGCAATTGAAAGATTATTATGTACCTAGTAAGCAAGTTCTGTCATTTATCTTGTCACTGGCCTTCCCATGATCAAGTCACTGGACTTCCCATGAAGCAGAGTCTAGCACCTAGTCACTGGACTTCCCATGAAGCAGAGTCTAGGCACCTAGTCACTGGGCTTCCCATGAAGCAGAGTCTAGGCATCTAGTCACTGGACTTCCCATGATGCAGAGCCTAGGCATCTAGTCACTGGACCTCCCATGAAGCAGAGTCTAGGCATCTAGTCACTGGACCTCCCATGAAGCAGAGCTTAGACACCTAGTCACTGGACTTCCCATGATGCAGAGCCTAGGCACCTAGTCACTGGACTTCCCATGAAGCAGAGTCTAGGCACCTAGTCACTGGGCTTCCCATGAAGCAGAGTCTAGGCATCTAGTCACTGGACCTCCCATGAAGCATAGTCTAGGCATCTAGTCACTGGACCTCCCATGAAGCAGAGATTAGACACCTAGACATAACAAAATTACAAGATCATCTGTGAAATTTACTCTCAAGATGTTGACTAGATCCTCTAAATAGCCTTTTCCTTCATCAGTTAATTACCTCAATAATCCACTTGAAATCTCAACACTTGTATAGATGCTCTACACTTCATCTATTATACCTGGCTACACTGTAGATATGACGAGAGTGAATGATTATTGAGGTAATTGTAATAAATACTTTGCAGAAATGATTCGCTGCACATCATTTTAGCATCTTTTACTGTATTTCTGGTTTATGGGGGAGGGGTTCCATGGAGTGCCACAGACCAGGCAAACCCTTTTTCAGGAAGCAGCGGTTCTTGTATAGAAGTTGAATAACAGGCAAAGACAGGACAAGAAGTGTTCCAGCTGGTCCTACCCAAGCCATGCAGGGAAACGGTCCTACGAATGGCACACCAGGTTCCATGGGCTGGCTACCTTGGAAGAAAAAAGACAACAGCACAACTGATGTACCGATTCTTCTGGCCACGTAATGAGAAAGGTGCATCTCCTTTTGTTGGCAAGCAGTTTTTCTTCCACCTGTGATCAGGTACCTTCATGTATGAGGAAGCATTGATACACAGCAGGACTTGGAGGAAGTAGGCAGTTCATTATAGACATGGCAAGCTCAAGCTCTGAGGGTGCAGCTTGGGCTGTGGCTTGCATGCCTGCTACTACACTTTGCTGTTGCGGTAAATAGTAGTAGCTGCAGCATGCATGGCTGCTACTACACTTTGCTGTTGGGGTAAATAGTAGCTGTAGCTTGCATGGCTGCTACTACACTTTGCTGTTGGGGTAAATAGTAGCTGTAGCTTGCATGGCTGCTACTACACTTTGCTGTTGCGGTAAATAGTAGTAGCTGCACCTTGCATGGCTGCTACTACACTTTGCTGTTGGGGTAAATAGTAGCTGCAGCTTGCATGGCTGCTACTATACTTTGCTGTTGGGGTAAATAGTAGCTGTAGCTTGCATGGCTGCTACTACACTTTGCTGTTGGGGTAAATAGTAGCTGTAGCTTGCATGGCTGCTACTACACTTGCTGTATGTTCAGGTCCATGATTATTATATTGACTCGAGTATTAATTCTCTTAACTTTAATGTTCTAATTATAACACTCACCACTCCATCTGTAGGTGCCACACCCACTACATCCATGAAGACCACACCCATAACACTTCTACAGGAAACTCCCAGTATTCAGACAACTCCCGCAACTCCATCTCAGCGAGCCACACCCACTACTCAATGTGAAACACACGGACTACACCCCGGTCCTGGAGCAAAGGATGTGGATCATGTGTGTGTTGCTGTTAAGCTAGATGACACATTCAAGGGCTGCAATTTCGAGCTTCTCAAGGCCTTACAAGAAAGTATCAGCAAGATCTTGAAAGTCGAGGTATATCAATTGCCGTTCGAAGGAGTTCAGCCTGGCTGTATGTGCATCATATTTCATCTCCCTGCTAATCTAAGGAGTGGAATATTTCAGCTATCATCGCAACAAGTCGAGGCTATTCAGCAGCTGAGTTACAACGGGGCTCATGTATTACAGATGTCTTGCGATGAAAGTATTTATCAAATCGACCATGAACAAGGTATGCTCATGTAATGATAATGTTGTAGATATTTGCATACACAAATTACCTATGATGCAATGAGCTGACTACGATAGCTAAGATCCCTGGTGGGCACTGCCACAGATTCCCATGAGGAAAACTAAAGACCTGGCACTAGTTCACCACTGACATAGAGACCTGTGGATAACCCCAATTGTCCAAGCCAGCTGTGGGTGACTCCACGATGTCTATGAGGTCTGACAGTCATAAGAGATTGGCAGACAGCAGTGAGTGACTCCATGATGTCTATTAGGTCCAGCAAACCTGACAGTCATAAGAGATTGACAGACAGCAGTTAGTGACTCCATGATGTCTATGATGTCATAAGAGATTGGCAGAGACACAAGAAAAGTATTTTATTTTAATTTTAAAAACAACAACAAAAAAAAACCAAACAATATGTGTGCACATGACACTAAACGACGTGTGCCATGAGCACTAAACAACGTGTGCTGTGAGCACTAAACAATGTGTGCCATGAGTACTAAACAACATGTGCTGTGAGCACTAAACAACGTGTGCCATGAGCACTAAACAACATGTCCTGTGAACACTAAACAAAAAATGGCTCTCTTAGTTCCAGAGCCTTCATTCTTCCCACCTGATGTGGAGCTGTCTACTTCAAGTCGACTTTTTCGAGCTCCGGACCCCAAGAAGTAGTGCAGGCTAGCTCCTGACCTGGAGCAGTTTTGTTCTACAGTTGCGTGAGGTCTCCACACCTCTTGTTTGCTCTAAAATCAATAATCCTAGCCCTCCTGTGAGGAACAGTGCAGTTGAGCCTCAGTCTCCTGGCAGATGAGCATCAGTCTCCTGGCAGATGAGCCTCAGTCTCCTGGCAGATGAGCCTCAGTCTCCTGGCAGATGAGCCTCAGTCTCCTGGCAGATGAGCATCAGTCTCCTGGCAGATGAGCCTCAGTCTCCTGGCAGATGAGCCTCAGTCTCCTGGCAGATGAGCATCAGTCTCCTGGCAGATGAGCATCAGTCTCCTGGCAGATGAGCCTCAGTCTCCTGGCAGATGAGCCTCAGTCTCCTGGCAGATGAGCCTCAGTCTCCTGGCAGATGAGCATCAGTCTCCTGGCAGATGAGCCTCAGTCTCCTGGCAGATGAGCATCAGTCTCCTGGCAGATGAGCCTCAGTCTCCTGGCAGATGAGCCTCAGTCTCCTGGCAGATGAGCCTCAGTCTCCTGGCAGATGAGCCTCAGTCTCCTGGCAGATGAGCCTCAGTCTCCTGGCAGATGAGCCTCAGTCTCCTGGCAGATGAGCCTCAGTCTCCTGGCAGATGAGCATCAGTCTCCTGGCAGATGAGCCTCAGTCTCCTGGCAGATGAGCCTCAGTCTCCTGGCAGATGAGCCTCAGTCTCCTGGCAGATGAGCCTCAGTCTCCTGGCAGATGAGCCTCAGTCTCCTGGCAGATGAGCATCAGTCTCCTGGCAGATGAGCCTCAGTCTCCTGGCAGATGAGCCTCAGTCTCCTGGCAGATGAGCATCAGTCTCCTGGCAGATGAGCCTCAGTCTCCTGGCAGATGAGCATCAGTCTCCTGGCAGATGAGCATCAGTCTCCTGCATCAGTCTCCTGGCAGATGAGCCTCAGTCTCCTGGCAGATGAGCCTCAGTCTCCTGGCAGATGAGCCTCAGTCTCCTGGCAGATGAGCCTCAGTCTCCTGGCAGATGAGCATCAGTCTCCTGGCAGATGAGCCTCAGTCTCCTGGCAGATGAGCCTCAGTCTCCTGGCAGATGAGCCTCAGTCTCCTGGCAGATGAGCCTCAGTCTCCTGGCAGATGAGCCTCAGTCTCCTGGCAGATGAGCATCAGTCTCCTGGCAGATGAGCCTCAGTCTCCTGGCAGATGAGCCTCAGTCTCCTGGCAGATGAGCCTCAGCCTCCTGGCAGATGAGCATCAGTCTCCTGGCAGATGAGCCTCAGTCTCCTGGCAGATGAGCCTCAGTCTCCTGGCAGATGAGCCTCAGTCTCCTGGCAGATGAGCATCAGTCTCCTGGCAGATGAGCATCATCTCCCATCAGAAGCATTTTTATTATTTTATTAAGGAAAAAAATTCCAGCTTCAGATGACAAGAGTAATTTCATTTGCTGTGTTCTTTGTAGTATAAAAGCAAACATAGCCATCTACTTATGTGGAAGAACAGTAGCCATAGAACACATGTGATCAGTCATCTCCAGAGCTCAAGTCAGCGATCCCAGCCGTGAGAAAAAGATTGCCATGAGGCAATCAAAGGCAACCTTTAGAGGTTGGCTACTCTGCGGCCAAAAGTAGAATAGGTGCATAAACGGTGACCATTAGTTTTCATTTTATGCCTAGAGATTGTATTTTATGCACAAGCACATAGTGTGTGGCTGTGCCCCATTCCTGATGTCACATGACACAGTGTTCATGCAACACATAGATGTGTAGGTGGTGCCCCATTCCTGATGTTACATGACACGGTGTTCATGCAACACATAGATGTGTAGGAGGCGCCCCATTCCTGATGTCACATGACACGGTGTTCATGCAACACATAGATGTGTAGGAGGCGCCCCATTCCTGATGTCACATGACACAGTGTTCATGCAACACATAGATGTGTAGGAGGCGCCCCATTCCTGATGTCACATGACACAGTGTTCATGCAACACATAGATGTGTAGGCGGTGTCCCGTCCTGATGTCACATGACACAGTGTTCATGCAACACATAGATGTGTAGGAGGCGCCCCATTCCTGATGTCACATGACACAGTGTTCATGCAACACATAGATGTGTAGGTGGTGCCCCATTCCTGATGTTACATGACACAGTATTCATGCAACACATAGATGTGTAGGTGGTGCCCCATTCCTGATGTCACATGACACAGTGTCAACACATAGATATGTAGGCGGTGTCCCGTC
This sequence comes from Cladorhizidae sp. MBARI D1340-BT2, assembly GCA_028752905.1. Taxonomy (NCBI): domain Eukaryota; kingdom Metazoa; phylum Porifera; class Demospongiae; order Poecilosclerida; family Cladorhizidae; species Cladorhizidae sp. MBARI D1340-BT2. The sequence goes on from JAQNBH010000004.1 coordinate 44,542,582, forward strand.
CTGATGTCACATGACACAGTGTTCATGCAACACATAGATGTGTAGGAGGCACCCCATTCCGGATGTCACATGACACAGTGTTCATGCAACACATAGATGTGTAGGTGGTGCCCCATTCCTGATGTTACATGACACAGTATTCATGCAACACATAGATGTGTAGGTGGTGCCCCATTCCTGATGTCACATGACACAGTGTCAACACATAGATATGTAGGCGGTGTCCCGTCCTGATGTCACATGACACAGTGTTCATGCAACACATAGATGTGTAGGTGGTGCCCCATTCCTGATGTCACATGACACAGTGTCAACACATAGATGTGTAGATGGTGCCCCATTCCTGATGTCATATGACACAGTGTTCGTGCAACACAGATGTGTAGGCGGAGCCCCATTAATGATGTCACATGACACAGTGTTCATGCAACACATAGATGTATAGATGGCACCCCATTCCTGTGATGTCACATGACACAGTGTTCGTGCAACACATAGATGTGTAGGCAGTGTCCCATTCCCTATGTCACATGACACAGTCTTCATGCAACACATAGATGTGTAGATGGCGCCCCATTCCTGATGTCACATGACAAAGTCTTTGGGCAACACAGATGTGTAGGCGGAGCCCCATTAATGATGTCACATGACACAGTGTTCATGCAACACATAGATGTGTAGATGGCGCCCCATTCCTTATGTCACATGACACAGTGTTCATGCAACACATATATACATGTGTAGGTGTGGCCCCATACATTGATTCCACTACTGCTTAGAACTTCATTCTCACCAAAACAGCTCAAATCCCCTGAAGCTCTCCACATATCAGTTGTAGCATGCTACCCGGAATCTCCATGTCTTTCGGAGCTGTCATTGCCACACCATCAGTTGAGTAGTTGCCAATTGCCAAATCCTTTCATCCCATAAACATTGGAACCTCAAAACATGAGCCTTTTCCAAGAGAGAGAGTACTGTTTCTGAAATCCTTCACTGCCCCGTGCTTCTTTAGGAAATCAGCTCCCAGTGCCGTCCACTGTTAGGTTTTGAATCACAGTAAAGTCCGGTTCTGACTGAATGATTCCAAAGCTATGGTTATTGTTGTTCGTCCGACCACATTCAGTGGCATCCATTGGCACCCACAGCTCCTGCTGATTTGATCAATTTCTGACGGTGCTAATCTGCCAAAGATTCATAACATACAACTGATACAGGAGCACCAGTGTCCAGTAAAACTCTCCTACAGGTGCTTGACCGATCAGGCCATTTGCATAGAATATGTCATTGCCACTAGTAGTTTGAGTTGGTGGGTGGCTATAAGTTGCTTCCTTGACCAGCACCCCACCAGTGCTCCAACCATTGTAGTTTAAAGTGAGGGCAATCATGTTGGAAGTGTTCTAGTTCACCTCACTCCCAACAGGGTTGGTCCTCAGCTGGGGCATACCTTACTTGGTTCTCCCTTCCCCTGTTTCGTGACATGTAGCGCACATTGGAAGTAACTGGTATTTGTTTGCAGTCTCGTTTCCAGAGCCTCAAGACGCTTTGTCATCTCTCATAGGAACACTTTTTTACTCGGAAGTTGTGTTCTCTGTATATATATACTTCATTTTATATTGACCCTTACATGTGACTGGCTCCTCTCTGTGGGTACAGCCACTTCCTGCCACTAAGTCTTGTGATGACCTCAAGGCATGTAATAGCTTTTCTTTTTATGGCAAGTTTGACAATAAGTCGGTGCGCAGGGGATTGTTTGGTCAGAAGTTTCCAGGAGAAGAACGGCACTTGGCGGTCTCCTTGATCCTCGTTTTCCTGGCTGAGGACAGTTCCTGTGCCTACATCCGATGCATTCGTATGTAGATCAAATTGCTTCCCAAACTCTGGTCCCTGTAAGACTGGTTGTGTGGTCAGGGCGTTTTTCAGTGTTTGGAAGTCTGTTTCATGCTGGTCAGTCCAGTTCACCTTGTCGGGCAGGTGCTTTCGTGTGACATCAGTGAGGGGTGTGGCTGTTGTTGAAAAGTGGGGAATAAACCGCCTATAATATCCAGACTAGGCTAAGGAAAGCTCGGATGTCCTTCTTTCTCTGGGTGTCTTGAATTCCTTCACTGCTTGGATGTTGTCTTCTTCTAGTCTGACTTGTCTATGGCCTACAATGTGTCCGAGGTAGGAGCATTCAAACATAGCCAATGAATGTACATTTAGCCGGTTTAAGAGGCAATCCAGCATTGCCGATTATCGTCAGGTGCTGTCGATGTGTTAGAGATGATCTTGCCATGTGGCACTGAAAACGATCACATCATGAGATAGGCTGTCAGTGTGCCGTGTATGTGGTGATGTCCCCCACATCATGAGATAGGCTGTGGTGTGTATGTGGTGATGTCTCCCCACATCATGAGATAGGCTGTGGTGTGTATGTGGTGATGTCCCCCACATCATGAGATAGGCTGTGGTGTGTATGTGGTGATGTCCCCCACATCATGAGATAGGCTGTGGTGTGTATGTGGTGATGTCTCCCACATCATGAGATAGGCTGTGGTGTGTATGTGGTGATGTCCCCCACATCATGAGATAGGCTGTGATGTGTATGTGGTGATGTCTCCCCACATCATGAGATAGGCTGTGACGTGTATGTGGCGATGTCTCCAAAGATATGTTCAGCATGTGTTGAAAACACCTGGAGAGTCCACGCGACCGAAGGGCATGACCTTTGCACTGCTACTTCCCACACTGTGTGACAAATGCTGTTTCGTCTCATGAGGTGGCTTCCACAGGCACTTGCCAATAACCCTTTTGAGATCAAGGATCATGATGAACGATGCCCCAGCCAACCTGTCTATCAGCTCGTCTCTATCTGAGGCATGGGAAAGGGTTGGGGGCGTGTCACTGCATTCACTTTCCTGAAATCCACGCAAAGTTGAAGGGAGCCATCTTTTGGGGTGACCAGTACTATTGGTGAAGCCCTAGCACTTGTACTTGGTTGGATGAGATCAGCCCATAGAATCTGTTCCATCTCTGCCCTGACTATTCCCCTCCTGGCATGGGGAAGGTGCTATGGCAAGGAGTGGATGGGGATCATGTTTCCCGTGTCGATGGTGATACTCGTCCATGTCGTCCTTCCTGGATGGTTGGTAAAGGGTTTGGTATGCTTATCCAACAGCTGGGGTATCTGTGACCGCTGGTCCTCGTTCAGTTCCGGGTTGATGTGGAGTGTCTTTGGTCTCTGATCGGCACTCCACGTCAGAATATCCACCTCTTAATCTGGTCTGACTTGTCTATTGCCGCCATGCAAATGGCCGATGGAGCCTCTCACTTGTTCATCATGTTTGCGCGGTAAGTCTGGATTGGGTGGCGGTGACCATCCATTCTGATCCTGTAAGTGGTTCCTGAGATTTCCTCCACTACTGGAACAGGCCCTTGCCACTTGGCCAAGAGCTTGTTAGTGGATGAGAGTAGCAAAATCATGTCTCCCATCTGGAAAGATCGGTCCTTGGCCGATCAGTCATAGTCTACATTCATCTTATCCTTGGCTATGGACTCCAAGTGGGTGGCAGTGTCTCTCGCTGCTTCCAACCGCCATGAACCCACCAATTAATATGGTTCTTTCCACATCAAAACAGAAGTAATAGAATATGCTTCTTCCCTATCAAATTACACCTGGCCTCAAGCAAAAATTACACCTGGCCTCACTAGAATATTATGGACAATTATTCATTTTAATTAGCTTGTAATGGAGACCATGACAAGTAGTAGCAGTTGATGAAGAAGAAAATCACCTTCTTGTAGTGGTATTGTGTTGTTGATGTGTGCAGTGGAACCTCCCTTACCCTTGGGCTCCTAACTATGGGAGCTAGTGGTATTGTGTTGTTGATGTGTGCAGTGGAACCTCCCTTACCCTTGGGCTCCTAACTATGGGAGCTAGTGGTATTGTGTTGTTGATGTGTACAGCCGAACCTCCCTTACCCTTGGGCTCCTAACTATGGGAGCTAGTGGTATTGTGTTGTTGATGTGTGCAGTGGAACCTCCCTTACCCTTGGGCTCCAACTATGGGAGCTAGTGGTATTGTGTTGTTGATGTGTGCAGTGGAGCCTCCCTTACCCTTTGGCTCCTAACTATGGGAGCTAGTGGTATTGTGTTGTTGATGTGTGCAGTGGAGCCTCCCTTACCCTTGGGCTCCTAACTATGGGAGCTAGTGGTATTGTGTTGTTGATGTATGCAGTGGAACCTCCCTTATCCTTGGGCTCCTAACTATAGGAGCTAGTGGTATTGTGTTGTTGATGTGTGCAGTGGGTCCTCCCTTACCCTTAGAATCCTATCTATAAGAGCTGAAAGTCAGATGATGAAGTTGCCTCCTTCATAGCTTGAGGGCACTCCCAGCAAGCGTTGTTATTAATCTAGATACTTAACAATATAGAAAGCATTCTGAGGGTTTTTCTTGAGCGTGCTTAGGATCATATTTAGCTTTAGGCTAGCTAGTGTCTCTATTAGCTAAGCCCTAGGATGAGAGACAAGGAGTATCAGTGTCTATATATTTTGCTGCCTTTAGCCGCTGCCAATATTATTGCCTACTTCTTTTGTTGTATTTTGTCAATGTCTACAAGACATTCATACCTATGATGTAACATGACATCATCAATACTTGGAGAAGACTAATAATGATGTTCTTCATGTTCCAATTTCTTCAGCAGGACAACCTACTCTGGAACCACATCAACCACCAGGGATCTGTTCTATAGGATTGAAGCGGAGCAGACCAGATGACCTGGAATGTGGTAAGCAGTCAGGATTCCACTGATATATATATATATATATATATATATATATATAGACTTAACTCTAACTTTGCTAGACTAGTTCACTGGCACTAGCTCAGTACAATGTAAGTTCATAGCTAACTTGTAGCTCAGTCAGCTGAGCAGCTTGCAATACTGTTAGTTGTCTAATATTTTAGTTATCTCAATGGCATTCATATAAGGATCTTAAATGGCAGAGGAGCAGAGCATATTTGTGGGCTATTATTTTGTTATTAAATCATCATTCATAATGTAGCCCATTCTGTGTGCTTGCCAATGATATCTGTGTGCTGGTGCTGCAATAAATGATGATTAAACTCCCTTACATCGGATTGCTGGGAGAGTTTAACATCTACACCAAGTAGAAACTCACTGAAGTTCAACTATATATATTATGGGATAATATTATTGGATAATATTATTAGAATATGCTAATAAACATTGTGGTCAGCTTATTGTGACCACACCCTCATCACAAACTATGAATATTATCTATCGATATTGGAACATAGTAGAAATTATTTCACACTAAGATCCAGCAATCATTTGTTAGTTGTTTGACAAAATACAAGCACATGCTATAAGTAGCTGAGATAATGAAGTGCATAATTGGGCATCATATAACTCTCTCAATACTTGATCCACGCAGTAGGTTTTTTGTATGTCCAAAAGACAACATTATTTCCTCAATTATCTCTCAGTTGACCTACGGAAATTACAAGGCCCTTCCCAATAGCCCTTCCCAATAATCAGCTTGAAATATAATTTCTCCATGTCTGATGTGCATGTAGGTCGATCAACTTCACTTCACTCTCTCTCTCTCACACACACACACACACACACACACACACTAGTGTGTTTTTAATAGGCATGAGGCTTGTATTATGCCCGAGGCTGGTGTGCTAGTACACTGAACTATGCACTCATTATATATCCTCATGATATTATGTGTTGTGTGTGTATCAGGTGACCACCAGCAGCCTTCTCCGGGAGCTTCCTGTTCTCTCCAACAGAGGTTTCCTGCACCAGCTATTCCCTATGGTTATGAACACCAACAGCCGGGCCCTTCTCTACCTCTTCAAGGTTAGCCCTGAAGTCTGGTTTGGTCAAGTAGGGAGGTCTTTCTTTTCTTCGTGTCACTCAAGGCTATTACTATGACAATTTCCAAAATTTCATCCGAAGTATATATTTTTTAAATATTGCTGCTAGAAACCCTTCCCCCTCTACCCCACTATTCTCTGCTGTCTTCATAGAAGCCTGTGTAGCCTACTCCATCTCCCCCAGCCAGCATCCTGAATGAAACACTGAGTCTTGTAGGGATGAAACTTGTAGCTACATGTACTAGACTTGTCTATGGTACAGTATTTATTATGCCCAATACTTATTTGTCATGGTCATGATATGTGTTGTACATACAGGCCAACAACAGCCACCTGCTCAAAGATATCCCTCCCACCAGGGTTACCCTCACCAACCTCTGCTTTGGGATAATCCCCAAACAACCATCACTTCTCTCCAACACTCTCTGGCACAACCTTCACAAGGTTTGACATGCATGGTAATGTAGGCTAGTGCATGGTAGTGTAGGCTAGTGCATGGTAGTGTAGGCTAGTGCATGGTAGTGTAGGCTAGTGCATGGTAGTGTAGGCTAGTGCATGGTAGTGTAGGCTAGTGCATGGTAGTGTAGGCTAGTGCATGGTAGTGTAGGCTAGTGCATGGTAGTGTAGGCTAGTGCATGGTAGTGTAGGCTAGTGCATGGTAGTGTAGGCTAGTGCATGGTAGTGTAGGCTAGTGCATGGTAGTGTAGGCTAGTGCATGGTAGTGTAGGCTAGTGCATGGTAGTGTAGGCTAGTGCATGGTAGTGTAGGCTAGTGCATGGTAGTGTAGGCTAGTGCATGGTAGTGTAGGCTAGTGCATGGTAGTGTAGGCTAGTGCATGGTAGTGCAGGCTAGTGCATGGTAGTGTAGGCTAGTGCATGATAGTGTAGGCTAGTGCATGGTAGTGTAGGCTAGTGCATGGTAATGTAAAATGTAAGTACATGGTCAAGCTAGCGGGTGGAAAATGCACTCAAATGAGTTTAATTTTATTTTTTATTTTTACAATCAACAATATTGACACTACGTGTTGTATTGGTATAGAGTTCAATGGATTTCACTGATGTAGTGATATTCGACCCTCACTCATGGCAAGGTCGATTGGTGATGTGTCAGGTGGCCTGAGGTAGATCTAGCACCCCTGAGACAAATGGTTGACCTCAGAAGAGAGAATCTAAGAAGGACAAGAGTTTTATGGATTATTAACGAAATTTATTTTCCACCAGCTCGCTTGACCACGTACTTACATTTTAGCGCCTAATGAAAACACTCATTGATAGAGTAGGGCTTCCTCTAGCCACTGGTGCTAATTTCAACTCTCTAGCACTTGGTAATCTGGAGATATTTATGCGGCAAAATCAGTCATTCAGGTTTTTGAGGTTCGTCCACTTGTAGCTCCAGTAACTTGGCTATAGTTATACTTATGAAAAATATTTTAGTATAACAGAGAGCATAAAGAGAGACCTATCTTTTGAGCGGTAGGTCAAGTCCATACCATGACGTTTACGGAATCTATGGAGTTATAAAGTGGTAACCACAAGGGAAAAAAGGGGGGGGGGGAAATACATGTGGGTCGCTCTCCCCCAAAAATGCAACTGTCACCCCTTAAAGCCCATAGAAAATTTACTTTACACACCACAAATCTTGTGCACACACCACAGGAGCTGTTTGGGGGGGCACTGTATGAGTTGGTAGAGCACACACCACAGGAGCTGTTTGGGGGGGGCACTGTATGAGTTGGTAGAGCACACACCACAGGAGCTGTTTGGGGGGCACTGTATGAGTTGGTAGAGCACACACCACAGGAGCTGTTTGGGGGGGGGCACTGTATGAGTTGGTAGAGCACACACCACAGGATCTGTTTGGGGGGCACTGTATGAGTTTGTAGAGCACACACCACAGGAGCTGTTTAGGGGGCACTGTATGAGTTGGTAGAGCACACGCCACAGGAGCTGTTTGGGGGGGCACTGTATGAGTTGGTAGAGCACACACCACAGGAGCTGTTTGGGGGACACTGTATGAGTTGGTAGAGCACACACCACAGGAGCTGTTTGGGGGGCACTGTATGAGTTGGTAGAGCACACGCCACAGGAGCTGTTTGGGGGGGGCACTGTATGAGTTGGTAGAGCACACGCCACAGGAGCTGTTTGGGGGGGCACTGTATGAGTTGGTAGAGCATACACCACAGGAGCTGTTTGGGGGGGCACTGTATGAGTTGGTAGAGCACACACCACAGGAGCTGTTTGGGGGGGCACTGTATGAGTTGGTAGAGCACACACCACAGGAGCTGTTTGGGGGGGGCACTGTATGAGTTGGTAGAGCACACGCCACAGGAGCTGTTTGGGGGGGCACTGTATGAGTTGGTAGAGCACACACCACAGGAGCTGTTTGGGGGGCACTGTATGAGTTGGTAGAGCACACACCACAGGAGCTGTTTGGGGGGGCACTGTATGAGTTGGTATAGCACACACCACAGGAGCTGTTTGGGGGGGCACTGTATGAGTTGGTAGAGCACACACCACAGGAGCTGTTTGGGGGGGCACTGTATGAGTTGGTAGAGCACACACCACAGGAGCTGTTTGGGGGGCACTGTATGAGTTGGTAGAGCACTCACCACAGGAGCTGTTTGGGGGGGCACTGTATGAGTTGGTATAGCACACACCACAGGAGCTGTTTGGGGGGGCACTGTATGAGTTGGTAGAGCACACACCACAGGAGCTGTTTGGGGGGTACTGTATGAGTTGGTAGAGCACACACCGCAGGAGCTGTTTGGGGGGGGGGCACTGTATGAGTTGGTAGAGCACACACCACAAGAGCTGTTTAGGGGGCACTGTATGAGTTGGTAGAGCACACACCACAGGAGCTGTTTGGGGGGGCACTGTATGAGTTGGTAGAGCACACACCACAGGAGCTGTTTGGGGGGCACTGTATGAGTTGGTAGAGCACACACCACAGGAGCTGTTTGGGGGGCACTGCATGAGTTGGTAGGAAACCACTTGGAACTGGCAAGTATATAATTGCCAATCTCCATTGGCTTCAGATTAGACAGATAAGGAGGTTGCACTGTATATATATTTCAATGATGTCATCACTTCAGCACTGTATTTATAAATACCTGATCATTTCCCCTCAGCCCTCATCGCTACGTCAGCGACCTCCTCAAACTCTTCCACCATCTCCTCTGCCATATCTCATTATGCTGAACATCTCAAGAGCATTTATGAGAGTGCTCTGATCAAGAATGATAAAAAGTGGCCTCCGACCCCTAGCAAGAAGTTCATAAAGCTCGTCCTTACAAGCCATCATCACATGTGTGAGGAGTCCATACATATGATAATGAAAGGGGATTTTAAAACACTTTTGGAAGGTCGACAAGAAGTCACAATGGAAAATGTTCTAGAGCTGGTAGATGAAACATCTAGACAAGTCTTAGTGGAAGGAGCTCCTGGGATAGGGAAGAGCACGCTATCCTGGGAGCTCTGTCGGAATTGGGGGAAATATGACTCTATGAAGAAATTCGCTTTAGTTGTGCTGTTAAGATTAAGGGACCAAGCCGTCCAAAACATCGAGACTGAAGCTGGCCTTTTTAGTGGCAAAGAGGATGTAGCAAAAGAGATTGGAAAGGTCCATGGAAAGGGAGTGCTATTCATCCTCGATGGCTATGACGAGTTGCCTGTAAGTCTTCAGCGTCAAGGCTTTCTTATCGACAAGCTCATTTCTCGTGACATTTTTCCTCGGAGCACAATTCTCGTCACCAGCAGACCTTCCGCCACTTCCACACTCCTCTATAACTCTACTTCTGTCTTTAACAGACGTATCAAAGTTCTTGGTTTCACACAGGAGGGAGTGGAAGAGTATGCTGATAGTGTGTTTAAAGATCCTAAAGCATTGAGTGGGTTTCGTGACTATATCTCGGCCTCTAAAAACCCAGCCATCAACAGCCTGATGTATGTTCCATTAAATGCCGCCATTGTGGTGCACATGTACAAGGAACTATCAACAGACTGTCAATCCATGCCAAGTACCATGACTGAGCTCTATATAGAGCTGTGCCTCACTAACATAAAAAGACACCTTGATGCAGGTCAACGAGTGATTACTTTGGAAGATTTCAAAAGTCTTCCTGGAGATGAGCATCGAGAGTTTGTTGCCTTATCGAAAATAGCTTATGACGGCATTGCTGAGCAGAAGTTGATTTTCTATAACTTGAAGAACGTAAAGCATTTTGGTTTACTTGACGAAGAAACTTCACTGCGTGGGGGTGGTGGAAGTTCCTCCTACAACTTCCTTCACCTAACAGTCCAAGAATTCCTTGCTGCCTACCATATCTCTCAGCTCACTAATGATGAAGATAAACAGAACATTGCAGAGCAGCAGAAACATGGCAGCCACTGGAACATAGTGCAGAGGTTTGTCGCTGGTCTGACCAAATCTGTGCCAGAATTTGATCCACTACATTTAACTGAAGACTTAATTCTGTGTCTTTATGAAGCTCAATGTACTGCTGACTATGCACGACTGTTTGGAGGAGAATGCAGGATGAAGGGTAAGATCATGGAACCTTTGCTTGCATATGCACTTGGTTACTGCATTTCTAATTCTGAAGCATCGTGGAAGAAAATTACCACAATTGGTGCTAGAGCACTAGATAGTTTTGTCTGGGGGTTTAATTCAAGGAAATCACCACATGGTGGTCACATAAGAAAGATGCACATCAAATGGGATGATGATGATGAGCAATGTGCTGCTAACCACTTCATGAGTGCACCATTATCTGGTGTGCCTTGGCTGTGGTGTTATCCACCATGTCCTTGGGTTGTTGACATGCTATCTGACGCCGTTTCTGTCATGCATGGGCTGGAAAAACTAGACTTTGGAGTGGAATCAGGAAGTGACAACCTTAGTGTTAGTCGTTTGTTTGACAAGCTTAAGTCCAGCAATGTGAAAGCATTAGTACTACCTGCACTAGAGAGTGAAGAGTCCCTCCAGGAATACTGCTCTGCCCTTCACCAACTGATAGATCCATCATCCTCTGGGAAGCTTGTGGAATTGGAATTGTTTATTGACACTGGCCTACACGTTGCATGTATTGAAGTGTTGAGGATTATATTTGCTCCCTCAACATTACAAACAATTACTTTCACATATCCTGTAGATGATCTAACCATCCTTGAGCTGCCTGCCACTTGTACCAATACTAATGTAACTAAACTAATATATCGTGTGTGGGAAGCTTGTTGTACACCAGCACAAGTAGTAGACCTAATGGAGAGAAATAGAGCACTACAAGAATTAATAATATATAATTTGGAACACAAGAAGCCATCATTCCTCCAGTACTGTTATGATGTCATGATAGGAATTCCTGACAGCACTTCACTGGAGAGAGTAATAATACATGAGCATTCAAGCAGACAAACTCTCATGAGGAGGAACCGAGAAGAAGTTGATGATCTTCGCAAGTGTGCTTACACACAATCTGCTGACACTTTTATTAATCTAGTGACTGAAAGAGGTCTAATAGAAAAGTTGGATGATCCTACTCACATTCTTTAAGATGATGACTAGAAGAGGAGGTTGTAGGCAGGGAGGGGCACACATGGCTAGGAGCAGGTGCTTCCTGCGACTCTGAGCTTCTTACTTTTACATCTTGTTAGTGAATAGTTTGTAATTAATTAACTAAAGTTACTAATTGGGGCTGAGGAAATGGCACCACATGGAAGCATAAGTGGATATTTCCTGGGAGGACAGGAAGACTGGGTTTCCCACACTGAACGGCCTCTGCATAGTTTGCTGCAAATGCCATCAAGTCTGAGAACAAACAGAGCAATCCTCCTGAGCACATGTGACCCTCAAACTTACCCACACACCAAGAGCCTCCGCACTCCACAGAAATCGTCTAATGAGAGTTTTATTGAGAGATATCTGAATTGATGGTAAAACTCACTCGGCCACGAGAAGCTGTCACAAGTTTGTGGGCAGCTGTGAAGGAGCAGTCATCAACATGGGTTGTCTCAAAGTTCCGGAACTTCATGAAGTGGTTGCCTGATGTCAGGCGTATACAGCTAGCACAGTGTGGAATGCCATTGGTCAGTTGTGGTTGTCAGTCTTGCAGAAGCATGCTCCTCACTGACTGTAAGCGGGGAAGTTGATGGTATCGGGTTATCCCCAATTGGACGGGACAGTGCACGCCATTTGATGTCCTCTAACTCCAGGCGAGCAGCAGTGCTGGTGACTACTGGAGGTCTGGGGAATTGTGCACACAACTTTTTGAATCTTAAGCTCATACATGCCAAGACTAGTTTGGTTCCGGGAGAACATGCATAGATGACTCTGTGTATCTGCGCAGGACAGCAACGCAAGTGTTTGCCCAGTTACGCCGCTCCTCAGATCCCCTCCCCCATAACAGGATGGAGTCAGGAGCCAGCAGCTGGGTTTGGCCATGCTATATCTGTCGTTGCCCCCGCCACGGGTGAGGGTGCATGCCAAGATGTGAAGTGTGTAAGTTATTAGCTGTCCCTCACAGTGCTGTCTGTTTTCTGTGGGGCTATCGTTGTCCCTGAACCTTCGAGAGCCATCAGCACCAGCCATGGCCACAATAATAGCAGCCCCCTACGTGGGGAGCAGCTAAGGTGTGTAATAGGGAGTTCCCCCACCGATGATGGCCTCAATGGCACGTAAAACAGAAAGTTGGCGTGAAAATGAAATAAATGCCTCAAAGAATGCAGTCCACCTAAGACCAGATATTATGCCATGCTGGACTTTCACTCGTGTGAGGCTCCGTCCCGGCTACCTATCATTTCAGTGTCCAAGTAGCTGCCCTCCACTTGGTCGACGACACTAACCCCTGCATCAACCTATGCACTATTCAGTCCTCTCCTGCATCAACATCTCACTATTCAGTCCTCTCCTGCATCAACCTATGCACTATTCAGTCCTCTCCTGCATCAACATCTACACTATTCAGTCCTCTCCTGCATCAACATCTACACTATTCAGTCCTCTCCTGCATCAACATCTGCACTATTCAGTCCTCTCCTGCATCAACATCTGCACTATTCAGTCCTCTCCTGCATCAACAACTGCACTATTCAGTCCTCTCCTGCATCAACATCTGCTCTATTCAGTCCTCTCCTGCATCAACATCTGCACTATTCAGTCCTCTCCTGCATCAACATCTGCACTATTCAGTCCTCTCCTGCATCAACAACTGCACTATTCAGTCCTCTCCTGCATCAACAACTGCACTATTCAGTCCTCTCCTGCATCAACATCTGCACTATTCAGTCCTCTCCTGCATCAACATCTGCACTATTCAGTCCTCTCCTGCATCAACAACTGCACTATTCAGTCCTCTCCTGCATCAACAACTGCACTATTTAGTCCTCTCCTGCATCAACATCTGCACTATTCAGTCCTCTCCTGCATCAACAACTGCACTATTCAGTCCTCTCCTGCATCAACAACTGCTCTATTCAGTCCTCTCCTGCATCACCATCTGCACTATTCAGTCCTCTCCTACATCAACATCTGCACTATTCAGTCCTCTCCTGCATCAACATCTGCACTATTCAGTCCTCTCCTGCATCAACAACTACACTATTCAGTCCTCTCCTGCATCAACATCTACACTATTCAGTCCTCTCCTGCATCAACATCTACACTATTCAGTCCTCTCCTGCATCAACAACTGCACTATTCAGTCCTCTCCTGCATCAACATCTGCACTATTCAGTCCTCTCCTGCATCAACAACTGCACTATTCAGTCCTCTCCTGCATCAACAACTGCACTATTCAGTCCTCTCCTGCATCAACAACTGCACTATTCAGTCCTCTCCTGCATCAACAACTGCACTATTCAGTCCTCTCCTGCATCAACAACTGCACTATTCAGTCCTCTCCTGCATCAACAACTGCACTATTCAGTCCTCTCCTGCATCAACAACTGCACTATTCAGTCCTCTCCTGCATCAACATCTGTACTATTCAGTCCTCTCCTGCATCAACATCTGCACTATTCAGTTCTCTCCTCCATCAACAACTGCACTATTCAGTCCTCTCCTGCATCAACATCTGCACTATTCAGTCCTCTCCTGCATCAACAACTGCACTATTCAGTCCTCTCCTGCATCAACAGCTACACTATTCAGTCCTCTCCTGCATCAACATCTGCACTATTCAGTCCTCTCCTGCATCAACATCTGCACTATTCAGTCCTCTCCTGCATCAACATCTGCACTATTCAGTCCTCTCCTGCATCAACAACTGCACTATTCAGTCCTCTCCTGCATCAACATCTGCTCTATTCAGTCCTCTCCTGCATCAACATCTGCACTATTCAGTCCTCTCCTGCATCAACATCTGCACTATTCAGTCCTCTCCTGCATCAACAACTGCACTATTCAGTCCTCTCCTGCATCAACAACTGCACTATTCAGTCCTCTCCTGCATCAACATCTGCACTATTCAGTCCTCTCCTGCATCAACATCTGCACTATTCAGTCCTCTCCTGCATCAACAACTGCACTATTCAGTCCTCTCCTGCATCAACAACTGCACTATTTAGTCCTCTCCTGCATCAACATCTGCACTATTCAGTCCTCTCCTGCATCAACAACTGCACTATTCAGTCCTCTCCTGCATCAACAACTGCTCTATTCAGTCCTCTCCTGCATCACCATCTGCACTATTCAGTCCTCTCCTACATCAACATCTGCACTATTCAGTCCTCTCCTGCATCAACATCTGCACTATTCAGTCCTCTCCTGCATCAACAACTACACTATTCAGTCCTCTCCTGCATCAACATCTACACTATTCAGTCCTCTCCTGCATCAACATCTACACTATTCAGTCCTCTCCTGCATCAACAACTGCACTATTCAGTCCTCTCCTGCATCAACATCTGCACTATTCAGTCCTCTCCTGCATCAACAACTGCACTATTCAGTCCTCTCCTGCATCAACAACTGCACTATTCAGTCCTCTCCTGCATCAACAACTGCACTATTCAGTCCTCTCCTGCATCAACAACTGCACTATTCAGTCCTCTCCTGCATCAACAACTGCACTATTCAGTCCTCTCCTGCATCAACAACTGCACTATTCAGTCCTCTCCTGCATCAACAACTGCACTATTCAGTCCTCTCCTGCATCAACATCTGTACTATTCAGTCCTCTCCTGCATCAACATCTGCACTATTCAGTTCTCTCCTCCATCAACAACTGCACTATTCAGTCCTCTCCTGCATCAACATCTGCACTATTCAGTCCTCTCCTGCATCAACAACTGCACTATTCAGTCCTCTCCTGCATCAACAGCTACACTATTCAGTCCTCTCCTGCATCAACATCTGCACTATTCAGTCCTCTCCTGCATCAACATCTGCACTATTCAGTCCTCTCCTGCATCAACATCTGCACTATTCAGTCCTCTCCTGCATCAACAACTGCACTATTCAGTCCTCTCCTGCATCAACATCTGCACTATTCAGTTCTCTCCTGCATCAACAACTGCACTATTCAGTCCTCTCCTGCATCAACATCTGCACTATTCAGTCCTCTCCTGCATCAACATCTGCACTATTCAGTCCTCTCCTGCATCAACAACTGCACTATTCAGTCCTCTCCTGCATCAACACTGCACTATTCAGTTCTCTCCTGCATCAACATCTGCACTATTCAGTCCTCTCCTGCATCAACATCTACACTATTCAGTCCTCTCCTGCATCAACATCCAGTCCTCTCCTGCATCAACATCTGCACTATTCAGTCCTCTCCTGCATCAACAACTGCACTATTCAGTCCTCTCCTGCATCAACACTGCACTATTCAGTCCTCTCCTGCATCAACAACTGCACTATTCAGTCCTCTCCTGCATCAACATCTCACTATTCAGTCCTCTCCTGCATCAACACTGCACTATTCAGTCCTCTCCTGCATCAACAACTGCACTATTCAGTCCTCTCCTGCATCAACAACTGCACTATTCAGTCCACTCCTGCATCAACATCTGCACTATTCAGTCCTCTCCTGCATCAACATCTGCACTATTCAGTCCTCTCCTGCATCAACATCTGCACTATTCAGTCCTCTCCTGCATCAACAACTGCACTATTCAGTCCACTCCTGCATCAACATCTGCACTATTCAGTCCTCTCCTGCATCAACATCTGCACTATTCAGTCCTCTCTTGCATCAACAACTGCACTATTCAGTCCTCTCCTGCATCAACACTGCACTATTCAGTCCACTCCTGCATCAACACTGCACTATTCAGTCCTCTCCTGCATCAACATCTGCACTATTCAGTCCTCTCCTGCATCAACATCTGCACTATTCAGTCCTCTCCTGCATCAACAACTGCACTATTCAGTCCTCTCTTGCATCAACAACTGCACTATTCAGTCCTCTCCTGCATCAACACTGCACTATTCAGTCCTCTCCTGCATCAACAACTGCACTATTCAGTCCTCTCCTGCATCAACATCTGCACTATTCAGTCCTCTCCTGCATCAACATCTGCACTATTCAGTCCTCTCCTGCATCAACAACTGCACTAATCAGTCCTCTCATGCATCAACATCTGCACTATTCAGTCCTCTCCTGCATCAACATCTGCACTATTCAGTCCTCTCCTGCATCAACATCTGCACTATTCAGTCCTCTCCTGCATCAACATCTGCACTATTCAGTCCTCTCCTGCATCAACAACTGCACTAATCAGTCCTCTCATGCATCAACATCTGTACTATTCAGTCCTCTCCTGCATCAACAACTGCACTATTCAGTCCTCTCCTGCATCAACAACTGCACTATTCAGTCCTCTCCTGCATCAACAACTGCACTATTCAGTCCTCTCCTGCATCAACATCTGCACTATTCAGTCCTCTCCTGCATCAACAACTGCACTATTCAGTCCTCTCCTGCATCAACATCTGCACTATTCAATCCTCTCCTGCATCAACAACTGCACTATTCAGTCCTCTCCTGCATCAACATCTGCACTATTCAGTCCTCTCCTGCATCAACAACTGCACTATTCAGTCCTCTCCTGCATCAACAACTGCACTATTCAGTCCTCTCCTGCATCAACATCTGCACTATTCAGTCCTCTCCTGCATCAACAACTGCACTATTCAGTCCTCTCCTGCATCAACAACTGCACTATTCAGTCCTCTCCTGCATCAACAACTGCACTATTCAGACCTCTCCTGCATCAACAACTGCACTATTCAGTCCTCTCCTGCATCAACAGCTGCACTATTCAGTCCTCTCCTACATCAACATCTGCACTATTCAGTCCTCTCCTGCATCAACAACTGCACTATTCAGTCCTCTACTGCATCAACATCTGCACTATTCAGTCCTCTCCTGCATCAACATCTGCACTATTCAGTCCTCTCCTGCATCAACATCTGCACTAGTCAGTCCTCTGTGCATCAACATCTGTACTATTCAGTCCTCTCCTGCATCAACATCTGCACTAGTCAGTCCTCTGTGCATCAACATCTGCACTATTCAGTCCTCTCCTGCATCAACATCTGCACTATTCAGTCCTCTCCTGCATCAACATCTGCACTAGTCAGTCCTCTGTGCATCAACAACTGCACTATTCAGCCCTCTCCTGCATCAACATCTGCACTATTCAGTCCTCTCCTGCATCAACATCTGCACTATTCAATCCTCTCCTGCATCAACAACTGCACTAATTAGTCCTCTCCTGCATCAACAACTGCACTATTCAGTTCTCCCTGCATCAACAACTGCACTATTCAGTCCTCTCCTGCATCAACATCTGCACTATTCAGTCCTCTCCTGCATCAACATCTGCTCTATTCAGTCCTCTCCTGCATCAACATCTGCACTATTCAGTCCTCTCCTGCATCAACACTGCACTATTCAGTTCTCTCCTGCATCAACAACTGCACTATTCAGTCCTCTCCTACATCAACAGCTGCACTATTCAGTCCTCTCCTGCATCAACATCTGTACTATTCAGTCCTCTCCTGCATCAACAACTGCACTATTCAGTCCTCTCCTGCATCAACATCTGCACTATTCAGTCCTCTCCTGCATCAACAACTGCACTATTCAGTCCTCTCCTGCATCAACATCTGCACTATTCAGTCCTCTCCTGCATCAACCTATGCACTATTCAGTCCTCTCCTGCATCAACAACTGCACTATTCAGTCCTCTCCTGCATCAACATCTGCACTATTCAGTCCTCCCCTGCATCAACATCTGCACTATTCAGTCCTCTCCTGCATCAACAACTGCACTATTCAGTCCTCTACTGCATCAACATCTGCACTATTCAGTCCTCTCCTGCATCAACATCTGCTCTATTCAGTTCTCTCCTGCATCAACATCTGCACTATTCAGTCCTCTCCTGCATCAACATCTGCACTATTCAGTTCTCTCCTGCATCAACAACTGCACTATTCAGTCCTCTCCTGCATCAACAGCTGCACTATTCAGTCCTCTCCTGCATCAACAACTGCACTATTCAGTCCTCTCCTGCATCAACATCTGCACTAGTCAGTCCTCTCCTGCATCAACAACTGCACTATTCAGTCCTCTCCTGTGTCAACATGAGAAGATGCCCTTGATCTTACTTTTGGATGGCTGCCTATATACAAGTAGGTATGTTTGCATACTAATAATGATTTGAGGGAGAGTTTGTGAGCCATGCATGATCATATCTGCAGTATATATAGTTATGTAGTTAGCATGTTCATTCAACTTAATGTTCACTACATCTGCTCTGAAATGGCTGCTCAGTGGAAATAAAAGTTAGAGAGAGCATTTAAGATTGAGGAAAGAGAACTGGCTGCAGAGAAGTTGTGAGTGAGCAGCTGCCAGGACAGGCAAGGTGGAATTCCTTGATGTCAAAGCTACTCAGTTTTTCCACATGATCTAACTATGGAGGTGGTGTATTAGCCACGTCTGCCTAGCCAACTCAGCTAGCTATCTACTGGTACAGTTACCACTTCAATTTGCTTCTCATGAGTCGAGTGTTATGCATATACTGACAATGTATTGTGAGAATCTGACAACCATTATATGTGATAGGGATAGGGTGTGTGGTGCACCAGGCTCACAATGTTAGAGATAACACGATGTGCTTCAGAATCTGCTAAGCTTACCTAACCTAACTAACCAACCATGAATACACACACACACACACACACAAGAGACAATACCACAGTCAGCCATAATAGTCCACTTCACAAACCAAAAGCAGCCACACATAATCATAGTCCAGTAGAGCCATGTTGGATAACAATACTTACAACACACACACACACTCTCTCTCTCTTATAGCCTACGCTTGTATGATGTTCTCACATGAGTCTCACCCACTCACTCTCTCTGTTAGAGCATACCCTCACATCGGGAACACCCACTCTGTCTCGATGAGTCCCTGCCCTCACATAAGGTTCACCTATTCTCTCTCTCTCTCTCTGTTAGAGCCGACCATCACATGAGGTTCACCCACTCTCTCTCTCTGTTACAGCCAACCCTCACACTGGACAGCTGCTCCAGATAGGTCTACAGATATCTGCTCCAAACAGGTCTATAAACAGCTGCTAACACTGGTCAATTGCTCATAGAGTTTGCTTGCTCGTGCCTTACTTGACTTGGTCTCATGCATTCCTTTAGCCCTATTTCTAGTAGTAGGTGCTCATAGAGTTTGCTTGCTCGTGCCTTACTTGACTTGGTCACATGCATTCCTTTAGCCCTAGAACAGCAAAGCCATTTCTAGTAGTAGGTGCTCATAGAGTTTGCTTGCTCGTGCCTTACTTGACTTGGTCTCATGCATTCCTTTAGCCCTAGAACAGCAAAGCCATTTCTAGAGTAGGAGCTCATAGAGTTTGCTTGCTCGTGCCTTACTTGACTTGGTCTCATGCATTCCTTTAGCCCTAGAACAGCAAAGCCATTTCTAGTAGTAGGTGCTCATAGAGTTTGCTTGCTCGTGCCTTACTTGACTTGGTCACATGCATTCCTTTAGCCCTAGAACAGCAAAGCCATTTCTAGTAGTAGGTGCTCATAGAGTTTGCTTGCTCGTGCCTTACTTGACTTGGTCTCATGCATTCCTTTAGCCCTAGAACAGCAAAGCCATTTCTAGTAGTAGGAGCTCATAGAGTTTGCTTGCTCGTGCAGTGCTTGACTTTGTCTCGTGTGTTTTTCCACTGTCCATCTTAATGTTTGTGTTTGTAGGATGCTGACCCAGCAGTTTCAATCAACTCTCTTCTGCGAACTGAAGCTGCCAAGCTATCATGAGTCAAAGATCACCTCAATACCCCAGGCATGACACATACATAGTTGTTGTTGATGATGATGGTTTTAAAAGTTGCTTATTCTTCTCCTTCACTTTCCCTCTTCTTCCCTCCCTTAATCAACACTCTCCCTGTCCATTCCTCAGTCCTCCCTCCTTTCCCCTCTCTCCTCCCACTCCTGGCCTCCCAGTGCAGGGGCACTTCTATATATGCCAGACATGGCCATATCTGAACCTCCGGAATCTCTCCCCCTCTCGGCTGCTGTTCACCTTTTCCTTTCTCTTTTGTTTTTGTGTGATGTGCAGGAGACACATATGAACTTTGACCTTGGGAAGTCCAGCTTGTCTAGAAAGAAGGTTCTAGGTGTTTGAGTGTGTAGGATATACTTGGAGGACAAGGACTCATCATCGATATTGCTGTCCATATTATTACCATTTAAAATGACATTCCTTGGAGTAAAGATGGTTGCTTAACAATTGTACAATTATAATTAATTCTTGTGCTATTCTTGTGGATATTACAAGAGAAAAAATGGTTATAAAAATAAGTGGGTGGGGGAAGATATAGCACAACATTGAGGACCCTTTACACACAATTTTGGTGTATGAGTTTAAATGGTAAAGGGTCATTCAAATGAATCGAGAAATTTTTTTAATGCATTTTGATACCTGCATTAAAAGGTGCTGTGGATGATGATGGCAAGTGTGTAACCTTGGCTGGCGCTATGGGGATTAGACATGGTCTATAATTAAAATGCAAACCTACTCTGTGGGAGCGATTACAAATAATGAGGACAGCCTAGACGGGGTGATTCGCGATGTGAAAGCAATTTTTTTATCAACTGCAGAACATCCCCAGCATGAGTATTGTCCTACAGGCATTTTGAGTTGAGCCTGCGTAAAGGTGAAGATCTTTTGTACAAGTGTTGAGGCGGCTACACATACAATCAAAATGAGAGTTTTAATTCTGTAGTGTGGAGTAGAGTGGATAAGACAGAGCATATGAGTGCAACAAGCATCAGACTTGCCATTGATTTAGGTGTGGTGAGCTTCAATGTTGGAAGCAAGGTTGGCTTGGGTAAGATTATGTCTAAAAGGTATATCTATTAGTCGAGCTAACATATCCTTTGAGTGTTCTATTTTCTTTATGTTTATTTTGTTTTAGTCGAGCTAACATGTTCTTTGAGTGTTCTATATATTTTGTTTATGTGTGTTTTGCTTTGTATTGTCAAGCTTGCAGGGATTACTGGAGGAGGAGTGAAGACGTCTGTGGAGGATAACGATGGATGCACCTGGGCATGGGAGCCCCTGCAAATTATGATGTTTTTATGTTTGCTAATTCAATATACATAACAAAACAAGTCTGATGCATCTACATTATGTAGCTATAGGTTGCACGCTGGCTGTTGCTCTTGCTGAAAAGTAGAAGAAAGTGAAAGTCAATTGTTTCAACATTTTGTTTGTAGTCACACATAAGTAATGAAGGTCTAGCAATGCATGGGGTGTTTCAGGCAGCTGGAAAGTGGTTAGAAACTGCTCGATATCTTGGAAGTAATTTGATAACTTCAATTTTTTTTCCCCTTTCATAATAATTTTTATTATTATTATTATAGAGAATTATTATTATAGAGAAACAAGACAAAAACATTAAATATAATATATATATATATTTTTTAATGGGAAAGTGTCAGATGCCCGTGCTGCCCAGTACAGATGTGCAGTTCCACCGCTGGACTGCCACGGATAGTCTCTGGAGCAGGTACTCGGTCGATTTTGGCTCGCTCGACTCTGTTCTAATGCGGTATCCGAGCTCCTTCAAAAAGGCCAGTGACTTCGGGCCAATTGCCCCCAAGGTCTCAATGGCTATGGGCGAGAACACATGGCCTGGTGGAAGCTCCCGATACTTCTCGCTTTTCCATTCCTCTGCTGCTTCAGCGACCCTCCCTGGCTCTTGGGTGGCATGTGCTCTGTATGACAAAGCAAATGTTCATAATAAAAGCAATTTTTATATTCTAAAACTTGACTTGGAGGTTTTGTTGACGTATGGATGTAAAGTAATGTCATAAAGCTATGTTCATAAATAATCTCCCAAATAAGAGCCTCGCAATGGTCGTTGATGGGATGAAACAAAATTACAAAAGAGAAATATCATTTGAAGTACGCAGTGCAAGCTATATTTTGATATACCCCTAAACCCAGGTGTTTCAGAATGATTGATACCCATTCAACCAGGTTTTATTAAATAACCAGACATGATAGACTGATGGTGCTTAGAGAATATGCTCCAATAATGATTGCCATCGAGGTGGAGGCATTCTCCTGAATGCGCCGTGCAAAGTGGTTGATAACACGCACACATTCATCCTGGCTAATGGTCTGAATCTTCACTGTGATGACTGTCTTTAAAGCTGGAATGGTCTCAGGATTTTTTGATAGACGTCTTTGAGGAAACCACAAAGGAAAAAGTCTGGGGGGTTGAGATCCGGTGAATGTGGGGACCATTCTGTGTCGGCTCTGCAGCTGATGAGACGTTCCCCAAAGTGCTCCCTCAACCAGTCCAAGGTGATGTTTGTAGTGTGAGGAGGAGCAGCGTCCTTCTGAAACCACTGTGCATCTTCAGCAACATCATGTTCCTCCAGCTCTCCCCAGAACAGTTCCATGATCTTCACATAGCGCTCCTTTGTCACCGTCACATTTCCTAGCCCATCTTCAAAGAAAAATGGCCCAATGATTCCATTCTTGGACATTGCAACCCATGCAGTGAATGCAAAGGTCACTGAACAACACGGTGAGGCTTCTGAGTTCCCCAGAAACCCAGTTCTTGGAGTTGACATGTTCGGACAGCAGAAAGTGGGCCTCAGCTGAGAACCGTGTTACCCAGGAACTCTTCATTCTCATCGATCTTCAGAGAACACCACCGACACATGGCGACTCTCTTATCCTTAACAGCCTGGATGAGCTGATGTTTAATCTGAATCCTATAGGGATATACTATATAAAGTATAAGTTCATTGAACAATCAAGGTGAATTATAAGGATTGTGGGTCTGGTAGGGAATCCTTTACTCCTATGCTGATTTAGGGTTGGGCAAGATCTAAGGCTGTTGCAGTACAGACGGTTCCCAAAATTGTACTTGTGTTTTTACTTTCTGTTATTACAGGCATCAAACATTTAAAAATAAAGTTGTTGACATGCTGAAAGCATTCTTATAGGGAGCCAAATTAAGTTTACTTATTTGAAGACAGAATTGGGACAAATTTGCTAACAAGATAACAGTTGATAATTCGCTAACCTAATGCAAACGCAACATTTATCTATTCGATTTGAGCTAAGCTAAGTTGAAGTGGAATCAAAATAACTTGAGCAGTAGTTAGTGTCACAGACAATGCCACAAATTCATAAGACACGAGCTATTTCCGTGGGCAGCGGTCATTTGGAACCTGGAGAAATGATCGCACTATTTTTGCACGCGACTATTAGGACCTCCCATTTATGTCCCCTTACCACGCCGTTGCGTGGTCGTCAAGTTGCAGTTCCTGGCCCAACTCGGTGATAACTATGGAAAGGTTAGCAGTTGTTTACCTAGAACATAGCTGCCATTTGCCTTACTGCTAGGGTGAGGGGTAGAACTGTGTCATCTTGACTTTATAGCTTTGTTGGTGTGTGTGTGGGGTGTGGAGGCTATTGGGCCAATGTTGGTATCCTAGACTTGCACACTCTTCCCCTGAAAGCTTCTAGCTGGCACTCATCTTTGGTCTCCAGAGAAGTGTGGCCAACTGCCTCCTGTACTACTTAAAGTTCCTGTGATATCAAAAACATTTTTAAAGATATGTAGCTAATGTGATTGGCTTTGGCCCTGAATTTCAAGGTATACTTAGAAGAAAACAAGCCATAAAGTTATATTATTGTATTATCTTGTATTATCTTGATAGGTAATATTCCTCCGAGGGACAGCATTTCAACTGTGTAGGAAGCATTGTCAGTGGATGAGGTGAGGGGATGTGTTGAAACACGATAAACTTGGACAATTGTACGTATTACCTGTTTGTAAAGAATATGCTTATTAACCTTATAAAAAATTTAATCCATAATTTGTAGCATTTGGCTAGCGTGCAGTGATGGCATCCACGGAATCCACAACGCTACTGAATTCCATGAGAGAATTGGAGATTTGCATACAAATAAACTTGAAAGACATCGCCACTTTCTTGCACATAAGAAACAGCCTTCCCAGAGCGACCTACTATTCTGCCACTAATGTTAGATCCATGCTGAGACCTGAAGAGAAAGCATGCGAGGTGTTGGGTGTCCTTAGAAACAAAGTGGAGGAGGACAAAGATGTTTATGGAATATTCATGGAATACCTGCTCACAGAGCCACAGTATCGTGCGATCACAGAAACCTTGATGAAGGAGTATGCAAGACTAGATCCTGAAGCAGCTCCTGCAAAATTGACATCTGATCGTAGTGATGAAGGTGTGTTTTGTATGCCGTAGCTTACTCATATGTCAATGTTAGAGCCATGATAGCATGTTGGAATTTTAGGCAGGGGAAATTTCAACAAGTTATGTTGTCAGTTGAGACTTCACCCAATTCCTTAAATGGTGAAGTCAGTTTAGCAGCTGGTATGATTAAACCTTGTGTGGGAATGCTCATATCACTTTTTCTAAATTTAAAGCACACCATGGTTATTTCCAAATCTCACAATCCTAGCATTACATCATCAAGATGTCATCATCAAAACTGCACCCTTCCGTACTGGGTTAGGGATAGAGTTAGGTTAGAGATGGGGCAATGTATGGGGCAGGGCAGTGGCTAGGGTTACTCATAGGACCGTAGGTAGGCTTAGTTAGGGCAATGGCTAGATCAGTGTCATCATGGTGATGTATGCTGAATTGTTGTTCCATTCTTGTGACATGAGGAATCACCCTGCGAACATTCTACTAGTTTGATGTCTGTATACATTTGCATTTTGCAAGAGCGCCATTATTAAAAGCTCATGCATGCATTTATATAAGAAAATATGTATCTCTCTTGCATGTTAGTACATGTGCAGTGTCAGGTGGTTCATGTCGTCGTGGTCAATCCCATGTCATCCATCGGTTACCGAGTTACTAGGGATGTACGAGGATCATCCGCGCATGGCAGAGACACTAAGGACATCTGGCAGAGTTACTAGGGATATCAGGGTTCATCCACGGAAGTCCACGTATGTCCAATGACCGCCTGTCACAGTAGCCACGGATGAAAGAGTTTCTAGGGACATCCGCAGATGAACCCTGGATATCCCTAGTAACTCGGCCATCTGCAGATGAATCCTGGATATCCCTAGTAACCCGGCCATCCGCAGATGAACCCTGGATATCCCTAGTAACTCTGCCATCCAGGAATTATCCATGTACATCCCTATTAACTTGGTCATCCATGGATGACACAGGAGTGATGGTACCCTGGTATTTATAACCTGATCTCTATTGTGGACTCTATACCCTGGTCTCTATACCCTGGTCTCTATACCATACTGCCCTGGTTTCTATACCCTGGTCTCCATACCCTAGTTTCTATACCCTGGTATTATCTGGGCTCTATACCCTGGTCTCTATACCTTGGTCTCCAGGGTTGTATACAGAAATTTTGCCAAGGGGGGGCGAACTTGAGATATGGAAAAATAAGGGGGGGCGGAGAGCCTGGATGGTGCGGAAAGGGGACGTGCACCCTGGGCTTCCGCGTGGAGTACGAAAGTGTTTTACCCACAGGTATTTTTGCAGTACTAACTGTATATATAGCTGCTACTTATGATGGCATGCACTTTTTCTAAAATCTTTAGTACAACATTCCATCTTAAATATTTGCTGAAGTTGCATGCTACGGCAATCAGCATATATAGATTAGATATAGTCACTTGTCACTCGTATAATGGAGGTGGGCTTTTGTGAAATCGAATTATGTTGCATTCCATGCATTTTCTTACAAAATCATGGACAACAGGTTTCATACACAATTTTTCTCTAGTTCTCTAGGGGGGGGGGGGGGGGGGGGTGGAAATGGTTGGTCACTTGGTGCCCTAATTTTTGTTAATATTTTCTTAACATGTTCATAAGTCGTAAAAGGGGGGTCTGGGGGGAAGATCCCCCCATATATTTTTTTGCTTTTACAATGTCTGAGGATAGCTATTTTGACCGACTACCAATGGCATTATGCTATACCGAACTATGGCTAGACTGTATATATTTCTCATGATATTGTAGCTGCTTGGAAAAAGGAGAGCATGTGTCATGACACGATGACATCACACACCACCACGTGCTCTCCTTTGTAGGTTTGTCACTTCTTTTGTTTCTCCTTCTTTCCCACTCCCTCTCTCAGTATTTTTAACTCAGTCCATTATGTCATGGTCTTCAAGTCTAATCTTAGACATGATGTCATCACACGCCACCACGTGTTCTCCTTTGTAGGTTTGTCACTTCTTCAGTTCCCTCCTTCTTTCCCACTCTCTCTCAGTATTTTTAACTCAGTCCATTATGTCATGGTCTTAAAGTCTCTATAAAAGAAACCTTACTAGCTGATTTCTCTTCATATTAATATGGATATTCGCTCATACTTTGCAAGTACTTCTCAAGCCTCTTCTCATGCTAATAGCAGCGATAGCGAAGATAGCAGAACAGATAGCTCTGAGCATGTCGAGGCATCTAGTCCTAGCCTTAGTCCTCCACCTTCAAAGAAAAGCAAGCAAAACAAACACCGCTCTTCTGTATCCACGAAGAGAAAATACTCTAAGAGCTGGGAGAAAGATTTCAGTTGGCTCTATTATGACGAGGATAGCGATGGTGCCTTTTGCAAGGTTTGCAAGCAATCTGGTCTGCAGCGTACTGGAGGAGTGTGGGTCACACAACCTTGCAGAAATTGGAAGAAAGCTGTTGAAAAAATGAAAGCTCATGCGAGAAGTGACTTCCATATCCATGCAACTCCAGCTCTTTTTGCAGCTAAAGGAGCAGCCAAAGGTGGAACAGTTGTACAGCAACTCCAGAATGTTTTAGCTCGCAAGAGCTCAGAACAGAGCTGCAGTGAAGTGCCTGATCCTACTCACTCATTTTCTTACGAAAGAACAAGTTGCACATTCGACAAAATTTGAGAAGCTGGTTGACGTGGTGGTTCGATGTGGCAGCCAACATTTGAAGCAATTCTTAGAAACTGCACCAAGAAATGCTGTGTACACATCAAGAGTGGCTGTGGTTGAATTCATCGAATCATTGGGGACATGGGTGGAGGAGGCACCTATGTACAGCCTCATGGCAGATGAGTGCACAGATGTCACCAACTTAGAAGAATTGTCTGTGTTTTGCCACTGGGAGGAAGATGGTGTACCAGTAGAGTGCTTTCTGGAGCTTATTCCATTGAAGAAGGCTGATGCAGAGACCATCTATTCTAATCTCATCGATTGTTTAAAGAAGAAAGGTCTACAAGTCGGAAGAATAGTTGGATTGGGATTTGATGGAGCTGCAACTTTTTCTGGACGAAAGACCGGGGTTCAGGCACGTATCAAGAAACATACTCCTCACGCTCTGTTTATACACTGCCACTGTCACTTACTGCAGTTGGCTTGTGTGCAAGCTGCCAATAAAACTCCTGGAATTGCTCCTGTTTACAGAACATTGACTACTCTTTGGAAGCATTTTCGCAATTCCCCCAAGCGAGCAGAGTGTCTGAAGGAGGTACAGCACGTTCTTGAACTTCCAGAAATGAAAGTGATCAAGCCATCTGACACACGCTGGCTGGCACATGAAAGGTGTGTCAAAGCTGTCAAAGCAAGTTATTCTGCAATTGTAATCACCATTGGGAACATCTACGAGACGTCCCACGAGCCAGAAGCTCTTGGAATCCATGGTGCCCTCTGCAAATTGTCTACGATTGCAGCTATATATTTGCTTGATTTCACTCTACCACAAGTAGCCAAGCTCAGCAAAGCACTTCAGGCAGAGCAGCTTGACCTCTCGTTGATATCATTCCTTGTTGATGCTACTGTTAAATCCTTGGATGATGCAGTTTTGCCTGGAGCGAGCGAACTGGGTGTTGGAGCTTCTTGAAAACGTTGAAGACTTGAGTCATCTACAAAGGTGTCTATTGACGCTGATAAAATACTTTCGTTCCAGAATGTTGTTGGTAAGACTTTTGTTGCTGATTTAAAGGCCAACATAACAAGCCGATTTTCTTCATCCAACGCTGTTGTATCAGCATTGTCTATATTCGATCCACGGAAAGTTCCAAAACCAGATTCAGTATCTTTTCCCACTGATGGAGACACGTCTGTTGAGAAACTGATTGCTCACTACGGAGAAGATAGAGATGCAGAAACATTGGATGGAGAAGAAACAGTGAAGACAGCCATGATTTCCACTGAAATACTTACAGAGTGGAAAACATTCCGCCAGCTGTTAGTCAAGCAACCACGGGATACTACTGCATCACAGCTGAAAGAACTTGTTTCAAACGACATGCTCAAGGCCATGTTTCCCAATTTGCACAAGATTGCCTCCATCTGCTTATCGATTCCAGTTTCTACTGCTTCTGTGGAGAGAAGCTTCTCACAGATGAAGATGATCAAGACTCGTTTGCGTAATTCTCTAAGTGACTGCAGCCTTTCTCACCTTATGAGGATTGCTATAGAGGCACCAGAAGTACTCTCTGAGAGCGACCTTGAAGAGATTGTGGACGTATGGCAGAGAAAACCAAGAAGAACCTCAGTTTGACATTCCTATCATTTGAACCTGATATCATAAGCTTATTACACCTTTCTTGTATTACACCTTTCTTGACATTATTAAAAAAAAAATCTCTAATTTCAAGGGGGGGGGCGAGAATGATACAAGGGGGGGCGAATGCCCACCCCCCCCCCCCACCCCAAGCTGGATCAACTGTGGTCCCAGCCTAGCATGACATGACAGAAAAGAAAAAATGGGTAATGATCATCAACAATTAGTTGCCCTTCAGCACTTGGAGATGTGAACCCCCCCCCCCCCCCCCAGTCAGACATAAGTCTTGAATTTGCACCTAGCTCAGGGTGGGTTTAAAGACAGGATTATATTAGAGGGAAACTAACTAGGAACTCACAACTTTCACAAAGACAAATATATTTGGGCTTGATAGAGTAGCCTTCATCCGTGCCTTGGAATAGTTAAGGCCGGTTCACAATATAAATAACGCGTCGCGTCGCATCCAATCGCGTCGCGACGAGTTGCGTGAATTGTGAACGTGTCGCTCGCTATAATCGCTTCGCATTGCATTGCCTGAATAGACTCGAGTTCAATTCCAGCGTCGTGTAGCGGCGCGATTGACCAGAATTTGAATTTTGAACCGTGAATTAACACTTTTAGCTCGTGGAAAAAGATGGACGTGGAAAAGCTGATTGAAATTGTAAGGTACTTTGTGTGCCTCTGGGATGTGACAAGTATCAGTTACAAGGATATTAAGGCCAGAGAAAATGCTTGGAAGAAAGTTGCTATGGAAGTAAGAACTATATTGCCCTATTCCATAAGCTAGGAAGTTGTTTTACTGCTTGGCCATGTGATATATATGTTGGAGATGATAAGCTAGCTTTTTTATGCTTAGCTTTCTATTATAATAGGTTGGAGAAGGAGTCACTGTAGACCAGTGTTCCAAAAAATGGAAGAATTTAAGAGACCACTTCGTCAGGGAACTGAAGAAGAAAAAGATTCCAAGTGGTGGAAAGGGCCCTCCCTTCGTGTCATCCTGGCCCTACTTCGAAATTTTACATTTTTTAAGTGATACAGTTTGGCACAGAGCGTAAATAAATAAGTGCTGTTAGTGTGTTGTTTGTTCTGTTTAATTGTATCTCCTAATTTCTCAACAGAAGCTACTCAAACTTTGGGAATAGTGTGGCGACAGAATCAATACAGGAAGTCGAGGAACAGGAAGACTTTGAAATTCCTGAAAGTGAACAGAGCAGGTGATCTTAATTAAGCTGGTTTATTGAGGTGGCAACAATTATATATTAATTTCTTCCTTGTTTTGATAGTATGGTGGATGTTGACGATGTTGACGAAGGTCATCCAGCAACTCCTCCCGCAGTCCCTACTAGGTCCAGCTCACTGGGGATCCCGCCAAAGAAAAGGAGGAAAAGAATAAATGATAAAGATGACGAAATGGATGAAGCTATATGTAAGGGGTTGATGGAGTCTCGCGAGCGATGGGCAAAGAAAAAAGACGATAAGAAAAGCTCAGACTTTTACTTTGGGATGGAGGTTGGCGAGAGGCTCAGTCTAATGACACGTCGCCAAAATGCTGTTGCTAAAGTCCGAATCGAACACGTACTTTTAGAAGAAGAGTTTCCTTCGGAACCTTATCATCGGCCACCCATTCCTCCTCCTCCACCCTCTCAGTCTCAGTCCAGTAACTTTGCAGCAGACAATTTATATGAATACTAAATTATTATTAAAATTTTTCTTCATATTTTCACATGCCCTGGACCGCCCAGGATACACCAAACGTACACACACATTTTTTTCTTTACGTGCTGCATGTTCTTGTTTTTTCTGTGATCGTGTTAATAATATAATAGTCCCTCCCCCCACTCCAAATTGTAACATGAAATTATTTCTTGTCGCTTCGGACAAATGAAACGAATTGAAACAAAATATATATTACTATTATTACGAATTGAAACAAAATATATATTACTATTATTACGAATTGAAACAAAATATATATTACTATTATTAAGTGTTGTACGTTCATTGTGTCCTTCGTACATGGATGTACTGCCATGACACTTCTCCTTCACTACTGGTAACATAATCTCTGTAGCTGTCACGGATGGAGGCTGCAGACCTTGAATGCCTGCATACACAGGGGACGGAGTAAAGTATTTATGTATTTCATATAATTATACTTAAATGGACACATATATACCGGTTACTACTTGTCCGTGCCACCGACGCCATACTAGTGGACTGTTCCTCATCCCGCCATGCACCGTTAATCAAATTGCCCTCGCCATCTTCCCCATCAGTGAAACCAGGAGGGCAGTACACACGGGACTCGGTGGTCCTAAGATAGTTGTGGAGGGCTAATGCTGCCCTGGTATACACAACAACCCTGTCAGGCTGGGCTATTATGGGCCTCCTGAAGAGTCTCCACATACATGTATACACACAAATGATCAACATATAATCACTTGCATCACAAAAAGGCAGTACCTAGAAGCAAGAATGCCAAATGAATTTTCAATTATTCTTCGAGCTCTGCTCAATCGATAATTGAAAATGGACTTTCCCTCTGCAACAAAGAAAAAATAATAATATGCCTATTTATTAAACTTAATAACACACGTACCAGACAGATTTCTCCCTGGATATGGCCGTAGCATATTGGTACGGAGAGGGAAAGCCTCATCTCCAACAATAGCATACGGTAACTTGGGTTGTATGGTACCTGGAAGTGCTCTGGGTTCAGGGAATGAGAGGGAATTCTGTTCCAGTGCCTTGCCGAATTCTGAGTTGGCTAATACCCCACCATCACTGTGGCGACCAACATCCCCAAGATCCACCAAGGTAAACCTACAAAGACAAAGACTACTGTGATCAACAGATACACAAGCAAACCAAAACGACATACCTATAGTGTGCATCACAAACTGCTAGCAGAACCACCGAGTGTGTCCCCTTGTAATTATAATACAGGGACCCACTATTGATGGGTGCTTGCAGCTTGCACAGCAATGTGCTTACCATCAATCGCTCCTTTAAATGAAACACATAATGAAGAATAGCTGTATGAGCATGACACATAGTGAAGCATAGCTGCGAGCATAAAACACACATACCAACACAATTAGGGAAGTTCCACCTCTTCTCGAACTCTCTACTAATTTCCTCCCAATGACGAGCACAAGATGGAGCCTTTAGATAGTCACTAGCAAGCACCCTTGATATGACTTCGCAAGTCTCTTTTATGATTGCACACACTGTCGATCTTCCCATGCGAAAGCCGAATGACAAAGAGACCTGGACAATGCATAAAATGTGCTACCATGCTAGTATGAACAATGTTTATTCTTTACTAGTGTATACAAGTGTTGGGTATGGAAACTGATACTTACTTGCGAGTTACCCGTAGCTAGATAACTGATAGTAAGTGCTAGCCGTTCTGCTGCTGATATCTGCGCTCGGTAGAGTGACTGGTACTCACGCCGCATCAAAAATGGATTGACCTTTATAACAGAGATAATAATCTGATAGCAATCATATAGCTATTCTGCTCTTATTATTACCTTCTCCAACAGTGAATCAAACCTCTCCCTGGACATCCTCAAATAACGGAAATGGCTTTCAGGGTCAGATATCCTCATTTCCTGAAGAAGATTGTGGTATTCACCCTGCTGTCTCCGTTTCTTAAATATAGGACCTTAAATATAGGACGAATCCACATTCTCCTTTTCCTCTTCCTCCTCCTCCTCCTTCTAGCGACTGCTAATAGCAGGAACAGCTCTAGCTCTTCGTCACTACTCTCCATACACAGCCGAAGTGCGCTCCAATTGGATAATTTGGGCGGAGTGGGGTTTGAAGTTCAAACTATTGATCGCGCGTTGACGCTATATTGACAGCATGTGTGTGCAATAATAGAATAAGGGTGGGTTTAAATACTATGGGTGTGCTAAATTAGTGTGGTTCTTAATTAGAGCTAGTTAAGTGCATTGGTGCATACAATTATTTGTTTGTATGTATGGGGTGATTGTTATATTTAATTCTAGGTGCAGTCTTGTGATGTGTGTGTAGTGTCTGCGCGTCTAGATGCCATCTAGATGTCCTAGAATGTGTGTGTAAAAAGATGATTGTGTACAGTGTTTGTGAATTTGTCGACGCTTTACCCGATATACGTCAATTGGCCTTCTTGTTCTGGGGCGTAGTAGTTCAGTCCTTGGGATGTCTTTGGGGGATTCATTGTTTGTAGAGCTTGTTCCAGGTAGTCTTGTTGCCACACTTTTGACTTGAACCTGCAACCTCCAACTTATGGCTGGTACTCTAAACATTAAGCCACTGGGACCGTCTGGTGAGCTAGGTGCAAATTCAAGACTTATGTCACGTCTCCAAGTGCTGAAGGGCAACTACTTGTTGATGATCATTACCCTTTTTTCTTTTCTGTCATGTCATGCTAGGCTGGGACCACAGTTGATCTCCATTACTCAGCAAGGGGTTGGGTGAGTAGAATCTATGGAGCTATAAAGTGGTAACCACAAGTTTGTTTGTAACAATTAAAAAAATGCTGCTGACCCCCTTTAGTATTCCTTGTTGGTTTCTCTTCAAATTTTTGCCAATATGAGAAATTTCATGGACAAAAACCATCATAACTTTGAAATGGAGCACCCAATAGCTCTAAAAGTTTAGAATTGGCTAGTAGATATGTACAGCAACAGTTTGAACTGATAAAAAACAAATTAAAAAAATCCAAAGTTTTTCAGGTGTAATCCCCCCTTAAATCCCCCCTTAATTAAGTAACGAAGAAAACAACTCCATTCCAACGGCGAAGAATTTTTTTTCTTCGCATTTCAAATTTGTTTGTGGTTCAATTAGCTCGCCCTTGTTTGTGCAGTCGTTCACCAGCCTAGTGCTGAAGTACAATCGGCTTCGAGCTCCAGCTTCTTCATCGTTCTGCAGTCTCTCACTTGTTGGACCATTCATAATGTCGTTCTTCAGCGAAAGGCCCTCGATATTAATGCCAGCCTCGAAGGAATAGAGGAGCTGATGAAGCTGACTGATGAAACAACTGTTGACTATCTGCTATGACCAAGCTAGGGTTACAACATTTCACTGCGCACCATTCTGCGGTGCAGGACCGCTCTAGGATAGACCTTCCGAGGTAACTCTACTGTCAGCTCATCAGACTCGTGGAACAAGGTATACTGGCTGTCTTGCTAAGCTTAGTTTATCTGACAGCAAAAAATAGATGTGGGGGACAGATGACAAGCCTGCCATACTGCCAAAGACAAAAGGGAGTGGGATCATGGTGTCAGATTTCATTGACGAGCATGATGGATATCTGAAGCTGACTCCCGAGCAGCATGCTCTAGCAGAGGCAAACCATCAGGTCATCAAGGAAACTGCAAGAGAAGTCCTGGAATATGGTGCAGAGAGGGAGGGGTATTGGACTGGCGACCATTTTATGAAGCAGCTGGAGACTGCATGTGACATCGCTTCTTTCAAGTACCCCCCAGCTACACACTCAGTCCTCTTCATTTTCTATCAGAGTAGCTGCCACAGGAAGTATGAAGAGCTTGTGCTGATTCCAGGCAACATACTGGTGAAGGACGGAGGTCCAAGAAGAGTAAGAGACACTATTTGGGGTGGACAGCAACAGGTCATGGTCCATCCAGATGGTTCAGCAAAAGGTCTCAGGACCATACTGAAAGAAAGAGGACTAATGAGCATTGGCCATCTGAAGGCTGACCAGATGAGGCAGCTTATCTCCTTCCATGAAGACTTTGTTCGGGAGAAGACACAGGTGGAGCACTACTGTCATAGTAGGGGTCATTTGAGCATGTTCCTTCCAAAGTTCCATTGTGAGCTTAACCCCATTGAACGTGTCTGGGGTCAATCAAAGAGGTTCTGTCGGGCACACACTAACTTTACCTATACTAGACTAAAAGAGATTCTCCATCCAGCACTTGACTCTGTTTCAATAGATCTCATGAGAAAATACTTGAGGAGAGTGAGGGAGTATGAACTTGCCTATCTGGAAGGAAACAACTAGGAAGGGAGGTGGAACAAGCT
Source organism: Cladorhizidae sp. MBARI D1340-BT2 (assembly GCA_028752905.1). Taxonomy (NCBI): domain Eukaryota; kingdom Metazoa; phylum Porifera; class Demospongiae; order Poecilosclerida; family Cladorhizidae; species Cladorhizidae sp. MBARI D1340-BT2. The sequence goes on from JAQNBH010000004.1 coordinate 44,577,529, forward strand.
GTGAAATGCTACAAGTCGCACCGTCGTGTACTTACATAATGAACACTAACATTGTCTGTACATAACTTCTTCATTATTAACTTAATCAAAAATCCATAAGACAGATCTCTAGCTACTGTATTGTGTTTGTGCATTTTTTGATTATTTTTTTGTAATTGTATCTGAAGAGTTGATTGAGAAAATTTGAATTGAAGTCAACACTAAAGAATTCCATTTTTGGATTAAAAAATGACGTCCATCTGACAGACTTATAGACACTTCAGAGTGTTGATAGAGTGTGAAAGATTGGAATGTTTTATCAAGAACTAGTCGAGAAATTTCAAAAATAGCCTTTTAGGGTTTCATATAGTGAAGATTTTGTTACACGGTTGTGGATAACACTATGCACAAAAGGGGAGTGGCACTGGATGTCCAAGGTATCCACTGTCCAAAGATAAGAACACAAAAACCTTCCTGTGTGGAGTTATGCAGCAATATATAAAAATCCTATTTGGGGACGTTGATGCTGGCCTGCACTATATGTACAGCAACAGTTTGAACTGCCACCCCAACCACACCTTTGGTGGCATCCTGAAGGGAGAGGCGGTAGGACCACCTAGCTCACCAGACAGTCCCAGTGGCTTAATGGTTAGAGCACCAGCCATGTAAGTTGGAGGTTGCAGGTTCAAGTCCTGTCTGGGTCGGGTCCCCCCCCCCCCCCCCCCCCCCCCGAGTATGTCACATGCAAAGCCCAGCATTTGGCGTCAATTGCTCTAGGTCTCTAAACCATATACCCTGGTCTCTATAACCTTCTCTATACAACCTGGTCTCTATCCTGGTCTTTATAACCTGGTCTCTATATCCTGATATCTATAGTTTGACCTCTATACATGGTCTCTCTATACCCTGGACTCTATATCCTGGTCTCTATATCTTTGTCTCTATACCTTGGCTTGTATACCCTGGTCTCTATCCTGTCCTCTATATCATTGTCTCTATACCTGGCCTCTATATCTTTGTCTCTATACCCTGATCTTTACACCCTGATCTCTATACCCTGGTCTTTATAACCTGCTCTCTATGCCCTGATCTCTATAGTGTGGCCTGTATACCAGGGTCTCTATGCACTGATCTCTATACCTGGTCTCTATAAGTACTCTGATGTCTAAACCCTGGCTCTATACATTGGTTCTATACCTTAGTCTCTATATCCTGGCCTCTAAACTCTGGTCTCTATACCTTGATCTTTATAACCTGCTCTCTATGCCCTGATCTCTATAGTGTGGCCTCTATACCAGGGTCTCTATGCACTGGTCTCTATACCAGGTCTTTATAATATGTGGTCTTATACCCTGGTCTTTATACCATGGTCTCTATACCCAATTTCTCTATATCCTGATCTCCATACCCTGGTTTCTATCTTGGTCTCTATACCTTGGTCTCTATCTAGTCTCTATACACTGGTCTCTATAACCTGGTTTCTATCTTGGTCTCTATACCCTGGTCTCTATCTAGTCCCTATACCCTGGCCTCTACACCTAGGTTACTATACTCTGGCCTCTATACCCTGACTCTATACCCTGGTCTCTATAACCTGGTTTCTATCTTGGTCATACCCTGGTCTCTATCTAGTCTCTATACACTGGTCTCTATAACCTGGTTTCTATCTTGGTCTCTATACCCTGGTCTCTATCTCCTATACCCTGGTCTCTACACCTAGGTTGCTATACTCTGGCCTCTATACCCTGGTCTCTATACACCCTGGTCCTAATCTCTATACTCTTACCCTGGATTGTATAACCTGGTCTCTATATCTTCTATACCTTGGTCTCTATGCCCTGGTCTCTATACCTTCTCTATGCCCTGGTCTCTATACCTTCTCTATGCCCTGGTCTCTATACCTTCTCTATACCCTGGTCTCTATACCTTCTCTATGCCCTGGTCTCTATACCTTCTCTATACCCTGGTCTCTATACCTTCTCTATACCCTGGTCTCTATACCTTCTCTATGCCCTGGTCTCTATACCTTCTCTATACCCTGGTCTCTATACCTTCTCTATACCCTGGTCTCTATACCTTCTCTATGCCCTGGTCTCTATACCTTCTCTATGCCCTGGTCTCTATACCTTCTCTATGCCCTGGTCTCTATACCTTCTCTATGCCCTGGTCTCTATACCTTCTCTATGCCCTGGTCTCTATACCTTCTCTATGCCCTGGTCTCTATACCTTCTCTATACCCTGGTCTCTATACCTTCTCTATACCCTGGTCTCTATACCTTCTCTATACCCTGGTCTCTATACCTTCTCTATGCCCTGGTCTCTATACCTTCTCTATGCCCTGGTCTCTATACCTTCTCTATGCCCTGGTCTCTATACCTTCTCTATACCCTGGTCTCTATACCTTCTCTATGCCCTGGTCTCTATACCTTCTCTATACCATGGTCTCTATACCTTCTCTATACCCTGGTCTCTATACCTTCTCTATACCCTGGTCTCTATACCTTCTCTATGCCCTGGTCTCTATACCTTCTCTATACCCTGGTCTCTATACCTTCTCTATGCCCTGGTCTCTATGCCTTATCTATACCCTGGTCTCTATACCTTCTCTATGCCCTGGTCTCTATACCTTCTCTATACCCTGGTCTCTATACCTTCTCTATGCCCTGGTCTCTATACCTTCTCTATACCCTGGTCTCTATACCTTCTCTATACCCTGGTCTCTATACCTTCTCTATACCCTGGTCTCTATACCTTCTCTATGCCCTGGTCTCTATACCTTCTCTATGCCCTGGTCTCTATGCCTTATCTATACCCTGGTCTCTATACCTTCTCTATGCCCTGGTCTCTATACCTTCTCTATGCCCTGGTCTCTATACCTTCTCTATGCCCTGGTCTCTATACCTTCTCTATGCCCTGGTCTCTATACCTTCTCTATACCCTGGTCTCTATGCCCTGGTCTCTATACCTTCTCTATACCCTGGTCTCTATACCTTCTCTATACCCTGGTCTCTATACCTTCTCTATGCCCTGGTCTCTATACCTTCTCTATGCCCTGGTCTCTATACCTTCTCTATGCCCTGGTCTCTATACCTTCTCTATACCCTGGTCTCTATACCTTCTCTATGCCCTGGTCTCTATACCTTCTCTATGCCATGGTCTCTATACCTTCTCTATGCCCTGGTCTCTATACCTTCTCTATACCCTGGTCTCTATACCTTCTCTATGCCCTGGTCTCTATACCTTCTCTATGCCCTGGTCTCTATACCTTCTCTATACCCTGGTCTCTATACCTTCTCTATGCCCTGGTCTCTATACCTTCTCTATGCCCTGGTCTCTATACCTTCTCTATGCCCTGGTCTCTATACCTTCTCTATGCCCTGGTCTCTATACCTTCTCTATACCCTGGTCTCTATACCTTCTCTATACCTTCTCTATGCCCTGGTCTCTATACCTTCTCTATGCCCTGGTCTCTATACCTTCTCTATACCCTGGTCTCTATACCTTCTCTATACCTTCTCTATGCCCTGGTCTCTATACCTTCTCTATACCCTGGTCTCTATACCTTCTCTATGCCCTGGTCTCTATACCTTCTCTATGCCCTGGTCTCTATACCTTCTCTATGCCCTGGTCTCTATACCTTCTCTATACCCTGGTCTCTATACCTTCTCTATACCTTCTCTATGCCCTGGTCTCTATACCTTCTCTATGCCCTGGTCTCTATACCTTCTCAATGCCCTGGTCTCTATACCTTCTCTATGCCCTGGTCTCTATACCTTCTCTATGCCCTGGTCTCTATACCTTCTCTATGCCCTGGTCTCTATACCTTCTCTATACCCTGGTCTCTATACCTTCTCTATGCCCTGGTCTCTATACCTTCTCTATGCCCTGGTCTCTATACCTTCTCTATGCACTGGTCTCTATACCTTCTCTATGCCCTGGTCTCTATACCTTCTCTATGCCGTGATCTCTATACCTTCTCTATGCCCTGGTCTCTATACCTTCTCTATACCCTGGTCTCTATACCTTCTCTATGCCCTGGTCTCTCTGCCTTCTCTATGCCCTGGTCTCTATACCTTCTCTATACCCTGGTCTCTATACCTTCTCTATGCCCTGGTCTCTATACCTTCTCTATGCCCTGGTCTCTATACCTTCTCTATACCCTGGTCTCTATACCTTCTCTATACCCTGGTCTCTATACCTTCTCTATGCCCTGGTCTCTATACCTTCTCTATGCCCTGGTCTCTATACCTTCTCTATGCCCTGGTCTCTATACCTTCTCTATGCCCTGGTCTCTATGCCTTCTCTATGCCCTGGTCTCTATACCTTCTCTATGCCCTGGTCTCTATACCTTCTCTATACGCTGGTCTCTATGCCCTGGTCTCTATACCTTCTCTATGCCCTGGTCTCTATACCTTCTCTATGCCCTGGTCTCTATACCTTCTCTATGCCCTGGTCTCTATACCTTCTCTATGCCCTGGTCTCTATACCTTCTCTATGCCCTGTTCTCTATACCTTCTCTATACCCTGGTCTCTATACCTTCTTTATGCCCTGGTCTCTATACCTTCTCTATACCCTGGTCTCTATACCTTCTCTATGCCCTGGTCTCTATACCTTCTCTATGCCCTGGTCTCTATACCTTCTCTATGCCCTGGTCTCTATACCTTCTCTATGCCCTGGTCTCTATACCTTCTCTATACCCTGGTCTCTATACCTTCTCTATACCCTGGTCTCTATACCTTCTCTATACCTTCTCTATGCCCTGGTCTCTATACCTTCTCTATGCCCTGGTCTCTATACCTTCTCTATGCCCTGGTCTCTATACCTTCTCTATACCCTGGTCTCTATACCTTCTCTATACCCTGGTCTCTATACCTTCTCTATGCCCTGGTCTCTATACCTTCTCTATGCCCTGGTCTCTATACCTTCTCTATGCCCTGGTCTCTATACCTTCTCTATACCCTGGTCTCTATACCTTCTCTATGCCCTGGTCTCTATGCCTTATCTATACCCTGGTCTCTATACCTTCTCTATGCCCTGGTCTCTATACCTTCTCTATGCCCTGGTCTCTATACCTTCTCTATGCCCTGGTCTCTATACCTTCTCTATGCCCTGGTCTCTATACCTTCTCTATACCCTGGTCTCTATACCTTCTCTATGCCCTGGTCTCTATACCTTCTCTATGCCCTGGTCTCTATACCTTCTCTATACCCTGGTCTCTATACCTTCTCTATGCCCTGGTCTCTATACCTTCTCTATGCCCTGGTCTCTATGCCTTATCTATACCCTGGTCTCTATACCTTCTCTATACCCTGGTCTCTATACCTTCTCTATGCCCTGGTCTCTATACCTTCTCTATGCCCTGGTCTCTATACCTTCTCTATGCCCTGGTCTCTATACCTTCTCTATGCCCTGGTCTCTATACCTTCTCTATGCCCTGGTCTCTATGCCTTATCTATACCCTGGTCTCTATACCTTCTCTATGCCCTGGTCTCTATACATTCTCTATGCCTTGGTCTCTATACCTTCTCTATGCCCTGGTCTCTATACCTTCTCTATACCCTGGTCTCTATACCTTCTCTATGCCCTGGTCTCTATACCTTCTCTATGCCTTGGTCTCTATACCTTCTCTATGCCCTGGTCTCTATACCTTCTCTATACCCTGGTCTCTATACCTTCTCTATGCCCTGGTCTCTATACCTTCTCTATGCCCTGGTCTCTATACCTTCTCTATGCCCTGGTCTCTATACCTTCTCTATACCCTGGTCTCTATACCTTCTCTATGCCCTGGTCTCTATACCTTCTCTATGCCCTGGTCTCTATACCTTCTCTATACCCTGGTCTCTATACCTTCTCTATGCCCTGGTCTCTATACCTTCTCTATGCCCTGGTCTCTATACCTTCTCTATGCCCTGGTCTCTATACCTTCTCTATGCCCTGGTCTCTATACCTTCTCTATACCCTGGTCTCTATACCTTCTCTATACCTTCTCTATGCCCTGGTCTCTATACCTTCTCTATGCCCTGGTCTCTATACCTTCTCTATGCCCTGGTCTCTATACCTTCTCAATGCCCTGGTCTCTATACCTTCTCTATGCCCTGGTCTCTATACCTTCTCTATGCCCTGGTCTCTATACCTTCTCTATGCCCTGGTCTCTATACCTTCTCTATACCCTGGTCTCTATACCTTCTCTATGCCCTGGTCTCTATACCTTCTCTATGCCCTGGTCTCTATACCTTCTCTATGCACTGGTCTCTATACCTTCTCTATGCCCTGGTCTCTATACCTTCTCTATGCCGTGATCTCTATACCTTCTCTATGCCCTGGTCTCTATACCTTCTCTATACCCTGGTCTCTATACCTTCTCTATGCCCTGGTCTCTATACCTTCTCTATACCCTGGTCTCTATACCTTCTCTATACCCTGGTCTCTATACCTTCTCTATGCCCTGGTCTCTATACCTTCTCTATACCCTGGTCTCTATACCTTCTCTATGCCCTGGTCTCTATACCTTCTCTATGCCCTGGTCTCTATACCTTCTCTATACCCTGGTCTCTATACCTTCTCTATGCCCTGGTCTCTATACCTTCTCTATGCCCTGGTCTCTATACCTTCTCTATGCCCTGGTCTCTATACCTTCTCTATGCCCTGGTCTCTATACCTTCTCTATGCCCTGGTCTCTATACCTTCTCTATGCCCTGGTCTCTATACCTTCTCTATGCCCTGGTCTCTATGCCTTCTCTATGCCCTGGTCTCTATAACTGGTCTCTATACTATACCCAAGCCTCTATCCTCTATATCCTGATGTATATACCTTGATCGCTTACCATGACCTCTACATATATTCTGGCGTTTACACCTTGCCCCCCCCCCCCAATCCTCCCCAAGAAGCTCTTGGGCATCAAACCCTCCACATTCACTATCAACACCCACTGTTAAGCAAACATTCACTCATACCGATTTAGGGACCAAAATTTAGTAACGCAACACAAGCATGCTCATGTATTCATTTTAGAGTCACATGACGAAGTTGCCTTCTTCATAGCTTGAGGGCTCTATCAACAAGCGCTGTGGAAATGCAAGCTACCTAGCAGGAAGGACACCATCTTTGAGGGGTTTTCTCTAGCATGCTAGTATTTAAGCTGTGGTGATCCTATTAGCTTTAGGCTAGCTAGTCCTCTATCAACTGCTAAGCCCTAGGATGGGAGACAATGAACTTGTATCCAAGTCCTTCTATGTAACATCAGATTCTAAATGTTTAGCTGCCTGCAGCCATGCCTGCTAATATGATTACCAACTTCTTCTTTAGTTTGTTATTTGTCTGTCTACAAGACAATACTTGTTACTCTAAACTTCCTCACTTCAGCAACTGTGTTTATTTTCCTAGTGGAGTGGGTTAGTCACAGCCGCATTCTTGAGTTAGATTTTAGCATGCCAGCACTAGCGTAGATTTTTGGTTATGACTATCAAGCTGTGTTGTTTGCGTGGATATATCTGCTATTGTTGTCGATGAGAAACTCACATGCATGCATTATCCACCATCAAACCTAAAGAGTTAACAGCAACATTCACTGTTAGCAGCAACACCTACTGTGGCAACAGCAACACTCACCGTTAGCAGCAACACCTACTGTGTCAACACCAACATCCATTGTTAAATGGAACATTCTATGGAATCTCGGTGATAAGAAGCTATTTCTACATCAAAAACTGGAGTTTCCATCTTAAACCCCAGAGGAGAAAGAGATGAATTTGATTAAGGCGGCAGATGCCCATAAATTTCGCTGTTTTGGGGGTGATCAAGAGGTCTTTTTTTTGTTCTTAAAGCATTCAATGCCACGTAGACTACTTACCTTTCAAATTTGAAAGCATTTGGACCAGCCATTTTTAAGTGATAGACATTTTTGTCCATGGATGTCCAAGGAGAAACTGGTTAGATAGCTATGAGATGCCACAGCCTGGGTCATGTCATATCTCCAGAACTACACAACACACTTAGACATTCAAAATAATGCTCACTCCAAGTAGATTTATGATATTCTAATTGAGACGAATATAAGAAAAATTGAAGTACTGCACATGCTGAGTCTAGTTCATAGCTATAAGCTGCTGAGTGTGTTCTGAGTCAAGTTTTTTATGGAATTACACCAGAAAAAATGTTCTGGATAGAAGAAGACGAGGCCTAAGATCTTCTACAGGCCCAAGACCACTTCTACTCCTGGTTCTGCCTTTTCTACCTCTGCCCCTACCACTTCTCTACCTCTGCTCCACCCCCTGATTTAGTGAGGGAGAAACTGAAAAGGAGCAATGCAAAATCCATGTGCGAACTTTATCTTACATTTCTCCAACTTGAGTTCTTAGGTATTGCAAACAAAGTTTTTCCATCATGGAACATCACAGAAGTCCATTTCTACATGCCATTTGGTAGCTTATTTAATGCTCTACGTTTTCATCGGAACACTTTTTTACTCTGAAGTTGTTTTCTCTGTATATACTCATTTTATATTGACCACTAATAGCTACATACTTACAAGTAACTAAATTCTTGTGGATATGCATGACCACAACTGCCTTCAATTGTGTCTGGAACTTCTTGGTGAACCTCAAGCACAAGTTTTGATCTGTCTCACACAACATTGACAGAGTTCATGATCAGATGGTCATCCTTGGCTGAGGACTTGGACTGCAGTTCCACGTGCCTGTGACTAGGCTCAGCTAGCTCGTCCCATACACACCTCCTTTCTCCCTCCCTTCCACAACTGCACCTAGTAGTTGCCACTCTTGACTGGTGCACCTTGCTTGCTTTCTCTTATCTTAATCACAAGGTGGTGGAGTTCTCCAGTTATTAAAATATATCAGGAGACATGATGGAGATTATGACACAACAAATTCTGGATAGCCTTTAAGTTGTTTGTTGGTCAACTACAATCATGGCCAGAGTGAAGTTGAAACTACTTAGCCAGGTCATAGGTCAGTGTTCTTGGAACTCATTAGAACAGGTTAGTAATACACAAGGTGTGCTTAATATGGAGTAGGTGGAGTGGGAGAAAGTTGGGGAAACTATGTAAGGAATCTGCCCCCTAAATGCACTTACCATCTCACAAAAGCATTTATAGCGTCGGTCAACAAGGAGGTGTGGAGGGGGTGGGGCAGGGGCTAACGCAGAGGAGGAGCATACCAAGTAGTGCCCATGTGCAGATGTAATCTATTTTGCATAGGTAAGGGTCGTCAATCTTATGCATCATGCTAGCTAGAAGAGATGGCGAGTGTTTAAGCATTGCCAAGCAGAGCTAGAGAGTGCCTTTCTAATAATTTGTCTAGTTGTCAAAAATGGTAGGAATGCTGACTTTGGAGCAGGAGGAGACGTAGTCACAATCAAATACACTCCAGAACCAACAGTGCAGTACTTGTAGGAGTAGCGTGGGAGCTTAACAAACAGACAGGAGGTGCTTAACTCGTTCACCGACGGATTTACGACCATGGTATATATAATAATAAATACCAAGTCTGGGGTGAGGTCTGGGGTGCACTAAAGTCCCTAGCAACCATGGGGATAGCATTGGTGTTGATAAACATTGTGGTCGACAACAGGTCGCTAAGCAACTGACCATAATCTATGAATATGATTATCTGCTTCCAGCCTATGATAATCTCAGGAGGCATGCCAGTTTAGGTCAATAAAGGTGAGAGAGTAGCTGTTGTAGACACTGGTGGAAGCAGGACAGGCTCTCCAGTATCCATCATGTTGTCTGTATGTACATACAATAAAAACTTATTGCATGAGTGCATGCACAAGCTATCCCTTCTGCTACACAACTAAGAAGCCACACTTATCTACTAGAAAGTTAAATCTTTATCTATAGCTAGCTGGAATCATGACAAACATTAGTATCCTTGTTCATCTCTTCCTTCTTCATAATCGGAGAGAAAAACATCTTGATCAGCTGTAGCGCTACAATCAGCTGGCCGGCAAGCAGACGCAACCACAGTAGCAAAGAATAAACTGTTCCACAGCTAGATTTTCTCTCTCCGAGGTACGCATGGATGCCATCCCCTTCTTCATTGCTGGAAGAATCCTCATAGATGTCAAAATCGTTGTCTTGAAGAAGAGCAAGGACCTTTTCGAGAGTCAGTTGTTCAGCCATTGTGCGATTGAAATAATCGATAATTCTTTGCCCTAGTTACCGCGTACATATGGTCACATTATTTGGTGCATAAATAGAGTGTAAATCTTATTTTATGATATAAAATATACGGTTGATCTTTTACTATTCTGACGCTAGATCGCTCTGCGCAAAAAGTCGCTTGTGACAGTTGGATGGTTAATATTGCACCTGCTCTAACAACCAGCTTACACTTGGTATGCGTAGAGCTAGGCACGGGTGTTGCTGTTGATGTTGCTGGAGCAACATTGTTGAAGTGCGTATGCGTAGAACAAGGCAGGGGTGTTGTTGCTGGAGCAACAATGTTGAAGTGTGTATGCATAGAGCAAGGCGCGTGTGTTGCTGTTGTTGTTGCTGGAGCAAGAGTATTGAAGTGTGTATGCATAGAGCAAGGCACGGGTGTTGCTGGTGTTGTTGCTGGAGCAACAATGTTGAAGTGTGTATGCATAGAGCAAGGCACGGGTGTTGCTGCTGTTGTTGCTGGAGCAACAGTGTTGAAGTGTGTATGCGTAGAGCTAGGCACGGGTGTTGCTGTTGATGTTGCTGGAGCAACATTGTTGAAGTGTGTATGCGTAGAACAAGGCAGGGGTGTTGTTGCTGGAGCAACAATGTTGAAGTGTGTATGCATAGAGCAAGGCGCGTGTGTTGCTGTTGTTGTTGCTGGAGCAAGAGTATTGAAGTGTGTATGCATAGAGCAAGGCACGGGTGTTGCTGGTGTTGTTGCTGGAGCAACAATGTTGAAGTGTGTATGCATAGAGCAAGGCACGGGTGTTGCTGCTGTTGTTGCTGGAGCAACAGTGTTGAAGTGTGTATGCGCAGAGCTAGGCACGGGTGTTGCTGGAGCAACATTGTTGAAGTGTGTATGCGTAGAACAAGGCAGGGGTGTTGTTGCTGGAGCAACAATGTTGAAGTGTGTATGCATAGAGCAAGGCGCGTGTGTTGCTGTTGTTGTTGCTGGAGCAAGAGTATTGAAGTGTGTATGCATAGAGCAAGGCACAGGTGTTGCTGTTGTTGTTGCTGAAGCAACAATGTTGAAGTGTGTATGCATAGAGCAAGGCACGGGTGTTGCTGCTGTTGTTGCTGGAGCAACAGTGTTGAAGTGTGTATGCGTAGAGCAAGGCACGGGTGTTGCTGTTGTTGTTGCTGGAGCAACAGTGTTGAAGTGTGTATGCGTAGAGCAAGGCACGGGTGTTGCTGTTGTTGTTGCTGGAGCAACAGTGTTGAAGTGTGTATGCATAGAGCAAGGCGCGGGTGTTGCTATTGTTGCTGGAGCAACAGTGTTGAAGTGTGTATGCGTAGAGCAAGCGCGGGTGTTGCTGTTGTTGTTGCTGGAGCAACAGTGTTGAAGTGTGTATGCGTAGAGCAAGGCGCGGGTGTTCCTGTTGTTGTTGCTGGAGCAACAATGTTGAAGTGTGTATGCATAGAGCAAGGCACTGGTGTTGCTGCTGTTGTTGCTGGAGCAACAGTGTTGAAGTGTGTATGCATAGAGCAAGGCACGGGTGTTGCTGTTGTTGTAGGTGCTGAAGTTATGTGCAGTGCCCTCAGTCCATCTGATGATTTAGATGGAGATGAGATTATGACAGTGAGTTCAGCTCTAGTTAGCTGTGCAGTTAGTGAGCAGAGCAAGAACTGCAAAGGCATAAGGGCATTTTCTCACAAGGCAACACATTCAGCTCAGAGAGTGAAGTACAAATACTGATATAATTTCTAAATATACAATGAATGCCTAATCCAGACTTCTTCTGAGGTATCACTACTTCTGGTATGAGGTGAGTGTCCCCTTTATTCTCCTTTCTGTATCTGTGGAGCCACCTGCAGCCCTAGATGGAACCTGTCAGAGCCTCACTGGTCTATGCTCCAGCAACATCCTCTGTGCTTATTGTCTGTGTTTACTCTTGTTCTGTCACTTGGAAAAGTGAATTTGGATGGAAACTCAAAAGGAAACAAGTTCTGCCTAAACTATTATCTAGAGAGCATTTCCACACAGGAGCAGCCACACTGCTCTCACCAAGAACACTGCACACCTGCTGTAGTTGCCAAGCCCAGAGCCCAACCAATGTTTAGTGTGGAGGTTATCAGTGCTGGTATATCTGTTGCACACAAGTCATTCAGTGTGGTAGGATGGATCCATTCTTATTAACAATTCAGAGTTTCTATGATAGTAAACAATAAGAGAAAGAGAAGGGGATTTAAATGTCATGTGACTCTGTACCTGGATAACCTAGATTGTTTGTCAGAAGTTACTCGTGCCTAAATGCTCACAACAGGGCTGAGGGACAGCACAGCAGCCACTAGTGTCCCCACTAAATCATGAGAGCATCATACCTGCAACACACTGGGAGAGAGAGGGAGAAGCCAGTTAATATTTGGAGGTAGAAAAGCGATTTGCAAATATATTTTTTCCCTTTCTTCTTTCCGCATCAAAACAGAATTAATAGAATATGCTTCTTCCCTAACAAATTATGCCTGGCCTCAAGCAATAAATTACACCTGGCCTCAAGCAATAGATTACACCTAGCCTCAAGCAATAGATTACACCTGGCCTCAAGCAATAGATTACACCTAGCCTCATTCAATAGATCAGGGGTGTATTTAGGGGGGGGCGGGGGGGGGCATTCGCCCCCCCTTGTATCATTCTCGCCCCCCCCCCCCTTGAAATTAGACACCACCCTTATACATTACATACACCATCATTGTATCATTCTCGCCCCCCCTTATTTTTCCATATCTCAAGTTCGCCCCCCCTTGGCAAAATTTCTGTATACAACCCTGATAGATTACACCTAGCCTCAAGCAATAGATTACACCTGGCCTCAAGCAATAGATTACACCTAGCCTCAAGCAATAGATTACACCTAGCCTCAAGGAATAGATTACACCTAGCCTCAAGCAATAGATTATACCTAGCCTCAAGCAATAGATTACACCTAGCCTCAAGGAATAGAATTAAACGATTACACCTAACCTCACTAGAATATTATTCATTTTAATTAGCTTGTAATGGAGACCATGACAGTTGATGAAGAACAAAATCACCTTCTTGTAGTGGTATTGTGTTGTTGATGTGTGCAGTGGAACCTCCCTTACCCTTGGGCTCCTAACTATGGGAGCTAGTGGTATTGTATTGTTGATGTGTGCAGTGGAGCCTCCCTTACCCTTGGGCTCCTAACTATGGGAGCTAGTGGTATTGTGTTGATACCTAGCAACAATATAGAAAGCATTCTGAGGGTTTTTCTTGTGGATGCTGAGGATCATTTTTAGCTTTAGGCTAGCTAGTCCCTCTATCAGCTAAGCCCTAGGATGAGAGACAAGGATTATCTGTGTCTATATATTTTGCTGCCTTTAGCCGCTGCCAATATTATTGCCTACTTCTTATTTTGTTGTATTTTGTCAATGTCTACAAGACATATTCATATCTATGTATGATGTAACATGACATCATCAATACTGAATTAATGGGAGAAGACTAATAATGATGTTCTTCATGTTCCAATTTCTTCAGCAGGACAACCTAGGAGCTACACTCTGGAACCACATCAACCACCAGGGATCTGTTCCGGAGGATTGAAGCGGAGCATACCAGATGACCTGGAATGTGGTAAGCAGTCAGGATTCCACTTATATATATAGACTTAACTCTAACTTTGCTAGACTAGTGAACTTGCACTAGCTCAGTACAATGTAAGTTCATAGCTAACTTGTAGCTGTGGAGCTTGCAATACTGTTAGTTGTCTAATCAGTACAATGTAAGTTCATAGCTAACTTGTAGCTGTGGAGCTTGCAATACTGTTAGTTGTCTAATATTTTAGTTATCTCAATGGCATTCATATAATGGCAGAGGAGCAGAGCATATTTGTGGGCTATTATTTTGTTATTAAATCATCATTCATAATGTAGCCCATTCTGTGTGCTTGCCAATGATATCTGTGTGCTGGTGCTGCAATAAATGATGATTAAACTCCCTTACATCGGATTGCTGGGAGAGTTTAACATCTAGAAACTCACTGAAATCCTGGGATAATATTATTAGTAATAAAAATTATGTTAATAAACACTGTGGTCAGTTTTTTCTAACCACATCCTCACCACAAAACATGAATATCATTATCTTTGTTCTAGACACTAAGATCCAGAAATCATTAATTTAGTTACTGTTGTTTGACAAAATACAAGCACATGCTATAAGTAGCTGAGATAATGTGCATAACTGTTAATTATACAAACATATTGTTATCTCAATATTTCATCTACACAGAGTAGGTTTTTTCTACAGTAGAGGCCCAAAAAACGTTACCTACCGTTGCGTTGAGTTTACATTCAACGCAGAAACGTTTCATAAGAAACGCTCAAGCAACACTCAAGCAACATATTGCGAACTCAACACACGAACCGTTATTTAATTACCCGAAACGCGCAATCAATATTCGGTATCCTACACCACGTGTTCGATAAGTCGGTCGGCCTACTGTTGATCACTGTTGGGTTTTGTCGCAGCTCCTACTTTTGAATTGTCCTGGGAATGGCCCACAGAAGAACTCTCTCTGCTACCTTCACTCTAAGAAGTAGGTGTAACACTAGGTAGAACTCCAATGGCTTGTACCTCTAGTGCCTATCTGTGGTAGTGAGCCAGCCTTTACTTCAGTCTAGTTGTTAGTGTTATTTAGTAACGTTCAAGAACACAAAACCAAAAAAATAACTAAAAGCTAGCACAGGATCCAGTTATGATAATTATATAGACTATTGTTTGGTCTTCTGGCAGAATGAAAGTTCTGCATGGCTGTACCTAGCAGCAATGTCTTAGGGGGGTCCTCAGTGGGAGTGGGAGGTCAAGGCAGTGAGGGTGATATGTAAAGGCGAGATTTCAGGTTTTAAATCAAATTCTTTAAATCAAATTCAAGAGTGTTTATTATTTTTAAATAGCTGGAGTAAGAATTCGAGCCCGTCATGGAAGATGAGGATAACAGTTCTTCACTCTCTACATCTGTGGTGGTGGTGGGGTCAGAACTGGACTTGTTCGATAACTATATTATTGTGTTTTGAAATTAATATCTTCTTATTGGTAATTTGAGGGTGGAAACCCCTCCAGTACCTCCCAAACACACAAAAGTTTTGCCAATTTGATATCAAGAAGCATTGCTTGGCAAGTGATTTCCAAATATACCTCCCTGTAGCCCAATCCTCCAGGTGTCTAATCTATTTCTGACATATAGTTAATCTAAATTGTGTTATGCTGTCCACCAATTCAGCTTTGGACTTGGGCTTCACTTCTCTCCTGATGTACTCCTTCAACTCGTGTCACAGGTTTTCAATGGGGTTGGCATCTGGAAACTTGGGAGGCGTCCTCCATCAATTTATAAACAACTCCTTAGCCAGCCTGGATGTATGTTTGGGGTCAGTGTCCTGCATGAAGCGGTGATGGGGGCAAACATCCTTCATGAAGGGTAAAATGGTCTGCTGAAGTATTTGAACAAAAAGTGGGGCTCTCATAATACCGGCCCACACATGCACCTTCACCAAATATTTCATGCTCTAATGAAATAAACAGAAGTTTAAAACACCTTACATGTAGTATACTGTTAGGCCCAGCCCTCCACAAACAAGCAGCCTAAAGAGGAACAGCTCACCACAGACTCCAGCAGACCAAGAACAAAGGAGGTGCGAATCGGGCATTGTGTTGTTGGGGCACTAGTAGTGTAAGCTTAACATCTGGTGGCAGTGGAAGTATAGACACCATGTCAGATGAAGAGTTAGAACAGACAACAGTGATTGAAAACCATGAAAGGAGGAGCAAAAGACTGGCTGAGAAGAACTCCCAGTTTGCGATGACGTCTTAACTTCTGGACAAACTAAGGACTTATCAACCGTTGGATGAGGACTCGACTAAGATAGATGCAGTCTGGGACTCATCTGTACTAACAGCACGTCAAGAAGTGTAGGACTGATGCCTATAGTAGCAGCAGTTGCAATCGACCCGACGGTGGCACCCCTCATTCAGCAGATGAGGGACATGCAGGTGCAGAATGCCAAGCTTATGTTGGAAGCACTAGGAAGACCAGTGACAGTGCAGTCAGCCCCGAAGGTGCAGCAGTTGCCCCCCATTCGTTCGGGACCCCAAGGAGAGGTAGACCTCTCAAGATTGAGTCTCATATGACGGCACATGAGGTGCCTGTGAACCGTTGGACAACGGAGTTAAAGGTGTGGCGATTTGATTAGTGTGGCGATGACGATACCGCCAGAGCAAGCAGCCGACTATGCGACTCTTAAACAATTGCTACTTGTTCACGTGGGGGTTTCGACTTCGACGAAATTCGAGCATTGGCTGGACCCCACCATTGATGCCAATGAACCGGTCCTGCAAGCTGGACTACGTGCACTGGACGCCTGCTCATCATGTACAAGAAGCTGCTCTACCGTCCAGCAGATGCGTCAACTAGTAACAATGGAAATCCTGTACCGGCGCCTGAATCCTAAGGTGGCAGCCCATGTAAGGTCCCTCAAGCCAAAAACCATAATAGAAATGGCACAGTACGCAGACGAGTATGTGACAGAATCGCGTTGGGGAAAAGGCTACACATGGAGACAGGACCGCTCAGCTCCTCACAACCGAAGACAGCAATGGGGACAGGGTCGACGTTTCGGACAGACCAGCATGGCCCATCCCCATCAAGACTTCCATAACCAGGAGCAGCCAGATGGATGTCAGCAACAACAGAGGACAAGTCCTCAGCAATCTGTGCACCAGGCACAGCACCCTCAACATACACAGCAGCCTCCACAGCAGCTGTCACAGCAGATGCAGAGACCCATGGAAGATGCTCCTGCTCAACAAGGCAGGCTCTCGAATACACCCCACAAGCTCTCAAGAAATTTCGATGCCGAGCGCTGCCCCATGTGCAAGCAGTGGGGCCACATTGGAGCCAACTGTCCCAACAAGCAGGTATTGACCCTTGCCTCAGAGAAGCAGCCAGATCACAGGATGTATCACCCCTCTATCTATGGCGAGTTTGCCAACCTTCCGGTGAAATATATGGTCGACACTTATGGCAGATCATACCCTCATCATCACAGACCTTGTTAACCAACTTCAGTCCTCTGGAGCGCCACTGGCTGAACCAACATCTACAATCTGGTTGAAAGCTTTCCAGAGCAGCCCGGTGCAAGATCCAGTTCGGGAGGTGTGCTGTAAAATCGATGGACAGAGATACAACATCTCAATGGCAGAGTCTGCAGATCTACACTATGACGTGCTGCTGGGCCTCAATGTCCCTAATCTCTTTAATATCCTGCAAGCGACCAGAAGAGAGGTCACAGGAGAGGTATTAGCAGTACAGACAACACGATAAGCAGCGGTCGACCCTCCTGTCGAATCACTGATGGAGCATGAGCAGCTTAAGCTCCTAGATGAACTCATCGGACCACATTTTGATTGCCCCCAATCTAACCTCTCAGTGCAAGAAACAGACGAAGAAGATGATACTCCAGTGAGTAAGCTAAAGAAAGCTACGGATCTAGCCACTGCCCAAAGGGCTGACACAACTCTTGCTAAAGTCATTGAAGAGGTTGAGGATGAAGACTCTGAATTTTCTTGGGAGAAAGGAGTGTTGCACCACAAATCGACTAACCAGATGGGTGAACCTAACCTACAGATCGTGTTGCCTCACAACTGGAGGAAAACTGCCTTACACTTGGCACATTCAACACCCATGGCTGGCCACACTGGACCGAAGAGGACAAAGTTTAAATTGCTCAAACACTTTTTCTGGCCACGCATTGGGAAAGACACGACCGAAATTTGCAGAAGTTGTGAAAGATGTCAGAAGACAGCGAGAAGGTACCACAAACACGCTCCATTGATGATCACCTCCTCGCTCATCATCCAGCCCTTTCAGAAGGTGGCGATAGATGTAGTTGGACCGCTCCCAGTGTTGAAACGAAAAAACCGTTTTATCCTGACATACATCGACCTGGGATCGAGGTACCCAGAAGCCACCCCTCTCAGAACAACCACTGCTGATGTAATAGCCAAAGCACTAGTTGAGATCATGACTAGGCTGTCGGTGCCTCAGGAAATTCTTTCGGATCGAGGATCTAATTTCCCCATAGCTACCATGAGCGAAGCTTACAAGTTCCTCGGCATCACCCACAGCAGAACGGCAGCCTATAGACCTCAATTGAATGGTGCGGTGGAACGCTTCCCCCGCACACTCCTCCAGATGGTGAGGAAAAACATTTTAGATCATCGTGAATGGGACGAGATGCCACCTTCCTTCTATTTGCCTGCAGAGAGGCTCCATGCGCGACTACTGGTTTCTCACCCTTCCAGCTGACCTTCGGCGAAAAAGTGCGGGGCCCTCTGGATGTCCTCAGGCAAGAATGGATGCCTTCTTCAACGGCAACACACTTCTCAGCAGACTGGCGGCTCCCGTTGCGGCAAGACTTGGAAAGGATGTGAGAGCTGGCGACGCAAAGACAGGAGATAACTCAACAGAAGGCCAAGGAGCATCACGACAAGACCGCAGTGGAAGGAAAATTTGTACCTGGAGGCCAGGTCTTGGTCTTCATGACGGATATCAGCAGCTCCAAGCAAAAGAAGCTGGAAGATGCCTGGACGGGGCCATACACGATCTTGGGACAGTTGACCGACGTCACCTACGATGTTGACATGCCAGATAGACCAAGGAAGCAAGCATGCAGCCATCCATGTTACAGCCATTAAAAAGTGGGTTGCTCCTTATGACATTGGTTGTGTTAGCTCCTTTTCTTCAGAAGCCCCTGAGCTGCCGGAGTACTGTGTTGCAGACAAGAGAGCCCTGCCAGAACTACCAAAGGGCATCACAGAACAGAAGGCTGATCAGCTAAAGCAGATCTGGGAGGATTTCCCTCAAGTGACAGCCCCTGCTCTGGGAAGAGCAAAGAATGTGGTGCACCATATCAACACCGGGAAAGCGGTGCCCATCCGCTCAGCCCCATACAGAATTCCAAAAGTCTGGGAAAATCCATTCAAGGAAGCGATACAGAAGCTCCTGGATGCAAAGGTGATTGAGCCATCGAAATCTCCCTGTGGGCAGCCCCCATGTTTCCTGTCCCCAAGAAGACAGCAGGAGAAGTGCGCCTGTTGAACAACTACAGGCGCCTCAACCAGATCACGGTCGCTGACCCGTACTACCAGCCGAGAGTCGAGAAGAGCCTGCAGAAAATGGCCTTGGCTAAAATATTCACTGTGTTCGACCTGGTGCGTGGTTTTTATCAGATCCCCGTAGCTCCTGCGGATGTGGAGAAGACAGCAGTTATCACTCCCTTTGGGAAGATTCATTTTAACGTAATGCCCTTTGGCCTACGTAACGCACCAGCCACATTCCAGAGGCTAATGGATGACATACTTAGAGACATGGCCGAATTCGCTCATGCTTACATCGATGCTGTCGCTATCTTCAGTCAGAGCTGGGAAGAGCACATCGACCACATCAGAACTGTTCTGGGACTTCTTCAACAAGAAGGATTAACCATCCAGCCAAGGAAAACACAATAAATTATTGGCAACGACATCGTGTTGTTTCTTGGGGCATGTAGTCGGCCACAATGTCATCTCTCCCCACGAGGCAAAGATAAAAGCAGCTAAAGAGTTCCTACGCCCGAGTACAAAAAGTGATGTTCGAGCATTTGTTTGTCAGATTAATGTCCTATTATCGACAGTTTGTGCCAAATTTTAGCACCATAGCTGGGCCTTTGACAGATTTGATGAGAAAACAAGCACCTGACAAAGTGGAATGGACTCCAATGTGTGAAGAGGCATTTATTACACTAAAAGAACTTCTGTGCAAGACACCTATCCTGAGGCCACCCTGGTATGATAGGCCGTTTATTTTACAGACGGATGCATCTTTACATGGTGTTGGCGCAGTTCTCGCTCAACTCGACAATGAGGGCAACGACCATCCAGTGGCATATCCCCAAAGGGAAACACGTTACTCTGCTATCCAGCAGGAAGGATTGGCAGTAGTGAATGTCTGCAAACATTTCATGCCATACCTCCTTGGACATAGGTTCACCATCATGATGGACCACAAGGCCTTGTCTTTTCTGGCGAACAAGAACCCCAACAGCTCCAGACTGACTCGCTGGTGGGACGTCCTCAGCCAATTCTCATTTGAGATTGTTCATCGTCCTGGAACACTCAACGGCAAGGCCGATGGCCAGACATGGAGTCTTCAATCAGACGACCACCCGGAGGACGTTCTACCTTCGGAGGAGCGGGGAGGTGTTAGGCCCAGCCCTCCACAAACAAGCAGCCTAAAGAGGAACTGCTCACCACAGACTGCAGCAGGTCAGGAGACCAAGAACAAAGGAGGCGCGAATCGCAACTCTACTGCTAATTAAACTAGCTATTTATTAACTGGTATACAGTGTTTGTATTCTTACCTTATAAGGCCAGGACTCATGAGGCATTATTTAGAGACTGTGATGCTTGTAAGAGATAGTATTATTTTGATAATTAAATCTTGTAAAATCCTATTACCAAAAAAGCCTATGTGTTTCCAATTGAACTGTGCACTCGTCTGTCCATTGGCTGCCTCTTCAAGGTTCTGCCTGTCTCACTCCAATCTCTTGACCTAGGACAGGGATAAATGATACTGCTATTTATTACATGAGTCACTATACCAATTCACCAGTGCTCTATATCAATATCTTGCACTAGTCTTAAGCCATAACATCTACAAAGTGCCTAAACTACATGTATATATATATTTTTATTTAATCCAATAGCTTATCCCAATCGGCACATTGGCTCTAGCCAAAATGTCATCAAGACTCAGGCCTAGATTATCATTAGCCACTAGCAACCAACATAGCTTCAGTGTGACACAGAAAGCTTCTACACTAGAGATTAACTTTCACGTAGCTTAATCCCAAAACTAGTTGAACACAAACCATGTGGCTTCTCTATCAGTTGGCATTGCGCACTGCCTCAAAATATCAACACAAGCAATGTCCTGCAAAGTAAGACTGGGTTCCCTATGCTGTGAAGGAGAACTGCAGTTGGTATGCTGTCTTGTCATCTTCCAGCATCTTTTCTACCACGACTTTAGGGACAGCAGTAAAAAACGAAGATCTCCCGCTCCACGGCTGTAAGGCGATACCTGTCTCCCGGTGCTTGACAAAACTGGACACTTTGCCTTGTTGCTGTCATGCCCTCCTTCAAAATACAGACGATAGCTGCAGCCTTGAATCCTCTAGATCCTAAAGAATAGAATTCTGTTTCTTATAATAGAATAAGACATCTTGATTCCAATAAGCTGAAAAAGAGTAACCTCTAGAGCAACGACCGTCAGCCTTTCTCCCGCCTTCCTCGATCGCTGGACAATCGCAAGTAAAATCAATTTTACTACGCTTAACGATCCCTGCCTAACTTTTGTTGACGTACGTAAAGTTTCTTTTGCTTGTACTAAGCAGGTGTGGTGGCCTCATTGCACAGGTAGTCATAGCAGGTGTGGTGGCCTCATTGCACAGGTAGTCATAGCAGGTGTGGTGGCCTCATTGCACAGGTAGTCATAGCAGGTGTGGTGGCCTCATTGCACAGACAGTCATAGCAGGTGTGGTGGCCTCATTGCACAGGTAGTAATAGATGACTTCAATTCCATTCAGAAGTCTTTTTCCCCTAAGTTGCCCACAAGGTCCTGGCCACCTGAATCAGACTGACCTCTGACCCTCCCCCAAAACACCATATAAGGTAATCACACAAACCACAACACTAACTGCTTCACCAACACTACCTGTAAATAACAGTCAACACAAACGACAGTTGTTAAGACAAGTTATTGCATCCTTCCAGCCTTATTTGGAACAAGGGGAATAATGTTGTGGAGGTTGATGACTGCTAGTGGACCCCCTTGGAATGCTTCTGTTACGAATTTCCGAAGGAGGTAGAGTAGGACTGCCAGGGGCAGATGTTGTTCCCCTGGTGGAGTGATCACTGAGGGAGGTGGAGTAGGGATGCCAGGGGCAGATGTTGTTCTACCTGGTGGAGTGATCACTGAGGGAGGTGGAGTAGGGATGCCAGGGGCAGATGTTGTTCCACCTGGTGGAGTGATCACTGAGGGAGGTGGAGTAGGGATGCCAGGGGCAGATGTTGTTCCACCTGGTGGAGTGATCACTGAGGGAGGTGGAGTAGGGATGCCAGGGAGAGGTGTTGTTCCACCTGGTGGAGTGATCACTGAGGGAGGTGGAGTAGGGATGCCAGGGGCAGATGTTGTTCCACCTGGTGGAGTGATCACTGAGGGAGGTGGAGTAGGGATGCCAGGGACAGATGTTGTTCCACCTGGTGGAGTGATCACTGAGGGAGGTGGAGTAGGGATGCCAGGGAGAGATGTTGTTCCACCTGGTGGAGTGATCACTGAGGGAGGTGGAGTAGGGATGCCAGGGGCAGATGTTGTTCCACCTGGTGGAGTGATCACTGAGGGAGGTGGAGTAGGGATGCCAGGGAGAGATGTTGTTCCACCTGGTGGAGTGATCACTGAGGGAGGTGGAGTAGGGACAGATATTGTTCCCCTGGTGGAGTGATCACTGAGGGAGGTCGAGTAGGGCTGCCAGGGGCAGATGTTGTTCCACCTGGTGGAGTGATCACTGAGGGAGGTGGAGTAGGGCTGCCAGGGGCAGATGTTGTTCCACCTGGTGGAGTGATCACTGAGGGAGGTGGAGTAGGGCTGCCAGGGACAGATGTTGTTCCACCTGGTGGAGTGATCACTGAGGGAGGTGGAGTAGGGATGCCAGGGGCAGATGTTGTTCCACCTGGTGGAGTGATCACTGAGGGAGGTGGAGTAGGGATGCCAGGGGCAGATGTTGTTCCACCTGGTGGAGTGATCACTGAGGGAGGTGGAGTAGGGATGCCAGGGATAGATGTTGTTCCCCTGGTGGAGTGATTACTGAGGGAAAATCCTGAAGCCAGTCATCAACTACTCCTTGAGTAACTTCATTTGTGTGAATATGAATATGGTCAATGTGCCTAGGCACAGTCCAGCCACTGAGCAGGCTACTTCAAATCTTTGATGACCTAAACATCCAGCAATGTTGCCAGACAACCACTTCCGGCCTATTGGAAGGTGACATACGTAGACTGGGTTGCCCCTCTCTAAGGCCATGGCTTTGCCATGTTTGTTGAGGTCTAATTTCTGCTGAGTTTGCTTCTGGTTTATCCTGTTCGACAAGTCTTTGCAACGTTTCAAGGTGTATCCTAATTCTGGTTTATCCTGTTAGACAAGTTTGGATGCAACATCTCGAGGTGTGTCCTGACTCTGGTTTATCCTGTTTGACAAGTCTTGGTGCAACATGTCAAGATATGTTTTGATTCTCCTTCCCATCAATAATTCTGCTGGAGATACTCCAGACAGTTGTTGTGTGTGGAGTAGTCCAATAGTTGAGAAGTAGCCGTGCTAGCTTGACATCCATCTCTACACCGCTGTTTCCTTAAGCCATCCTTTAACACCGACACAGTTCTCTCAGCCAGCCCATTTGTGGCTGGGAGGTATGGAGCACTGGTGACATGGGGAATTCCTTCCCACCTGGTAAATTCTTGAAAGTCCCCACTGGTGAATGATGTTTGCGTTATCAGATACACTTCTATTCACCAAAGATGCGGTGGATTGCACAAAAGTAACATCCAGCCACCTTGAATAGGCACCCACCACCACCAGGAAGATTTTTCCTTGGAATGGTCCAGCATGGTGTATATGTATTCGGGCCCATGGTCGTGATGGCCACTCACATGGATGCATTGGTGCTATTGCAGGTGCTTGCCTGTTCTGCTGACACTCAGAGCAGCTTTTAACATGTTGTTCAAGGTCTGCATTGATCCCTGGCTACCACACAGTTGTCCGAGCGTGACTCTTCATCCTTCATCAGGGTGACTTCGGTGGTGTTCCTCCAATCCTAACTTCCTACCTGGTTGTGGTACAACTACTCGACCTCCCCAAACAACACAACCATCATTTGGTGTGCTACATTTGGAGTGCGGCGTTCAGATCGACTTCTATTCAGTTTGCGACTTGCATTTGAGTGAATACGGTATATGCTGCCAGTGTTAATGCCCACCTCTGAATTCCCAGGTTTATAAACAATGTGGTAGCTATATGCCCCCAGTGTTAGTGTCCACCTCTGAATTCCCAGGTTTATAAACAATGTGGTAGCTATATGCCCCCAGTGTTAGTGCCCACCTCTGAATTCCCAGGTTTATAAACAATGTGGTAGCTATATGCCCCCAGTGTTAGTGTCCACCTATGAATTCCCAGGTTTATAAACAATGTGGTAGCTATATGCCCCCTGGGCAAGGTCACGAAATCATGACATTTGAGATGGAAAAAAAAACTCAATGGTATTGCCATAAAAGTTTATGTATATGAAAGTAGACGCCACTGTTTCAGAAAATGTGGAGTTTAGGCAGATATCTCCATTTACTACCCAGAACCATTGCTCTGAAGGAGAACATAATTTTGAGGCTCGTTTTTGAGTAAATATATCTAAAATGTACAAAAGCTAAAATCCTTCCTAAAATATAGCTAAGCCACATATGTTGATACTTTTGCGCGGGGATTTCAATCAACTTTCTATATTGAGAAAGATTTTTTGTTATTATCAACATGATATGGGTGCTTGATAGATTTTTGATTACCTGACATCACATGTAACACGCATCACGGAAAACATCAATAAGTTCCAGCTACCCTCATAGTTTTAAACCTATATATATTGATAAAATCTTGTAGTCTCCTTCCCTAACATAAGTCCCTCCTGCCTACCAAAAATGGTCCATATTGAAGGAGGATATTTCTTGTATATTCCAATTAAAGTTTGTAACATGCATCACAGGGGAGAGAGGGTGTGTTCAATATGCTATACATCAAAGGATAAACATAAAAATTAAAAAAATGATTGTAGGGAGGGGGGTCTGCCTATCTGTCACATCAAAGGCTTCATGAAGATGCCAGAGTATGCCAATAGTCGGCCCTGTCTCCATGTGGCACCACAGCTCATAAGTTCTATTTAAAACCCATCAAAGGCAGGCAGTGCAGTGGATTAGAAGATCTAGCTCTCAGATTTATTCTATTCTCCATCACATCAGTGCTGTCAACACTACATCACTTCATGGCAAGGTAACCATTTGTAGTTTCACTTTCTGTCAAGTTTATTCTCGGAGAACTTTGAATGTATAGAGCAGGATGAGGTCAGCACACTGGACTCATGCGGGCATATCACTGTTCACGTACTCCCTGTGGTATGGCGGGGAGCATCACAGTGGTGTCCTCACCTCTGACTGCAAGGACCATTCCAAGTTCACTATCCTGCTTACATGGACAAGATCCTTGAAACGCTACCTAATGAGGTAAAAAAATTCTGATAGCTATTGGGGGCCAGTATCGCCTTCAACCTTCCTACCATTTTCTGTAGCCCTGTAATTCAACCTACATAATACAACATTTTAGATCATTTCAAGGCCCCGCCCCACTCATATTCCCTGCAGGTTACTGACATCAACATCTGGTCAGATGGGACCTCGGCCCAATTCAAGAGTCGATACATTGTTGATGCTCTACCTATGCTGGAGGAGAGACATTCCCTCATCCTCACTTGGAACTACTTTGCCACCAGCCATGGGAAAGGCCCAGTGGACGGTACCGGAGGCAATACGAAGCGATATGTGTGGAATAGGATCAAGTCTCGCCAGTCACTTGTCCGCGATTCTGCCTCATTCGCAGCTGCAACATCCTTAATGCCATCAGTGATGGTTACTGATGTCATCAACGATGAGATAGTGGAGCGAAATCATCAGATGGGGCTAGATGATGCATTCTGGGCAGCCTCACCTGCGGTAAATGGCATCCGTAATATGCATTGCATCAGAAAGGTTGGGAAAGTACAACATGCTTGTCTCAGTAGAGACTTTGAGGTAGCTCAGGAGGTTGAACCAGATATGGAAGTGCAGGAGAAGCAGGATATGGAAGTGGAGGAAAACTTCTTCACTGCTACTTTCAGCAAGAATGACTTCCTGGCATTAGTGTATGATGGAAAAGCATATCTTGGTGTTGTGGAGGGAAGCACGCCAACACATGTGGACATATCTTTTATGAAAAATGCCAGACTTGGCAGATACAACTGGCCTATGAAGCCAGATC
Organism: Cladorhizidae sp. MBARI D1340-BT2; assembly: GCA_028752905.1. Lineage (NCBI taxonomy): Eukaryota > Metazoa > Porifera > Demospongiae > Poecilosclerida > Cladorhizidae > Cladorhizidae sp. MBARI D1340-BT2. The sequence continues at coordinate 44,603,832 of JAQNBH010000004.1, forward strand.
GGCTCCCTGTCGCACGTGAGGACGTGCTGGCACGGGTTCAGGCCCCAGCACCAATCTGCCACTCCTCCCGATTGTTTGGATTGAATAAAAATGATATGAATTTAGGGACCAAGTCCATCGGGGAATGGAAGAAAAATAATTGATCGTGTTTCATGTATTTTCCTGTATACCTACCTCTGTCTAATACATAGACATGATTGGATGAATATATACACATGAATGCATATATGTACATAACTAACCTCCGGGAGACCACTCACTCGGATGCATCATGCCCCCCCCCCCCCCCCCCCCCTTTCCGCCTCGATGCATCATATCCTCCCCTTCTCAGTGAGGTACTTTTTGGGGATGTAGATTAAATACATAGCAATATTTGTGTCAGTTTGTCCTGATTTTTTTTTGTAACGCGCATCATGTAACGCGCATCACGTGACACAGTCGTACCCCGATGGGCCCCATACGCACATCGGTCAAGTTTGAAATATCACATTTGGAGGATGTTTATAGTCAACGTAGTTCTACTGAAGATATATATGAATTAACTAAATTATTGAAGGAGCCGTTTTTCTAGAAACTTGTGTACAAATTGAGTTAAGAAATTTTGTGTCACAATTTCGTAACGCGCATCACGATAACTTATCAAGCTCTAGCTCCTAACTTACAGGGAAACTTTTTATGAAAATTGGTTAAAAGTTTAGCTATGTCCTGATATTCACAAGGGAATTTGAGTGGTGCTCATATATTGAAGCATAGTAAAATAGTAGGCAAGTAAAGTAGAAAAAAGTCGAAAAAACGTAACACGCATCACGGTGACCTTGCCCTTCAGAGTAAAAAAGTGTTCCGATGAAAACGTAGAGCATTAAATAAGCTACAAAATGGTATGTAGAAATGGACTTCTGTGATGTTCCACGATGGAAAAACTTTGTTTGCAATACCTAAGAACTCAAGTTGGAGAAATGTAAGATAAAGTTTGCACATGGATTTTGCATTGCTCCTTTTCAGTTTCTCCCTCACTAAATCAGGGGGTGGAGCAGAGGTAGAGAAGTGGTAGGGGCAGAGGTAGAAAAGGCAGAACCAGGAGTAGAAGTGGTCTTGGGCCTGTAGAAGATCTTAGGCCTCGTCTTCTTCTATCCAGAACATTTTTTCTGGTGTAATTCCATAAAAACTTGACTCAGAACACACTCAGCAGCTTATAGCTATGAACTAGACTGAGCATGTGCAGTACTTCAATATTTCTTAAATTCGTATCAATTAGAATACCATAAATCTACTTGGAGTGAGCTTTATTTTGAATGTCTAAGTGTGTTGTGTAGTTCTGGAGATATGACTTGACCCAGGCTGTGGCATCTCATAGCTATCTAACCAGTTTATCCTTGGACATCCATGGACAAACATGTCTATCACTTAAAAATGGCTGGTCCAAATGCTTTAAAATTTGAAAAGTAAGTAGTCTATGTGGCACTGAATGCTTTAAGAACCAAAAGACCTCTTAATCACACCCAAAACAGCGAAATGTATGGGCATCTGCCACCTAAATGGTCTTGTGTGCAATGATGGCGTCCACAGAATCCACAACGCTACAGAATTGCATGAGAGAATTGGAGCTTTCAATACAAATCAACTGAAAGACATCGCCACTTTCTTGCACATAAGAAACATCATTCCCAGAGCGACCTACTATTCTGTCACTGTCAAGTTTTTTCTGGTGTAATTCCACAAAAATGTCTATCACTTAAAAATGGCTGGTCCAAATGCTTTCAAATTTGAAAGATAAGTAGTCTATGTGGCACTGAATGCTTTAAGAACCAAAAAAGACCTATTAATCACCCCCAAAACAGCGAAATTTGTGGGCATCTGCCACCTTAATGAAAGTCATCTCTATCTCTTATGGTGTTTAAGATGGAAACTCCATTTTTTAATGCTTCTTATCACCGAGATTCCATAGAATGTTCCATTTAACAATGGATGTTGCTGTTAACACAGTAGGTGTTGCTGCTAACGGTGAGTGTTGCTGTTGACACAGTAGGTGTTGCTGCTAACAGTGAATGTTGCTGTTAACTCTTTAGGTTTGATGGTGGATAATGCATGCATGTGAGTTTCTCATCGACAACAATAGCAGATATATCCACGCAAACAACACAGCTTGATAGTCATAACCAAAAATCTACGCTAGTGCTAGCATGCTAAAATCTAACTCAAGAATGCGGCTGCGACTAACCCACTCCACTAGGAAAATAAACACAGTTGCTGAAGTGAGGAAGTTTAGAGTAACAAGTATTGTCTTGTAGACAGACAACTAACAAACAAAAGAAGAAGTAGGTAATCATATTAGCAGGCATGGCTGCAGGCAGCAAAACATTTAGAATCTGATGTAACATAGAAGGACTTTGATACAAGTTCATTGTCTCCCATCCTAGGGCTTAGCAGTTGATAGAGGACTAGCTAGCTTAAAGCTAATAGGATCACCACAGCTTAACTCTTCTCCCGGTGAGTTTATTTGGAAAAAAATAAAAAATTGACCATTAAGTACAAATAAATTGATATTAAATCAGAGGTTAACAATAGTCCCTAGCAACCATATACCACAAGATAGCTCTACTGTTGGACATTATTGTGGTCAATTCATGTTGCTAGGTAACCAAACCACACATGTATGAATATCATTATAATGTTTAATAATTTTTAACAAATTTAAAATTGTGTATTATTGTATTGTAGATTATAAATATCCTTCTATTTTCAGCCAACTTTAGGAACAACTGAGATATGCTGTGGTATGACAGACGTTTGCCTGACTAACAGAGAAGACATAATTTCTACTGTATAGAATTCCCACCAATATTATTTATACAATTCCCATAACCAATAATATTGATACAATGTACACAGAATGAAAGAGCAATTATACAATACAATACTCTGTAATGACATACTCATAGTCTGATATACAAGTGTCCTCGTGCAGTAAGACTAGCACTGGATGAAGGTAAGGGGGAGAGTTGGACACTCCTACTTCTGAGAAAAGTACGTCCTCGTGCAGGTCTACAAGACGAGAGTCCTCGTGCAGTATGGATGAAGAGAGTGGGATAGGTATGTTTGCATCACTACCTTTATCAGAACTCATCTGAACGTAGGGAAGCTGTGCCATGGTATTATCTCCGTCGTGGTCCATCACTTGCTCCATCAAACCTGAACATGATAGAGTTGTTAAACAGCTCCTGTGGTGTGTGCTCTACCAACTCATACAGTGTCCCCCCAAATAGCTCCTGTGGTGTGTGCTCTACCAACTCATACAGTGCCCCCCCAAACAGCTCCTGTGGTGTGTACTCTACCAACTCATGCAGTGCCCCCCCAAACAGCTCCTGTGGTGTGTGCACAAGTTCGCAGAGTGGCCACCCACTCTGGGAATTCTGCTAGTGTCTGCCATGCCAGTGTTTACAACCCCAACATAGCTTGTTGGGCAGGGCTGCATTTAGGGTGGGGGGGCTGATCCTTTACCCCCCTTGAGATCTAGGGATATTGTATTATTGTATAATGTTGTTAAATATGTGCCCCACATATCGCATGTTTACAAAATACTATACTTTTTCCCCCTTTCAACTCGATCCTAAATGCAGCCCTGTTGAGGTAGGCTTGTTGTCCACATGGAGCTACATAACTAGGCCAACACTCAACACTCTATATAGACCACACCTGTAATAGTCACTATCACATACAGTACTTATATGTTTTATATAGAAACATTCCAGTTCCATACTGATTGAGTTTGTGAGCACATGCAATAGCAAGGCCACAATGAAGCCAGGCACATAATGAAGTTTGTTTTTAAAGTAACTTTTCGCTTATAGCGAAATATAACTCCTGAATATTTCGTGACAATAAATTTTATTGTGACAAAAATTCAGTTGTTCTGGTTGCCCACAGAAATAAATGCATGCAAAAATGACATGCTCATTCCTTCTTATCAAACACCATCAAACACCATCAACTACTTCACGAGAAGCACGAGGTTCAAGAGATGGACGTGTTTGAAAGAACCCGCTGATTCATGGTTGTCATGTCCACTATCACATATGGTGGCAGCCGGACGTGTGCGTGTGCGCTTGCCGTATTTGATCTAATTACTCAGATGTTCTAATTATCATTCACATAAATATTTCAAGATATATATTTTTGTGGTTGACTCCGCCCACAAAAACTAATAAACAACCAATAAAAAACTAATGAATTGTGAATGTGCATTATTTAGAATTTTCATTCTTATTCTTTTTGTTTCTATCTATGCACGCTCGTCATGATTGCCCGTCTTCATCGAGTTTGAGCTTCACCACTCTCCTCTAACACACTGGGCCACTCTTGGTTGGAACTTTCATGGGAGTTGCAGAGTCAGCTCAAAAGGTTAATAATAAGGTATGGTGTGAAACTTCACTGAGGGGGCAGATGTCAAAGCCTCAGCCCTGCAAAGATCAAACTATAAATAGAATATATAAATAGAGCTAGAACTCATGACCTCAGACTATCAACACATAGGACAATCATGAGATCAACTCACACTCTTAGATAAGTCCTGTAGGGACATCCAGTAATTCTACTACTCTCACACTGTTATCAACACCATAAGCTGTGAAAGCCTGGCTGCAAGGGACCCCTCTGCAGTCCAGGCTTGGGCAGTTTCATCCTATCTTCATATTCTGCTACTCGACTGTTGTTTTTATATAAGCTACTTAAGATCTAAAACAATTTTGACAAGCTTGGGGTTTAGCTAGAAGAAGTTAGGGAGAGACTCTGGTGGCAGTGGATTACCAAGGTTGGTATCTGTTAGGTATCTTGTGGTTGGAGACTCTTAACAGCACAGACTTCAAGTATGTGCTGGACATGTCAATAATAAGTATGTGTGAAACTTCACTCGGGGGGCAGAGGTTTTTAGCTTGTGCTAAGCTTGTAGATGACAAGTTCGAAGGTCTAGCTTGAGCCAGGCTTGGTGGCTTACCTTAGCTGAAATTAAAGGGGCCATCGCAAATCATCACACGCTAAGTGTCTACCTAGTACAATCTTGAAAACTATATACAGTAGACCCTCTCTTATCCCAACTCATTGGGACCCAAGGTAGTTCGGATAAGCAAAAAGTTCGGATATGCAAAAAATCACAATAAATTCTTGAATGCAATTAAAATGCTGAATCACGTTGGAACCATTTTCAATATCCTTTTAATCTGCAGTTCCTTGGGTTAATAAGAAGCTCACTTCTGGTGCACAAGAAGGATTTAGGTCCTCAGTACCTGGCATGCTGTTTTACATACATATTCATAATGTTGTATTTTCTCTGAGCAATGGTCCACTGACTGGAGTGCCTTGCCCCCTTTTCTGAACGAACTGCAGATATAAAGCATTTTCTAGTTGTTCGTCTTTAGCAAGGCGCATGACTTTGCGAGCTTAACTTATCCAACGACTGTCAAGGTTGCCTGCGAACTCTCGAAGTTTGGCTTCGTTCTTTTTTTATCTCCAACTTCCCTTGATATCTTGCTTGGAATGGATCTTTGACTCGATCGACAAAACTACTCTCTTTCTTTTGCTGGCCAAAGCGAACTGAACTATTTCCACGCGCAACTTACGAAAACGATCTGGCATATCGACGACCATTACCATGTTTATTTTTAATCAGGAGTTCGGATAATCGAGGTTGGGATATGCGAGGGTATACTGTACTACAATTTTCCCTAGCAGTAAAATTTGTTACTTGCAGCTGCTGCTTGACCCAATAAGTTTCCATCTCCACCCCAACAAAGCTGCACACCAGCAACTCATGGTGAGGGAGAAGACACAAGGCTGGGGGAAATGAATCACTTCTTCTCCTCTCCAGAACTGGGTCACACTCTATGATGTACTCACCATGTGTGCATGCCAGTCATTGTGCACTCACCATGTGTGCATGCCAGTCATTGTGCACTCACCATGTGTGCATGCCAGTCATTGTGCACTCACCATGTGTGCATGCCAGTCATTGTGTACTCACCATGTGTGCATGTCAGTCATTGTGCACTCACCATGTGTGCATGCATGTCATCTCACCATGTGTGCATACCAGTCATTGTGCACTCACCATGTGTGCATACCAGTCATTGTGTACTCACCATGTGTGCATGCCAGTCATCTCACCATGTGTGCATGCCAGTCATTGTGCACTCACCATGTGTGCATACCAGTCATTGTGCACTCACCATGTGTGCATGCATGTCATTGTACACTCACCATGTGTGCATGCCAGTCATTGTGCATGCCAGTCATTGTGCACTCACCATGTGTGCATGCCAGTCATTGTGCACTCACCATGTGTGCATGCCAGTCATTGTGCACTCACCATGTGTGCATGCCAGTCATTGTGCACTCACCATGTGTGCATGCCAGTCATTGTGCACTCACCATGTGTGCATGCCAGTCATTGTGCACTCACCATGTGTGCATGCCAGTCATTGTGCACTCACCATGTGTGCATGCCAGTCATTGTGCACTCACCATGTGTGCATGCCTGTCATTGTGCACTCACCATGTATGCATGCCAGTCATTGTGCACTCACCATGTGTGCATGCCAGTCATTGTGCACTCACCATGTGTGCATGCCAGTCATTGTGCACTCACCATGTGTGCATGCATGTCATTGTGCACTCACCATGTGTGCATGCATGTCATTGTGCACTCACCATGTGTGCATGCCAGTCATTGTGCACTCACCATGTGTGCATACCAGTCATTGTGCACTCACCATGTGTGCATGCCAGTCATTGTGCACTCACCATGTGTGCATGCATGTCATTGTGCACTCACCATGTGTGCATGCATGTCATTAGGCATGTGCATGCAAGTCATGGTAATGTAAACTGATGTCAATATTGTCACGTGATCTGCAGTTATTTTTAGCGCAGATTAGCAGGTTCTTCGCTGTACAGTGAAGTTTTATGGATATGGACTGGAATGTTTGTAGGACTGCTACAGGAATACGTGACCAGATAATTATTTGTTTCTAGCAAGATAATTAGCACCTACTAGGATCCTAAAGATGATGTCCTGAAAGTTTTGAAACTGCTTTGTAAAAGTGCATGACCATCGGCACCTCCCGCCATGTCGAGGCCTTCCCTGGCCTTGCCTGAGAGCACTGGCTCTTGAGAGCACTGACTGTGAGGTCTGCACAAGTCATTCTTGTACCTCAAGGCTACTTGAAAAAGACAGCACAGCAGCTGAAGAAGAAGCTCTTAATGAATGCACTCAACACATGCACAGGAAATATCCATTCACGAAGAGTAAGTGCATGGACCTAGCTGATAGTAAAGGCGTGTCCACACTGCACCTAAACGGATGTGCATTAATGCATGTTAGGTCCTACGGAGGAAACTCTTCAAGTCGATGCGCGTACATCGCGTCCACACTAGCACCAAAATAACTATACCAAGCTAAAATAATCAGTCTACCAAAGTCAGTCAAGATCATACACTGTAGCTGTAGTTGAGATGGAGTTTGTTTTTGCGTCCTTTTCTTGCTGATCAGCTACCTACAGATGTGCAGGAAACATGTTCTGCAGAGAACAAAGAGGAGAGAGCTGAGGGAAAGGCAGAACCAATGAAGGTTGTGACTGCATGCACTTCAGAAGTGCAGATGCAAGGCATATAAACATAGCAACAGTTCTCTAATGTAGTTGGTCTAGCTATGCAGCTAGTTTGGCCGCAGAGCACAGATAGTGTACAGTTACCTCCAGTATCCAACTGCAGCATCAGGAAGACATGAGCGAATGAAATTCTTTTCAACACACACTCGAGTAGTTATTTGAATGCTTCAACTCAAACCACCTATCAAAGTGGACCAGAATAATGCGGATTATTTAAATTCCAATTCAATGTGGACATGACCAATGCATTAATGCACATCCACTTGTGCAGTTTGAACAGCCTTAATGGCTTATTTGGTCCGCTAGAACTAGTGCCTAGTCATGTTATATTTTGATCATACCAACTAAACTGTCTACAGTTACATGGCTATAGACAGTATGTGTGGGCACTCAAGTACTCAGCAGCCATGGCTGTGTGCAGTATGTGTGGGCCATCAAGTACTCAGCACCCATGGCTGTGTGCAGTATATATGTGGACCCTCTAGTACTTAGCACCCATAGCTGTGTGCAGTATATATGTGGGCCCTCTAGTACTTAGCACCCATAGCTGTGTGCAGTATGTGTGGACCATCAAGTACTCAGCACCCATGCATGTGTGTAATATGTGTGGGCCATCAAGTACGCACTACTATATGTCCCCATCCTAATCCTACACTTCTGGAAACAGCTCACACAGTGGGTGCTTACCTGTACTGCCATGCTAGTTGGTGTGTAGTCCTACCTGTAGTCCATGCTAGTTAGTGTGTAGTCCTACCTGTACTGTCTTGCTATTTGGCGTGTAGTCCTACCTGTACTGCCATGCTAGTTGGTGTGTAGTCCTACCTGTACTGCCGTGCTAGTTATGTAGAATAGTTTCGATAATGATGTCAAAATAGCTCCATCTAAAATGTTGTAAGAAGCAGAATCTTCCTGGGAGCTCCTCCCAATACTCTCCTGGAATATTTGAATGTTCTGCTGACTCGACAAACATTTATACAGAGTAAATAAAAATGCAGATAATCTTCAAGAAATGTCCGAGCGAAGCAGATATGGAATGAGACTGTCACACTTCCTGGAGGTGTGGTGGATGTTAGACATGCCCCACTACCTGTGTGTTGTGCCACACTTACTGGAGGATGTTGGTGTTGGCTCCAAATTAGACATGCCCCACTTTATGGAGATATGTTGGTTTCCTAGACGACCTAACTACACTATCATGCACCAGCCTAGACTAGGTGAACCAATTATTTAGGCTCAAATTTATTGTTGGTTAGCTACGATAGTATAAATCAGAGGGTGGAAGCTCTAATTTTAATCCCTGAAGGCATCTAAAGGGAGAAGGAAAATATCATTAGATGTTTCTGAAGATCGTCTGAGAATAAGACGTTGTCATAGGGTTACAATAAAGCGAATAGTGCTCACATATATTGTGTAAAATAAGAAACTACATCTAAATGTGGCATTTAAATACAATTGGAATCGAACCAATCCCCTCCGGGTTAAAAGCCCATAGCTCTACCAATTGAGCTATATACCCAAAACCAAAATAAATGTTGATATAAAATCGGATCCCCTCCTCCCGCAGGATAAAAAAAAGCGGTGTTAAAATTTTGATTGGTTAATAACATCGTAATCCCCCCAGCTAATACAGGTAAGGATAATAATAATAAAATTGCCGTCACTAAAATTGATCAAACAAATAATGGCATTCTATCGATGGTTATCCAGGCGCCCTCATATTTATTATTGTAGTTATAAAATTCATTGCCCCTAATATCGAGGATATCCCTGCTAAATGTAAACTAAATATTACCAAATCCACCTACATAGGGAATAGCCGATAATAAATTTGTTATTACTGTAGCGGCTCAAAAAGACATTTGCCCTCAAGGGAATACATAAGCCGTCAGTATCATTAAGAAAAATAAAACGTACTCCCACATTTCAAACTATCACTTTTGTATAACTACCATAATACATGCCCCGGCCTATATGAAAATAAACACATTAAAAAACATAGATGCCACATTAGCATGTAAATACCTTAAAACAAACCCATAATTTATATCATGAGTAATATGCACCACAGATGAAAAAGCTAACTCTATATCTGAACAATAATGCATGGCTAAAAAAATTCAGCTAATCATTTGAATAATTAAACAAAACGCCAATAAAGAACCCAAATTCCAGAAATAATTTAAATTCGAGGGGGCCGTAAGATCAACAAACCAATTATTTATTAGAAAAAACCCCGTTATCACCTCGGACCCCATTTATAGTTGGAGTAAATACGTAATTATTTCACCGTAAATACGTAATTATTGCACTAGCCTACACTACCATGCACTAGCCTACACTGCCATGCACTAGCCTACACTACCATGCACTAGCCTACACTACCATGCACTAGCCTACACTACCATGCACTAGCCTACACTACCATGCACTAGCCTACACTACCATGCACTAGCCTACATTACCATGCACTAGCCTACACTATCATGCACTAGCCTACACTACCATGCACTAGCCTACACTACCATGCACTAGCCTACACTGCCATGCACTAGCCTACACTACCATGCACTAGCCTACACTACCATGCACTAGCCTACACTACCATGCACTAGCCTACACTACCATGCACTAGCCTACACTACCTTGCACAAGCCTACACTACCATGCACTAGCCTACACTATCATGCACTAGCCTACACTACCATGCACTAGCCTACATTACCATGCACTAGCCTACACTATCATGCACTAGCCTACACTACCATGCACTAGCCTACACTACCATGCACTAGCCTACACTGCCATGCACTAGCCTACACTACCATGCACTAGCCTACACTACCATGCACTAGCCTACACTACCATGCACTAGCCTACACTACCATGCACTAGCCTACACTACCTTGCACAAGCCTACACTACCATGCACTAGCCTACACTACCATGCACTAGCCTACACTACCATGCACTAGCCTACACTACCATGCACTAGCCTACACTACCATGCACTAGCCTACACTACCATGCACTAGCCTACACTACCATGCACTAGCCTACACTACCATGCACTAGCCTACACTACCATGCACTAGCCTACACTACCATGCACTAGCCTACACTACCATGCACTAGCCTACACTACCATGCACTAGCCTACACTACCATGCACTAGCCTACACTACCATGCACTAGCCTACACTACCATGCACTAGCCTACACTACCATGCACTAGACTCCAATACCATGCACTAGCCTGCATTACCATGCACTAGCCTACACTGCCATGCACTAGCCTACACTACCATGCACTAGCCTACACTACCATGCACTAGCCTACACTACCATGCACTAGCCTACACTACCATGCACTAGCCTACACTACCATGCACTAGCCTACACTACCATGCACTGGCCTACACTACCATGCACTAGCCTACACTACCATGCACTAGCCTACACTACCATGCACTAGCCTACACTACCATGCACTAGCCTACACTACCATGCACTAGCCTACATTACCATGCACTAGCCTACACTATCATGCACTAGCCTACACTACCATGCACTAGCCTACACTACCATGCACTAGCCTACACTGCCATGCACTAGCCTACACTACCATGCACTAGCCTACACTACCATGCACTAGCCTACACTACCATGCACTAGCCTACACTACCATGCACTAGCCTACACTACCTTGCACAAGCCTACACTACCATGCACTAGCCTACACTATCATGCACTAGCCTACACTACCATGCACTAGCCTACATTACCATGCACTAGCCTACACTATCATGCACTAGCCTACACTACCATGCACTAGCCTACACTACCATGCACTAGCCTACACTGCCATGCACTAGCCTACACTACCATGCACTAGCCTACACTACCATGCACTAGCCTACACTACCATGCACTAGCCTACACTACCATGCACTAGCCTACACTACCTTGCACAAGCCTACACTACCATGCACTAGCCTACACTACCATGCACTAGCCTACACTACCATGCACTAGCCTACACTACCATGCACTAGCCTACACTACCATGCACTAGCCTACACTACCATGCACTAGCCTACACTACCATGCACTAGCCTACACTACCATGCACTAGCCTACACTACCATGCACTAGCCTACACTACCATGCACTAGCCTACACTACCATGCACTAGCCTACACTACCATGCACTAGCCTACACTACCATGCACTAGCCTACACTACCATGCACTAGCCTACACTACCATGCACTAGCCTACACTACCATGCACTAGACTCCAATACCATGCACTAGCCTGCATTACCATGCACTAGCCTACACTGCCATGCACTAGCCTACACTACCATGCACTAGCCTACACTACCATGCACTAGCCTACACTACCATGCACTAGCCTACACTACCATGCACTAGCCTACACTACCATGCACTAGCCTACACTACCATGCACTGGCCTACACTACCATGCACTAGCCTACACTACCATGCACTAGCCTACACTACCATGCACTAGCCTACACTACCATGCACTAGCCTACACTACCATGCACTAGCCTACACTACCATGCACTAGCCTACACTACCATGCACTAGCCTACACTACCATGCACTAGCCTACACTACCATGCACTAGCCTACACTACCATGCACTAGCCTACACTACCATGCACTAGCCTACACTACCATGCACTAGCCTACACTATCATGCACTAGCCTACACTGCCATGCACTAGCCTACACTACCATGCACTAGCCTACACTACCATGCACTAGCCTACACTATCATGCACTAGCCTACACTACCATGCATTAGCCTACACTACCATGCACTAGCCTACACTACCATGCACTAGCCTACACTACCATGCACTAGCCTACACTACCATGCACTAGCCTACACTACCATGCACTAGCCTACACTACCATGCACTAGCCTACACTACCATGCACTAGCCTACACTATCATGCACTAGCCTACACTACCATGCACTAGCCTACACTACCATGCACTAGCCTACACTACCATGCACTAGCCTACACTACCATGCACTAGCCTACACTACCATGCACTAGCCTACACTACCATGCACTAGCCTACACTATCATGCACTAGCCTACACTACCATGCACTAGCCTACACTACCATGCACTAGCCTACACTACCATGCACTAGCCTACACTACCATGCACTAGCCTACTAGCTACACTACCATGCACTAAACTTGTGTCAAACCTTGTGAAGGTTGTCCCAGACCATGTTGGAGAGAAGTAGTGGGTATTTGGCACTAAAGCAGTTTGACATGGTAAACTTGATGGGATGGATATTTTTGAGTCCTTTAAAAAGGGTTGTACACCATGCACAGCTCAGTGTTTCATACACAGGATGTTGGTTTGGGGGAGATGGAGGAGACACTAGACTCAGTGTTTCATACAGGATGTTGGTTTGGGGGAGATGGAGGAAACAACACAGGCTTAGGCAATAGAGGGATAGAGGGGGAAGGTTCTCTTCCAGCAATATATTTATTTTTTTACCCTCCTGTTGAAATTTTGGAAGTAGTCATAGTGATTTTTGAATAAATTAGCCTTGTGGGCATAAAGAAAATAGAAAAACCTCTCAACTTAACTGAACCAGATTTCATGGCTAACCTTGAAGTGATAGAGAAGGGTGTGGATGTTGAGGTTGGTAACTATAGGGAGCAGCTGGGCCTGGGAACTTCTGATGGGGGCCAGAATAGGTGATTTTTTGTGGAGGCTGCTGTTGTTCACCTGATACACACACAACACATAATATCATAAAGATATATAACAAGTGCATAGTTCAGTGTAATAGCACATTAGCCTTGGGCACAATACAAGTCTCATGCCTATTAAAAGCACACTAGTGTGTGTGTGTGTGTGTGTGTGTGTGTGTGTGTGTGTGTGTGTGTGTGTGTGTGTGTGTGTGTGTGTGTGTGTGTGTGTGTGTGTGTGTGTGTGTGTGTGTGTGTGTGTGTGAGAGAGAGTGAAGTGGAGTTGATCAACCTACATGCACCTCACATTTCTACAGGTAGTTTGGGTGTCTGTGTGTAGATCTTTTGTGGTAGCCCGAGATGCACGCTCTTGTAAGTAACAGTCACAGTCGTTAGACTAGTCACCAACAACTGCCCTACTCCTGACATGCTAGGCAGGTTGTCACCAGTTGTACAATCTCTGCCTCCATGCCAGGCCACCATATGTAGGACCAAGTGAGGGCCTTCATTTTCCTTGTCCCAGAATGAGTCTCATGAAGCGCATCTAAAATCAGCTGTGGGTCTGGTGGAGGAATAATGACACGGGATGCCCAGAGGAGACATCCATCAAGGAAACTGAGTAATAGGCATCTTGGGATGTTTGGTGTTGAAATTGTGCAGTGAATATATTTTATGTGGTTGTTGTGTTGATACACCTGATGATGAGTAATGATACTGGAAAACTAGCCACGCCTCTTTCCCCTCGTTCTTCATGTCTCACAACTCGAATATATTATATATATAAATAAGTTAAGTAGAGTAAGCAATGTCATATATAAGCACATGAATAATCATATTCATAGATGTGACACATGCTGGAGCAAGGCCTGAGCTAGGACTTGCTCAAAAAGGAGAGAATGCATAAATATTATTATACAAAAAGTTCAATCCCACCAATAACAAGGTCAGGGCATCATGAGACATGGAGAGATTATATTTCAAGCTGATTATTGGGAAGGGCCTTGTAATTTGTAATTTCCGTATGTCAACTGAGAGATAATTGAGGAAATAATGTTGTCTTTTGGACATACAAAAACCTACTGCGTGGATCAAGTATTGAGCGAGTTATATGATGCCCAGTTATGCACTTCATTATCTCAGCTACTTATAGCATGTGCTTGTATTTTGTCAAACAACTAACAAATGATTGCTGGATCTTAGTGGGAAATAAATTCTATATACTATGTTCCAATATCGATAATATTCATAGTTTGTGATGAGGGTGTGGTCACAATAAGCTGACCACAATGTTTATTAACATATTCTAATAATATTATCCAATAATATTATCCCATAATATATAGTTGGACTTCAGAGAGTTTCTACTTGGTGTAGATGTTAAACTCTCCCAGCAATCCGATGTAAAGGAGTTTAATCATCATTTATTGCAGCACCAGCACACAGATATCATTGGCAAGCACACAGAATGGGCTACATTATGAATGATGATTTAATAATAAAATAATAGCCCACAAATATGCTCTGCTCCTCTGCCATTTAAGATCCTTATATAAATGCCATTGAAATAACTAAAATATTAGACAACTAACAGTATTGCAAGCTGTTCAGCTGACTGAGCTACAAGTTAGCTATGAACTTACATTGTACTGAGCTAGTGCAAGTGAACTAGTCTAGCAAAGTTAGAGTTAAGTCTATATATATATATATCAGTGGAATCCTGACTGCTTACCACATTCCAGGTCATCTGGTATGCTCCACTTCAATCCTCTGGAATACATCAATGGTGGTTGATGTGGTTCCAGAGTGTAGCTCCTAGGTTGTCCTGCTGAAGAAATTCGAACATGAAGAACATCATTATTAGTCTTCTCCCATTAATTAAGTATTGATGATGTCATGTTACATCATAGGTATGAATGTCTTGTAGACATTGACAAAATACAACAAAATAAGAAGTAGGCAATAATATTGGCAGCGGCTAAAGGCAGCAAAATATATAGACACTGATAGTCCTTGTCTCTCATGCTAGGGCTTACTGATAGAGGGACTAGCTAGCCTAAAGCTAAATATGATCCTCAGCACGCTCAAGAAAAACCCTCAGAATGCTTTGTTTATTGTAGATAGCTAGCATATCAACAGCACTTGCTGGGAGAGACCTCAAGCTATGAAGGAGGCAACTTTGTCACTAGACTATAAGCTGCCATAGATAGGCGCCCAAGGATAAGGGTGATTCCACTGCACACATCAACAACACAATACCACTAGCTCCCATAGTTAGGAGTCCAAGGTAAGGGAGATTCCACTGCACACATCAACAACACAATACCACTAGCTCCCATAGTTAGGAGTCCAAGGGTAAGGGAGGTTCCACTGCACACATCAACAACACAATACCACTAGCTCCCATAGTCAGGAGCCCAAGGGTAAGGGAGATTCCACTGCATACATCAACAACACAATAACACTACAAGAAGGTGATTTTCTTCTTCATCAACTGTCATGGTCTCCATTACAAGCTAATTAAAATGAATAATATTCTAGTGAGGTTAGGTTTAATCGTTTAATTCTATTGCTTGAGGCCAGGTGTAATCTATTGCTTGAGGCCAGGTGTAATCTATTACTTGAGGCCAGGTGTAATCTATTGCTTGAGGCCAGGTGTAATCTATTGCTTGAGGCCAGATGTAATCTATTGCTTGAGGCCAGGTGTAATCTATTGCTTGAGGCCAGGTGTAATCTATTGCTTGAGGCCAGGTGTAATCTATTGCTTGAGGCCAGGTGTAATCTATTGCTTGAGGCCAGGTGTAATCTATTGCTTGAGGCCAGGTGTAATCTATTGCTTGAGGCCAGGTGTAATCTATTGCTTGAGGCCAGGTGTAATCTATTGCTTGAGGCCAGGTGTAATCTATTGTTTGAGGCCAGGTGTAATCTATTGCTTGAGGCTAGGTGTAATCTATTGCTTGAGGCTAGGTGTACTCTATTGCTTGAGGCTAGGTGTAATCTATTGCTTGAGGCTAGGTGTACTCTATTGTTTGAGGCCAGGTGTAATCTATTGTTTGAGGCCAGGTGTAATCTATTGCTTGAGGCTAGGTGTAATATATTGCTTGAGGCCAGGTGTAATCTATTGCTTGAGGCCAGGTGTAATCTATTGCTTGAGGCCAGGTGTAATCTATTGTTTGAGGCCAGGTGTAATTTGTTTGTGCAGTGTTCTTGGTGAGAGCAGTGTGGCTTCTCCTGTGTGGAAATGCTCTCTAGATAATAGTTTAGGCAGAACTTGTTTCCTTTTGAGTTTCCATCCAAATTTACTTTGCCAAGTGACAGAACAAGAGTAAACACAGACAATAAGCACAGAGGATGTTGCTGGAGCATAGACCAGTGAGGCTCTGACAGGTTCCATCTAGGCCTGCAGGTGGCTCCACAGATACAGAAAGGAGAATAAAGGGACCCTCACCTCATACCAGAAGTAGTGATGCCTCAGAAGCAGTCTGGATTAGGTATTCATTGTATATCTAGAAATTATATCAGTATTACTTCACTCTCTGAGCTGAAAGATACAAAATTTGTTGCCTTGTAAAAAAATGCCCTTATGCCTTTGCAGTTCTTGCTCTGCTCACTAACTGCACAGCTAACTAGAGCTGAACTCACTGTCATAATCTCATCTCCATCCAAATCATCAGATGGACTGAGAGCAACTGCACATAACTTCAGCACCTACAACAACAGCAACAACCGCGCCTTGCTCTACGCATACACACTTCAACACTGTTGCTCCAGCAACAACAACAGCAACACCCGCGCCTTGCTCTACGCATACACACTTCAACACTGTTGCTCCAGCAACAACAACAGCAACACACGTGCCTTACTCTACGCATACACACTTCAACACTGTTGCAATAGCAACAACAACAGCAACACCCGTGCCTTGCTCTATGCATACACACTTCAACACTGTTGCTCCAGCAACAACAGCAACACCCACACTTGCTCTTTGCATACACACTTCAACACTGTTGCTCCAGCAACAACAACAGCAACACCCGCGCCTTGCTCTACGCATACACACTTCAACACTGTTGCTCCAGCAACAACAACAGCAACACCCGCGCCTTGCTCTACGCATACACACTTCAACACTGTTGCTCCAGCAACAACAACAGCAACACCCACACTTGCTCTATGCATACACACTTCAACACTGTTGCTCCAGCAACAACAACTGCAACACCCGTGCCTTGCTCTACGCATACACACATCAACACTGTTGCTCCAGCAACAGCAACAGCAACACCCGTGCCTTGCTCTATGCATACACACTTCAACACTATTGCTCCAGCAACAACAACAGCAACACCCGCGCCTTGCTCTACGCATACACACTTCAACACTGTTGCTCCAGCAACAACAACAGCAACACCTGTGCCTTGCTCTACGCATACACACTTCAACACTGTTGCACCAGCTACAACAACAGCAACACCCGTGCCTTGCTCTATGCATATACACTTCAACACTGTTGCTACAGCAACAACAACAGCAACACCCGCGCCTTGCTCTACGCATACACACTTCAACACTGTTGCTCCAGCAACAACAACAGTAACACCTGTGTCTTGTTCTATGCATACACACTTCAACACTGTTGCTCCAGCAACAACAGCAACACCCACACTTGCTCTATGCATACACACTTCAACACTGTTGCTCCAGCAACAACAACAGCAACACCCGCGCCTTGCTCTACGCATACACACTTCAACACTGTTGCTCCAGCAACAACAACAGCAACATCCGCGCCTTGCTCTACGCATACACACTTCAACACTGTTGCTCCAGCAACAACAACAGCAACACACCTGCCTTACTCTACGCATACACACTTCAACACTGTTGCAATAGCAACAACAACAGCAACACCTGTGTCTTGCTCTATGCATACACACTTCAACACTGTTGCTCCAGCAACAACAGCAACACCCACACTTGCTCTTTGCATACACACTTCAACACTGTTGCTCCAGCAACAACAGCAACACCCGCGCCTTGCTCTACGCATACACACTTCAACACTGTTGCTCCAGCAACAACAACAGCAACACCCGCGCCTTGCTCTACGCATACACACTTCAACACTGTTGCTCCAGCAACAACAACAGCAACACCCACACTTGCTCTATGCATACACACTTCAACACTGTTGCTCCAGCAACAACAACAGCAACACCCGTGCCTTGCTCTACGCATACACACATCAACACTGTTGCTCCAGCAACAGCAACAGCAACACCCGTGCCTTGCTCTATGCATACACACTTCAACACTATTGCTCCAGCAACAACAACAGCAACACCCGCGCCTTGCTCTACGCATACACACTTCAACACTGTTGCTCCAGCAACAACAACAGCAACACCTGTGCCTTGCTCTACGCATACACACTTCAACACTGTTGCACCAGCTACAACAACAGCAACACCCGTGCCTTGCTCTATGCATATACACTTCAACACTGTTGCTACAGCAACAACAACAGCAACACCCGCGCCTTGCTCTACGCATACACACTTCAACACTGTTGCTCCAGCAACAACAACAGTAACACCTGTGTCTTGTTCTATGCATACACACTTCAACACTGTTGCTCCAGCAACAACAGCAACACCCACACTTGCTCTATGCATACACACTTCAACACTGTTGCTCCAGCAACAACAACAGCAACACCCGCGCCTTGCTCTACGCATACACACTTCAACACTGTTGCTCCAGCAACAACAACAGCAACATCCGCGCCTTGCTCTACGCATACACACTTCAACACTGTTGCTCCAGCAACAACAACAGCAACACCCGTCCCTTGCTCTATGCATACACACTTCAACACTGTTGCTCCAGCAACAACAACAGCAACACCCGTGCCTTGCTCTACGCATACACACTTCAACACTGTTGCTCCAGCAACATCAACAGAAACACCCGTGCCTGCTGTATGCTTACACACTTCAACATTGTTGCACTAGCAACATCAACAGCAACACCCGTGCCTTGCTCTATGCATACTCACTTCAACACTGTTGCTCCAGCAACAACAACAGCAACACCAGTACCTTGCTCTATGCATACACTTCAACACTGTTGCTCCAGCAACAACAACAGCAACACCAGTGCCTTGCTCTATGCATACACACTTCAACACTGTTGCTCCAGCAACAACAACAGCAACACCCGTGCCTTGCTGTATGCATACACACTTCAACACTGTTGCAGTGTTGCTCCAGCAACATCAACAGCAACACGCGTGCCTTGCTGTATGCTTACACACTTCAACATTGTTGCACTAGCAACAACAACAGCAACACCAGTGCCTTGCTCTATGCATACACACTTCAACACTGTTGCTCCAGAAACAACAACAGCAACACCCGTGCCTTGCTCTATGCATACACACTTCAACACTGTTGCAGTGTTGCTCCAGCAACATCAACAGCAACACGCGTGCCTTGCTCTATGCATACCAAGTGTAAGCTGTTGTTAGAGCAGGTGCCACCTCCTGTCTGTTTGTTAAGCTCCCACGCTACTCCTACAAGTACTGCACTGTTGGTTCTGGAGTGTATTTGATTGTGACTACGTCTCCCCCTGCTCCAAAGTTCCTGCCATTTTTGACAACTAGACAAATTATTAGAAAGGCACTCTCTAGCTCTGCTTGGCAATGCTGAAACACTCGCCATCTCTTCTAGCTAGCACGATACATAAGATTGACGACCCTTACCTATGCAAAATAGATTACATCTGCACATGGGCACTACTTGGTATGCTCCTCCTCTGCATTAGCCCCTGCCCCACCCCCTCACACACCTCCTTGTTGACCGATGCTATAAATGCTTAACAAATAGCGTTTGTGAGATGGTAAGTGCATTTGGGGGGCAGATTCTTTACATAGTTTCCCCAACTTTCTCCCACTCCACCCACTCCATATTAAGCACACCTTGTGTATTACTAACCTGTTCTAATGAGTTCCAAGAACACTGACCTATGACCTGGCTAAGCAGTTTCAACTTCACTCTGGCCATGATTGTAGTTGCTTATTTAGACCAACAAACAACTTAAAGGTTATCCAGAATTTGTTGTGTCATAATCTCCATTGTGGCTCCTGATATATTTGAATAACTGGAGAACTCCACCACCTTGTGATTAAGATAAGAGAAAGCAAGCAAGGTGCACCAGTCAAGAGTGGCAACTACTAGGTGCAGTTGTGGAAGGGAGGGAGAAAGGAGGTGTGTATGGGACGAGCTAGCTGAGCCTAGTCACAGGCACGTGGAACTGCAGTCCAAGTCCTCAGCTGAGGATGACCATCTGATCATGAACTCTGTCAATGTTGTGTGAGGCAGATCAAAACTTGTGCTTGAGGTGCACCAAGAAGTTCCAGACACAATTGAAGGCAGTTGTGGTCATGCATATCCACAAGAATTTAGTTACTTGTAAGTATGTAGCTATTACTGGTCGATATAAAATGAAGTATATACAGAGAAAAGAACTTCAGAGTAAAAAAGTGTTCCGATGAAAACGTAGAGCATTAAATAAGCTACAAAATGGCATGTAGAAATGGACTTCTGTGATGTTCCACGATGGAAAAACTTTGTTTGCAATACCTAAGAACTCAAGTTGGAGAAATGTAAGATAAAGTTCGCACATGGATTTTGCATAGCTCCTTTTCAGTTTCTCCCTCACTAAATCAGGGGGTGGAGCAGAGGTAGAGAAGTGGTAGGGGCAGAGGTAGAAAAGGCAGAACCAGGAGTACAAGTGGTCTTGGGCCTGTAGAAGATCTTAGGCCTCGTCTTCTTCTATCCAGAACATTTTTTCTGGTGTAGTTCCATAAAAACTTGACTCAGAACACCACTCAGCAGCTTATAGCTATGAACTAGACTGAGCATGTGCAGTTCTTCAATATTTCTTAAGTTCATATCAATTAGAATACCATAAATCTACTTGGAGTGAGCTTTATTTTGAATGTCTAAGTGTGTTGTGTAGTTCTGGAGATATGACTTGACCCAGGCTGTGGCATCTCATAGCTATCTAACCAGTTTCTCCTTGGACATAATGGACAAAAATGTCTATCACTTAAAAATGGCTGGTCAAAATGCTTTAAAATTTGAAAGGTAAGTAGTCTATGTGGCACTGAATGCTTTAAGAACCAAAAAAAGACCTCTTGATCACCCCCAAAACAGCGAAATTTATGGGCATCTGCCGCCTTAATCAAATTCATCTCTTTCTCCTATGGTGTTTAAGATGGAAACTCCAGTTTTTGATGTAGAAATAGCTTCTTATCACCGAGATTCCATAGAATGTTCCATTTAACAATGGATGTTGGTGTTGACACAGTAGGTGTTGCTGCTAACGGTGAGTGTTGCTGTTGACACAGTAGGTGTTGCTGCTAACAGTGAATGTTGCTGTTAACTCTTTAGGTTTGATGGCATGCATGTGAGTTTCTCATCGACAACAATAGCAGATATATCCACGCAAACAACACAGCTTGATAGTCATAACCAAAAATCTACGCTAGTGCTGGCATGCTAAAATCTAACTCAAGAATGCGGCTGTGACTAACCCACTCCACTAGGAAAATAAACACAGTTGCTGAAGTGAGGAAGTTTAGAGTAACAAGTATTGTCTTGTAGACAGACAAATAACAAACAAAAGAAGAAGTAGGTAATCATATTAGCAGCCATGGCTGCAGGCAGCAAAACATTTAGAATCTGATGTAACATAGAATGACTTTGATACAAGTTCATTGTCTCCCATCCTAGGGCTTAGCAGTTGATAGAGGACTAGCTAGCCTAAAGCTAATAGGATCACCACAGCTTAAATACTAGCATGCTAGAGAAAACCCCTCAAAGATGGTGTCTTTACTGCTAGGTAGCTTGCATATCCACAGCGCTTGTTGATAGAGCCCTCAAGCTATGAAGAAGGCAACTTCGTCATGTGACTCTAAAATGAATACATGAGCATGCTTGTGTTGCGTTACTTAATTTTGGTCCCTAAATAGGTATGAGTGAATGTTTGCTTAACAGTGGGTGTTGATAGTGAATGTGGAGGCCAAGCCATGCTTGATGTCCAAGAGCTTCTTTGGGAGGATTGGGGGGGGGGGGGGGGGGGGGGGGGCAAAGTGTAAACGCTAGAATATATGTAGAGGTCATGGTAAGCGATCAAGGTATATACATCAGGATATAGAGGATAGAGGCCTGGGTATAGTATAGAGACCAGTTATATAGACCAGTTAGAATGCAGGGTATAGGGGCCCAAGTACAGGAGTCAGGGTATAGAGGCCAGGGGTACACAGACCAGGGTATAGAGAAGGTATGGAGAGCAGGGCATAGAGAAGGTATAGAGACCAGGGCATAGAGAAGGTATAGAGACCAGGGTATAGAGAAGAGACCAGGGCATAGAGAAGGTATAGAGACCAGGGTATAGAGAAGGTATAGAGACCAGGGTATAGAGAAGGTATAGAGACCAGGGTATAGAGAAGGTATAGAGACCAGGGTATAGAGAAGGTATAGAGACCAGGGTATAGAGAAGGTATAGAGACCAGGGTATAGAGAAGGTATAGAGACCAGGGTTTAGAGAAGGTATAGAGACCAGGGCATAGAGAAGGTATAGAGACCAGGGCATAGAGAAGGTATAGAGACCAGGGTATAGAGAAGGTATAGAGACCAGGGTATAGAGAAGGTATAGAGACCAGGGCATAGAGAAGGTATAGAGACCAGGGCATAGAGAAGGTATAGAGACCAGGGCATAGAGAAGGTATAGAGACCAGGGTATAGAGAAGGTATAGAGACCAGGTTATAGAAACCAAGGTATTTTAGAGACCAGAGTATAGAGATTTGGATATAGAGACCAGGGTATAGAGACCAGGGTATAGAGGCCAGAGTATAGCAACCTAGGTGTAGAGACCAGGGTATAGGGACTGTAGATAGAGACCAGGGTATACAGACCAAGATAGAAACCAGGTTATAGAGACCAATGTATACTAGATAGAGACCAAGGTATAGAGACCAAGATAGAAACCAGGGTATGGAGACCAGGATATAGAGACATTGGTATAGAGACCATGGTATAAAGACCAGGGTATAAGACTACATATTATAAAGACCATTGTATAGAGACCAGTGCATAGAGACCCTGGTATAGAGGCCACACTATAGAGATCAGGGCATAGAGAGCAGGTTATAAAGACCAGGGTATAGACATCAGGGTTTATAGGCCAGGATATAGAGACTAGGGTGTAGAACCAATGTATAGAGCCAGGGTTTAGACATCAGAGTATAGAGACCAGGTATAGAGATCAGGGTGTAGAGATCAGGATATAGAGACAAGGGTATAGAGACCAGGGTATAGAGACAATGATATAGAGGACAGGATAGAGACCAGGGTATACAAGCCAAGTTATAGAGACAAAGATATAGAGACCAGAGAGTCCAGGATATAGCGAGACCGGTGCATAGAGGTCAAACTATAGATATCAGGATATAGAGACCAGGTTATAAAGACCAGGATAGAGACCAGGTTGTATAGAGAAGGTTATAGAGGCCAGGGTATATGGTTTAGAGACCTGGAGCAATTGACCCAAATGCTGGCCTTTGCATGTGACATACTCGGGGGGGGGGGGGGGAAACCCGACCCTGAGAGGACTTGAACCTGCAACCTCCAACTTACATGGCTGGTGCTCTAACCATTAAGCCACTGGGACTGTCTGGTGAGCTAGGTGGTCTTACCGCCTCTCCCTTCAGGACGCCACCAAAGGTGTGGTTGGGGTGGCAGTTCAAACTGTTGCTGTACATATAGTGCAGGCCAGCATCAACGTCCCCAAATAGGATTTTTATATATTGCTGCATAACTCCACACAGGAAGGTTTTTGTGTTTTTATCTTTGGACAGTGGATACCTTGGACATCCAGTGCCACTCCACTTTTGTGCATAGTGTTACACAATCGTGTAACAAAATCTTCACTATATGTAACCCTAAAGGCTATTTTTTAAATTTCTCGACTAGTTCTTGATGAAACATTCCAATCTTTCACCCTCTATCAACACTCTGAAGTGTCTACAAGTATGTCAGATCGATGTTTGATTAGGTCATTTTTTTATTAGTTATTCACCAAAATTGGAATTCTTTAGTGTTGACTTCAATTCAAATTTTCTCAATCAACTCTTCAGATACAATTACCAAAAATTTATAAAAAAATGCACAAACACAATAGCTAGAGATCTGTTTATGGGGTTTTGATTAAGTGAAGTTATGTACAGACAATGTTAGTGTTCATTATGTAAGTATACGACGGTGCGACTTGTAGCATTTCACAGCTTTTCCACCTCCCTTCCTAGTTGTTTCCTTCCAGATAGGCAAGTTCATACTCCCTCACTCTCCTGAAGTATTTTCTCATGAGATCTATTGAGACAGAGTCAAGTGCTGGATGGAGAATCTCTTTTAGTCTAGTATAGGTAAAGTTAGTGTGTGCCCGACAGAACCTCTTTGATTGACCCCAGACACGTTCAATGGGGTTAAGCTCACAATGGAACTTTGGAAGGAACATGCTCAAATGATCCCTACTATGACAGGAGTGCTCCACCTGTGTCTTCTCCCAAACAAAGTCTTCATGGAAGGAGATAAGCTGCCTCATCTGGTCAGCCTTCAGATGGCCAATATTCATTAGTCCTCTTTCTTTCAGTATGGTCCTGAGACCTTTTGCTGAACCATCTGGATGGACCATGACCTGTTGCTGTCCACCCCAAATAGTGTCTCTTACTCTTCTTGGACCTCCGTCCTTCACCAGTATGTTGCGTGGAATCAGCACAAGCTCTTCATACTTCCTGTGGCAGCTACTCTGATAGAAAATGAAGAGGACTGAGTGTGTAGCTGGGGGGTACTTGAAAGAAGCGATGTCACATGCAGTCTCCATCTGTTGGAGATCTTCCAACCCAGAAGAGCCCCAACAAGTGAAACATGACAATAACTGAAGCATAGACGATATAGCTGAACTAGAATATATGTAGAGTACGTGTGATTGCATGTAATTAGTGTGTATATGTTGTGGTCATGAGGTAAGGGGTCAGGTAGGGTAATTAAGCCCACCTGACTCCAACCTCTTGGCAGTTCAGTCTTAGTGTGCAGTATCAAGAAAGGTGTATTATTCTTTACATTGCATTACCGCTTAACTTGTCAGGGATTGGCCCTAACTATCTCTAACACTGGTGGCAGCTAGGAAACTAACCTTAGCTGTTTCGAGATTTGCTACCAAGAACAGAAAAAAGAGATGGATAATGGAAGAAAGAAGAAGGGGGATACAAATCCCAAAAGTGCTCCAAAGGCGACGACAGTCAGCCAGAGAATGGGTACAGAGCATGCTGAATCAGATGAAGAGTTAGTAGTTTCAGTCAAGCTGAACAATGAGCTAACAGAGATGTGCAAATTCATGGCAAAAATAAACATGGAGTCAGAGGCAGCATGTCTGGACAGAGAGGAGAAAAGAGATGAGGAAAGACAGGAGGAGAGGCGTAGGGAGAGAGAAAGAGAGGAGAAACGAGAAGATGAGAGACATAGAGAGAGAGAGGAGGAAAGACGTAGAGACAGAGAAAGAGAGGAGAAACGAGAGGATGAGAGACGCAGATAGAGGAGACAAGAACACGACTTGGAACGAGACAGAAAGCGGGCAGCCAAAGATGTGCCACAGCTACCTCGGCTAAAGGATGGCGTGGAACGTCACTAGCTTGGCACTTAAGACATCGAAATCTTGCTTGTCTGCAAGGTCCAACGCACTCTGAAATGTGAGCGATTTGTCATCTAAGACAGCCAACAGATTGGCCGACCAGTAAGCTTTCTCAACTCCGTGCATCCTCATTTGGTCTTGAAAAGTGTGTAGAAAGTTCTCAATCTCCCTGGGGTGACGCCTGATTTTTACCGAACTCAATGGAACGAGATCAAGGTAATGACTGGAGAGTCGTTCCAACAATGCTTACAACGGACGCAAACCATCTCACATAACTGGATGAGGCCAGCAAAAACCAGAGAGGACGTCATAGACATGATAAATCGTGAGAGACTGCTGGACATCATGCACCAATCAGTCAGAACGTGGGTAAGACAGCAGAGTCCCGCAATAGCAAACAGTGCTGCAGAGCTAGCTGACAAGTACATCCTTCACAGCCCAAACGAGATGAGCCACAGAAGTGGACAAGATCGGGAGCCAGTCAAGATTGGAGTAAGTCTAAACCTGGCCGAGCTGACTACTCAAAGCCACCAGGTGAAGTATGCCGGCAGCCACAATGCCAACAACAACCCACACGGACAAGTCGTCGAGGCCTCAAGCCTTTGACGCAATAAGAGGCCCCCGTTGTTTTCAATGCAATGAATACGGCCATATCGCCAAGCAATGTCCAACAAAGGCTTGCTTGATGGCACAAGTACACCAAAAGGAACTGGAGAGAACCCAAGGCACCATCAATGGGAAGAGAGCCAATGACCTTATCATCGATTCAGGTTGTCAAGTGACACAGGTTTACCCGAAATGGCTGACTCCAGGATACCGCCGCGAGACACCCATTCGAATTACCTGTGTCCACGGAGATGTAAGGACACATGAAACCACTATAGTAGATCTAGAGGTCATGGGAAAAGCCATCACGACCCGAGTCGTCGTCAACCCAAACTTGAGATCTGATGGGCTGATTGGTTTAGATATTTTGACGAGCAGAGAACATAACTACGGCAACCTTCCTCGAACCAGGAGCAAGACCAAGCACAGACGAAGGAGGAAGACAAAAACATCCACAACCACCGCCAACGAGTCCTCTGAGTCTCAAGAATCGTCAGCAACTCCTCAATCAGACACGGATGATACAGAGCGGGACTCTAGCTCAAGGGCAAGCTCCAACAAAGAAGAGAGCGCCACAGACACTGAGCGACCAAACGACCCACAATCTCTAACACTGCAGTTATCAAGGTGGGAATCACCGTCAGCCGTCTGCCTGGTGAGTATGGAGGAAATAAACAAGCAGACAGACAATGCTGGACCAGACTTTCCACCGTGGAAGGCAGAGAACACAGTTGACATCAAGCCAGACATGGACCCAACGCTGAGCCAAGCGCAAAGAGAAGACATTCAAAATGCCTTGGAAGACTACAAGGCAACGAGAGGTACAGCTGCTGGAAGAACAGATCGTGCAACCATGCGGATAGAGACCGGCACTACTCTGCCATCCAGCTCACCACCCTATCGCCTCGCACATGCCAGAAAACCAATAGTTCAGGAGGAGATTAAAGAAATGCTACGTGATGGCATCATCCAACCCAGCCACAGTCCTTGGGCCGCACCAATGGTGTTGGTTCCCAAAAAGGATGGAACTCTGAGGGTATGCGTCGACTACCGTAAGCTGAATGCGGTCACCAGACCAGATCCTTTCCCCATCCCTAGAATAGATGACTTGTTGGATGGGATGTCGTCAGCCAGATTTATCACAACATTGGACTTAGCCAGGGGATACTGGCAAGTCCCCATGGACCCAGCATCGAGAGAGAAGACAGCCTTTTCCACGGAGTTTGGAAAATACGAGTTCTGTGTGATGCCATTTGGGCTGGTGGGAGCACCAGCCACCTTTCAAAGATTAATGAACGAGTTATTTGGAGATCTGCATGGAAAGGTGGCTGTCTACATGGATGATTTGGCCATTTACTCAACCACATGGCAAGACCACATCACTCAACTCCGGGAGACCTTGAAGAGACTGGCAGAGGCTGGCCTCCAGATCAAGCTTGAAAAATGCCAGTTTGGGATGACATCCTATGATTACCTGGGACATCGGATCGGTCATGGGAGACTACAACCAAACAAGGCAAAAGTGTCTGCCATCCAGGCCTTCAAAGTGCCTAAGAGGAAAAAGGACCTGAGAGCCTTCCTCGGCCTAGCAGGCTATTACAGGCGTTTTGTGCCCCATTATGCGGACATTGTTGACGGACTTGACGGGGAAACTCTTTCCCAACAAACTGAAGTGAGAAGAGCAGCATCAAGCAGCCTTCATTTCATTAAAAGAGTATTTGAAGGCCGACACGGTTGTGACGGGCCCAGATTACAGCAAGCCATTTTTACTACAAACAGATGCCTCTGAGATTGGCATTGGTGCAGTGTTGAGCCAAATGGACAAGCAGCAACAAGACAGACCAGTGGCCTACTTCTCAAGGAAGCTGAAGAGAGCAGAGCGCAACTACGCAGGTTGAGAGAGAATGCCTGGCAATTGTGGACGGCATCAAACACTTTCAAGTGTATTTGACAGGTGTGCCGTTCACAGTGGTCATGGATCACGGATGTTTGAAGTACCTTCATAACATGAAGGACTCCGGGGGACAACTCATGCGGTGGTTACAAACGTATGATTACAAGGTCACCCATCGACCAGGAAAAGACAACGGAAACGCCGATGGGCTATCCCGACAGGCCTGGGAAGAGGACAAAGGCCTGGATGCACTCCAGGGGGAGAAGGGAGGAGTGTTGGAGATCTTCCAACCCAGAAGAGCCCCAACAAGTGAAACATGACAATAACTGAAGCATAGACGATATAGCTGAACTAGAATATATGTAGAGTACGTGTGATTGCATGTAATTAGTGTGTATATGTTGTGGTCATGAGGTAAGGGGTCAGGTAGGGTAATTAAGCCCACCTGACTCCAACCTCTTGGCAGTTAAGTCTTAGTGTGCAGTATCAAGAAAGGTGTATTATTCTTTACATTGCATTACCGCTTAACTCATCAGGGATTGGCCCTAACTATCTCTAACACCACTACTTCATAAAATGGTCGTCAGTCCAATACTCCTCCCTCTCTGCACCATATTCCAGGACTTCTCTTGCAGTTTCCTTGATGACCTGATGGTTTGCCTCTGCTAGAGCATGCTGCTCGGGAGTCAGCTTCAGATATCCATCATGCTCGTCAATGAAATCTGACACCATGATCCCACTCCCTTTTGTCTTTGGCAGTATGGCAGGCTTGTCATCTGTCCCCCACATCCATTTTTGGCTGTCAGATAAACTAAGCTTAGCAAGACAGCCAGTATACCTTGTTCCACGAGTCTGATGAGCTGACAGTAGAGCTACCTCGGAAGGTCTATCCTAGAGCGGTCTGCACCGCACAATGGTGCACAGTGAAATGTTGTAACACTAGCTTGGTCGTAGCAGACGTTGGAGCTAGTCAACAGTTGTTTCATCAGTCAGCTTCATCAGCTCCTCTATTCCTTCGAGGCTGGCATTAATATCGAGGGCCTTTCGCTGAAGAATGACATTATGAACGGTACAAGTGAGAGACTGCAGAACGATGAAGAAGCTGGAGCTCGAAGCCGATTGCACTAGGCTGGTGAACGACTGCGCAAACAAGGGCGAGCTAATTGAACCACAAACAAATTTGAAATGTGAAGAAAAAAGTTTCTTCGCCGTTACAATGGAGTTGTTTTCTTCGTTACTTTTAACCACTTGCGGACGGATGACAAAATCCTCGTCTGAATATTTATTTCTACCGCGGCGGTTGACGAAATTCTCGTCAGATATCTATTTCTACAATGGCGGATGACGAAATACTCATAATCAGGTCGACCTATATATAGATCGAAAGCACAGGGCTAGTAAAACCTGCGCATGTCTAATGAGTGGTTGTTACTTCTGCACGGCAGCACAAGTCGATCGGATCGTCGTGGCTTCGAAGAAAAGATCGTGCCTTACGCTTTCACAAGTCATCGAAGGTGTATTTGCAAGCAGTGGATCAGAGGAACTTGGTGATGGGAGATAATGTAACTTCCTTTGTCATCTAACAATTATAATCATCTAACAATCATACCAACAAGTTATAAGACTATATATTATTCAGCAAATAATGTCTTTTTTTAATAATAACATCATTTTTGGTTCGAAATTGGGGTGAAATTGGGGTGAAATGTGCAAATTCATGACTCAAATCCTTTTTTGGTCAACCTTGATCATATCTTCAGCCATTAAAAAAATGTAAAAAAAATAAATTAAAAAAACTCAAAATAATCCCGTCCAGGGTCATTGAAATAGGGAAAAAAATCCGTCCTTAAGTGGTTAAGGGGGGAGAAGACCATTTTTCCCTTTTTTCCTTCTTCTTCCCCCCCCCCCCCCCCCATCATTCTATACTTTCACTATTATATTAGCTGCATTTCAAGTTTCAACATTTTATTGTCAACCATTCTTGAGTTATGATACTTTTTATCCTCCCATTTTATTGCACAACTCTGCGCGATGAATAAGAAGAAGCCTGAATAAACGCAGTAAGTTGGATCGTTCATAATATAATAACTGGTCATGGCCAAGACTTGAAACTTGGCTAAAATATCGCGTGCTATTCCGTCATTTCCGCGCTATCTGCGCAAAGGGGGGGTACAAACGTCTGCTCCTGCGCACGCCACGTTATTCTTTCTCAGTTCCCAACTTTGATCGAACCTCTGTGTGATTCTAGTGCTATTCTAAAGCTATTATCATGCACCGTTCCAGTTGTTATCGGAAGAAGATACCCAAAGTCTTCCCTGGGGTATGACCGTTGAAGAAGATGAGAATAGAAGCTGAAGACAGGAGTGATGCTGGCTCTTCTTCGCCGTCAAACCCTCTGGTTTGGACTAGTAGCGAGTCCGTAGTGGGTCCTCCCGGAGCCAACTAGAACAGGTCAGTCTGTTGGTGAGGCTGGCCTTTTGCATGCGAGCGCTGAACTTGTTGGTTTGCGGCATGCTGCTGGGAAGCCTGTGTCAAGCATGAGGCAGATTGCTGGGGAGTCTGCTTCAACCTTGGGACAGATTGCTGGGGAATCTGCTTCAAGAGTGGGGCAGATTGCTGGAGAGTCTGCTTCTATCTTGGGACAGATTGTTGGGGAGTCTGCATCCAAGACTGGGGCAGATTCGTAGAGAATCTGCTCCAATTTTGAGGCAGACTGCTGTGGAATCTGTTTCAATCTCTCTGTGGAATCTGTTCCTGTTAACCATGCACTCTCAGACTGCTAGTCAACGTAAATTGAAAAAGGTTGCTAGTGGGGCTGGTAAAGCCAAGCTACTCGATGAAGATTGTATGGGTACAGGCAATCGCATTGTTAGCATATCTACCTTGTCCCACATTGCTGACTTTGTGAGATGTCCAACCTGCAATTCAAGTGTTAGACTTTCTGAAGGTGTAGGTAACCGAAGAGGGTTAGTCACAATGTTGTCTCTGGACTGTAATGGGTGCAGCTGGAAGTATAACATTACTGATCCATACAGCAGTGAGGCTAAGAGTTTGAACAGCAAATCAGTGTTCGGAGCTAGGTTGATGGGAAAGGGGAGGACAGGACTTGCCACATTGTCTGCAGCTCTAGATTTGCCCCCTCCATTGACTGGCAACTATTACTCAGAACACACCCATCATATCTGTTGTTCTGGTGAGAGTGTTGTTCTGGTGAGAGTGTCCGTCAAAATCAATTAGGTGCTGTGGCACGTTTACGTGCTGAGTAAAATGTCGGCCCCAGTGAGCTTTTGGACATTACCGTCACTTATGACGGTACTTGGTCCAAACGTGGTTTCACTGCGTTGTATGGTGTTGGTATTGTCATGTCCTGGGTAACGGAGGAAGTCCTCGATACGGAGTTACTTAGTAAGTATTGATCGGGTTGCAAATTATACAAAGGGCCTGAAGAGGGTCCCGAGTATGAGCAGTGGTATGAGGGGCATAAGGATCACTACACCCTTACACATGCAGGTTCGTCTCCAGCAATGGAGGTCGCCTGTGCTAGGAAACTCTTTTCGAGGTCTATTTTGAAGTACAACCTTACTAGGTATAAAACGGTCCTCAGTGATGGCGACACCAAAACTGTTAGGACGTTGAATGCTGAAAAGGTTTATGGAGAAATCCAGATTGTAAAACACGAGTGTGTGGGACATGTTCAGAAGCGCGTAGGCACGCACCTTCGCAAGCTAAGGACCCGATTTGCACCCCTTCTGAAGGACGCTAGGGCAGCTATAAAAGCTGCCAAAGATGAACTTGCAACAGCTAAAAGCAAGCTAGCTACACGGAGACGTAGTCGGAGTTCTAGAGGGGGCTCCCAAAGGGGTGTTCAGCGACGCTCACAATCTGAGGACTCTGGTGAAATCTCTGAGTTGCAGCATGAAGTCGATACAAAATTGGGTGTTTTGCGTTCTGCTGTTCTGCTGAAGCTAAGCTGAAAGGTCTGCCTGCTCTTAGGGGGCGTCTTACTGATGCGTTGATATGTAAGCTTCAGAAATACTATGGAAATTATATTACGCGCAATGTCGGCAATTTAGATGAGATGGTGCGTGCCTGCTGGGCTTCTTTTTATCACTCGTGCTCACATGACGGTCATCCACAGCATGATTACTGCCCTACTGACCCAGGTACCTGGTGCTGGTATAATCATGGGTCATCCCCACAGCATGATTACTGCCCTACTGACCCATGTTGGTATAATCATGGGTCATCCACAGCATGATTACTGCCCTACTGACCCAGGTACCTGGTGTTGGTATAATCATGGGTCATCCACAGCATGATTACTGCCCTACTGACCCAGGTACCTGGTGTTGGTATAATCATGGGTCATCCACAGCATGATCACTGCCTACTGACCCAGGTACCTGGTGTTGGTATAATCATGGGTCATCCACAGCATGATTACTGACCTACTGACCCAGGTACCTGGTGTTGGTATAATCATGGGTCATCCACAGCATGATTACTGCCCTACTGACCCAGGTACCTGGTGTTGGTATAATCGTGCTGTACTTGAGGACAATTTGGATAATATGCCTGACAAAGTACCACTCATACCCCCTGATCTCGCACCGATCGTAAAAATCGAGTGGGGCACGTTTTGTGAACGTTCCCTTCTAGCTCGTTGTGTGCATGGTGCTACACAGAACCAAAATGTGTCCTTCAATGCACTGGCTGTGCTTACGTTCAATGTGGGTAGGTGCTCGCTACTGCCCATATTTGAACAACTAGGGCAAGCACAGCCTAGTCCATCCTGTGCCCGGGTGCTTGCAAGTAATAATAGCTCAAGGCTTTATAAGTCTAAGCTTATAATTCTCAGTGGGAGAAGGAAAGGAGGCATAAACAGAGAATTGCTAGGTTGAAATGAGAGTGAACTTATAAATGTCGAGGGGGTAACTTATGGACCTGGAGGGTTTGATTGAGCGAGCTCTACCCCATGGAGGACTTTGGCGTCTCTTGGTGTTTGAGGTGATGATGCTGCTTGTACTTACAGTGCTGAACCCCAAACTAAAATTGACATACTCAATTTATCATAAAATAACTCTTTCGTCAATATTTTCATGTTATTTTAATGTTGTACTTTTTATTATGAAATGTAATTTTCATGTAGTGACATCACATGATACCATGTAACTCATTCAATTTTTGTCTGTAGTTATATATTATTATGAAAGCTCTTGCATTACTCCGTTTTTTCAATACATTTCTAACCAATCCAGTAATTTTCTGATGAGATATAGTCAGTCTGACAGCATAAAAATGAAATTGGGATTTGGGATATTGGGGGGAATAAAAAAAAAAACAAAAAAAAACTATTGAAAACACTCTGTGATCAATCGAATATCACCATAAATAGCAAGTGTTGAAGACCTGTGGTTGGGGCACAGGAGCGCATCTAAACATTTGAAGGACCTTTGTGGTTTTCCCCATGTTTCAGTCCTGCAACACCATTATTCTAATGTCATTGGAAAGCACCTAGAATGAGCTACATTTTGAGACCATAATCTTTGGAAATGGATTAAGCATTCAATAGTTATGACACGTATTCCCCACAAAATGGTCGACTCCACCCGGGGTGGACTACAACTGAAAAACTTTGGATTTTTTTAATTTATTTTTTATCGGTTCAAACTGTTGCTGTACATATCTACTATATAGCCAATTCTAAAGTTTTAGAGCTATTGGATGCTCCATTTCAAAGTAATGATGGTTTTTGTCCATGCAATTTCTCATATTGACAAAAATTTGAATGAGAAACCAACAAGGAACACTAAAGGGGAGGACAGCAGCATTTTTTCTTTGGATAAAAAAACTTGTGGTTACCACTTTATATATCCGTAGATTCTGCTCACCCAACCCTAGCCTAACCCCCCTCCTGACCCCAAGCTGAGTAATGGAGATCAACTGTGGTCCCAGCCAAGCATGACACGACAGAAAGAGAAAAAAAGAGTAATGATCATCAACAAGTAGTTGCCCTTCAGCACTTGGAGATGTGACATAAGTCGTCCTTGAGTTTGCACCTAGCTTACCAGACGGTCCCAGTGGCTTAATGGTTAGAGCACCAGCCATGTAAGTTGGAGGTTGCAGGTTCAAGTCAAAAACGTGGCGACAAGACTCCCTGGAACAAGCCCTACAAACAATGAATCCCCAAAAGACATCCCAAGGACCGAACTACTATGCCCCAGAAGAAGAAGCCCAATTGACGCCCATCGGGTAAAGCGTAAAAAATGCACAAACACTGTACACAATCATCTTTTTACACACACACATTCTAGGACATCTAGATGCACACACGGGCATCTAGACGCGCAGACATTACACACACATCACAAGAGACTGCACCTAGAATTAAATATATCACTCACCCCATACATACAAACAAATAATTGTATGCACCCATGCATTAACTCTTCTCCCGGTGAGTTTATTTGGGAAAAAATTAAAAATTGACCATTAAGTACAAATAAATTGATATTAAATCAGAGGTTAACAATAGTCCCTAGCAGCCATATACCACAAGATAGCTCTACTGTTGGACATTATTGTGGTCAATTCATGTTGCTAGGTTACCATACCACACATGTATGAATATCATTATAATGTTGTTTAATATTAAAAAATATTAAAATTGTATTGTAGATTATAAATATCCTTCTATTTTCAGCCAACTTTAGGAACAACTGGGATATGCTGTGGTATGACAGACGTTTCCCTGTATAACAGAGAGGACATAATTTCTACTGTATAGAATTCCCACCAATATTATTGATACAATTCCCATAACCAATAATATTGATACAATGTACACAGAATCAAAGAGCAATTATACAATAAAATACTCTGTAATTACATACTCATAGTCTGATATACAAGTGTCCTCGTGCAGTAAGACTAGCACTGGATGAAGGTAAGGGGGAGAGTTGAACATTCCTACTTCTGAGAAAAGTATGTCTTCGTGTAGGTCTACAAGACGAGCGTCCTCGTGCAGTATGGATGAAGAGAGTGGGGTGGGTGTGTTTGCATCACTATCTTTATCAGAACTTATCTGAACATGGGGAAGCTGTGCCATGGTATTATCTCCGTCATGGTCCATCACTTGCTCCATCAAACCTGAACATGATAGAGTTGTTATTCGTCAACTTATTAGACAAGTCAAGGAATCAAGTACAGCTAGAACTATAAAGGAAAGTAGGCTATTACACAGGTGTAGCTAACACCATGATTTAGCTAGCTCCTCAGACTATCAGGCTTTATATATAGCTAGCAAAGTACATTGACTTACCAGGAGGACTGCCAGGATCAATGCCTTCGCCTCCAACAGCCATAGCTTCGTCCATACTGCCATGGTTTCGATTGGAAAAGTCTCTGCCGAGTAGCTCTACTTGGTCACGATCCAAACTGGGCTGTACACGGTAGGCTTCACTCTCCCCTTCCTCAGATTCATCGTCAGATAACCCGAAGTCGTTGTAGTTGTCGTCAAGGACCGCTGTGAACCTCATCAAAAGATAGCCTTTCGACCATTTTAAATTCTAGGGCAGAATTGACCCCTAGAACTTTACGGGCGGGATTTCCCTAGTTACCATGGTGCTATTGCCGTATAATTTTGAATGTAGCTGCAATTAGAATAGCGCAATTTTATGATATTTTTGTTTTGCAAAACAACCAAACGATTGATTTTTTATGATTTTTCAAAAGCAATTACGCCATATGGCGCTTACACCGGGAAAAGAGTTAACAAGCTCTAATTAAGAATCACACTAATTTAGCACTCCCATAGTATTTAAACCCACCCTCATCCTATTACTGCACACACATGCTCTCTAACTATTCCAAGGCACTGAGGAAGGCTACTCTATCAAGCCCAAATATATTTGTCTTTGTGAAAGTTGTGAGTTCATAGTTAGTTTCGCTCTAATATACTCCTGTCTTTAAACCCACCCTGAGCTAGGTGCAAATTCAAGACTTTTATATCTGACTGGGGGGGGGGTCACATCTCCACGTGCTGAATGGCAAGTACTTGTTGATGATCATTACCCTTTTTTCCCTTTTCTGTCATGTCATGCTAGGCTGGGACCACAGTTGATCTCCATTACTCAGCTTGGGGTTGGGGGTTGGGCTTGGGCTGGGCTTGGGCTAGGGTTGGGCTTGGGCTAGGGCTAGGACCAAGGAATAGAGACCAAGGTAGAGACCAGGGTATAGAAACTAGGGTATGGAGACCAGTGTATAGAGAGAGACCAGGGTATAGAGACCAGGGCAGTATGGTATAGAGACCAGTGTATAGAGACCAGGGTATAGAGACCAGGGTATAGAGACCAGGGTATAGAGTCCACAATAGAGATCAGGTTATAAAGACCAGGGTATCATCACTCCTGTGTCATCCATGGGGATGACCAAGTTAATAGGGACGTACATGGATAATTAGTGGATGGCAGAGTTACTAGGGATATCCAGGGTTCATCTGCAGATGGCCGGGTTACTAGGGATATCCAGGGTTCATCTGCAGATGGCCGGGTTACTAGGGATATCCAGGGTTCATCTGCAGATGTCCCTAGAAACTCTTTCATCCTGTGACAGGCGGTCATTGGACATACGTGGACTTCCGTGTGGATATCCCTAGTAACTCTGCCAGATGTTCTTAGTGTCTCTGCCATGCGCGGATGATCCTCGTACATCACTAGTAACTCAGTCACCCATGCATGACATGGGATTGACCACGACGACACTGAACCACCTGACACTGCACATGTACTAACATGCAAGAGAGAGAGATATTTTCTTATATAAATGCATGCAATGAGCTTTTAATAATGGCACTCTTGCAAAATGTAAATATATACAGACATCAAACTAGTAGAATGTTCACAGGGTGATTCCTCATGTCACAAGAATGGAACAGCAATTCAGCATATTCACCATGATGACACTGATCTAGCCATTGCCCTAACTAACCCTCCCTACGGTCCTATGAGTAACCCTAGCCACTGCCCTGCCCCATCCATTGCCCTATCTCTAACCTAACTCTATCCCTAACCCAGTACAGTTTTGATGATGACATCATGATGATGTAATGCTAGGATTGTGAGATTTGGAATTAACCATGGTGTCTTCAAATATAGAAAAAGTGATATGAGCATTCCCACACAAGGTTTAATCATACCAGCTGCTAAACTGACTTCACCATTTAAGGAATTGGGTAAAGTCTCAACTGCCAACATAACTTGTTGAAATTTCCCCTGCCAACATGCTATCACGGCTCTAACATTGACATATGAGTAAGCTACGGCATACAAAACGCACCTTCATCACTACAATCAGACATCAATTTTGCAGGAGCTGCTTCAGGATCTAGTCTTGCATACTCCTTCATCAAGATTTCTGCGATCGCACGGTACTGTGGCTCTGTGAGCAGGTATTCCATGAATATTCCATAAACATCTTTGTCCTCCTCCACTTTGTTTCTAAGGACACCCAACACCTCGCATGCTTTCTCTTCAGGTCTCAGCATGGATCTAACATTAGTGGCAGAATAGTAGGTCGCTCTGGGAAGGATGTTTCTTATGTGCAAGAAATTGGCGATGCCTTTCAAGTTTATTTGTATGGAAAGTTCCTCTCGTGCAATTCTGTAGCATTGTGGATTCCGTGGACGCAATCATTGCACACTAGCCAAATGCTACAAATTGTGGATTAATTTTTTTTATAAGGTTAATAAGCATATTCTTTACAAACAGGTAATACGTACAATTGTCCAAGTTTATAGTGTTTCAACACATCCCCTCACCTCATCCACCGACAATGCTTCCTACAGTTGAAATGCTGTCCCTTACCTATCAAGATAATACAAGATAATACAATAATATAACTTTATGCCTCGTTTTCTTCTAAGTAGCCTTGAAATTCAGGGCCAAAGCCAATCACATTAGCTACATATCTTTTAAAATGTTTTTGATATCACAGGAACTTTAAGTAGTACAGGAGGCAGTTGGCCACACTTCTCTGGAGACCAAAGATGAGTGCCAGCTAGAAGCTTTCAGGGGAAGAGTGTGCAAGTCTAGGATACAAACATTGGCCCAATAGCTAGCTAATCCCCAACACCCCACACACACAATAACAAAGCTATAAAGTCAAGATGACACAGTTCTACCCTCACCCTAGCAGTGAGGCAAATGGCAGCTATGTTCTAGGTAAACAACTGCTAACCTTTCCGTAGTTAACACCGAGTTGGGCGCAACTTGACGACCACGCCAGGCAATGGAAATGGAAGTTACTTATCGGAGGGGGTATAAATGGCCTAATAGTCGCGCGCAAAAATAGCGCGATCATTTCTCCGGTTCCAAATGACTGCTGTCCAAGGAAATAGCTAGTGTCTTTGGCATTGTCTGTGACAATAACTTAATTTAAGCTGCTCAACTTATTTTGATTCCACTTCAACTTAGTTCAAATTCGTATAGAGTTTGCGCTAAAAATCACCAAATTATCAACTGTTATCTTGTTAGAGCTATGATGCAAATTTGTCCCAATTCTGTCTTCAAATAAGTAAACTTAATTAGGCTCCCTATAAGAATGCTTTCAGCATGTCAACGACTTTATTTTTAAATGTATGATGCCTGTAATAACAGAAAGTAAAAACACAAGTACAATTTTCGGAACCGTCTGTACTCCTTCAGATCTTGCCCAACCCTAAATAAGCATAGGAGTAAAGGATTCCCTACCAGACCCACAATTCTTATAATTACCCTTGATTGCTGATGAACTTATACGTAAGAGTTTCTCGAAGCTTGGCATATTCACTATATACGATATTAATTTTGATTGACAGTTATTCTTACGTTCTTACGGCACAATTGCATTGCTGAGTCATGAGCTCTAAACACTTCAAGGAGGAGGGATTTAGGGGAAGGAAAAAATCCCAACCTTGCCACTCTATAACCTCTACAGTATAAAAAATATAAAACTTTCAATCTGCATGCTCCCTTCTGGAACTTAACTTGAAGGTATAGGAATAACCATGTCAAAATTGCATATAAAAAAAAAAAAATTGTGAGGTCACCAGATTCTACTCCTTATGTGTGCAATAAAACAGTGTGGTCTAGTCTTGTACGATATAGCTATATATATATATATATATAGGAGGTGATGCAAAGCCACAAATTGATGGTCGTTGTTTTATTGTTGTGTGTGTGCTCACAGAGCATTTCCAGAATGAAGCTTACATAGCTTATCACCCCCAACCCTCACTGTGACCTCTCAACTGTTCATGCCAACTTCACGTAGTTTGAAATCCTGGCTTGTGATTGAGGCCCTGCTTTGAGAGTGTGTAACTTTATTATAACTATAACTTTTGTTAATCTGATGTTTAATGTTTAATAATCTGACAACCTTGTTATCTGACAAAACCTTGCTGGAATTAATTTAAACACGATAAACTTTTGTTGCGACACTGATTCGCTTGGTTTAAATGGAAGTGTAAATTAAACTATTTTTCTCTTAACTATAATATACACTCTGATTTGACCTAACGAACTAACGAATTGCAACAATCTCAATAATCGACTCGAAATATACTGTTTCAACATTTTGCCTAGATGCTCTAGCTTGCATCAGTATCAGCATTTCTGACGAGGGCTATATAGAGCATCTGTCAAAGCATCGAAAGAGAAAATTTCAAGTTAATTATTGAGAAAGTCATATATAACTCCTGTTCATTCACTGCCACTCATCTTGTGTCAACTCCTTTTTCTGTATCCATCAGCAATTGGGGCTTGACCTGCCACCTCCTACACTGTTTCATCAAGCCATCATGGACTCGGCTATACCTTGACATGGCTGTAAAGCAAAATATGAGCCTAGGTGGTCAAGGTTCATCTCTCTGTAAAAAGAACAAGCTTGTCATGATTGAGGTATATGCATGCTTGCAAATGTTGATAGGCCCCTGCTAGCCATCAAGCTTGTGGAAGTG
Organism: Cladorhizidae sp. MBARI D1340-BT2; assembly: GCA_028752905.1. Lineage (NCBI taxonomy): Eukaryota > Metazoa > Porifera > Demospongiae > Poecilosclerida > Cladorhizidae > Cladorhizidae sp. MBARI D1340-BT2. The sequence goes on from JAQNBH010000004.1 coordinate 44,644,487, forward strand.
CTTCAGGTTAAGAGCTCCCAGCCACTGCTTATATGTGGACAGCACCTGTTGTGGCCCCTAATTTTCCACACTAAGTTATACTAGAACTAGAGAACCAAATATTTGTAACAGGATGTATGCATGTACATAGAATATATGCTATCCAAAAAAAAAGGTGTTAACTCTCTTTTTCAATTTTTTTATAGTAAGAAATACTAAGAAATATGTCTGAGCCAATCCACATCATTAGGTATTCCTATATGTTGCCTCCTGAGCCATGGAATAACGATCCTCCAAGATGTGCACTTATCAAGTACCTCATCTTAGATTGCAACTGGCACTTGTTGTATCCACTACTGATGGCAGAGTGTATCACAGAGAGATGATATGATTGACATTGGTCTGTCTTCTTCGATCCTATGAGGTTGAGACTCTGTACCCGGTGATTGTCATCAGTGTCATAGGCATAGGCTAGTTAATAAAATGTGAGGCAGTTATGTGGAGCTTGTTGCAATACATAACTACCTGTCCATGTGTTGGACCTTTGACGACACTAGAGTTCCCTACAAGCATTCTTTTCAGCTTGTTATCTGCCACTTGCTTCTCAGTTTGAGTGCGTGGAATATTATATCACCTTTTGATATTTTGGATAATGAGAGGGTTGAGTTAATGGAAATGTTATTGTGGTTGAGCTCAACGTGTTTGACATATTTATCAGCTCTCACAGCACTGCTTGTTACACTGAACAAGAAGACCACTAAGAACTCCCAGATGGCATAGGGGACCAAAAGTGACCACTGTTGAGTGAATAGTTATAATAACAGGTGCAGGTGAGCTTGCCCACCCATTGAGGTAGACACCTGAAACATACAAGTATTCCACAGGCTAACTCTACTGACACCTACATACATATGTAGCAAGTAGCCTCCACTCCACAAGCTAGAGATATACCATTTCTGTAAATTAAAAATTCATGTTTTGAAAGAACTGAAGAGAAAAAAGATGGAGGAGCAATGTCAAGAGCATTATGAATGTGTGCAATTCGCGTTTGAAAGTTCTCTCCATTAAATTTTTTTGCTACTGCCAAGTTTTAGAATATAAAAATTGCTTTCAAAAAATATATATATATATTATGAACGGATAAAAAATATTGAAGTGATCAAATCACTTCCAAGATATCGAGCAGTTTCTAACCACTTTCCAGCTACAAGAAACACCCCATGCATCGCTAGACCTTCATTACTTATGTGTGAATGCAAACAAAATGTTGAAACAATTGACTTTCACTTTCTTCTACTTTTCAGCAAGAGCAACAGCCAGCGTGCAACCTATAGCTACATAATGTAGATGCATCAGACTTGTTTTGTTATGTATATTAAATTAGCAAACATAAACACATCATAATTTGCAGGGGCTCCCATGCCCAGGTGCATCCATCGTCATCCTCCACACACGTCTTCACTCCTCCTCCAGTAATCCCTGCAAGCTTGACAATACAAAGCAAAACACACATAAACAAAATAGAACACTCAAAGAACATGTTAGCTCGACTAAAACAAAATAAACATAAAGAAAATAGAACACTCAAAGGATATGTTAGCTCGACTACTAGATATATATACCTTTTAGACATAATCTTACCAAAGCCAACCTTGCTTCCAACATTGAAGCTCACCACACCTAAATCAATGGCAAGTCTGATACTTGTGGCTTTCATATGCTCCGTCTTATCCACCCGACTCCACACTACAGAATTAAAACTCTCACTTTGATTGTATGTGTAGCCGCCTCAACACTTGTGCAAAAGATCTTCACCTTTACGCAGGCTCAACTCAAAATGCCTGTATGACAATACTCATGCTGGGGTGTTCTGCAGTTGATAAAAAAAATTGCTTTCACATCGCGAATCATCCCGTCTAGGTTGTCATTATTTTTTTTAATCGCTCCCACAGAGTAGGTATGCATTTTAATCATAGACACAGGACTAACCCCCATAGCGCCAGCCAAGGTTACACACTTGCCATCGTCGGATCCCATCGTCATCCACAGCACCTTTTAATGCAGGTCTCAAAATGCATTATTTTTTTCCTCTCGCAACAACCAATTCATTTTAATGACCCTTTACCATTTAACCTCATACAGCAAAAATTGTGTGTAAAGGGTCCTCAATGTTGTGCTATATCTTCCCCCACCCACTTATTTTTATAACCATTTTTTTCTTGTAATATCCACAAGAATTAATTATTATTGTACAATTTTTTAAGCAACATCTTTACTCAAAGGAATGTCATTTTAAATGGTAATATATAATATATAATGGTCAGCAATATCGATGATGAGTCCTCCAAGTCCATCCTACAAACACTCAAACCCCTAGAACCTTCTTTCTAGACAAGCTGGACTTCGCAAGGTCAAAGTTCATATGTGTCTCCTGCATATCACACCAAAAAAAAAGAGAAAGGAAAAGGTGAACAGCAGCCGAGAGGGGGAGAGATTCCGGAGGTTCAGATATGGCCATGTCTGGCATATATAGAAGTGCCTGCACTGGGAGGCCAGGAGTGGGAGGAGAGAGGGGAAAGGAGGGAGGACTGAGGAATGGACAGGGAGAGTGTTGATTAAGGGAGGGAAGAAGAGGGAAAGTGAAGGAGAAGAATAAGCAACTCTTTAAACCATCATCATCAACAACAACTATGTATGTGTCATGCCTGGGGTATTGAGGTGATCTTTGACTCATGAAAGCTTGGCAGCTTCAGCTCGCAGAAGAGAGTTGATTGAAACTGCTGGGTCAGCATCCTACAAACACAAACATTAAGATGGACAGATGAAAAACACACGAGACAAAATCAAGCACTGCACGAGCAAGCAAACTCTATGAGCTCCTACTACTAGAAATGGCTTTGCTGTTCTAGGGCTAAAGGAATGCATGAGACCAAGTCAAGTAAGGCAGCTCATGTTGGCCACTTCCCAAGACTTGCTCATGTGTGTCCAACATGTCCATACATACACAACCATAAGGGACACTTTTAGCATCAGGCAGCATTGCATTCCTGTCTTAGCACTAATGCACACACACACACACACACACAACAACAACAACAACAACAACTCATCTCAATTCTGTATGTGGAATTTATGGCTGCCTTACTTTGCTCATTCTTCCTGTCTCAGTCAACAGCCCTGAAGGTGAAGAAGGTCTGAAGTGTGTCTGTGGAGCATGATATGATGGACTTCCTGCCTCAGTCGAGAGTCCTGAAGATGAAGAAGGTCTGAAGTGTCTGTGAAGCATATGATGGACTTCCTGCCTCAGCTGAGACCCCTGAAGTTGAAGAAGGTCTGATGTGGGTCTGTGGGTCTGATATGTTGCTTCATGAAGTCAGCGGATGTGAACTGGTACCCATCAATCAGTTTAACTTGATGCTCTAGAGGCCTCAGGCTATTTAGAGTGAGCCCCACCAAGATGGCTGCTAGATCATCTTTACTTGCTATAAGGTATTATTTATCACATTCTAGGAGAGAGTTAAGGTTGCTGTTTCAATTTTCCAGGAGCAATCCAAATAGGGCCCCCAAAAAGTAGTTATCCAGTGTGAGCAGCTGTCTGTAGACATGTCTGGAGCAACTGTTCATTGTAAACAGCTGTCTGTAGAATTTAACCCACTGAGTGAGCAGCTGTTTGTAGACCTGTTTGGGGCAGATATCTGTAGACCTATCTGGAGCAGCTGTCCAGTGTGAGGGTAGGCTCTAACCAGAGTGGATGAATCCCATGTGATGGTTGGCTCTAACTGAGAGAGAGTGGGTGAATACCATGTGAGGGAAGGCTCTAACAGAGACAGAGAGTGGGTGAGACTCATGTGAGGGTAGGTTTTAACGGAGAGAGTTGGTGAACCCCATGTGGGGGTATGCTCTAACTGAGAGAGAGTGGGTGAACCCCATGTCAGACAGGGTAGGCTCTAATAGAGAGAAAGAGAGAGACTCATGTGAGGGTAGTCGACCAAGTGGAGGGCTGCTACTTGGACACTGAAATGATAGGTAGTCGGGACGGAGCCTCACACGAGTGAAAGTCCAGCACATGGCATGATATCTGGTCTTAGGTGGACTGCATTGTTTGACGGATTTATTTCATTTTCACGCCAACTTTCTGTTTTACGTGCCATTGAGAGGTCATCGTTGGTGGGGGAACTCCCTATTACACACCTTAGTTGCTCCCCACGTAGGGGGCTGCTATTATTGTGGCCATGGCTGGTGCTGATGGCTCTCGAGGATTCAGGGACAACGATAGCCCCACAGGAAACAGACAGCACTGTGAGGGACAGCTAATAACTTACACACTTCACATCTTGGCATGCCCCCTCACCCGTGGTGGGGGCAACGACTGATACAGCATGGCCAAACCCAGCTGCTGGCTCCTGACTCCATCCTGTTATGGGGGAGGGGATCTGAGGAGCGGCGCAACTGGGCAAACACTTGCGTTGATGTCCTGCGCAGATACACAGAGTCATCTATGCATGTTCTCCCGGAACCAAACTAGTCTTGGCATGTATGACCTTAAGATTCAAAAAGTTGTGTGCACAATTCCCCAGACCTCCAGTAGTCACCAGCACTGCTGCTCGCCTGGAGTTAGAGGACATCAAATGGCGTGCACTGTCCCGTCCAATTGGGGATAACCCGATTCCATCAACTTATCCGCTTACAGTCAGTGAGGAGCATGCTTCTGCAAGACTGACAACCACAACAGACTGATGGCATTCCACACTGTGCTAGCTGTATACGCCCTGACATCAGGCAACCACTTCACAAAGTTCCGGAACTTTGAGACAACCCATGTTGATGACTGCTCCTTCAAAGCTGCCCACAAACTTGCCACAGCTTCTCCTTGTTTCTGTGTGCATGTGAGGCAATGGAAGCACTGGACACTGAGAGATGGCGTGGCTGAGTGATATTTACCATCAATTCAGATATATCAATAAAACTCTCCTTAGACGATTTCTGTGGAGTGCGGAGGCTCTTGGTGTGTGGGTAAGTTGGGGGGTCACATGTGCTCAGGAGGATTGCTCTGTTTGTTCTCAGACTTGATGGCATTTGCAGCAAACTATGCAGAGACCGTTCAGTGTGGGAAACACAGTATTCCTGTCCTCCCATGAAATATCCACTTATGCTTCCATGTGGTATCATTTCCTCAGCCACAATTAGTAACTTTAGTTAATTAATTACAAACTTATCACTAACAAGATTTAAAAGTAAGAAGCTCAGAGTCGCAGGAAGCACCTGCTCCTAGCCATGTGTGCCCCTCCCTGCCTACAACCTCCTCTTCTAGTCATCATCTTCATAAATGTGAGCAGGATCATCCATCTCTTCTATTAGACCTCTTTCAGTCACTAGATTAATAAAAGTGTCAGCAGATTGTGTGTTAGCACACTTGCGAAGATCATCAACTTCTTCTCGGTTCCTCCTTATGAGAGTTTGTTCGCTTGAACTCTCATGTATTATTACTCTCTCCAGTGAAGTGCTGTCAGGAATTCCTATCATGACATCATAACAGTACTGGAGGAATGATGGCTCTGTGTGTTCATCATTATATATTATTAATTCTTGTAGTGCTCTATTTCTCTCCATTAGGTCTACTACATGTGCTGGTGCACAACAATCATCCCACACACAACATGCCAGTTTAGTTACATTAGTATTGGTACAAGTGGCAGGCAGCTCAAGGATGGGGAGATCACATGCACGATAAAAGAAAGTAATTGTTTGTAATGTTGAGGGATCAAATATAATCCTCAACACTTCAATACATGCAACGTGTAGGCCAGTCTTAATATCCAATTCCAATTCCACAAGCTTCCCAGAGGATGATGGATCTATCAGTTGGTGAAGGGCAGAGCAGTATTCCTGGAGGGACTCTTCACTTTCTAGTTCAGGTAGTACTAATGCTTTCACATTGCTGGACTTAAGCTTGTCAAGCAAACGACTAACACTAAGGTTGTCACTTCCTGATTCCACTTCAAAGTCTAGTTTTCTCAGCCCATGCATGACAGAAACGGCGTCAGATAGCATGTCAACAACCCAAGGATATGGATTACACTTCAGGCAAGGCACACCAGATAATGGTGCACTCATGAAGTGGTTAGCAGCTAATTGCTCATCATCCTCATCCAATTGGATGACCATCTTTCTTATATGACCACCATGTGGTGATTTCCTTGAATTAAACCCCCAGACAAAACTATCTAGTGCTCTAGTGTCACATATGGTAATTTTCTCCCACGATGCTTCAGAATTAGAAATGCAGTAACCAAGTGCATATGCAAGCAAAGGTTCACTGATCTCACCCTTCATCCTGCATTCTCCTCCAAACAGTCGTGCATAGTCAGCAGTACATTGAGCTTCATAAAGACACAGAATTAAGTCTTCAGTTAAATGTAGTGGATCAAATTCTGGCACAGATTTGGTCAGACCAGCGACAAACCTCTGCACTATGTTCCAGTGGCTGCCATGTTTCTGCTGCTCTGCAATGTTCTGTTTATCTTCATCATTAGTGAGCTGAGAGATATGGTAGGCAGCAAGGAATTCTTGGACTGTTAGGTGAAAGAAGTTGTAGGAACTTCCACCACCCCCACACAGTGAAGTTTCTTCGTCAAGTAAACCAAAATGCTTTACGTTCTTCAAGTTATAGAAAATCAACTTCTGCTCAGCAATGCCATTATAAGCTATTTTAGATAAGGCAACAAACTCTCGATGCTCATCTCCAGGAAGACTTTTGAAATCTTCCAAAGTAATCACTGGTTGATCTGCATCAAGGTGTCTTTTTATGTTAGTGAGGCACAGCTTTATATAGAGCTCAGTCATGGTACTTGGCATGGATTGACAGTCTGTTGATAGTTCCTTGTACATGTGCACCACAAGGCGGCATTTAATGGAACATACATCAGGCTGTTGATGGCTGGGTTTTTAGAGGACGAGATATAGGCACGAAACCCACTCAAAGCTTTAGGATCTTTAAACACACTATCAGCATACTCTTCCACTCCCTCCTGTGTGAAACCAAGAACTTTGATACGTCTGTTAAAGACAGAAGTAGAGTTATTGAGGAGTGTGGAAGTGGCGGAAGGTCTGCTGGTAACGAGAATTGTGCTCCGAGGAAAAATGTCACGAGAAATGAGCTTGTCGATAAGAAAGCCTTGACGCTGAAGACTTACAGGCAACTCGTCAAAGCCATCGAGGATGAATAGCACTCCCTTTCCATGGACCTTTCCAATCTCTTTTGCTACATCCTCTTTGCCACTAAAAAGGCCAGCTTCAGTCTCGATGTTTTGGACGGTTTGGTCCCTTAATCTTAACAGCACAACTAAAGCGAATTTCTTCATAGAGTCATATTTCCCCCAATTCCGACAGAGCTCCCAGGATAGCGTGCTCTTCCCTATCCCAGGAGCTCCTTCCACTAAGACTTGTCTAGATGTTTCATCTACCAGCTCTAGAACATTTTCCATTGTGACTTCTTCTCGACCTTCCAAAAGTGTTTCAAAATCCGCTTTCATTATCATATGTATGGACTCCTCACACATGTGATGATGGCTTGTAAGGACGAGCTTTATGAACTTCTTGCTAGGAGTCGGAGGCCACTTTTTATCATTCTTGATCAGAGCACTCTCATAAATGCTCTTGAGATGTTCAGCATAATGAGATATGGCAGAGGAGATGGTGGAAGAGTTTGAGGAGGACGCTGACGTAGCGATGAGGGCTGAGGGGAAATGATCAGGTATTTATAAATACAGTGCTGAAGTGATGACATCATTGAAATATATATATACAGTGCAACCTCCTTATCTGACTAATCTGAACCCAATGGAGATTGGCAATTACATACTTGCCAGTTCCAAGTGGTTTCCTACCAACTCATGCAGTGCCCACCAAACAGCTCCTGTGGTATGTGCTCTACCAACTCATACAGTGCCCCCCAAACAGCTCCTGTGGTGTGTGCTCTACCAACTCATACAGTGCCCCCCCAAACAGCTCCTGTGGTGTGTGCTCTACCAACTCATACAGTGCCCCCCAAACAGCTCCTGTGGTGTGTGATCTACCAACTCATACAGTGCCCCCCCCCCAAACAGCTCCTGTGGTGTGTGCTTTACCAACTCATACAGGGCCCCCCCAAACAGCTCCTGTGGTGTGTGCACTACCAACTCATACAGTGCCCCCCCAAACAGCTCCTGTGGTGTGTGCTCTACCAACTCATACAGTGCCCCCCAAACAGCTCCTGTGGTGTGTGCTCTACCAACTCACACAGGCCCCCCCCAAGCAGCTCCTGTGGTGCGTGGACAAGTTTTGTGGTGTGTGCAAGTTTGTAGGTCGCAATCAGATTGGCAGTTTTAGTGTCTGCCATGCTAGTGTTTACAGCCATAGCAAAGCTTATTTGGGGGGGGGGGGGGGGGGGGGGGGGCTGCATGTAGGGGGGAATATTTCTCCCCATTGAGATCTTGGGATATTTAAATATGTGACCCCCCACATCTGTTACAAAATACTACTTTTGCCCCTTTTCAACTCAATCCTAAATGCAGCCCTGTTGGGGTGAGCTTGTTGTCCATTGACATGGAGCTACATAACTAGGCCAACACTCTATATAGACCACACCTGTAATAGTCCCTATTACCTACATCATGAGTTTTAGAACCACTCAGTTCCATACTGATTGAGTTTCTGGCACCTGCAATAGCAAGGCCACAATGGAGCCAGGCACATAATCAAGTTTGTTTTAATGTAACTTTTTGCTTATAGCGAAATATAACTCCTGAATATTTCGTGACAATAAATTTTATTGTGACAAAAATTCAGTTGTTCTGGTTGCCCACAGAAATAAATGCATGCAAAAATGACATGTTCATTCCTTCTTATCAAACACCATCAACTACTTCACGAGAAGCACGAGATTCAAGAGATGGACGTGTTTGAGAGAACCCGCTGATTCATGGTTGTCATGTCCACTATCACATCTGGTGGCAGCCATTGGAGAGCAGCTAGCATGTGAGCATATAATGTCAATGACAGGTATGCAGTAGCAGTCAAGAGAGACAGCGCTATTCTTCCAGGTCTTCTTCAACCTCTCCATTAACTACTGCTCTAGCAGGTGAGGGAAGCCATGTTGATAGTGGGGCCTTTGGGATCGGGCAGTCAATTTTTAGATTTGTGAAGAACTATAGCTGCACCATGTGTGCTAGCATGTCATTGTGCACTCAACATGTGTGCATGCATGTCATTGTGCACTCACCATGTGTGCATGCATGTAATTAGGCATGTACATGCAAGTCATGGTAATGTAAACTGATGTCAATGTCACGTGATCTGCAGTCATTTTTAGCGCAGATTAGCAGGTTCTTTGCTGACTTCTCTGTGCAGTGAAGTTGTATGGATATGGACTGGAATGTTTGTAGGACTGCTACAGGAATACGTGACCAGATATTTGTTTCTAGCAGGATCATTAGCACCTACTAGGATCCTAAAGATGATATCCTGAAAGTTTTGAAACTGCTTTGTAAAAGTGCATGACCATCGGCACCTCCCGCCAAGTCGAGACCTTCCCTGACCTTGCCTGAGAGCACTGGCTCTCGAGAGCACTGACTGCGAGGTCTCCACAAGTCATTCTTGTACCTCAAGGCTACTTGAAAAAGACAGCACAGCAGCTGAAGAAGAAGCTCTTAATGAAAGCACTCAAAACATGCACAGGAAACATCAATTCATGAAGGGTAAGTGCATGGACCTAGCTGATAGTAAAGGCGTGTCCACACTGCACCTAAACGGATGTTCATTAATGCATGTTAGGTCCTACGGGGGAAACTCTTCAAGTAGATGCACGTACATCGCGTCCACACTAGCACCAAAATAAACCATACGAAGCTAAAATAATCAGTCTACCTGAGACAGTCAAAATCATACACTGTATCTGTAGTTGAGATGGAGTTTGTTTTTGCGTCCTTTTCTTGCTGATCAGCTACCTACAGATGTGCAGGAAACATGTTCTGCAGAGAACAAAGAGGAGAGAGCTGAGGGAAAGGCAGAACCAATGAAGGTTGTGACTGCATGCACTTCAGAAGTGCAGATGCAAGGCATATAAACATAGCAACAGTTCTCTAATGTAGTTGGTCTAGCTATGTAGCTAGTTTGGCCGCAGAGCACAGATAGTGTACAGTTACCTTCAGTATCCCAACTGCAGCATCAGGAAGACATGAGCGAATGAAATTCTTTTTCAACACACACTCGAGTAGATATTTGAATGCTTCAACTCAAACCACCTATCAAAGTGGACCAGAATAATGCGCATTATTTAAATTCAAATTCAATGTGGACATGACCAATGCGTTAATGCACATCCACTTGTGCAGTTTGAACAGCCTTAATGGCTTATTTGGTCTGCTAGAACTTGTGCCTAGTCATGTTATATTTTGATCATACCAACTAAACTGTCTACAGCTACATGGCTATAGGCAGTATGTGTGGGCACTCAAGTACTCAGCACCCATGGCTGTGTGCAGTATGTGTGGGCCATCAAGTACTCAGCACCAATGGCTGTGTGCAATATGTGTGGACCATCAAGTACTCAGCACCCATGGCTGTGTGCAATATGTGTGGGCCATCAAGTACTCAGCACCCATGGCTGTGTGCAGTATGTGTGGACCATCAAGTACTCAGCACCCATGGCTGTGTGCAGTATGTGTGGACCATCAACTACTCAGCACCCATGGCTGTGTGCAATATGTGTGGGCCATCAAGTACTCAGCACCAATGGCTGTGTGCAGTATGTGTGGGCCATCAAGTACGCACTACTCTATGTCCCCATCCTAATCCTACACTTCTGGAAACAGCTCACACAATCGGTGCTTACATGTACTGCCATGCTAGTTGGTGTGTAGTCCTACCTGTACTGCCATGCTAGTTGGTGTGTAGTCCTACCTGTACTGCCATGCTAGTTGGTGTGTTAGTGCTACCTGTACTGCCATGCTAGTTGATGTGTAGTCCTACCTGTACTGCCATGCTAGTTGGTGTGTAGTCCTACCTGTACTGCCATGCTAGTTGGTGTGTTAGTGCTACCTGTACTGCCATGCTAGTTGATGTGTAGTCCTACCTGTACTGCCATGCTAGTTGGTGTGTAGTCCTACTTGTACTGCCGTGCTAGTTATGTAGAATAGTTTCGATAATGATGACAAAATAGCTCCATCTAAAATGTTGTAAGAAGCAGAATCTTCCTGGGAGCTCCTCCCAATACTCTCCTGGAATATTTTGAAGGTTCTGCTGATTCGACAAACATTTATACAGAGTAAATAAAAATGCAGATAATCTTCAAGAAATGTCCGAGCGAAGCAGATATGGGATGAGACTGTCACACTTCCTGGAGGTGTGGTGGGTGCTAGACATGCCCCACTACCTGTGTGTTGTGCCACACTTACTGGAGGTTGTTGGTGTTTGCTCCAAATTAGACATGCCCCATTTTATGGAGATATGTTGGTTTCCTTGACGACCTAACTACACTATCATGCACCAGCCTAGACTAGGTGAACCAATTATTTAGGCTCAAATTTATTGTTGGTTAGCTACGATAGTATAAATCAGAGGGTGGAAGCTCTAATTTTAATCCCTGAAGGCATCTAAAGGGAGAAGGAAAATATCATTAGATGTTTCTGAAGATCGTCTGAGAATAAGACGTTGTCATAGGGTTACAATAAAGCGAATAGTGCTCACATATATTGTGTAAAATAAGAAACTACATCTAAATGTGGCATTTAAATACAATTGGAATCGAACCAATCCCCTCCGGGTTAAAAGCCCGTAGCTCTACCAATTGAGCTATATACCCAAAACCAAAATAAATGTTGATATAAAATCGGATCCCCTCCTCCCGCAGGATCAAAAAAAGCGGTGTTAAAATTTTGATTGGTTAATAACATTGTAATCCCCCTAGCTAATACAGGTAAGGATAATAATAATAAAATTGCTGTCACTAAAATTGATTAAACAAATAATGGCATTCTATCGATGGTTATCCCAGGCGCCCTCATATTTATTATTGTAGTTATAAAAAATTCATTGCCCCTAATATCGAGGATATCCCTGCTAAAATGTAAACTAAATATTACTAAATCCACCTACATAGGGAATAGCCGATAATAAATTTGTTATTACTGTAGCGGCTCAAAAAGACATTTGCCCTCAAGGGAATACATAAGCCGTCAGTATCATTAAGAAAAATAAAACGTACTCCCACATTTCAAACTATCACCTTTGTATATATAACTACCATAATACATGCCGTGGCCTATATGAAAATAAACACATTTTAAAAAAATAGATGCCCCATTAGCATGTAAATACCTTAAAACAAACCCATAATTTATATCATGAGTAATATGCACCACAGATGAAAAAGCTAACTCTATATCTGAACAATAATGCATGGCTAAAAAAATTCCGCTAATCATTTGAATAATTAAACAAAACGCCAATAAAGAACCCAAATTCCAGAAATAATTTAAATTCGAGGGGGCCGGAAGATCAATAAACCAATTATTTAATAAAAAACCGTTATCACCTCGGACCCCATTTATAGTTGGAGAAAATACGTAATTATTTCACCGTAAATACGTAATTATTGCACTAGCCTACACTACCATGCACCAGCCTCCACTACCATGCACTAGCCTACACTACCATGCACTAGCCTACACTACCATGCACTAGCCCACACTACCATGCACTAGCCTACACTACCATGCACTAGCCTACACTAGCCTACACTAGCCTACACTACCATGCACTAGCCTACACTACCATGCACTAGCGTACACTACCAAGCACTAGCCTACACTACCATACACTAGCCTACACTACCATGCACTAGCCTACACTACCATGCACTAGCCTACACTACCATGCACTAGCCTACACTACCATGCACTAGCCTACACTACTATGCACTAGCCTACACTATCATGCACTAGCCTACACTACCATGCACTAGCCTACACTACCATGCACTAGCCTACACTACCATGCACTAGCCTCCACTACCATGCACTAGCCTACACTACCATGCACTAGCCTACACTACCATGCACTAGCCTACACTACCATGCACTAGCCTACACTACCATGCACTAGCCTCCACTACCATGCACTAGCCTCCACTACCATGCACTAGCCTACACTACCATGCACTAGCCTACACTACCATGCACTAGCCTACACTACCATGCACTAGCCTACACTACCATGCACTAGCCTACACTACCATGCACTAGCCTACACTACCATGCACTAGCCTACACTACCATGCACTAGCCTTCACTACCATGCACTAGCCTCCACTACCATGCACTGGCCTACACTAGCATGCACTAGCCTACACTATCATGCACTAGCCTACACTACCATGCACTAGCCTACACTACCATGCACTAGCCTTCACTACCATGCACTAGCCTCCACTACCATGCACTGGCCTACACTAGCATGCACTAGCCTACACTATCATGCACTAGCCTACACTACCATGCACTAGCCTACACTACCATGCACTAGCCTACACTACCATGCACTAGCCTACACTATCATGCACTAGCCTACACTACCATGCACTAGCCTACACTACCATGCACTAGCCTACACTATCATGCACTAGCCTACACTACCATGCACTAGCCTACACTACCATGCACTAGCCTACACTACCATGCACTAGCCTACACTACCATGCATTAAACTTGTGCCAAACCTTGTGAAGGTTGTGCCAGAGAGTGTTGGAGAGAAGAAGTGTTGGGTGTTTGGGGATCCCAAAGCAGAGGTTGATGAGGGTAACCCTGGTGGGAGGGATATCTTTGAGCCCCTACAAAAGGTGGCTGTTGTTGGCCTGTATGTACAACACATATGATGACCATGACAAATAAGCATTGGGCATAATAAATACTGTACCATAGACAAGTCTAGTACATGTAGCTACAAGTTTCATCCCTACAAGACTCAGTGTTTCATTCAGGATGCTGGCTGGGGGAGATGGAGGAGGCTACACAGGCTTCTATGAAGACAGCAGAGAATAGTGGGGTAGAAGGGCTCTTGCAGCAATATTTAAATTAAAAAAACACTTCTGATGAAATTTTGTAAATTGTCATAGTAAGTGTTGGATAAATTAGCCTTGTACGACACGAAGAAAAGAAAGACCTCTCTACTTGATTGAACCAGACTTCAGGGCTAAGCTTGAAGAGGTAGAGAAGGGCCTGACTGTTGGTGTTGGTAACCATAGGGAGCAGCTGGCGCAGGGAACCTCTGTTGGAGGGCAGAATAGGAGGCTCCCGGAGGAAACAACTGGTGGTGGTTATGAGGATATATAACTAGTGCATAGTTCAGTACAATAGCACACCTGCCTCGGGCATAATACATGCCTGATGCCTATTAAAAGCACACTAGTGTGTGTGTGTGTGAGTGAGTGTGTGTATGTGAGAGAGTGAAGTGGAGTTGATCGACCTACATGCACCTCATATTTCTACAGGTAGTTTGGGTGTCTGTGTGTAGATCTTTTGTGGTAGCCCGAGATGCACGCTCTTATAAGTAACAGTCACAGTCGTTAGACTAGTAACCAACAACTGCCAACTAGAACTACTCCTGACATACTGGGCAGGTTGTCAGCAGTTGTACAATCTATGCCTACATAAGCTAGCCCACTGGACCAACACTGTAGCTACTGCTATATGCAAGACATTAGCCATAAGCTGGCCCACTCTGGACCTATACTGTAGCTACTGCTATATGTAAGACATTAGCTATAAGCTAGCCCACTCTGGACCTACACTGTACTATATGTAAGACATTAGCCATTAGCTGGCCCACTCTGGACCTACACTGTAGCTACTGCTATATGTAAGACATTAGCCATAAGCTAGCCAACTCTGGACCTACACTGTAGCTATTGCTATATGTAAGACATTAGCCATAAGCTAGCCAACTCTGCACCTACACTGTTGCTACAGCTATATGTAAGACATTAGCCATTAGCTGGCCCACTCTGGACCTACACTGTAGCTACTGCTATATGTAAGACATTAGCCATTAGCTGGCCCACTCTGGACCTACACTGTAGCTACTGCTATATGTAAGACATTAGCCATTAGCTGGCCCACTCTGGACTAACCTATGCTATAGCTACTACTACTGTTTGTAGAGTCTAAACCAGCTTGATCTAGACTAACCAATGTGTAGCTACTGCTATGTAATGCATAAGCTAGCTAGATCTAGACAAACCTATGCGCAGCTACTGTTATAGCTAGCATATAGTACATCCAGATTACCTTGTCAGTTAAATGGGACATCTTCCTTCTACCTACACCCTTTCCCTTAACTCATCATCTTTCTGTTCTAAAACACAGGTCTCCTTCAAGTCTGTAGGGAGCTCATACACAAGAGGAGGAACACAAGAATTACTTGCAGCAGATATTTATCATCAAATTGCTATTGTGGGTGGCAAAACATTCATTGATTTTGAATTTAGCTTTTTCCCTTTTTCTTTCTGATTGGATGTGCTTCTATTTTGGCATACATTGAGCACATTAAGTGACACGAAGAAAACAAGACAATGGAAAGATATCTCTACTTGACTGTAGCAGACTTCTCTACTAACCTTGAAGAGGTGGAGCTCCAGGATGTTGGGGATGGTAGAATGGCAGTGATGGTGGGTAGGGATAGTGAGAAGCTAGGGAAAGGTGCCCTTGTAGAGGTGCAGAAGAGTAGGGGCCTTGTCTCTGCTGGTGTTCATCTGACAAACATACAACACATAATATCATGAGGATATATAATGAGTGCATAGTTGTGTATGAAACCTGTTGTCCATGATTTTGTAAGAAAATGCATGGAATGCAACATAATTCGATTTCACAAAAGCCCACCTCCATTATACGAGTGACAAGTGACTATATCTAATCTATATATGCTGATTGCCGTAGCATGCAACTTCAGCAAATATTTAAGATGGAATGTTGTACTAAAGATTTTAGAAAAAGTGCATGCCATCATAAGTAGCAGCTATATATACAGTTAGTACTGCAAAAATACCTGTGGGTAAAACACTTTCGTACTCCACGCGGAAGCCCAGGGTGCACGTCCCCTTTCCGCACCATCCAGGCTCTCCGCCCCCCCTTATTTTTCCATATCTCAAGTTCGCCCCCCCTTGGCAAAATTTCTGTATACAACCCTGCACACCTACTATGACCACCTATGTGATGAGGATACCACACCTACTATGACCACCTATGCAGTGAGATGACCCTCACATGTCCACATATCATACAGACTTTATTGAATTGCTGACGGCAAATATCTCTATGCTCACATATCTCTAATACATCCTCCTCCACACAGATAGCTCATAAATATGCTGGTGGGATGCTTGTCATGAATGAGTGGGGCACTAGTGCATGTTGTGGTGCTCCTCTAATTTCTGACAAGCAATCTACGTTATCCAGGTACAGAGTCACATGACATTTTAATCCTCTTATTGTTTATTATCATAGAAACTCTGAATTGTTAATAAGAATGGATCCATCCTACCACACTGAATGACTTGTGTGCAACACATATACCACCACTGATAACCTCCAAATTAGGTTGGGCTCTGTGCTTGGCAGCTGCAGCAGATGTGCAGTGTTCTTGGTGAGAGCAGTGTGGCTTCTCCTGTGTGGAAATGCTATCTAGATAATAGTTTAGGCAGAACTTGTTTCCTTTCAAATTGAGTTTCCATTCAAATTCACTTTGCCAAGTAACAGAACAAGAGTAAACACAGACAATAAGCACAGAGGATGTTGCTGGAGCATAGACCAGTGAGGCTCTGACAGGTTCCATCTAGGGCTGCAGGTGGCTCCACAGATACAGAAAGGAGAATAAAGGGACCCTCACCTCATACCAGAAGTAGTGATGCCTCAGAAGCAGTCTTGATTAGGCATTCATTTTATATTCTATACATGAATTAAGAGTTCTACTCTCTCCCAAGCCAAGATCCAGAAATTGTATCGGTACCACTTCACTCTCTGAGCTGAAGATATAAAAGTTGTTGCTTGTGAGAAAATGCCCAAATGCCTTTGCAGTTCTTGCTCTGCTCACTAACTGCACAGCTTACTAGAGCTGAACTCACTGTCATAATCTCATCTCCATCCAAATCATCAGATGGAGTGAGAGCACTAGGCTTGCTCAAAGGTAAACCAGGCACAACTACTTCCCCCAGTGATAGCAGATCTTCACGGTCAACAATGAACTGCCAAGGTAAGTTGTTCATCGCTGCTTTCACTCAAAGAGAGTCTCAAGTCATCATCCAGAACACAAGATAGCACATCTTCTTAGTCCATCAGACATCTTGACCGCTTTGAAACAGCTCCTCGAGTTCTGAATTGTTGTGTGTGTGTATGTATGGAATCGGCCACATTTGGGCCTACCCAAACATGCTACACTTAATTAGAATATCTTGACCTCTGAAAGTTTGGACCTGGTTTTGGCTCCTTAGGCCAAGCCCTCTGGCATGCTCCAAAGGCCCTAAAACAGCCTCTGGCTCCAGGGCTAGAACTAGGGCTAGTGCAGAAGTGTCACGCCAACAACATCAACAACCATTACAAGTAGTTCAGTGGCATCATGTAACTTGCCTAACCTTAGCCCTCACTCTGGACCTAGCCTTAGTCGCTACTGAAGCCCTAGGATTAGCCCTCACTCTGGCCCTAGCCTTAGTCGTTACTAAAGCCCTAGGATTAGCCCTCACTCTGGGACCTAGCCTTAGTCGTAACTCAAGCCCTAGGATTAGCCCTAACTCTGGGACCTAGCCTTAGTCGTAACTCAAGCCCTAGGATTAGCCCTCACTCTGGACCTAGCCTTAGTCGTAACTCAAGCCCTAGGGTTAGCAATAACTCTAGACTTAGCCTTAATCGTAACTCAAGCCTTGTTTCTGGAAGCTCTTCTGTGGAGGAAAGCTGCACAGGCACCTGGGCTTACCATGAATCCCTTCACCCTTGGGAAAGGAGGGAGTATGGGATGGAACATTTAAACCAAGCAGAGGCTTAATTGCATTTACATTATAATGATTTGAAAGTGTGAGCTTATTCATGGAAAAGGTTATAGCTGTCAGCTGTTCTTGCTGAAGAAATTACAACATCTGTTGTGAAAAACTTCATTATTAGTCATGGCCTATTAATCCAGTATCGATAATGTCATGTTGCATCATACAAAGATGATGTGATGATATTCCAGGGTTGTTGTGATATGAAAAAATAAAGGGAAGAGATATCTCTACTTGGACACTTGATCTAACCTTGGGGAGATTGGTACAGATAAGATCCCTGGTGTTGGGTAGAGTAGGGAGCAGCTGGGGCAGTGGAAAGGTGTTGAGTGGCATGGGCTGCATGTCCAGACTGCCAGTAGTTCCCTAGCAAACACACAGAATACATCACATGAGGAAGATTAAATAATGATTGCTACGTTCAATATACATGTAATAGCATATGCACCACACATAATTTGTGTGTGCTTGTGTGCATGCGAGAGAGAGAGTGGCAAGCCAGATTTGATGTTGGTCGACCTACATGCGTCTTGCACATCTATGGATGGTTTGGGAGCATTCATAAACCGTTCCTGTGCCAATAATTGGCAGCTTATGTAATTTGGTGACGGCTCTCAATCAAAATACGAATTGCAAGTTGGCCATTTAGAGTGCGTCTCTGTGCTCCATTTTACATGAAGGGTTCCTGTAAACTCTGGTTGCTTAGTGCCCACTTCTAACCGCAACCTGCTGCAATAAAACCAGAGCTTAACCACTAATAGGCTTATCTAACACCGTGCTAAATAATGCACACCCACCTTCAACATTTGCATGTTTATGGACTGATGTAGAATAGAGAAGTTCGTCTCTTGAACCAGCAGAAGTAGTAATCACAATTAGAGCCACACTAAAGAGACACTCTTGAGCAGACTACAAAAACTAGTCAAACAAAGAAGGAGCTATTACTGCCTCTCAACAAGCTGGTTTCACTCATAAGAGTGTCTTTGTTCACAAAATGCTTTGAAAACACTTCATGAGGGAAGCTGGTTAGCAAAAGATGAGAACAAATCTTCTGCCGGGCAACTACTAGCACGAGCAAATATTGTACAATAATGTTTATGCATTGCCTAAATAACATTTTAAGACAAATTTACTCAGTGATGTGCAACTTCAGAGTCCATGGAGGAGGAGTTAAGTGCAAGTCAAATAGCTAGAAAGGACTAGAAACGTCCTCAAATAATCTTCGAAGAAGCTCGCGATTAAACTATAGCCTAATAATGGGCGTGGTCGTATGGTCTTCTTGCCTCAATGTTTTATAATCAAGTCTTGACAGAGAAGCTATACACGTGTTCATAACCAACATCCTTATCTCTGATGACTCAGCCAGTGCTTCACAGTGAGGTACCATAAGGACGGCTAACAAAGGTGGTTCACAACACCCTGCAAAAGGGGCATTCAAGAGTTTGCAGAGTTAATGGTATATCACTCTCCAAGGCTAACTGTGTGATGGCGGATCTGCACATGGCTAACTCTGTAACACAACACTGTGCTGATTTATGCAGACAGAGCTAACTGCCACTGTGATGCCATCATGTAGACACAGCAGAATTAACTGTGTAATGATGAGATATGCACACAACTCCCTGTGTAGGACTAACACAGTGATGAGGCATGGACAATGCCTTGCCCAAACATTCACACCTTCAATGTATGGACATATATATATACTTATAGAGACATCTCATATGAGTTGCCTGGCTGTTGCAGAGTCCTGTACCTGCTGGCTGTGGTGGAGGGTACACATGTGGCTGGCCCTGGGCTGTGCCTATATACACATGTACAGTACATATAACAGTTGGCTAATGTTAGGAGCTATCTCACACTATCATGCGTATAGTTAGTAGATACTGGAAAGGAAATGAAAAAATTCAAGTGACCTTTGTCTGACCTTGCCGATTGCACCACCTGCTGTTGGAGGTTTTCTGCTTGTCTCACTAGTGGGCTATGCCTAGCCCTACTTCTAGCCTTAGCCCTAACTCTAACCCTAGCCTTAGCCCTAACTCTAGCCCTAACTTTAGTCCTAGCCTTATACATAATTCTAGCCCTTGCCTTAGCCGTAACTGTAGCGCTAAACCTAACTCTAGCTAACTCTAACCCTAGCCTTAGCCCTAACTCTAGCCCTAACTCTAGCCTTATCCCTAACTCTAGCTTAGCCCTACCTCTAGCCCTAGCCTAGCCCTAACTCTAGCCTTAGCGCTAACCAAAGCCCTAGCCCCAACTCTAGACTTAGCCCTAACTCTAGCCCTAGCCGTAACTCTAGCCCTAGCCTTAGCCCTAACTCTAGCCCTAGCCCTAACTCTAGCCTTATCCCTAACTCTAGCTTAGCCCTACCTCTAGCCCTAGCCTAGCCCTAACTCTAGCCTTAGCCCTAACCAAAGCCCTAGCCCCAACTCTAGACTTAGCCCTAATTCTAGCCCTAGCCTAGCCCTAACTCTAGCCCTAGCCCTAGCCCTAACCCAAGGCCCAACTGTAGACTTAGCCCTAGCTTAGCCCTAACTCTAGCCCTAGCCCTAACTCTAGCCTTAGCCCTAACTATAGCCCTAGCCTTAACCCTAACACTAGCTTTAACCCTAACTCTAGCCCTAGCCCTAACTCTAGCCTTAGCCCTAACTCAAGCCCTAGCTTTAACCCTAACTCTAGCCTTAGCCCTAGCTTTAACCCTAACTCAAGCCCTAGCTTTAACCCTAACTCTAGCCTTAGTCCTAGCTTTAACCCTAACTCTAGCCCTAGCTTTAACCCTAACTCTAGCCCTAGCCTTAGCCCTAACTCTAGCCTTAGCCCTAACTGTTTAACCCTAACTCTAGCCCTAGCCTTAGCACCAACTCTGGCCCTAACTCTAGCCTTAGCTCTAGATTTAGCATTAACCCTAACTCTAGCCCTAACCCAACTCTAGACTTAGTCCTAACTCTAGGCTTAGCCCTAACTCTAGCCCTAGCCTTAGCTCTAGATTTAGCATTAACCCTAACTCTAGCCCTAGCCTTAGCCCTAACTCTAGAGTTAGCCCTAACTAGGTGTTAGAGTCCGCAACCACAGGGACCTAACAGGGGGGAGAAATAACCTGTATAGCCACCAAGCAACCTACTTCTCTGGTAATGCTGCCACCAGAGTCCTCCACTAAGCCTACCCAGCTAGACTATAAGGTTATTAGGCCTTAAGTTAACTTGTAATGAGTAGAAGTAGAGTGAATCGAGAACTAACACATATACACTCAGCTGGAGCTTTTATAGGCTCCAGAGAGTAGTTACAATAATGACCAAATATGGAAATGTCTGAAGTTGCATAGAGTTCAAGGTAGGTGATTTACAAATAGTAGTTAATGAGTGAGATAAGGAAGGATTAAGGGTGAAAGGTGATACAATAGTTAAGTGATAATTATCCTGCACTCACCACACACACACATGACTATGGTTCAAGGTGTTCTAGCTAATTAGTGTTCAGCAGGGCTGTGTCAGCCAGTCAGGGTGGTTGGAGCCTGACACTAGGGTCCTAGCTTAGCCCTAACTCTTTAGCCCTCACCCAAGCCCCCCAGCCATAGCCCTAACTCTAGCCCTAGCCTTAGCCCTAACCCAAGCCCTAGCCCCAACCCTAGCTTTAGTCCTAATTCTATCCTGATATGACGATGGGAAGATGCTATACGATGCAATAGGATCTGGTTCTAATCCAGTGTCAAACCGATCAGAACACTACAATTTATCATGAGGGATGAACTACAAAATCAGCTGTTCAGATGAGTAAAGGTGAGTAAAGATGATGGCATTTGTGGACATGAACAAGCTCATTGGAGCAATGAAGACTTCATGCAAGATGTGACAGGTGTCTGCTAACACTACTAAGCCTGGAAACAGATGGTGAGTCAGGTTGATGTGGCAGGCATGTGCTAAAGCCTACAAGGGGAAGGACAGAGCCTGGAAACAGGTGGTGAGTCAGGTTGATGTGGCGGCTAAAGCCTACAAGGGGAAGGATAGTGCTTTAGCAGTTGCTAAATGAAGAAAATCGTTTGTCTTAGCGTAGTATTTCACAAGAGACAAAAGTAGACATTTTTCAATAAATCTAAATCTCACCGGATCAAGTCTGGTTTTGACACACCCAAAATAAAGGCGGGGAAAACATGAAACATCAACCGCCACACAACCCCCCCCAGAAACTGACTTGAACAAAAATAATAAAATGCACACAAAAGTTCATGTGGGAAGAGACTGTTCGTTCATTAGGAGTAACGTTGTGGTCGCACAACTTTGCGGCCAAGCCGAGTACACACTGTTGGGGCAGCAACTGTCGGTGCAATTGGTTGAACTGGATTTGGTGTAGCATGGTAGGTCGAGGCTTTATCAGGTTGATGGCGGGTAGGTGGGCGACCACGTCGAAGAGGGACTGCCACTTGCACTGGGCAGTCGATGTCCAGATGTGCTGGTTTCAGCCGATCAATGGAGATGATTTCTTGCTTTCCACCCATGTCCAACTTAAAGGTTTTATTCCCAGTCTCCAAAACCTTGAAAGGTCCAACATATGGTTTTTGCAGTGGTGTACGATGTGCATCTTGACGCACAAAAACAAAAGCACTTGTGATAAGATCTGGGGGAATGGAAAACGAGTGAAAACCGTGTCGAGAGGTAGGGACTGGTGCTAAACCCTGGACCTTCTCCCGAAGTGCTGGAAGAAAGGTGTGTGCACCTGGTGCTGCAGATGGTGAGATCACAAAATCACCAGGTACTGTGAGGGGAGAACCGTAAACGAGTTCCGCTGAGGACGAGTCCAAATCTTCCTTGGGAGCAGTGCGTATGCCTAACAAAACCCACGGTAACTCATCTAACCAGTTAGGGCCATGCAGCCTTGCACGCAAAGCTGATTTCAGATGGCGATGAAAACGTTCCACCAATCCGTTTGCTTGAGGGTGGTATGCAGTAGTGCGATGATGTTGAGTCCCTAGCAGTTTACCGACAGCTGTCCATAACTCAGAGGTGAATTGTGCACCTCGATCTGAGGAGATATGTGCAGGCACACCGAACCTTGCAATCCACTGAGAAATGAGAGCACGAGCACAGGAAAGAGCTGTCATGTCAGCAAGAGGAATTGCTTCGGGCCACCGAGTAAAACGATCTACAATGGTGAACAGGTATGTGAAACCTTGAGATGGCGGGAGAGGTCCCACTAAGTCAACGTGAATGTGATCAAACCGTCTGTGAGGGACCTTAAAGGTTTGCAAGGGGGCCTTCACATGTCTTTGGACCTTGGAAAGTTGGCAGGCAACACAAGCCTTGGCCCACTCCCCAACTTGCTTAGACATCCCATTGTAAATATTGTACAATAATGTTTATGCATTGCCTAAATAACATTTTAAGACAAATTTACTCAGTGATGTGCAACTTCAGAGTCCATGGAGGAGGAGTTAAGTGCAAGTCAAATAGCTAGAAAGGACTAGAAACGTCCTCAAATAATCTTCGAAGAAGCTCGCGATTAAACTATAGCCTAATAATGGGCGTGGTCGTATGGTCTTCTTGCCTCAATGTTTTATAATCAAGTCTTGACAGAGAAGCTATACACGTGTTCATAACCAACATCCTTATCTCTGATGACTCAGCCAGTGCTTCACAGTGAGGTACCATAAGGACGGCTAACAAAGGTGGTTCACAACACCCTGCAAAAGGGGCATTCAAGAGTTTGCAGAGTTAATGGTATATCACTCTCCAAGGCTAACTGTGTGATGGCGGATCTGCACATGGCTAACTCTGTAACACAACACTGTGCTGATTTAT
Organism: Cladorhizidae sp. MBARI D1340-BT2; assembly: GCA_028752905.1. Taxonomy (NCBI): domain Eukaryota; kingdom Metazoa; phylum Porifera; class Demospongiae; order Poecilosclerida; family Cladorhizidae; species Cladorhizidae sp. MBARI D1340-BT2. The sequence goes on from JAQNBH010000004.1 coordinate 44,668,322, forward strand.
GCAGACAGAGCTAACTGCCACTGTGATGCCATCATGTAGACACAGCAGAATTAACTGTGTAATGATGAGATATGCACACAACTCCCTGTGTAGGACTAACACAGTGATGAGGCATGGACAATGCCTTGCCCAAACATTCACACCTTCAATGTATGGACATATATATATACTTATAGAGACATCTCATATGAGTTGCCTGGCTGTTGCAGAGTCCTGTACCTGCTGGCTGTGGTGGAGGGTACACATGTGGCTGGCCCTGGGCTGTGCCTATATACACATGTACAGTACATATAACAGTTGGCTAATGTTAGGAGCTATCTCACACTATCATGCGTATAGTTAGTAGATACTGGAAAGGAAATGAAAAAATTCAAGTGACCTTTGTCTGACCTTGCCGATTGCACCACCTGCTGTTGGAGGTTTTCTGCTTGTCTCACTAGTGGGCTATGCCTAGCCCTACTTCTAGCCTTAGCCCTAACTCTAACCCTAGCCTTAGCCCTAACTCTAGCCCTAACTTTAGTCCTAGCCTTATACATAATTCTAGCCCTTGCCTTAGCCGTAACTGTAGCGCTAAACCTAACTCTAGCTAACTCTAACCCTAGCCTTAGCCCTAACTCTAGCCCTAACTCTAGCCTTATCCCTAACTCTAGCTTAGCCCTACCTCTAGCCCTAGCCTAGCCCTAACTCTAGCCTTAGCGCTAACCAAAGCCCTAGCCCCAACTCTAGACTTAGCCCTAACTCTAGCCCTAGCCGTAACTCTAGCCCTAGCCTTAGCCCTAACTCTAGCCCTAGCCCTAACTCTAGCCTTATCCCTAACTCTAGCTTAGCCCTACCTCTAGCCCTAGCCTAGCCCTAACTCTAGCCTTAGCCCTAACCAAAGCCCTAGCCCCAACTCTAGACTTAGCCCTAATTCTAGCCCTAGCCTAGCCCTAACTCTAGCCCTAGCCCTAGCCCTAACCCAAGGCCCAACTGTAGACTTAGCCCTAGCTTAGCCCTAACTCTAGCCCTAGCCCTAACTCTAGCCTTAGCCCTAACTATAGCCCTAGCCTTAACCCTAACACTAGCTTTAACCCTAACTCTAGCCCTAGCCCTAACTCTAGCCTTAGCCCTAACTCAAGCCCTAGCTTTAACCCTAACTCTAGCCTTAGCCCTAGCTTTAACCCTAACTCAAGCCCTAGCTTTAACCCTAACTCTAGCCTTAGTCCTAGCTTTAACCCTAACTCTAGCCCTAGCTTTAACCCTAACTCTAGCCCTAGCCTTAGCCCTAACTCTAGCCTTAGCCCTAACTGTTTAACCCTAACTCTAGCCCTAGCCTTAGCACCAACTCTGGCCCTAACTCTAGCCTTAGCTCTAGATTTAGCATTAACCCTAACTCTAGCCCTAACCCAACTCTAGACTTAGTCCTAACTCTAGGCTTAGCCCTAACTCTAGCCCTAGCCTTAGCTCTAGATTTAGCATTAACCCTAACTCTAGCCCTAGCCTTAGCCCTAACTCTAGAGTTAGCCCTAACTAGGTGTTAGAGTCCGCAACCACAGGGACCTAACAGGGGGGAGAAATAACCTGTATAGCCACCAAGCAACCTACTTCTCTGGTAATGCTGCCACCAGAGTCCTCCACTAAGCCTACCCAGCTAGACTATAAGGTTATTAGGCCTTAAGTTAACTTGTAATGAGTAGAAGTAGAGTGAATCGAGAACTAACACATATACACTCAGCTGGAGCTTTTATAGGCTCCAGAGAGTAGTTACAATAATGACCAAATATGGAAATGTCTGAAGTTGCATAGAGTTCAAGGTAGGTGATTTACAAATAGTAGTTAATGAGTGAGATAAGGAAGGATTAAGGGTGAAAGGTGATACAATAGTTAAGTGATAATTATCCTGCACTCACCACACACACACATGACTATGGTTCAAGGTGTTCTAGCTAATTAGTGTTCAGCAGGGCTGTGTCAGCCAGTCAGGGTGGTTGGAGCCTGACACTAGGGCCCTAGCTTAGCCCTAACTCTTTAGCCCTCACCCAAGCCCCCCAGCCATAGCCCTAACTCTAGCCCTAGCCTTAGCCCTAACCCAAGCCCTAGCCCCAACCCTAGCTTTAGTCCTAATTCTATCCTGATATGACGATGGGAAGATGCTATACGATGCAATAGGATCTGGTTCTAATCCAGTGTCAAACCGATCAGAACACTACAATTTATCATGAGGGATGAACTACAAAATCAGCTGTTCAGATGAGTAAAGGTGAGTAAAGATGATGGCATTTGTGGACATGAACAAGCTCATTGGAGCAATGAAGACTTCATGCAAGATGTGGCAGGTGTCTGCTAACACTACTAAGCCTGGAAACAGATGGTGAGTCAGGTTGATGTGGCAGGCATGTGCTAAAGCCTACAAGGGGAAGGACAGAGCCTGGAAACAGGTGGTGAGTCAGGTTGATGTGGCGGCTAAAGCCTACAAGGGGAAGGATAGTGCTTTAGCAGTTGCTAAATGAAGAAAATCGTTTGTCTTAGCGTAGTATTTCACAAGAGACAAAAGTAGACATTTTTCAATAAATCTAAATCTCACCGGATCAAGTCTGGTTTTGACACACCCAAAATAAAGGCGGGGAAAACATGAAACATCAACCGCCACAGTGCCTGGAAACAGATGGTGAGTCAGGTTCATGTGGCAGGCATGTGCTAAAGTCTACAAGGGGAAGGACAGTGCCTGGGTACAGGTGGTGAGTCAGGTTGAAAGTGTTATGTATCTAGCTGGTGGTTTTCTAGCTGAAATAGCAGCTAGTGGCTTTGCAACCAGATCTGACAATAGCAGCTGGGACACCGGATGATGGCGAGTGTCATACTGTGATCCATTAAGTGTTCCACTTCCTCACAGTAATTTCAGCTCTTGCACTTTCTAATCAGTTACCACAAGGCTATGTAACACTAACACCACGATCATGTAAGTACACACAGCTAACTGTATAACACTAATACCGTGATAATGTAAGTATACACAGCTAACTTTGTAAAACTAACACCGTGATGATTTCAGTACACATCTAACTGTGTAACACTAACACTGTGATGATGTAAGTACACACAGCTAACCGTGTAACACAAATGCTGTGATGATGTAATTACACACAGCTGTGTAACACTAACATGGTGATGTAAGTACACACAGCTGACTATCTAACACTAACAACATGATGATGTAAGTATACATAGCTAACTGTATAACACTAACACTGTGGTGAAGCATGTACAATTGACCTATACCAACATTCACACCAGTGAAAATAGAAACTGCTGTTAGCAACATGGCTATTGCATAAGAGTCCTGTACCTGCTGGCTGTGGTGGAGGGTGCACAGATGGCTGGCCCTGGGCTGTGCCTATACACACATGTAATATATAACACATTATTACACCTGATTAGCACATAGAGTTGGCTAATGTTAGGAGCAATCACACACACTCTTTGTATACACTTTGTGGAAACTTGAAAAGTAGTGGCTGAATACCAAGTGATCTCAGGCTGGTATTGCCAATTGTGTCACTCCTAATTAGCTACCACAGGCTTCCCTGCTTGCTTCTCTATAGACTGGCTGCAGAATTGGCTAGTTCTAGCTGCTGTTTGATCTCCTTGAGCTTTCACCTCTGCACCAACAGAAAGCTGCACTCCCTCACCAGCATGCTCCATGGTGGCCCGTCTCAAAGGCAATAGGCGAGCAAGACACTTTGCACATTTCTTATTTGGGTTTAGAGTTCTTTTAAATCTCATTACAGCATTTCCTATAGGTACTAGACACTTCCTGTAGTATACTAGACATGTGTGCAATAGCTAAATTATATGGCACACTATTGAGGGGCCAAAGAAAACCAAATAAACTCCTCCCACAAAACAAACAAGCAAAACTTAACATGTGCTATATCAAGTAAGAACACTGGAATAGAACTTATTTCTATTCCAGTATTGCATTCCATTACGTTTTCTTGTGTTGACCAGTTATGATGGAACGGAATGGAAGGACAGAGCACACAGTAGCTATCTGCTTACTCTAACATCTAGGTGGTGTTAAACATCCACTGTGCTAGACAACCAGAGCACACAGTAGCTATCTGCTTACTCTAACATCCAGGTGGTGCTAAACATCCACTGTGCTAGAACCAGAGCCACTGCCCTGTCCCTAACAGTAGCCACTGCCCTGGCCCTAACCCTAGCCACTGCTGACACTAATCCTAGCCATCACCCTGTCCTTAACCCTAGCCACTGCCCTTGCCCTATCCACTTCCCTGGCACTGACCCTTGTCACTGCCCTGTACCTAACCCTAGCCACTGTCCTGGACTTTGCCCTAGCCACGGCCCTGTCCCTAACCCTAGCCATTGCTCTAGTCCTAATCCCAGCACAGCCTGGCCCTAACCATAGCTATCAGCCTAACCCCAGCCACTGCCCTGGTCATAACCCTAGCCATTGCTCTAGCCCTAATCCCAGCACAGCCTGGCCCTAACCATAGCTATCGACCTAACCCCAGCCACTGCCCTGGTCATAACCATAGCCATTGCTCTGGCCCTAATCCCAGCACAGCCTGGCCCTAACCATAGCTATCGACCTAACCCCAGCCACTGCCCTGGTCATAACCATAGCCATTGCTCTGGCCCTAATCCCAGCACAGCCTGGCCCCTAACCATTTAACAGCTTAACCCCAGCCACTGCCCTGGTAATAACCCTAGCTATTGCTCTAGCCCTAATCCCAGCACAGCCTGGCCCTAACCATAGCTATCAGCCTAACCCTAGCCACTGCCCTGGTCATAACTCTAGCCATTGCTCTAGCCCTAATCCCAGCACAGCCTGGCCCTAACCATAGCTATCGACCTAACCCCAGCCACTGCCCTGGTCATAACCATAGCCATTGCTCTGGCCCTAATCCCAGCACAGCCTGGCCCCTAACCATTTAACAGCCTAACCCCAGCCACTGCCGTGGTCATAACCCTAGCCATTGCTCTAGCCCTAATCCCAGCACAGCCTGGCCCTAACCATAGCAATCAGCCTAACCCCAGCCACTGCCCTGGTCATAACCCTAGCCATTGCTCTAGCCCTAATCCCAGCACAGCCTGGCCCTAACCATAGCTATCAGCCTAATCCCTGCCACTGCCCTGGTCATAACCATTGCCATTGCACTATCCCTCATGCTAGCTAAACATTAGAGCACACAGTGGCTAATACTTTACTGTTTACTATTTGGTTTGAATTCCTTCATCACTTTTTCTGCAAGATCAGGTCTTCCAACCAATGGATGCTTGAGTGCACATATGATCGTTTTCAGGGTAACGTTTTGGGTCGGCCTCCGTCTCATCCACTCTAAGAGAACGCTGCTCAGACTGAGAGTATTATTTGTCTTTTTGCACTCACTGACGACGTATCCAGGCCGGTTTAGGACCATTCCTATTTCTTGCCATTTACCATTTGCTTCAATGATGATCTCCAATAATGTCTTGATGTCACTTTCATTAAGTTGATAAGAGTCACAGAGATCAGTCTCTCTTTGGGAAGACATCTTTAGTGACTGACAGTGTTGTGTCAAACTTGAACACACAGCTAGTAAACTGGAGAGATACAAGTTGATAAAGTTTGAAGTAGAGAGATGTTGGCTTACTATCTTAGAGGAAGGCAGATTCCAGTTATATATACTTGACAGAGAGGGAGTAGTTGCCAGAGAGTTTGATGTAGCACTCACTGCTGGTTAGTATTTCACTTCCTGGCCAGGTACTAAGGGCCACTACTTCCTGACAAGATCATACCATATATAGCCTGGAGGCTTACAACCTACTCCGCCCACTTCCACATATTTGGGTGCCCACAGAAAATGTTTAGTGAAGTGTGTGTGTGTTGCTATTTACATCAGCATCAGTTCTCCTTGAGTCTTGCCCAACATTGTTATCCAACTCACTGACTGGTGTGTTCCCACTGACTGGTGTGTTCCCACTGACTGGTGTGTTCCCACTGACTGGTGTGTACCCACTGACTGGTGTGTTCCCACTGACTGGTGTGTTCCCACTGACTGGTGTGTTCCCACTGACTGGTGTGTTCCCACCGACTGGTGTGCTCCCACCGACTGGTGTGCTCCCACCGACTGGTGTGTTCCCACCGACTGGTGTGTTCCCACCGACTGGTGTGTTCCCACCGACTGGTGTGTTCCCACTGACTGGTGTGTTCCCACCGACTGGTGTGTTCCCACCGACTGGTGTGTTCCCACCGACTGGTGAGTTCCCACCGACTGGTGTGTTCCCACCGACTGGTGTGTTCCCACTGGCTGTTGTGTTCCCACTGACTGTTGTGTTCCCACTGACTGGTGTGTTCCCACTGACTGGTGTGTTCCCACTGACTGGTGTGTTCCCACTGACTGGTGTGTTCCCACTGACTGGTGTGTTCCCACTGACTGGTGTGTTCCCACTGACTGGTGTGTTCCCACTGACTGGTGTGCTCTCACTGACTGGTGTGTTCCCACTGACTGGTGTGTTCCCACTGACTGGTGTGTTCCCACTGACTGGTGTGTACCCACTGACTGGTGTGTTCCCACTGACTGGTGTGTTCCCACTGACTGGTGTGTTCCCACTGACTGGTGTGTTCCCACTGACTGGTGTGTTCCCACTGACTGGTGTGTTCCCACTGACTGGTGTGTTCCCACCGACTGGTGTGCTCCCACCGACTGGTGTGTTCCCACTGACTGGTGTGTTCCCACTGACTGGTGTGTTCCCACTGACTGGTGTGTTCCCACTGACTGGTGTGTACCCACTGACTGGTGTGTTCCCACTGACTGGTGTGCTCTCACTGACTGGTGTGTTCCCACTGACTGGTGCGTTCCCACTGACTGGTGTGTACCCACTGACTGGTGTGCTCCCACTGACTGGTGTGTTCCCACTGACTGGTGTGTTCCCACTGACTGGTGTGTTCCCACTGACTGGTGTGTTCCCACTGACTGGTGTGTTCCCACTGACTGGTGTGTTCCCACTGACTGGTGTGTTCCCACTGACTGGTGTGTTCCCACGGACTGGTGTGTTCCCACTGACTGGTGTGTTCTCAGTGACTGGTGTGTTCCCACTGACTGGTGTGTTCCCACTGACTGGTGTGCTCCCACTGACTGGTGTGTTCCCAATGACTGGTGTGTTCCCACTGACTGGTGTGTTCCCACTGACTGGTGTGTTCCCACTGACTGGTGTGTTCCCACTGACTGGTGTGTTCCCACTGACTGGTGTGTTCCCACTGACTGGTGTGTACCCACTGACTGGTGTGTTCCCACTGACTGGTGTGTTCCCACTGACTGGTGTGCTCTCACTGACTGGTGTGTTCCCACTGGCTGGTGTGTTCCCACTGACTGGTGTGTTCCCACTGACTGGTGTGTTCCCACTGACTGGTGTGTACCCACTGACTGGTGTGTTCCCACTGACTGGTGTGTTCCCACTGACTGGTGTGTTCCCGCTGACTGGTGTGTTCCCACTGACTGGTGTGTTCCCACTGACTGGTGTGTTCCCACTGACTGGTGTGTTCCCACTGACTGGTGTGTTCCCACTGACTGGTGTGTTCCCACTGACTGGTGTGTTCCCACTGACTGGTGTGCTCCCACTGACTGGTGTGTTCCCACTGACTGGCGTGTTCCCACTGACTGGCGTGTTCCCACTGACTGGCGTGTTCCCACTGACTGGCGTGTTCCCACTGACTGGCGTGTTCCCACTGACTGGCGTGTTCCCACTGACTGGCGTGTTCCCACTGACTGGCGTGTTCCCACTGACTGGCGTGTTCCCACTGACTGGCGTGTTCCCACTGACTGGTGCGTTCCCACTGACTGGTGCGTTCCCACTGACTGGTGCGTTCCCACTGACTGGTGCGCTCCCACTGACTGGTGTGTTCCCACTGACTGGAGTGTTCACACTGACTGGTGTGTTCCCACTGACTGGTGTGCTCCCACTGACTGGTGTGCTCCCACTGACTGGTGTGTTCCCACTGACTGGTGTGTTCCCACTGACTGGTGTGTTCCCACTGAATGGTGTGTTCCCACTGACTGGTATGTTCCCACTGGCTGTTGTGTTCCCACTGGCTGTTGTGTTCCCACTGGCTGTTGTGTTCCCACTGGCTGTTGTGTTCCCACTGACTGGTGTGTTCCCACTGACTGGTGTGTTCCCACTGACTGGTGTGTTCTCACTGACTGGTGTTCCCACTGACTGGTGTGTTCCCACTGACTGGTGTGTTCCAACTGACTGGTGTGTACCCACTGACTGGTGTGTTCCCACTGACTGGTGTGTTCCCACTGACTGGTGTGTTCCCACTGACTGGTGTGTTCCCACTGACTGGTGTGTTCCCACTGACTGGAGTGTTCCCACTGACTGGTGTGTTCCCACTGACTGGTGTGTTCTCACTGACTGGTGTGTTCCCACTGACTGGTGTGTTCCCACTGACTGGTGTGTTCCCACCGACTGGTGTGTTCCCACCGACTGGTGTGTTCCCACCGACTGGTGTGTTCCCACCGACTGGTGTGTTCCCACCGACTGGTGTGTTCCCACCGACTGGTGTGTTCCCACCGACTGGTGTGTTCCCACCGACTGGTGTGTTCCCACCGACTGGTGTGTTCCCACCGACTGGTGTGTTCCCACCGACTGGTGTGTTCCCACCGACTGTTGTGTTCCCACCGACTGGTGTGTTCCCACTGACTGGTGTGTTCCCACTGACTGGTGTGTTCCCACTGACTGGTGTGTTCCCACTGACTGGTGTGTTCCCACTGACTGGTGTGTTCCCACTGACTGGTGTGTTCCCACTGACTGGTGTGTTCCCACTGACTGGTGTGTTCCCACTGACTGGTGTGTTCCCCCTGACTGGTGTGTTCCCACTGACTGGTGTGTTCCCACTGACTGGCGTGTTCCCACTGACTGGTGTGTTCCCACTGACTGGTGTGTACCCACTGACTGGTGTGCTCCCACTGGCTGGTGTGTTCCCACTGACTGGTGTGTTCCCACTGATTGGTATGTTCCCACTGACTGGTGTGTTCCCACTGACTGGTGTGTTCCCACTGACTGGTGTGTTCCCACTGACTGGTGTGTACCCACTGACTGGTGTGCTCCCACTGACTGGTGTGTTCCCACTGACTGGTGTGTTCCCACTGACTGGTGTGTTCCCACTGACTGGTGTGTTCCCACTGACTGGTGTGTTCCCACTGACTGGTGTGTTCCCACTGACTGGTGTGTTCCCACTGACTGGTGTGTTCCCACTGACTGGTGTGTTCCCACTGACTGGTGTGTTCCCACTGACTGGTGTGTTCCCACTGACTGGTGTGCTCCCACTGACTGGTGTGCTCCCACTGACTGGCGTGTTCCCACTGACTGGCGTGTTCCCACTGACTGGCGTGTTCCCACTGACTGGCGTGTTCCCACTGACTGGCGTGTTCCCACTGACTGGCATGTTCCCACTGACTGGCGTGTTCCCACTGACTGGCGTGTTCCCACTGACTGGCGTGTTCCCACTGACTGGCGTGTTCCCACTGACTGGCGTGTTCCCACTGACTGGCGTGTTCCCACTGACTGGCGTGTTCCCACTGACTGGCGTGTTCCCACTGACTGGCGTGTTCCCACTGACTGGCGTGTTCCCACTGACTGGCGTGTTCCCACTGACTGGCGTGTTCCCACTGACTGGGGTGTTCCCACTGACTGGTGTGTTCCCACTGACTGGTGTGTTCCCACTGACTGGTGCGTTCCCACTGACTGGTGCGTTCCCACTGACTGGTGCGTTCCCACTGACTGGTGCGTTCCCACTGACTGGTGCGTTCCCACTGACTGGTGCGTTCCCACTGACTGGTGCGCTCCCACTGACTGGTGTGTTCCCACTGACTGGAGTGTTCCCACTGACTGGAGTGTTCACACTGACTGGTGTGTTCCCACTGACTGGTGTGCTCCCACTGACTGGTGTGCTCCCACTGACTGGTGTGTTCCCACTGACTGGTGTGTTCCCACTGACTGGTGTGTTCCCACTGAATGGTGTGTTCCCACTGACTGGTGTGTTCCCACTGGCTGTTGTGTTCCCACTGGCTGTTGTGTTCCCACTGGCTGTTGTGTTCCCACTGGCTGTTGTGTTCCCACTGACTGGTGTGTTCCCACTGACTGGTGTGTTCTCATTGACTGGTGTTCCCACTGACTGGTGTGTTCCCACTGACTGGTGTGTTCCAACTGACTGGTGTGTACCCACTGACTGGTGTGTTCCCACTGACTGGTGTGTTCCCACTGACTGGTGTGTTCCCACTGACTGGTGTGTTCCCACTGACTGGAGTGTTCCCACTGACTGGTGTGTTCCCACTGACTGGTGTGTTCTCACTGACTGGTGTGTTCCCACTGACTGGTGTGCTCTCACTGACTGGTGTGTTCCCACTGACTGGTGTGTACCCACTGACTGGTGTGTTCCCACTGGCTGGTGTGTTCCCACTGGCTGGTGTGTTCCCACTGACTGGTGTGTTCCCACTGACTGGTGTGTCCCCACTGACTGGTGTGTTCCCACTGACTGGTGTGTTCCCACTGACTGGTGTGTTCCCACTGACTGGTGTGCTCCCACTGACTGGTGTGTTCCCACTGACTGGTGTGTTCCCACTGACTGGTGTGTTCCCACTGACTGGTGTGTTCCCACCGACTGGTGTGTTCCCACCGACTGGTGTGTTCCCACCGACTGGTGTGTTCCCACCGACTGGTGTGTTCCCACCGACTGGTGTGTTCCCACCGACTGGTGTGTTCCCACCGACTGGTGTGTTCCCACCGACTGGTGTGTTCCCACCGACTGGTGTGTTCCCACCGACTGTTGTGTTCCCACCGACTGGTGTGTTCCCACCGACTGGTGTGTTCCCACCGACTGGTGTGTTCCCACCGACTGGTGTGTTCCCACTGACTGGTGTGTTCCCACTGACTGGTGTGTTCCCACTGACTGGTATGTTCCCACTGACTGGTGTGTTCCCACTGACTGGTGTGTTCCCACTGACTGGTGTGTTCCCACTGACTGGTGTGTACCCACTGACTGGTGTGCTCCCACTGGCTGGTGTGTTCCCACTGACTGGTGTGTTCCCACTGACTGGTATGTTCCCACTGACTGGTGTGTTCCCACTGACTGGTGTGTTCCCACTGACTGGTGTGTTCCCACTGACTGGTGTGTACCCACTGACTGGTGTGCTCCCACTGACTGGTGTGTTCCCACTGACTGGTGTGTTCCCACTGACTGGTGTGTTCCCACTGACTGGTGTGCTCCCACTGACTGGTGTGTCCCCACTGACTGGTGTGTTCCCACTGACTGGTGTGTTCCCACTGACTGGTGTGTTCCCACTGACTGGTGTGTTCCTACTGACTGGTGTGTTCCCACTGACTGGTGTGTTCCCACTGACTGGTGTGAACCCACTGACTGGTGTGTTCCCACTGACTGGTGTGTTCCCACTGACTGGTGTGCTCTCACTGACTGGTGTGTTCCCACTGACTGGTGTGTTCCCACTGACTGGTGTGTTCCCACTGACTGGTGTGTTCCCACTGACTGGTGTGTTCCCACTGACTGGTGTGTTCCCACTGACTGGTGTGTTCCCACTGACTGGTGTGCTCTCACTGACTGGTGTGTTCCCACTGACTGGTGTGTTCCCACTGACTGGTGTGTTCCCACTGACTGGTGTGCTCTCACTGACTGGTGTGTTCCCACTGACTGGTGTGTTCCCACTGACTGGTGTGCTCCCACTGACTGGTGTGTTCCCACTGACTGGTGTGTACCCACTGACTGGAGTGTTCCCACTGACTGGTGTGCTCCCACTGACTGGAGTGTTCCCACTGACTGGTGTGTTCCCACTGACTGGTGTGTTCCCACTGACTGGTGTGTTCCTACTGACTGGTGTGCTCCCACTGACTGGTGTGTTCCCACTGACTGGTGTGTTCCCACTGACTGGTGTGTTCCCACTGACTGGTGTGTTCCCACTGACTGGTGTGTTCCCACCGACTGGTGTGTTCCCACCGACTGGTGTGTTCCCACCGACTGGTGTGTTCCCACCGACTGGTGTGTTCCCACTGACTGGTGTGTTCCCACTGACTGTTGTGTTCCCACTGACTGGTGTGTTCCCACTGACTGGTGCGTTCCCACTGACTGGTGTGTTCCCACTGGCTGGTGCATTCCCACTGGCTGGTGCGTTCCCACTGGCTAGTGCGTTCCCACTGGCTGGTGCATTCCCACTGGCTGGTGCGTTCCCACTGACTGGTGTGTTCCCACTGACTGGTGTGTTCCCACTGACTGGTGTGTTCCCACTGACTGGTGTGTTCCCACTGACTGGTGTGTTCCCACCGACTGGTGTGCACCCACTGAGTGGTGTGTTCCCACTCGCTGGTGTGTTCCCACTGACTGGTGTGTTCCCACTGACTGGTGTGTTCCCACTGACTGGTGTGTTCCCACTGACTGGTGTGTACCCACTGACTGGTGTGTTCCCACTGACTGGTGCGTTCCCACTGACTGGTGCGTTCCCACTGACTGGTGTGTTCCCACTGACTGGTGTGTACCCACTGACTGGTGTGTTCCCACTGACTGGTGTGTTCGCACTGACTGGTGTGTTCCCACTGACTGGTGTGTTCCCACTGACTGTTGTGTTCCCACTGACTGGTGTGCTCCCACTGACTGGTGTGTTCCCACTGACTGGTGTGTTCGCACTGACTGGTGTCTTCCCACTGACTGGCGTGTTCCCACTGACTGGTGTGCTCCCACTGACTGGTGTGTACCCACTGACGGGTGCGTTCCCACTGACTGGTGCGCTCCCACTGACTGGTGTGTTCCCACTGACTGGTGTGTTCCCACTGACTGGTGTGTTCCCACTGACTGGTGTGTTCCCACTGACTGGTGTGTTCCCACTGACTGGTGTGTTCCCACTGACTGGTGTGTTCCCACTGACTGGTGTGTTCCCACTGACTGGTGTGTTCCCACTGACTGGTGTGTTCCCACTGACTGGTGTGTACCCACTGACTGGTGTGTTCCCACTGGCTGGAGTGTCCCCACTGACTGGTGTGTACCCACTGACTGGTGTGTTCCCACTGACTGGTGTGTTCGCACTGACTGGCCCGAGCCAAACCAATGTCTCATCGTCCAGATCCATCAGTCCACGTTCGCCATGAGGTGGTCTGTAGATCGGGCAGCAGGATGTGATGTGCTCCACCGTCTGTTTCTGGTCACCGCAGTCGCAGGCAGCATTGGTAGCGAGATCCCAGGTCTTCATAGAGGCTCCGAAACGTCCAACCCCAGTTCTGAGGCGATTGAGAGTCGTCCACTGCCTCCAGGGAAGGTTTAGGCCAGGGACCTCAAGGGGATCTTCAATGAAACGGTGTAATCTGGATGTTTCTTTTGCTGACCAGTGGTCCCTCCATTTCATCCTGGTCCAGGCAGCCTTCGTCACGTGTTCCCACTGACTGGTGTGTTCTCACTGACTGGTGTGTTCCCACTGACTGGTGTGTTCCCACTGACTGGTGTGTACCCACTGACTGGTGTGTTCCCACTGACTGGTGTGTTCCCACTGACTGGTGCGTTCCTACTGACTGGTGCGTTCCCACTGACTGGTGCGTTCCCATTGACTGGTGTGTTCCCACTGACTGGTGCGTTCCCACTGACTGGTGTGTTCCCACTGACTGGTGCGTTCCCACTGACTGGTGCGTTCCCACTGACTGGTGTGTTCCCACTGACTGGTGTGTTCCCACTGACTGGTGTGTTCCCACTGACTGGTGTGTACCCACTGGCTGTTGTGTTCCCACTGACTGGTGTGTACCCACTGACTGGTGTGTTTCCACTTACTGGTGTGTTCCCACTGACTGGTGTGTTCCCACTGACTGGTGTGTACCCACTGGCTGGTGTGTTCCCACTGACTGGTGTGTTCCCACTGACTGGTGTGCTCCCACTGGCTGGTGTGTCCCTACTGGCTGGTGTGTCCCCACTGGCTGGTGTGTCCCCACTGGCTGGTGTGTCCCCACTGGCTGGTGTGTCCCCACTGGCTGGTGTGTCCCCACTGGCTGGTGTGTCCCCACTGGCTGGTGTGTCCCCACTGGCTGGTGTGTCCCCACTGGCTGGTGTGTTCCCACTGACTGGTGTGTTCCCACTGACTGGTGTGTTCCCACTGACTGGTGTGTCCCCACTGGCTGGTGTGTCCCCACTGGCTGGTGTGTTCCCACTGACTGGTGTGTTCCCACTGACTGGTGTGCTCCCACTGACTGGTGTGTCCCCACTGGCTGGTGTGTCCCCACTCGCTGGTGTGTCCCCACTCGCTGGTGTGTTCCCACTCGCTGGTGTGTCCCCACTGGCTGGTGTGCTCCCACTGGCTGGTGTGTTCCCACTGGCTGGTGTGCTCCCACTGGCTGGTGTGCTCCCACTGGCTGGTGTGTCCCCACTGGCTGGTGTGCTCCCACTGGCTGGTGTGCTCCCACTGGCTGGTGTGCTCCCACTGGCTGGTGTGCTCCCACCGGCTGGTGTGTTCCCACCGACTGGCGTGTTCCCACTGACTGGTGTGTTCCCACTGACTGGTGTGTTCCCACTGACTGGCGTGTTCCCACTGACTGGTGTGTCCACACTGACTGGTGTGTTCCCACTGACTGGTGTGTTCCCACTGACTGGTGTGTTCCCACTGACTGGTGTGTTCCCACTGACTGGTGTGTTCCCACTGACTGGTGTGTTCCAACTGACTGGTGTGTTCTCACTGGCTGGTGTGTTCCCACTGACTGGTGTGCTCCCACTGACTGGTGTGTTCCCACTGACTGGTGTGTTCCCACTGACTGGTGTGTTCCCACTGGCTGGTGTGTACCCACTGACTGGTGTGTTCCCACCGACTGGTGTGCACCCACTGAGTGGTGTGTTCCCACTCGCTGGTGTGTTCCCACTGACTGGTGTGTTCACACTGACTGGTGTGTTCCCACTGACTGGTGTGTTCCCACTGACTGGTGTGTTCCCACTGACTGGTGTGTTCCCACCGACTGGTGCGTTCCCACTGACTGATGCGTTCCCACTGACTGGTGTGTTCCCACTGACTGGTGTGTACCCACTGACTGGTGTGTTCCCACTGACTGGTGTGTTCGCACTGACTGGTGTGTTCCCACTGACTGGTGTGTTCCCACTGACTGTTGTGTTCCCACTGACTGGTGTGCTCCCACTGACTGGTGTGTTCCCACTGACTGGTGTGTTCGCACTGACTGGTGTCTTCCCACTGACTGGCGTGTTCCCACTGACTGGTGTGCTCCCACTGACTGGTGTGTACCCACTGACTGGTGTGTTCGCACTGACTGGTGTCTTCCCACTGACTGGCATGTTCCCACTGACTGTTGTGTTCCCACTGACTGGTGTGTTCCCACTGATGGGAGTGTTCCCACTGACTGGTGTGTTCCCACTGACTGGTGTGTTCCCACTGACTGGTGTGTTCCCACCGACTGGTGTGTTCCCACTGACTGGTGTGTTCCCACTGACTGGTGTGTTCCCACCGACTGGTGTGTTCCCACTGACTGGTGTGTTCCCACTGACTGGTGTGTTCCCACTGACTGGTGTGCATCCCACCGACTGGTGTGTTCCCACTGACTGGTGCGATCCCATTGACTGGTGTGTTCCCACTGACTGGTGCGTTCCCACTGACTGGTGCGTTCCCACTGACTGGTGTGTTCGCACTGACTGGTGTGTTCCTACTGACTGGTGTGTTCCCACTGACTGGTGTGTTCCCACTGACTGGTGTGTTCCCTCTGACTGGTGTGTTCTCACTGACTGGTGTGTTCCCACCGACTGGTGTGCTCCCACTGACTGGTGTGTTCCCACTGACTGGTGTGTTCCCACTGACTGGTGCGTTCCCACTGACTGGTGCGTTCCCACTGACTGGTGCGTTCCCACTGACTGGTGTGTTCGCACTGACTGGTGTGTTCCTACTGACTGGTGTGTTCCCACTGACTGGTGTGTTCCCACTGACTGGTGTGCTCCCAATGACTGGTGTGTTCCCACTGACTGGCGTGTTCTCACTGTCTGGTGTTCCCACTGACTGGTGCGTTCCCACTGACTGGTACGTTCTAACTGACTGGTGTGTTCCCACTGACTGGTGCGTTCCCACTGACTGGCGTGTTCCTACTGACTGGTGTTCCCACTGACTGGTACGTTCCCACTGACTGGCGTGTTCTCACTGACTGGTGTTCCCACTGACTGGTGTGTTCCCACTGACTGGTGCGTTCCCACTGACTGGTGCGTTCCCACTGACTGGTGCGTTCCAACTGACTGGTGCGTTCCCACTGACTGGTGTGTTCCCACTGACTGGTGTGTTCCCACTGCCTGGAGTGTTCCCACTGACTGGTGTGTTCCCACTGACTGGTGTGTTCCCACTGACTGGTGTGTACCCACTGACTGGTGTGTTCCCACTGACTGGCGTGTTCCCACTGACTGGCGTGTTCCCACTGACTGGCGTGTTCCCACTGACTGGCGTGTTCCCACTGACTGGCGTGTTCCCTCTGACTGGCGTGTTCCCACTGACTGGCGTGTTCCCACTGACTGGCGTGTTCCCACTGACTGGCGTGTACCCACTGACTGGCGTGTTCCCACTGACTGGCGTGTACCCACTGACTGGCGTGTTCCCACTGACTGGCGTGTACCCACTGACTGGCGTGTTCCCACTGACTGGCGTGTTCCCACTGACTGGTGTGTTCCCACTGACTGGTGTGTTCCCACTGACTGGTGTGTTCCCACTGACTGGTGTGTTCCCACTGGCTGGTGTGTTCCCACTGGCTGGTGTGTTCCCACTGGCTGGTGTGTTCCCACTGGCTGGTGTGCTCCCACTGACTGGTGTGCTCCCACTGACTGGTGTGTTCCCACTGACTGGTGTGTTCCCACTGACTGGTGTGTTCCCACTGACTGGTGTGTTCCCACTGACTGGTGTGTTCCCACTGACTGGTGTGTTCCCACTGACTGGTGTGTTCCCACTGACTGGTGTGTTCCCACTGACTGGTGTGTTCCCACTGACTGGTGTGTTCCCACTGACTGGTGTGTTCCCACTGACTGGTGTGTTCCCACTGACTGGTGTGTTCCCACTGACTGGCGTGTTCCCACTGACTGGCGTGTTCCCACTGACTGGCGTGTTCCCACTGACTGGCGTGTTCCCACTGACTGGCGTGTTCCCACTGACTGACTGGTGTGTTCCCACTGACTGGTGTGTTCCCACTGACTGGTGTGTTCCCACTGACTGGTGTGTTCCCACTGACTGGTGTGCTCCCACTGGCTGGTGCGTTCCCACTGACTGGTGTGTTCCCACTGACTGGTGCGCTCCCACTGGCTGGTGCGTTCCCACTGACTGGTGTGTTCCCACTGACTGGTGCGTTCCCACTGACTGGTGTGTTCCCACTGACTGGTGTGTTCCCACTGACTGGTGTGTTCCCACTGACTGGTGTGTTCCCACTGACTGGTGTGTTCCCACTGACTGGTGTGTTCCCACTGACTGGTGTGTTCCCACTGACTGGTGCGCTCACACTGACTGGTGTGTTCCCACTGACTGGTGTGTTCCCACTGACTGGTGTGTTCCCACTGACTGGTGTGTTCCCAATGACTGGTGCGCTCCCACTGACTGGTGTGTTCCCACTGACTGGTGTGTTCCCACTGACTGGTGTGTTCCCACTGACTGGTGTGTTCCCACTGACTGGTGTGTTCCCACTGACTGGTGTGTTCCCACTGACTGGTGTGTTCCCACTGACTGGTGTGTTCCCACTGACTGGTGTGTTCCCACTGACTGGTGTGTTCCCACCGACTGGTGTGTTCCCACCGACTGGTGTGTTCCCACCGACTGGTGTGTTCCCACCGACTGGTGTGTTCCCACCGACTGGTGTGTTCCCACCGACTGGTGTGTTCCCACCGACTGGTGTGTTCCCACCGACTGGTGTGTTCCCACCGACTGGTGTGTTCCCACCGACTGGTGTGTTCCCACCGACTGGTGTGTTCCCACCGACTGGTGTGTTCCCACCGACTGGTGTGTTCCCACCGACTGGTGTGTTCCCACCGACTGGTGTGTTCCCACCGACTGGTGTGTTCCCACCGACTGGTGTGTTCCCACCGACTGGTGTGTTCCCACCGACTGGTGTGTTCCCACCGACTGGTGTGTTCCCACCGACTGGTGTGTTCCCACCGACTGGTGTGTTCCCACCGACTGGTGTGTTCCCACCGACTGGTGTGTTCCCACCGACTGGTGTGTTCCCACCGACTGGTGTGTTCCCACCGACTGGTGTGTTCCCACCGACTGGTGTGTTCCCACCGACTGGTGTGTTCCCACCGACTGGTGTGTTCCCACCGACTGGTGTGTTCCCACCGACTGGTGTGTTCCCACCGACTGGTGTGTTCCCACCGACTGGTGCGCTCCCACCGACTGGTGTGTTCCCACCGACTGGTGTGTTCCCACTGACTGGTGTGTTCCCACTGACTGGTGTGTTCCCACTGACTGGTGTGTTCCCACTGACTGGTGTGCTCCCACTGACTGGTGTGTTCCCACTGACTGGTGTGTTCCCACTGACTGGTGTGTTCCCACTGACTGGTGTGCTCCCACTGACTGGTGTGTTCCCACTGACTGCTGACTGGTGTGTTCCCACTGACTGGTGTGTTCCCACTGACTGGTGTGTTCCCACTGACTGGTGTGTTCCCACTGACTGGTGTGTTCCCACTGACTGGTGTGTTCCCACTGACTGGTGTGTTCCCACTGACTGGTGTGTTCCCACTGACTGGTGTGTTCCCACTGACTGGTGTGCTCCCACTGACTGGTGTGCTCCCACTGACTGGTGTGTTCCCACTGACTGGTGTGCTCCCACTGACTGGTGTGCTCCCACTGACTGGTGTGTTCCCACTGACTGGTGTGTTCCCACTGACTGGTGTGTTCCCACTGACTGGTGTGTTCCCACTGACTGGTGTGCTCCCACTGACTGGTGTGCTCCCACTGACTGGTGTGTTCCCACTGACTGGAGTGTTCCCACTGACTGGTGTGTTCCCACTGACTGGTGTGTTCCCACTGACTGGTGTGTTCCCACTGACTGGTGTGTTCCCACTGACTGGTGTGTTCCCACTGACTGGTGTGTACCCACTGACTGGTGTGTTCCCACTGACTGGTGTGTTCCCACTGACTGGTGTGTTCCCACTGACTGGTGTGTTCCCACTGACTGGTGTGTTCCCACTGACTGGTGTGTTCCCACTGACTGGTGTGTTCCCACTGACTGGTGTGTTCCCACTGACTGGTGTGTTCCCACTGACTGGTGTGTTCCCACTGACTGGTGTGTTCCCACTGACTGGTGTGTTCCCACTGACTGGTGTGTTCCCACTGACTGGTGTGTTCCCACTGACTGGTGTGTTCCCACTGACTGGTGTGTTCCCACTGACTGGTGTGTTCCCACTGACTGGTGTGTTCCCACTGACTGGTGTGTTCCCACTGACTGGTGTGTTCCCACTGACTGGTGTGTTCCCACTGACTGGTGTGTTCCCACTGACTGGTGTGTTCCCACTGACTGGTGTGTTCCCACTGACTGGTGTGTTCCCACTGACTGGTGTGTTCCCACTGACTGGTGTGTTCCCACTGACTGGTGTGTTCCCACTGACTGGTGTGTTCCCACTGACTGGTGTGTTCCCACTGACTGGTGTGTTCCCACTGACTGGTGTGTTCCCACTGACTGGTGTGTTCCCACTGACTGGTGTGTTCCCACTGACTGGTGTGTTCCCACTGACTGGTGTGTTCCCACTGACTGGTGTGTTCCCACTGACTGGTGTGTTCCCACTGACTGGTGTGTTCCCACTGACTGGTGTGTTCCCACTGACTGGTGTGTTCCCACTGACTGGTGTGTTCCCACTGACTGGTGTGTTCCCACTGACTGGTGTGTTCCCACTGACTGGTGTGTTCCCACTGACTGGTGTGTTCCCACTGACTGGTGTGTTCCCACTGACTGGTGTGTTCCCACTGACTGGTGTGTTCCCACTGACTGGTGTGTTCCCACTGACTGGTGTGCTCCCACTGACTGGTGTGCTCCCACTGACTGGTGTGCTCCCACTGACTGGTGTGCTCCCACTGACTGGTGTGTTCCCACTG
This sequence comes from Cladorhizidae sp. MBARI D1340-BT2, assembly GCA_028752905.1. NCBI lineage: Eukaryota > Metazoa > Porifera > Demospongiae > Poecilosclerida > Cladorhizidae > Cladorhizidae sp. MBARI D1340-BT2. The sequence goes on from JAQNBH010000004.1 coordinate 44,688,394, forward strand.
ACTGGTGTGCTCCCACTGACTGGTGCGTTCCCACTGACTGGTGCGCTCCCACTGACTGGTGCGTTCCCACTGACTGGTGCGTTCCCACTGACTGGTGTCCCACTGACTGGTGCGTTCCCACTGACTGGTGCGTTCCCACTGACTGGTGCGTTCCCACTGACTGGTGCGTTCCCACTGACTGGTGCGTTCCCACTGACTGGTGCGTTCCCACTGACTGGTGCGTTCCCACTGACTGGTGCGTTCCCACTGACTGGTGCGTTCCCACTGACTGGTGCGTTCCAACTGACTGGTGTGTTCCCACTGACTGGTGTGTTCCCACTGACTGGTGTGTTCCCACTGACTGGTGTGCTCCCACTGACTGGTGTGCTCCCACTGACTGGTGTGCTCCCACTGACTGGTGTGCTCCCACTGACTGGTGTGCTCCCACTGACTGGTGTGCTCCCACTGACTGGTGTGTTCCCACTGACTGGTGTGTTCCCACTGACTGGTGTGTACCCACTGACTGGTGTGTTCCCACTGACTGGTGTGTTCCCACTGACTGGTGTGTTCCCACTGACTGGTGTGTTCCCACTGACTGGTGTGTACCCACTGACTGGTGTGTTCCCACTGACTGGTGTGTTCCCACTGACTGGTGTGTTCCCACTGACTGGTGTGTTCCCACTGACTGGTGTGTTCCCACTGACTGGTGTGTTCCCACTGACTGGTGTGTTCCCACTGACTGGTGTGTTCCCACTGACTGGTGTGTTCCCACTGACTGGTGTGTTCCCACTGACTGGTGTGTTCCCACTGACTGGTGTGTACCCACTGACTGGCGTGTTCCCACTGACTGGCGTGTTCCCACTGACTGGCGTGTTCCCACTGACTGGCGTGTTCCCACTGCCTGGCGTGTTCCCACTGCCTGGCGTGTTCCCACTGCCTGGTGTGTTCCCACTGACTGGTGTGTTCCCACTGCCTGGTGTGTTCCCACTGACTGGTGTGTTCCCACTGACTGGTGTGTCCCCACTGACTGGTGTGTTCCCACTGACTGGTGTGTTCCCACTGACTTGTGTGTTCCCACTGACTGGAGTGTTCCCACTGACTGGTGTGTTCGCACTGACTGGTGTGTTCCCACTCGCTGGTGTGTTCCCACTGACTGGTGTGTTCCTTTCAGGGATCTCAACCCTGACTACTGAGTGCCCAGCCTTAGACAAGTATGAGACAGCACAGTACCTACAAACGAATAAGAACAGTAATGAGCAATTAACAAAGCCACAAAGAAATACTCAACAAGGAAGCTATCAAAAGGAAAGCTCTCCAACAGGACATGTGGTTGCCAACAAAGCTCACAAAGGGAATCTTCGCAACGGAAGGCCAGCGGAGGGCTACGAGACGGTGCCCTTACAGGTTTATTTACGGAGTGATGAATCCACTGCTGACGAACAGTGACGTCATCAGCTGGAGTTATAAAACGGGGTAAAATCGATTGATGTTGTTGGAGACACAGGATTGTTTTAGTTTAAAAAAAAAAAAGAGATATAAGACTATAGTATATAAGACTAGAGTACAACTGAGTGTTGTTGTAAGTTTATGTAGATATTGCAGTTAAAGAGGCTTGGATAGTTTTCCAGCTTCTTAATAAACTTTAACCTAATCTACTCCATTCAATAGCAAGGCGCTATTCCCTACTAGTTTCGGGCTAGGGAGGGGGAAACAGCTACCAGGAAGGCTAGTCTGATTTTGGCTCTAGTAGTAATTGTGACAGTTAGTTCATAATTATGTTAGGCATCGCAGTTGTTCCCACTACTCAAGCTAAAGCAGTTGAGTAGAGAGTGGAAAGCTGACAGTCGTGTAATCAGGACAACCAACCATGAGAGAGTATTGGTCGAGTCATCAGGACAATCAACCATGAGAGAGTATTGGTCGAGTCATCAGGACAACCAACCATGAGAGAGTATTGGTCGAGTCATCAGGACAACCAACCATGAGAGAGTATTAGTCAAGTCATCAGGACAACCAACCATGAGAGAGTATTGGTCAAGTCATCAGGACAACCAACCATGAGAGAGTATTGGTCGAGTCATCAGGACAACCAACCATGAGAGAGTATTAGTCAAGTCATCAGGACAACCAACCATGAGAGAGTATTGGTCGAGTCATCAGGACAACCAACCATGAGAGAGTATTGGTCGAGTTATCAGGACAAGCAACCATGAGAGAGTATTGGTCGAGTCATCAGGACAACCAACCATGAGAGAGTATTGGTCGAGTCATCAGGACAACCAACCATGAGAGAGTATTGGTCGAGTCATCAGGACAACCAACCATGAGAGAGTATTGGTCGAGTCATCAGGACAACCAACCATGAGAGAGTATTGGTCAAGTCATCAGGACAACCAACATGAGAGAGTATTGGTTGAGTCATCAGGACAACCAACCATGAGAGAGTATTGGTCGAGTCATCAGGACAACCAACCATGAGAGAGTATTGGTCGAGTCATCAGGACAACCAACCATGAGAGAGTATTGGTCGAGTCATCAGGACAACCAACCATGAGAGAGTATTGGTCGAGTCATCAGGAGAACCAACCATGAGAGAGTATTGGTTGAGTCATCAGGACAACCAACCTTGAGAGAGTATTGGTCGAGTCATCAGGACAACCAACCTTGAGAGAGTATTTGGTCGAGTCATCAGGACAACCAACCATGAGAGAGTATTGGTCGAGTCATCAGGACAACCAACCTTGAGAGAGTATTGGTCGAGTGATCAGGACAACCAACCATGAGAGAGTATTGGACGAGTCATCAGGACAACCAACCATGAGAGAGTATTGGTCGAGTCATCAGGACAACCAACCTTGAGAGATTATTGGTTGAGTCATCAGGACAACCAACCATGAGAGAGTATTGGTCAAGTCATCAGGACAACCAACCATGAGAGAGTATTGGTTGAGTCATCAGGACAACCAACCATGAGAGAGTATTGGTCGAGTCATCAGGACAACCAACCATGAGAGAGTATTGGTCAAGTTATCAGGACAACCAACCTTGAGAGAGTATTGGTTGAGTCATCAGGACAACCAACCATGCGAGAGTATTGGTTGAGTCATCAGGACAACCAACCATGAGAGAGTATTGGTTGAGTCATCAGGACAACCAACCATGAGAGAGTATTGGTCGAGTCATCAGGACAACCAACCATGAGAGAGTATTGGTCAAGTCATCAGGACAACCAACCATGAGAGAGTATTGGTCGAGTCATCAGGACAACCAACCATGAGAGAGTATTAGTTGAGTCATCAGGACAACCAACAATGAGAGAGTATTGGTCAAGTCATCAGGACAACCAACCATGAGAGAGTATTGGTCAAGTCATCAGGACAACCAACCATGAGAGAGTATTGGTTGAGTCATCAGGACAACCAACCATGAGAGAATATTGGTTGGGTCATCAGGACAACCAACCATGAGAGAGTATTGGTTGAGTCATCAGGACAACCAACCATGAGAGAATATTGGTTGGGTCATCAGGACAACCAACCATGAGACAAGTCATCAGGACAACCAACCATGAGAGAGTATTGGTCAAGTCATCAGGACAACCAACCTTGAGAGAGTATTGGTTGAGTCATCATGACAACCAACCATGAGAGAGTATTGGTCCAGTCATCAGGACAACCAACCATGAGAGAGTATTGGTCAAGTCATCAGGACAACCAACCATGAGAGAGTATTGGTTGAGTCATCAGGACAACCAACCATGAGAGAGTATTGGTCCAGTCATCAGGACAACCAACCATGAGAGAGTATTGGTTGAGTCATCAGGACAACCAACCATGAGAGAGTATTGGTCCAGTCATCAGGACAACCAACCATGAGAGAGTATTGGTCAAGTCATCAGGACAACCAACCATGAGAGAGTATTGGTTGAGTCATCAGGACAACTAACCATGAGAGAGTATTGGTCAAGTCATCAGGACAACCAACCATGAGAGAGTATTGGTCAAGTTATCAGGACCAACAACCATGAGAGGATATTGGTCAAGTCATCAGGACAACCAACCATGAGAGAGTATTGGTCAAGTCATCAGGACAACCAACCATGAGAGAGTATTGGTCAAGTCATCAGGACAACCAACCATGAGAGAGTATTGGTCAAGTCATCAGGACAACCAACCATGAGAGTGTATTGGTCGAGTCATCAGGACAACCAACCATGAGAGAGTATTGGTCAAGTCATCAGGACAACCAACCTTGAGAGAGTATTGGTCGAGTCATCAGGACAACCAGACATGAGAGAGTATTGGTCAAGTCATCAGGACAACCAACCATGAGAGAGTATTGGTCGAGTCATCAGGACTCAGGACAAACAACCATGAGAGAGTATTGGTCGAGTCATCAGGACAACCAGACATGAGAGAGTATTGGTCAAGTCATCAGGAAAACCAACCATGAGAGAGTATTGGTCAAGTCATCAGGACAACCAACCTTGAGAGAGTATTGGTCGAGTCATCAGGACAACCAACCTTGAGAGAGTATTGGTCGAGTCATCAGGACAACCAACCATGAGAGAGTATTGGTCAAGTCATCAGGACAACCAACCATGAGAGAGTATTGGTCAAGTCATCAGGACAACCAACCTTGAGAGAGTATTGGTCGAGTCATCAGGACAACCAACCTTGAGAGAGTATTGGTCGAGTCATCAGGACAACCAACCATGAGAGAGTATTGGTCGAGTCATCAGGACAACCAACCATGAGAGAGTATTGGTCCAGTCATCAGGACAACCAACCTCACGAGTTTGAATGAATCAAGTCCCTGAACAGGAGGAGATGCGGGGAAGGTGAGACTGCCTACACACTCTTTGCACTAGGTGGGGGGAAGAAAAGGAAGTTAGAGCCCCTCATGGTGTCTGTAGAAGGGAACAACACTAGACTGGATATGGAAGTAGATACACGTGCTGCATGTCCATAATGAGCGCTACCACATATCACCTACCATGGCCAAAGCATTTAGCACCTTCCTTGCAGCCAGCCACAAACGGTTTCGCACTTGCACAGGAGAGGCTTTGGAGATGTTTGGAACTATTGCAGTTTCAGTGAGCTACCAAAGCCAGCAAGCAGAGTTGGAATTGATGGAGGTAGCTGGAAGGGGCCCAAGTTTACTTGGTAGAGACTGGCTGTTGGAAGTCAAACTGGATTGGGGAGGCATACATCAAGTGCCAGCAAGACTTGCACAAACCTTACAATTCAATTAGGGCAAGCATGCAGGCGTGTTCAAGGATGGACTGGTTAGTGGTGGGGCATCCAGCCAAGATTCCCATCCACCCTACAGTACCAGCCGTGTTTATAAACCACATTCAGTCCCTTTGGCACTTAGAGGCAAAGTTGAATAGGAATTGAGTCTGTTGGAGCAGCTGGGAGTCATCGAGAGAGTGCAATTTGCAGAGTGGTCTGCTCCCATAGTGCCTGTGATTAAAAGGGAAGGCTCCATCCGAATATGTGGGGACTATATAGTTACAGTCAACAAGGCATCAAAGGTAAGAGACAAACCCTCTACCTAAGATCCATGAGCTGCTGGCCTCTTCGGGAGGTGGAAAGACATTTTCAAAGTTGGATCTCGCACACGCGTACCAACAGATGCCATCGGATGATGAGTCGAACAAATTGGTGGGCATCAACACACACAAGTGTCTATACCAGTACACTCACTTGCCGTTTGGAGTGTCTTCACCTCCTGAATATTCCAATGGACCATTGAAGGTGCTTTATACGATATGTCACATGTATGAGTTTACATAGATGACATCTTAATCACAGGGTGACAGAGCAAGAACACTGGAAAACCCTCGGAGAAGTCCTGACGAGACTGGAGGAAGCAGGATTCAAAATGAAACAGAGAGGTGTGCATTTATGCAACCAGCTGTCAAGCACTTTGGGCACCACATATCTGCCGATGGAATTACACCATCAAAAGAAAAGGTTTGGACAATAGTTGATGCACAACCACCCCAGAATGTTTATCAACTCCGTACCTTTCTGGGGCTGGTCAATTACCATGGTAAATCCCTACCACAACTAGCCAACAGGTTGGCACCCTATACAAGCAGCTACAAAAGGATATCTGTTGGAGGTGTGGTCCTGAGGAACAGAAGGGGTTTAATGAGGCTAAACAGAAATTGAGCACACCATGTTTGCTGGTTCATTTTGACCAGATCGGGAGCTGTTTCTAGCTTGTGAGGCCTCGCCGTATGACGTGGGGCAGTAGTTTCTACCGGATGGATGATGGCACTGACAAGCCCATCGCTTATACATCACTTTTATTAGCACCTGCAGAGAGAAACTATGCACACTTGGACAAGGAAGACCTGGCTATTGTGTTCAGGGTTAAAAAGTTCCTTATGGCCACAGATTCACTATCTACTCGGATCATAAACCCTTGCAGCATTTGTTCAGTGAACACAAGACAGAGTCTGCCATGGCTTCAGCTCGAATAATTCAGAGGTGGGCACTAATACTGGGGGCATATAACTACCACATTGTTTATAAGCCTGGGAATTCAGAGGTGGACACTAACACTGGGGGCATATAGCTACCACATTGTTTATAAACCTAGGAATTCAGAGGTGGACACTAACACTGGGGGCATATAGCTACCACATTGTTTATAAACCTGGGAATTCAGAGGTGGGCACTAACACTGGGGGCATATAGCTACCACATTGTTTATAAACCTGGGAATTCAGAGGTGGGCACTAACACTGGGGGCATATAGCTACCACATTGTTTATAAACCCGGGAATTCAGAGGTGGACACTAACACTGGGGGCATATAGCTACCACATTGTTTATAAACCTGGGAATTCAGAGGTGGACACTAACACTGGGGGCATATAGCTACCACATTGTTTATAAACCTGGGAATTCAGAGGTGGGCACTAACACTGGGGGCATATAGCTACCACATTGTTTATAAACCTGGGAATTCAGAGGTGGACACTAACACTGGGGGCATATAGCTACCACATTGTTTATAAACCTGGGAAGGAACAGGCTAATACAGATGGACTAAGTAGACACCCACCACCAGAATTTCCATTGTCAATTCCGCAGCCAGGTTAGACCATCTGGTTCAACTACAGTATATACATCCCAGTTACAGCTGTTCAAATCAAGTTGTGGACAGGGCGAGATCCCTCACTGGCAAGATGAAGAACATGGTGATACATGGTTGGAAACTTGTATATAGCCGAGGAAGAACTTCAACCATACAAGGAATGTAGTGAAGAACTCAGTGTCGTGGATGGTTGTGTTGTTTGGGGAGGTCGAGTAGTTGTACCACAACCAGGTCGGAAGTTAGGATTGCAGGAACACCACCTGGGGTTTCAAGGATGAAGAGTCACGCTCGTATAATTGTGTGGTAGCCAGGGATCATTGCAGACCTTGAACAACATGTTAAAAGCTGCTCCGAGTGTCAGCAGAACAGGAGAGCACCTGCAATAGCACCAATGCATCCATGTGAGTGGCCATCACGACCATGGGCCTGAATACATATAGACCATGCTGGACCATTCCAAGGGAAAATCTTCCTGGTGGTGGTGGGTGCCTATTCAAGGTGGCTGGATGTTACTTTTGTGCAATCCACCGCATCTCTGGTGACCATCAAAGTGCTCCGAACCTGAAGTATATCAGATAACGCAATATCATTCACCAGTGAGGACTTTCAAGAATTTACCAGGTGGGAAGGAATTCCCCATGTCACCACTGCTCCATACCTCCCAGCCACAAATGGGCTGGCTGTGTCGGTGTTAAAGGATGGCTTAAGGAAACAGCGGTGTAGACATGGACGTCAAGCTAGCACGGCTACTTCTCAACTAGAGTATCTCCAGCAGAATTATTGATGGGAAGGAGAATCAGGACACACGTCGAACAGGATAAACAACGCACCCAGACTTGTCGAACAGGAGAAACCAGAATCAGGACATACCTTGACATGTTGCACTCAGACTTGTCAAACAGGATAAACCAGAGTCAGGATACACGTTAAAATGTTGCAAAGACTTGTCAAACAGGATAAACAAGGCACCCAGACTTGTCAAACAGGATAAACCAGAGTCAGGATACACCTTGACATCTTGCAAAGACTTGTCGAACAAGGCACCCAGACTTGTCAAACAGGATAAACGAGAATCAGGACGTACCGGCCAAGGAGCATCACGACAAGACCGCAGTGGAAGGAAAATTTGTACCTGGAGGCCAGGTCTTGGTCTTCATGACGGATATCTGCAGCTCCAAGCAAAAGAAGCTGGAAGATGCCTGGACGGGGCCATACACGATCTTGGGACAGTTGACCGACGTCACCTACGATGTTGAGATACCAGATAGATCAAGGAAGCATGCAGCCATCCATGTTACAGCCATTAAAAAGTGGGTTACTCCTTATGACATTGGTTGTGTTAGCTCCTTTTCTTCAGAAGCCCCTGAGCTGCCGGAGTACTGTGTTGCAGACAAGAGAGCCCTGCCAGAACTACCAAAGGGCATCACAGATCAGAAGGCTGATCAGCTAAAGCAGATGTAGGAGGATTTCCCTCAAGTGACAGCCCCTGCTCTGGGAAGAGCAAAGAATGTGGTGCTCCATATCAACACAAGGCAAGCGGTGCCCATCCCCTCAGCCCCATACAGAATTCCAAAAGTCTGGGGAAAGCCATACAAGGAAGAGATACAGAAGCTCCTGGACGCAAAGCTGATTGAGCCATCGAAATCTCCCTGTGGGCAGCCCCCATGTTTCCTGACCCCAAGAAGACAGCAGGAGAAGTGCGCCTGGTGAACGACTACAGGCGCCTCAACCAGATCACGGTCACTGACCCGTACTACCAGCCGAGAGTCGAGAAGAGCCTGCAAAAAATGGCCTTGGCTAAAATATTCACTGTGTTCGACCTGGCGCGTGGTTTTTATTAGATCCCCGTAGCTCCTGCGGATGTGGAGAAGACAGCAGTCATCACTCCCTTTGGGAAGTTTCATTTTAACGTAATGGCCTTTGGCCTACGTAATGCACCAGCCACATTCCAGAGGCTAATGGATGACATTCTTAGAGACATGGACGAATTCCCTCATGCTTACATCGATGATGTCGCTATCTTCAGTCAGAGCTGGGAAGAGCACATCGACCACATCAGAACTGTTCTGGGACTTCTTCAACAAGAAGGATTAACCATCCAGCCAAGGAAAACACAATTGGCAACGACATCGTGTTGTTTCTTGGGGCATGATGTCTGCCACAATGTCATCTCTCCCCACGAGGCAAAGATAAAAGCAGCTAAAGAGTTCCTACGCCCGACTACAAAAAGTGATGTTCGAGCATTTGTCGGATTAATGTCCTATTATCGACAGTTTGTGCCAAATTTTAGCACCATAGCTGGGCCTTTGACAGATTTGATGAGAAAACAAGCACCTGACAAAGTGGAATGGACTCCAATGTGTGAAGAGGCATTTATTACACTAAAATAACTTCTGTGCAAGACACCTATCCTGAGGCCACCCCGGTATGATAGGCCGTTTATTTTACAGACGGATGCATCTCTACATGGTGTTGGCGCAGTTCTCGCTCAACTCGACAATGAGGGCCACGACCATCCAGTGGCGTATTATAGCCGCAAGTTCCTCCAAAGGGAAACACGTTACTCTGCTATCCAGCATGAAGGATTGGCAGTAGTGAATGTCTGCAAACATTTCATGCCATACTTCCTTGGACATAGGTTCACCATCGTGATGGACCACAAGGCCTTGTATTTTCTGACAAACAAGAACCCCAACAGCTCCAGACTGGCTCGCTGGTGGGACGTCTTCAGCCAATTATCATTTGAGATTGTTCATCGCCCTGGAACACTCAACGGCAATGCCGATGGCCTATCGAGGCAGGCATGGAGTCTTCAACCAGACGACCACCCGGAGGACATTCTACCTTCGGAGGAGGGGGGAGGTGTTAGGCCCAGCCCTCCACAAACCAGCAGCCTAAAGAGGAACAGCTCACCACAGCCTGCAGCAGGTCAGGAGACAAAGAACAAAGGAGGTGTGAATCACAACTCTACTGCTAATTAAACTAGCTGACTGGTATACAGTGTTTGTATTCTTACCTTATAAGGCCAGGACTCAAGAGGCATTATTTAGAGACTGTGGTGCTTGTAAGAGATAGTATTATTTGGAGAATTAAATCTTGTAAAATCCTACTCTTAGCTACATTTAGTGCATTGTTTGCCATTGGGCATTGTGTTGTTGGAGCACTAGTAGTGTTACCTTAACATTATGCCATAAGTCTACACCTTATTACACAACCATAATACAACATGAATCATATCTTGGCTTGTTCTTTCGTGCCTGCCTTATACAAAAAAAAAGCCTATGAGTTTCCAATTGAACTGTGCACTCGTCTGTCCATTGGCTGCCTCTTCAAAGTTCTGCCTGTCTCGCTCCAATCTCTTGACCTAGGACAGGGATAAATGATACCACTATTGATCATAGGCTATTACATGAGTCACTATACCAATTCACCAGTGTTCTATATCAATATCTTGCACTAGTCTTAAAGCATAACATCTACAAAGTGCCTAAACTATATATATAAATCCAATGCTTATCCCAATCGGCACATTGGCTCTAGCCAAAATGTCATCAAGACTCAGGCCTAGATTATCATTAGCCACTAGCAACCAACATAGCTTCAGTGTGACACAGAAAGCTTCTACACTAGAGATTAACTTTCACGTAGCTTAATCCCAAAACTAGTTGAACACAAACCATGTGGCTTCTCTTATCAGTTGGCATTATGCACTGCCTCAAAATATCAACACAAGCAATGTCCTGCAAAGCAAGACTGGGTTCCATTTGCTGTGAAGGAGAATATGCAGTTGGTATGCTGTCTTCTCGTCATCTTCCAGCATCTATTCCACGACTTTTGGGACAGCAGTAAAAAATGAAGATCTTCCACTCCTTGGCTGTAAGGCGATACCAGTCTCCCGGTGCTTGACAAAACTGGACGCTTTACCTTGTTGCTGTCATGCCCTCCTTCAAAATACAGACGATAGCTGCAGCCTTGAATCCTTTAGAATCTAGAATAGAATTCTGTTTCTTATAATAGAGTAAGGCACTTGATTCCAATAAGCTGAAAAAGAGTAACCTCTAGAGCAGTGTTTCCCAAACATTTTAGCCCAGGGGCCGGTGGGGACTACCCTGAGTATGTCGAGGGCCAAAGGCCATTGCCGGGGGGGGGGTGGGGGGAATAGGACAAGAACAATTTTGCTTCTGTATTTCTGGTACATGTGAAGCAGAAAACACATGACAGTTGCACAAAGTAATCACAATCATGTGAAACATGGAATTGCTTCTGATGTTCCATGATGACATCATTATCAGGCTTGGGATGGGAAGAAGCCACTCTCACAGTGTCTTCCAAGTGTGCATCAGAGATAAAATTCCGGTACTTGGACTTGGCGTACTTGATCCTGGAGAAAAACTGCTCACAGATATGTACTGCCAAACATGGCAAGGAACCTCTGGCCATTGGCAGCTAGGTTCGGGAACGTGTTGCGTGGCAGGGCCTTGTAGAATTCCTTCAGCTCCTTCTCCAGAAACTGGGACTTGATGTCCATGTTGCTCTGCAGCTCCATCAGCTCCAGATGAAGCTGGACTGGAGCTTTGTTTGGGTCAATTGTGAATGGCATAGAGAATATTTCAAAGTCCATGCTTCTCGACCTGAACTCCTCAAAGCGGTACTCAAACTATGTCTTCAGGTTTCCTACTTCTGCAGCATATCTCTGCCCATCAAAATCATCAGCTCTGTCCTCACATTGCAGACTCTTCATGGCAGGGAAGTGGTCGAGGTTACCAGCCTCCAACTGAGTCTGCCAGAGCTGCAGCTTCACCTAAAATGCTTGCACACACCCGAACAGGTTGTGGACAAGATTTTCCTTGCCCTGCATGCAGACATTGAGCAAGTTCAGCTTCTCTGTAATGTCCACCAGAAAGGACAAGTCACACAGCCACTGGGGATCGGAGAGCTCTTGGACTGGCTGGCCCTTCATGCCAAGGAACATCTCCAGCTCTTGTCCGAGTTCCCAAAAACATTTCAGAGTGCTTCCCCTGCTGAGCCAATGGACAGAAGCGAAGTAGGGTACATCTCCATAGCTGGCCTCGAGCTCTTCCAACAGTTCCTTCAACTGTCTGTGGTTGAGGGCATGCGCTCTGATAAAGTTGACATGCGAGATGACCTTGCTCCTGGTCGATGATGCAATGGCACCAGATCAGGTCACGTGGCAGACCCCTCCTGTCCAGCTCAACCATGACTTGGCCTTGCAGTCCTCATCTGGTCCCCAGTATGGAAGGTGCGCCATCTGTGGCAATGCTTACCAGCCTCTTGAAGTCTAGCTGCATGGCCGCGTTGCTCAAGGAAGACATTCTCTCCAGTGCATGTGTTCTTCATGGGGCAGAGAGAGAGAAGCTCCTCTGAGATGTTGCACTGCATCAACTCCCCTAATGAAGATGGCCAGCTGTGCAGTGTCGGTGATGTCTGTGATCCCATCAAGGGCAAGAGAGAAGGCTGTGAACTCCGAGGCCAGCTGCTCTTTCAGGTTCTTGGACAGATCTTCCACCCGCCTGGTGACCGTCGTGTTGCTCAGGCTGACAGCAGTGAAGGAGGAGGCTTTCTCAGGGCACATCACTTCAACGACTGCTTGCAGGCATTCCTTGATGTACTCGCCAGCTCTGAAGGGCTTCATTTGCTTGGCAATGATCTGTGACACCATGAAGCTGGCCATTGTGGCAGCCTTGCCTTCGTTGACTGGTCTGGTGAAGACGTTCTGCTCTCTGGACAGCTTGGACTTGAGCTCTTTGGCCTTGGCAACTCGTTGTTCTCCTCAGTCCATCATACCTGTAATACAGAAAGCAGGTAGCCTAGTGCATTGTTTTTGCTCTGAAAGATGAAGTCACCTGTCTGAATGCTTTGACTTGTAGTGTTGCCGGATGTTAAATAGCTTTATAACAGCGAGGCTTTCTTGACCGATGAGGCAGAGACACTTGCTCCTGTCTGAGATGAAGAAGAATTCCTTGGTCCATTCTTCATTGAAGGCTCGCATCCACCTTCCGCTTCTTTGGCAGTGCCATCCTGACCCTGCACTGTTGGAGGAGGCAGCAATGTCCAAGGAGTCCAAATCCAAGGTGGAGAAGTCCAAACACAGGATGTGAATGTTGCAAATTGGAGTGAATCTCGGGGAAATCTGCAGGGCCAGCTCCTTTAAATAGGTTTTTGGCCGAGACCAATTACAACCAAAGTGGTCATGTTATGTGTTAGACATGAGAAGTATGTGCATGTATTTGTATGCACAGTGTTATCTTGTAAAGTGGTGTGTTAATCACAGCTTGTGCATTAGCCATGATGAGCCGGGCACTGTTCAGTTGGGGAGGGTATGTGGAGGGTGTGTCTCCACAAATACAGATTAAATATCCATGTGTAATTTAATTTGTAAAAAAATGTATCTTTTCTGATAATCGTCAGAGGGCCGGTCTCATGGCCTCCAGGGGCCCGCCGGAATTTGGGAAACAATGCTCTAGAGCAACGACCGCTAGCCTTTCTCCCGCCTTCCTCAATCGCTGGACAATCGCAAGTAAAATCAATTTTACTACGCCTAACGAGCCCTGCCTAATGTTTGTTGGCAAACATTTGGCGAATGGTACAGCAACGCTGTGACTCAAATGTACCACAAACATCTAACACAAATGGTACGTAAAGTTTCTTTTGCTTGTACTAAGCAGGTGTGGTGGCCTCATTGCACAGGTAGTCATAGCAGGTATGGTGGCCTCATTGCACAGGTAGTCATAGCAGGTGTGGTGGCCTCATTGCACAGGTAGTCATAGCAGGTGTGGTGGCCTCATTGTACAGACAGTCATAGCAGGTGTGGTGGCCTCATTGCACAGACAGTCATAGCAGGTGTGGTGGCCTCATTGTACAGACAGTCATAGCAGGTGTGGTGGCCTCATTGCACAGACAGTCATAGCAGGTGTGGTGGCCTCATTGCACAGGTAGTCATAGCAGGTGTGGTGGCCTCATTACACAGGTAGTCATAGCAGGTGTGGTGGCCTCATTGTACAGACAGTCATAGCAGGTGTGGTGGCCTCATTGCACAGGTAGTCATAGCAGGTGTGGTGGCCTCATTGCACAGGCAGTCATAGCAGGTGTGGTGGCCTCATTGCACAGACAGTCATAGCAGGTGTGGTGGCCTCATTACACAGGTAGTCATAGCGGGTGTGGTGGGCTCATTGCACAGACAGTCATAGCAGGTGTGGTGGCCTCATTGTACAGACAGTCATAGCAGGTGTGGTGGCCTCATTGCACAGGTAGTCATAGCAGGTGTGGTGGCCTCATTGTACGGACAGTCATAGCAGGTGTGGTGGCCTCATTGCACAGGTAGTCATAGCAGGTGTGGTGGCCTCATTGTACGGACAGTCATAGCAGGTGTGGTGGCCTCATTGTACAGACAGTCATAGCAGTTGTGGTGGCCTCACTGCACAGGTAGTCATAGCAGGTGTGGTGGCCTCATTGTACGGACAGTCATAGCAGTTGTGGTGGCCTCATTGTACAGGCAGTTATAGCAGGTCTGGTGGCCTCATTGCACAGACAGTCATAGCAGGTGTGGTGGCCTCATTACACAGGTAGTCATAGCAGGTGGGTGGCCTCATTGTACAGACAGTCATAGCAGGTGTGGTGGTCTCATTGCACAGACGGTCATTAGATGACTTCAATTCCATTCGAGAAGTCTTTTTCCCTAAGTTGTCCGCAAGGTCCTGGCCACCTGAACCAGACTGACCTCTGACCCTTCCCCAAAATACCATATAAGGTAATCACACACAAACCACAATACTAACTGCTTCACCAACACTACATGTAAATAACAGTCAACACAAAGGACAGTTGTTAAGGGGGGACCACCTGAAACCACCAAAATTTGAACGCATTTTGTAGCCATCATAACTTTCCCTCCCTTTCTTCTGTGAAGATACTTTTGATACCAACTTGTTGCTCATTCTGTGTGCTTTAAGATGATATGTGAAATGTCTCTATAGGCACATTTTCTTAGAAGATACATCCAAATATATTTCCCAAGTGTCTGGTCTACAGATGCCCAAATTTGGTTTGTATCTTACCAAGACATTTAGCTGTGATATAACGGAGGCATATTTTTCAACACATCTCTTGTTCATTAGTTCTAAGGCTTTCATTTCCAACCACACAAACCACACAAAATAATCTCAAAATCGGTGACAGTCACCTCTTCCAATGCTTCAAGTAAAAAAAAAAATCAAACCGTTATATCACAGATCGCTAAAAGAGCTCTCAAGAGCTCTCAAATGAATCGTCAAATATTGAAATTGAGTCAAGTGTGGCAAAGTTATGTTCGCCGCAAAATCAGAACAA
This sequence comes from Cladorhizidae sp. MBARI D1340-BT2, assembly GCA_028752905.1. Taxonomy (NCBI): domain Eukaryota; kingdom Metazoa; phylum Porifera; class Demospongiae; order Poecilosclerida; family Cladorhizidae; species Cladorhizidae sp. MBARI D1340-BT2. The sequence continues at coordinate 44,703,832 of JAQNBH010000004.1, forward strand.
AATAGATTTTCAAAATTCCTGGCAATAATGTGTTGAAGGAGGGACAGTTGCATTTTTGGGGGAGAGTTACCCACATGTATTTCCCCCACCCACATGTATTTCCCCCCCTTTTTCTTCTTGTGGTTACAACTTTATAACTCCATAGATTCCGTAAACTTCATGGTATGGACTTGATATATAGCTCAAAAGATAGGTCTCTCTTTGTGCTCTCTGTTGATACTAAAATATTTTTCATAGGTATAACTATAGCCAAGTTACAGGAGCTACAAGTGGAGGGAACCTCAAAAACCTGAATGCCTGAACTGGCAGTATAAATATCTCCTGATTGCCAAGTGCTAGAGAGTTGAAATTAGCACCAGTGGCTAGAGGAGGCCCTACTCTATTCAATGAGTGTTTTTATTAGGCGTTAAAATCTAAGTACGTGGTCAAGCGCGTGGGTGGAAAATGAATTTCGTTAATAATCCATAAAACTCATTTTCCACCCGCGCGTTTGACCACCTACTTACATTTTAGCGCCTGCGCCTTATGAAAACACTCATTGAATAGAGTAGGGCTTCCTCTAGCCACTGGTGCTAATTTCAACTCTCTAGCACTTGGCAATCAGGAGATATTTATACTGCCAGTTCAGGCATTCAGGTTTTTGAGGTTCCCTCCACTTAAGGTCCAGTAACTAGGCTATAGTTATACCCATGAAAAATATTTTAGTATCAACAGAGAGCACAAAGAGATACCTATCTTTTGAGCTATATATCAAGTCCATACCATGAAGTTTACAGAATCTACAGAGCTATAAAGTGGTAACCACAAGTTTATTTGTTTTAATTTAAAAAATGCTGCTGTCCCCCCCTTTAGTGTTCCTTGTTGGTTTCTCTTCAAATCAATAAGAAATGCATGGACAAAAACCATCATAACTTTGAAATGGAGCATCCAATAGCTCTAAAACTTTAGAATTGGCTAGTAGATATGTACAGCAACAGTTTGAACTGATAAAAAAGCAAAAAAACTCCAACGTTTTTCAGGTGTAGTCCCCCCTTAAGACAAGTTATTGCATCCTTCCAGCCTTATTTGGAACAAGGGGAATAATGTTGTGGAGGTTGATGACTGCGAGTGGACCCCCTTGGAATGCTTCTGTAACGAATTTCCGATGGAGGTGGAGTAGGGATGCCAGGGGCAGATGTTGTTCCACCTGGTGGAGTGATCACTGAGGGAGGTGGAGTAGGGATGCCAGGGGCAGATCTTGTTCCACCTGGTGGAGTGATCACTGAGGGAGGTGGAGTAGGGATGCCAGGGGCAGATGTTGTTCTACCTGGTGGAGTGATCACTGAGGGAGGTGGAGTAGGGATGCCAGGGGCAGATCTTGTTCCACCTGGTGGAGTGATCACTGAGGGAGGTGGAGTAGGACTGCCGGGGGCAGATGTTGTTCCACCTGGTGGAGTGATTACTGAGGGAGATGGAGTAGGGATGCCAGTGGCAGATGTTGTTCCAGGAGTGATCACTGAGGGAGGTGGAGTAGGGATGCCAGGGGCAGATGTTGTTCCACCTGGTGGAGTGATCACTGAGGGAGGTGGAGTAGGGATGCCAGGGGCAGATGTTGTTCTACCTGGTGGAGTGATCACTGAGGGAGGTGGAGTAGGGATGCCAGGGGCAGATCTTGTTCCACCTGGTGGAGTGATCACTGAGGGAGGTGGAGTAGGGATGCCAGGGGCAGATGTTGTTCCACCTGGTGGAGTGATCACTGAGGGAGGTGGAGTAGGGATGCCAGGGGCAGATGTTGTTCCACCTGGTGGAGTGATTACTGAGGGAGATGGAGTAGGGATGCCAGGGGCAGATATTGTTCCACCTGGTGGAGTGATCACTAAGGGAGGTGGAGTAGGGATGCCAGGGGCAGATGTTGTTCCCCTGGTGGAGTGATCACTGAGGGAGGTGGAGTAGGGATGCCAGGGGCAGATGTTGTTCCACCTGGTGGAGTGATCACTGAGGGAGGTGGAGTAGGGATGCCAGGGAGAGATGTTGTTCCACCTGGTGGAGTGATTACTGAGGGAGATGGAGTAGGGATGCCAGGGGCAGATATTGTTCCACCTGGTGGAGTGATCACTGAGGGAGGTGGAGTAGGGATGCCAGGGACAGATGTTGTTCCACCTGGTGGAGTGATCACTGAGGGAGGTGGAGTAGGGATGCCAGGGGCAGATGTTGTTCCACCTGGTGGAGTGATCACTGAGGGAGGTGGAGTAGGGATGCCAGGGGCAGATGTTGTTCCACCTGGTGGAGTGATCACTGAGGGAGGTGGAGTAGGGATGCCAGGGGCAGATGTTGTTCCACCTGGTGGAGTGATCACTGAGGGAGGTGGAGTAGGGATGCCAGGGGCAGATGTTGTTCCCCTGGTGGAGTGATCACTGAGGGAGGTGGAGTAGGGATGCCAGGGGCAGATGTTGTTCCCCTGGTGGAGTGATCACTGAAGGAAAATCCGGAAGCCAGTCATCAACTACTCCTTGAGTAACTTTATTTGTGTGAATATGAATATGGTTAATGTGCCTAGGCACAGTCAAGCCACTGAGCAGGCTACTTCAAATGGTTGATGACCTAAACATCCAGCAACTGCAATCTTGCCAGACAACCACTTCCGGCCTATTGGAAGGTGACATACGTAGACTGGGTTGCCCCTCTCTAAGGCCATGGCTTTGCCATGTTTGTTGTGGTCTAATTTCTGCTGAGTTTGCTTCTGGTTTATCCTGTTCGACATGTCTTTGCAACGTGTCAAGGTGTATACTGATTCTGGTTTATCCTGTTAGAGAGTGAAGAACTGTTATCCTCATCTTCCATGACGGGCTCGAATTCTTCCTCCAGCTATTTCAAAATAATAAATCACACCTGAATTTGATTTATAGAATTTGATTTAAAACTTACCAATAGCTGAAATCTCGCCTTTACATATCACCCTCACTGCTTTGACCTCCCACTCCCAGGGCTCGAATTCTTCCTCCAGCTATTTCAAAATAATAAATCACACCTGAATTTGATTTATAGAATTTGATTTAAAACTTACCAATAGCTGAAATCTCGCCTTTACATATCACCCTCACTGCTTTGACCTCCCACTCCCACTGAGGAGCCCCCTAAGACATTGCTGCTTGGTACAGCCATGCAGAACTTTCATTCTGCCAGAAGACCAAACAATAGTCTGTATAATTATCATGACTGGATCCTGTGCTAGCTTTTAGTTGTTTTTTGGTTTTGTGTTCTTGAAGGTTACTAAATAAGACTAACAACTAGACTGAAGTAAAGGCTGGCTCACTACCACAGATAGGCGCTAGAGGTACAAGCCATTGGAGTTCTACCTAGTGTTACACCTACTTCTTAGAGTGAAGGTAGCAGTGAGAGTTCTTCTGTGAGCCATTCCCAGGACAAATCAAAAGTAGGAGCTGCGACAAAACCCAACAGTGATCAACAGTAGGCCGACTGACTTGACACGCTCTATCGAACACGTGGTGTAGGATACCGAATGTTGATTGCGCGTTTCGGGTCATTAAATAACGGTTCGTGTGTTGCGTTCGCAATATGCTTGAGTGCTGCCTGTGCATTCCTTGAGCATTGCTTGAGCGTTGCTTATGAAACCTTTCTGAGTTGAATGTAAACCCCATGCAACAGTACGTAAAAAATATTTGGCCTCTACTATAGGAAAAACCTACTCTGTGTAGATGAAATATTGAGATAACAATATGCTTGTTATAATTAACTGTTCTGCACTTCATTATCTCAGCTACTTATAGCATGTGCTTGTATTTTGTCAAACAAATGATTGCTGGATCTTAGTGGGAAATAAATTCTGCATTACATGCAAAAACAACTATGTTGGGGATCTTCCAACCTAGAAGAGCTCCAACAAGCGAACAGAACAATAACTAAAACACATAGACAACATAACTGAAGGAGAATATAATTAGAGTATGTGTGATTGCTTGTAATGAGTGTAAATGAGTTGTGGTCATGAGGTAAAGGGTCAGGTAGAGTAATTAAGCTCACCTGACCTGAACCTCATGGGATATAGTAAGATGTGGAATATAGTGTTGAGTTATAATATTGTTAGTTTATCTGGATCTGTCTAGAGACAGATCCCTCACACTAGTGGCAGCTAGGAGACCTACCTTAGCTGTTCAAAGTTCGCTACCAAAACAACAGAAGAGTGCAGTTAGAGTTGAGTACTAGTTGTAGTGTCTAGCTAGTTCCTACTTCTTGTGACTGACTAGCCAGCTTTCCATTGAATCGTGCTACAAAATTGTAAACCAGAGACAGAAACAGTGAAAAGGAAATGGCGACGAAGAATTCAACCATTCCTAAGACAGAGACCAGAGGGTCAAGGAAGGGAGCTGACAAACAGAAGCCAGCCAAGCGTGGTGAGCAGGACAACGAGGAGAACGAAACAGGCAAGACCATTCAAACAACCTCCGTACAGAGGACCACAGCAGGCATCGACCACACAAGGCAGATGCAACTAGAGATATCAGATGATGAGTCAGAATCTGTGAGTGTTATGTCCTCAACATCATCAGCAAGCACAGTCACAGTAAACAGTGAAATGATGGAAATGCTCAAGATGATGGCTAAAATTAACATACAGGCCGAAACAGCCCGCTTGGAGGACAACAGAAGGAGGGAGATACGAGAAGAAGAGAGATGTAGAGAGAAAGAGGAAAGACAAGAGGAGAAGCGAAAGGAGAAAGAAGAGTGGAGAAAGGAGAAGGAAGAAAGACGGAAAGACGAGGAAGTTCGGAGGCAGAAATATGAATTGGAGTTTTTCCAGATGAAAATGCAAAGCGACCTGGAGTGGGACAGAAAGCGGGCAGCAAAAGATGTGCCACAACTGCCTCGTTTAGAGGATGGTAGAGACATCGAAAATTTTCTACACACTTTTCAGGATCAGATGACCATGTATGGTGTAGAGAAAGCCTACTGGTCCACTAATCTTCTGGCTGTCTTAGATGATAAATCACTCAACTTCCAGAGTGGGTTAGACTTGGCGGACAAACAGGATTTTGATGTATTGGCTGCCAAACTAGTGACATTCCATGGAGTAACGCCGGATTTCTATCGGACACAGTGGAATGAGATCAAAATTGCAGTAGGTGAATCACACCAGCAATGTGCGCAAAGGACGCAGACTATTTCCTACAATTGGATGAAGCCAGCCACAACAAGAGCAGACGTCATAGATATGATGAACAGGGAGAAGTTGCTGGATGTGATGGAACCATCAGTCCGAACATGGGTAAGACAGCAACGCCCAAAGACATTAAGTACTGCAGCAGAATTGGCCGACACATATGTGATGTCTCAGCCAAAGAGAGAGGAGCTACCAAAATGGTCAAGATCTGTAGGAAATCATGAATGGAGTAAGTCCAAACTGAGCAGAACCAACTACTCCAAACCTTCAGGACCAAGTACGCCAGCAGCTACAATACCAACAGCCACTCACACTGACAAGCCACTGAGACTTCCAGCTTTCGATGCTATCAAAGGGCCACGTTGCTTCCAATGCAACGAGTACGGCCACATAGCCAAATTATGTCCAACGAAACTTTGTTTGATGGCTACAGTACAACTAAGAGATTTGGAGAGAACGCAAGGCTCCATTAATGGACAGAGAGTCAAGGACCTGATTATAGATTCTGGCTGCCAGGTGACACAAGTTCACCCAAAATGGCTTGCTCCGGATTACAGACGGGAGACACCTATCATGATTGCTTGCGTTCATGGAGATGTGAAAACTCAAGAAACTACCACAGTAGACATAGAAGTCTTGGGAAAGGTCGTCACGACTCAAGTTGTTGTCAATCCAAATTTGGCATCTGATGGACTCATTGGCGTGGATATCTTGGCAAGCGGAGAACACAAGTGTAGCTATCTGGCCCAAACCAGGAGCAAAACAAAACGCAGAAGGCAGAAAAAACCAAGATCTTACACAACCCCTCCCAACGAGTCCTCAGAGTCGCAAGATTCTTCAGCAGCCCCTCAATCCGACACGGACAACGCAAAGAGGGATTCTAGCTCAATGACAAGCTCCAATGAAGAGGAGAGTGCGACAGATGGTGAGCAGTCAAACAACACTGAATCCCAACCAGTAGACACCGAGTTATCTACCAGCCAAGCAACAGATGTGTCTGACCTACCCAACTGGTCTGATGACATCTTCACAGCAGCGAGAGTGAAGAGCAACCTCAACAGAACACAGAGGTGACAAGAGAGGCATTTGCATGCAGCAAAGTGGGGTGCTTCAATACCGTTGGATGGCGGAGTGCTGCAGATGAAGAAAGCTCAAACAGAAGACCCATCACTGCGCAACATCAGGAGAAAATGTGATGGCCATGAAGAACCATACATCAAGCAGAATGGGCTGATATATCGAATCGTCAGATTGCCCAATAGAGAAGCAGAAAACCACCAACTTATTTTACCAGCACCATATCGAGAAGTGATACTGAGGTTAGCACATATCTCTCCACTGGCTGCCCACTTTGGTCGGAACAAGACGACTGACTACATTCTCAGGCATTTTATGTGGCCTGGCTTGAGACGCGATGTAGCAGAAATGTGCAAACGCTGCCAGACTTGCCAAAGGACAGCACGAGGATATGTTCGAAAAGCCAAGTTGGTGCCATTGCCAGTGATTGAAGTCCCATTCACAAGAATCGCAATGGACATGGTGGGTCCATTGCCCAGGACAGAAGAAGGCCACCGTTACATTTTGACTATAGTAGACTATGGCTCAAGATATCCTGATGCTATTCCTCTCAGGACTACCTCCAGCCAAGACGTGGCAGAAGCATTGTTGGAGTATTTCTCTCGGGTTGGCCTGCCCAAAGAAATATTGACAGAGGCTCCAACTTCACTTCAGATTTAATGGACAAGCTCTACCAGATGCTGGAAATACGTGGCATCCGTACTTCTTCCTACCATCCACAGACAGACGGGATGGTAGAAAGATATAATGCCACACTCAAGTCCGGTCTACGTAAGTATGTTGACAAATTCCCGCAAGAATGGAACAAATCGATACCATATGTACTGTTTGCATGTCGAAGTGTCATTCATCAATCGACAGGTTTCAGCCCATTTGAAATCATCTTTGGCAGGCAACCAAGAGGCCCACTTGATGTTTTGAAGGAGGAGTGGGAAGAGCCAATAGAGACCAAAGAATCTGTTGTTTCCTACCTCAGACAGACATATGACCGTTTGGAGGAGGCAAAAGACATTGCCATCACAATGGAAACAAAAGCCAAGCAAGAGATGGAGACTTGGTATAACCAAAAAGCAAGAGATAGATCTTTCACAATTGGCGATTTGGTGTTGGTATTGCTGCCATCTTCCACGAACAAACTACTAGCTAAGTGGATGGGCCCGTATGCTGTTGAGGAAGTGTTATCCAACAACAGAAGAATCAAAGAACTTTCCATGTTAACATGCTCTCAAAGTGGGAATCTCCATCAGCTATCTGCCTGTTGAGTACAGAAGAAACGGAAAAGATAACAGACAACACTGGAGTGGAGTTTCCACCGTGGAAGATGGCAAACACAGATGCCATCCAGCCACACATAGAGACAAAGCTGAGCCGAGAGAGGAAGAGAGACATTAAGGAGGCCTTGGAAACATACAAGGAAGCAAGAGGCACTGCTGTAGCGAGGACAGATCGTGCCATCATGCGGGTAGAGACTGGCAATGCCCTGCCATCAAGTTCACCACCTTATCGACTAGCACATGCCCGGAAACCGATTGTGCAGAAGGAGATTAAGGAGATGCTCAGGGATGGTATCATTCAACCCAGCCACAGTCCATGGGCTGCACCAATTGTTTTAGTGCCAAAAAAGGATGGCAGTCTGAGGATGTGCGTCGATTATCGCAAATTGAACGCTGTAACTACACCTGATCCATTCCCCATCCCAAGAGTTGATGACTTGTTGGATGGGATGTCCTCAGCAAAATTTATCACGATCTTAGACTTGGCCAGAGGGTATTGGCAAGTCCCAATGGAGCCAGCCTCTCGGGAGAAGACAGCTTTCTCAACCCACTTTGGGAAGTATGAGTTCATGGTGATGCCATTTGGGCTAGTCGGAGCCCCAGCCACCTTTCAAAGACTCATGAATGAGTTATTTGGTGACTTACATGGAAAGGTGGCTGTGTACATGGACGATCTGGCCATCTACTCTGAAACATGGGAGGACCACATAGTACAACTACGAGAGGTACTGAAGAGACTAGCAGAGGCTGGTCTGCAAATCAAACTGGAGAAATGCCAGTTTGGCATGACGTCCTGTGACTATCTGGGTCATAGAATTGGACATGGCAAACTGCAACCCAATGAAGCTAAAGTGTCTGCCATCCAGGATTTTAAAGTACCAAAGAGGAAAAAGGACTTAAGAGCTTTCCTCGGTCTGGCTGGTTACTACCGGCGTTTTGTACCACACTATGCAGACATTGCCGCTCCTTTGACAGATCTCACTGGAAAATTGCACCCAGACAAGTTACAATGGGAAGAGCAGCACCAGGCAGCCTTCTCATTACTCAAGGAGAAACTAAAGAAAGATACAGTCGTGACTGGCCCAGACTATAGAAAACCATTTGTGCTCCAGACAGATGCCTCAGAGATTGGCATTGGAGCAGTTTTAAGCCAGTTCGACGAACACGAACAGGACCGACCTGTGGCTTACTTCTCGAGAAAATTAAAGAAAGCTGAGAAGAACTACGCTACTGTCGAGAGAGAATGCCTAGCCATTGTGGACGGTATATCAAGCACTTTGAAGTTTATTTAACAGGTGTGCCGTTCACAGTGGTGACAGATCACGGATGCTTGAAGTACCTTCACAGCATGAAGGACTCTGGAGGAAGACTTATGTGTTGGGCGCTGAGGTTGCAGCCGTACGACTACAATGTCATCCACAGGCCAGGGAAGGACAATGGGAATGCGGATGGGTTGTCCAGACAAGCCTGGGAGTCCGACAAAGAAGAAGCAGATAATACGGACTTCCTGCTAGGAGAGGAGAGGAGTGTTGGGGATCTTCCAACCTAGAAGAGCTCCAACAAGCGAACAGAACAATAACTAAAACACAGACAACATAACTGAAGGAGAATATAATTAGAGTATGTTTGATTGCTTGTAATGAGTGTCAACAGAGAGCACAGACAGAGTCCCATCTTATTAGCTGTATATCAAGTCTATACAGTGAAGTTTGGAGTATCTATAAAGCTAACATATTTAGCATCATGAGAGAGCAGAGAGATACCTATTATTGTGATTTTATCAAGTCCATTACTGTAAAGTGTGCAGAATATATGGATGTTTGGTAAATGAGTTGTGGTCATGAGGTAAAGGGTCAGGTAGAGTAATTAAGCTCACCTGACCTGAACCTCATGGGAGATAGTAAAAGATGTGGAACATAGTGATGAGTTATAATATTGTTAGTTTATCTGGATCTGTCTATAGACAGATCCCTCACACAGTCTTTAACCACATTCCCACTGCCAGAAACAAACCAGTCATTACTAGATACAAACAAAATGTTGAAAGCAACATATATATTGACTTACACTTTCCTCTATTTTTCAGCAAAAGCCAGTGTCCAAATATAATATTATATATATATATAGATTAGACTTGTTTGATATGTTGCCTTAATAATATTGAACTAGCAAACATAAACACATCATAATTTGCAGGGGCTCCCATGCCCAGGTGCATCCATCGTCATCGTCCACGCACGTCTTCACTGGTCCTCCAGTAATCCCTGCAAGCTTGACAATACAAAGCAAAACACACATGAACTAAATAGAATACCCAAGGTCATGTTAGCTAGACTAAAGCAAAATAAACATAAATAAAATAGAATACTCAAAGGACATGTTAGCTCGACTATCTTTTAGACATAATCATACCAAAGACAACCTTCCTCCCAACATTGAAGCTCACCACACCTAAATTGATGGCAAGCCTGATACTTGTCGCACTCATTCACTCCGTCTTATTCACTCTACTCCACACTACAGAATTAAAACTCTCATTTTGATTCTGTGTGTAGCCGCCTAAACACTTGTGCAAAAGATCCTCACCTTTATGCAGGCTCAACTCAAAATGCCTGTAGGACAATACTCATGTTGGGGGTGTTAAGCAGTTGATAAAAAAATTGTTTCCACATCGCGAATCATCCCGTCGAGGTTGTCCTCGTTATTTGTAATTGCTCCCCCATAGTGGGTTTGCATTTCAATTATAGACATGTGACTAATCCCCACAGCGCAAGCCAAAATTACATGCTTGCCATCGTCATCAACAGCGCCTTTTAATGCATGTCTCAAAATGCTTAAAAAATGCTCACTAACATGATTTATACATTCTACCTTCTCTAGTTCAACACTAGGACCATATAGGACCATAAGGCTTGACAACCATTTATATCTCCATCACTAATTATGTGTGTGTACCAAAAAGCTTCAGTCTCTCCACTGAATTCCCAAAAAGTTTTTATTCCTACAACTTCCATGGAACCAGAACATCCTTAAAAAATGGCATCACAACTTACCTTGTGACCATCAAACCATTCTTTGTAACTTGCCTCTGTCTCATCTTCAGGTATTCGTGTGCAAGCTTGACAGAACTTAGACATAAAACCTAAAACTTCTCCATTGTCCCAAGACATCACAGCAACACCATAATTTGATTTGTAGTCCTGTGTATGTCATGTGCCATTAATAGTAACACTAACATCAATGATGTCTTCATGCCCAACCCCATAAAAATCATGTAACCTATGAGCAGCATCCAACATAATAATTTGTGACTGCATTTGGGTCACTCCCTATTGTCTTAGTATATTCCAATAAAAGCAAAAAAATTATATGGTAGAATTAAGAGGGGGCAACATATCCATGACTGTGGTGATGTCATCCAGACCAGAATGACAATGCGAGCACCCAGTACTGACTGGCTGTTCAAAGTTTGGGCTTCTACAGATACAGGGTTTGAGATGTCTTTAGTGTTACCAAAATTTGAACAAAAAGTAACAATTTGACACACCATGCGCCTGCCCTACGGGAATTTTTTCCCTTCAGTTGTAAAGGAGCTTGGCTACACATTGAACACACTTATTACTACTTTCTATGATCTGTCCAAGCTATCTAAGTCAATACCCTTACCCAGTTCTCCCACAACACCCCTCTAGTCCGAAGAGGGAGAGCCAGTAGATCCTTTAGCAATACCCAAGAAGAAGCTGAACGAACCAAGAGAGCAAACTTCTTCCTAGTCAGGGTCACCACTGCAACTGGCCTCTCTTCAGACATTTTCTATTGATTGCAAGGTAAGTGAAGGTTCACGAAAGGCGCTACCCCACCTACAGGATCCAAGAGACTCACTAACAAATGAAGGAAACAGCAAGCAACTTTTTAGTATGGAGATAAACATTAAAATTTACCTGACGGGGCTACTGTAACAGGCTCAACAACAGCCGCTAGCGGAGGTTTTCTTCTAGTATTTCTCACTCTTCTTCACTACTTGGCGTTCGTTGTTTAAAATATTTCTCCCAGTTACCGCCTTTCCAGCAATTCTTGGTAAGTGTCGTCTAAAAAAAGCGTGATCTAAAAAATGTGTCTGGTGAGGGCAAAAAAAAAAAAAAAAAAAAAAAAAAGGGGAAAAAAAGGTCAATTCATTCCTGGTAAGGTTGTAGCTGCATTTGGGGCTGGCGATCATCGCCGACCGCCCGACTGTAACCGGTTAGACTGGGAGAGAACCTCTTTCGAACGGAACGTGAGGTGAAATGATGCACTGTATAAATATGGCTATATCTTCTGATAGTGGTATTCCCTTGCTCTGAAACTTGAAAACTCAACCTGCAGACACATCAACACTTTTGGGCAGAAAAAAACAAATATTGGAAAAAATACGTTTTCAGCCCTCCTTCCCCCCTTACTGCGGTGCTCACAACTCCAGGGTGTGTGAAACCAACCTCTTGAGGGTGTTAGATGCTATGATATACCACATAATTATATCTATTTGGGAATATGGGAATACTCATGAATTCTACCAAAGATAAAACTCATCCGTACGTTTCAAAATGTATTTGAGTAAATGTAAATATTGGGTCCCCTGGCAACTTAAGAACCCCTAATCTAGATGAAGAATTTTTTTGCATTTAACTTTATTTTGCTAAAAAAAATTAGTGGAAATCTGATTTGTTGATAATTACTTTTTATGATAACAGCCACTCTGCAGTGGCTGAAGGGAATTGTCAGAAATCCAATTGAAGGGCCTAACAGCTTTATCTGCTCAGTTTCAAAAGGAAGCCGCTGCTTCCCTGTCAAGCTGCTTCCTAGGCAAACTAGGGGCTATAGACTACTCTATCATCACTGTGTGCTATAATATATCCACTTAATTTATTATATGTAATGGTTTATCAGGCTGGTTGTGGGGATAACAGGCATTACCATGATGTCATCAGAAATGCCATTTTCTCTGTTTCACAGTCTGCTGCCCTTGCCCCCAGAAAGGAAATCATTGCACTTATCCCAGTGCTGAGCTGCTGCTCTGGATGTGACAGATATTTCTACCCTCTAATACAGAACCGTTGATGCCTGTTTCCTCTCAAGACTATGCTCGGACTGTAAGGGCTGACTGTGTGTGAGCTGCTCACTCTGCTGCTTGCCAGGAGGAGGATGTTGATTTCATTCTTCTTGTGGTTGAATCCCTTTGTGGTTGGAGTGAAGATGCTTTTCGAACTCTATCTCAGATTGACTGCCACCAGACACAGAGATTAATCTCTCTGAAGCTACTCACCATCCCTTACAAAGACGTTCTGTCTGTCTGTAGAATGGCTGTGGCTAGGTCTCTATCCTTGCTGCAGAGGTGGATGGAAATCAAATGTAACACTGTATCTTGTGTATATTTTGTAAGTATATTTGTTTGCTTTTCTGTTTATTGGACATTGTATAATAATAATAATAATAATATTTAAATTAACTGTCACTATACATGTATTGCTATATATATATATATTTTAAATAATAATCAATTAATTTTTAAAAAAACAAGAGGAATTCTTCATGAACATACTGGAAATGGTATTAACCCATGCTAATTTTCATTTTGATTTGTAGACCATGAGTACTTTTTCTCTCTAATCATGGTCACCACTCATTTTTCTCATCGGGCATATGTTTCCTTGTGTTCAGCATATTAGAAAGTTGGGCTGTGTTGTGCAAGTGAGAATGTGACGCACAGTTATATATATAGTAGCAGATAGGAAAGGATGCTGATATTTCATACAGACAAAGATACCCAATTTATCAACGTCCTCTAGCTTTGAAGGTGTAATTAAATTAGCTAAATTGGAAATGATCATATCGGAGAAAATCTGAGCAGCGTTCCTATCGCACATGTGGATTACATAATTTAATCTTCAAAATGTTAAGTCCCTTGGGACCATTTCATCCCAAATAGAAATGGAGTTAATGAGGTAAGATGATTTATAAACACTAGGACACACATATCTGATACACATTAGTATGCTAAATAAGTTGTACCTCTTGGTTATGGTGGAGAGGGGGGGGGGCATTAACCCTTTAAGCCCCCCCGCCCATTGATTTTTGAGCCCATACGTACCAATTTAATTATAATAAATAAACTCTGCATCCTGTGTTAACAGGATGCATATATTCAAATACAGGGGGAAATTACCTTTCATTTGAAATACTTGGTAAGGGATTTCCAATACATTTTTTGGGGCTTTGTTCAAACATAGTTAGCTATCCTAACAAGATGGCAACTGGCTCAATGCCCACTACTCAGTCAGTAACAGCTGCTACCTTGGGTTTGGAAGAGGTTTTGAGACTTTTGGATAGCAGCAGCAGTGAGGACTCAGTATGTGACCTTTCTGATCCTGAAGATGGTTTTGGTGGAGATACATTTACTGGGTAAGTCCAGATAGCTATAGTTACAGCTCTCTACTTGGATAGCTAGAGTTTAGCTATATATTTACCATAATCTAATTGTTATATAGATCCAATGCCACTGCTGTTGAATTTCCTCTGGAAGCAACTCCAGTACCCTCAGTTTCACCATCCTCTGAGGAAGAACAGCCTCTTAGAAGCAGAGCTGGAAGAGGTGTTCAAGGACACCGTTCTCGCGGACGACGTGGTCTACGGAGAAGTAGGGGTAGAATACGAGGAAATACCCGTCCTAGAGGTCAATATAACAGTGGAGGAAGTTCGGTTATTACATGCAGACAGAGTATCTCCCAATCACATGTCAATACTCTTGAGAATCCTGATACTTCAGCATTGACTGTACACCCATTCAATCCAGTGCGTGAACCAGGTTCATATGTTGCCAGTTATGATGAATCTTTCACACCTCTTACTGAAGATATAATAAAACTAATATGCAAGAATTCTGATAAGTATGCTGAAAAGAATAAAGACAGATCACCATATAATTATTCTCGATACCCTGGAATGACAGCAGTTATGTTATTGAATTTGGTTGGCTTATTAATTTATTTCGGTTTGAAAAAATTGGCTATACTATACTGATTATTGGACGACTACAGGAGATTCATTTCTCCTTTATGGTAGAAGTTTTGCAGGGCGAAGTATTATCAGCAGAAATAAGTTTTTTTGTCTCTGGGGATTCTTACATGTGAGTGATATTGACACAGAAGATCTTAGTGACCGGTTGTGTAAAGTTCGACCAATGATGGAACACTTGAACGATTCAAGTCAGCGCTACTTTCAACCAGATCTAAATATTTCAATCGATGAACGCATGGTGAAATCAAAGGGGCGTTTTCCAATGCGCCAGTACATCAAGAGTAAGCCAGTCAAGTGGGGCTTCAAGCTGTGGTGTTTGTGTGACTCTGAAACTGGTTATACTTAGCGCTTTACAGTGTACAGCGGAAAGCAAGGAGAAGTACGATCAAGTAATGCATAATATGATGTAGTAATTGATTTAGTAAAAGGATTGGAAAATCAAGGATATCGACTTTTCACTGACAATTTCTATTCTAGCCCTATCTTATTTGAGTGCCTCAAAGCAAATGGGTTCGAAGCATGTGGTACAATTGATATAAAACGTCGTAATGTTCCTAAATGTCTCAAATATTTGAAGACTGAACTAGCAAAATCGTGTACTGAACGAGGAGAAGGTCGATGGATTCGGGACAAAAGCTTAGTGTATGTTATGTGGAAAGACACTAAAGTAGTAACTGTGGCTTCAACTATGCATACTGCCACAGGCAATGAGAAAGTGATACCGAAAATGAAAGATAAAGCTGGTCAATTATTGCGCAAGGAAGTCAAGATTCCTCCTCCTATAGTAGAGTACAACAAATATATGGGAGGTGTTGACCTTTCGGACAAGGCTATATCTTACTACAATATTCTACGCAAGACTCGAAAGTATTGGCGCACCCTTTTTTGCATTTTTTGAACGTAATGCTGACCAATTCATATCTTCTGTACAAACTCCACCTACCCAAAGAAGAACGCAAAAAATGTACTCACAAAGCATTTCGGGAGAATTTGGTAGCTCGGTTATGTGACCTAAGAGATGGTTCTGAAAAAACCTTATTATCTCCTTCACACAAACAGAGTATTAGGGCTCCTCAACAGCTTACACACACACCTCGTGAAGAGCGACAATATTGTGATTTGTGCAAAATATTGAAGAAACCCTGACACCGCACCAGATTGAAGGGTGTTGCATGTGATATGTATCTTTGCTTTGAACCCAACAGAAACTGCTTCAAAGTTTGGCATTCTAGTCAATGTGACCATAATTATGAGGAACTAAAACTTGTTGAAATAAATATCTGTTTTCTGCTAGAAATATAATTATTGTTATTGACAATCTACCATAATCGCAGATGGGTGTGGCTTTGTGGTCATTTGAGTAAGTATGATCTAACATATATTACATGTTTATTAGAGTTTAGTACATATCCATACTACACAATAAAACTACACATGTACATCTTTTTTGAGATCAAAATGAGAATCGTATACATTTTTATGCCAATACCGGCAATATAAAATAATGAAATTTATCATATTTCACACATCTTCAATGGGAAAAAAATTGTTCAGTGGTGATGATTGATGGTTGTGTAATAGTTTGAAGTCATAAAAAAAGGAACTTTATGTACAAAAATTTGAAGAAATCGGAACGAATATTGATTCCTAAATTTTTATCTAAGTTGAAATTAATATAATTTGTTATGGGTGTGGTTTATTAATCTTTTGAAATTAAAAAAAAAGTATGGCTCATTAGCTTTTAGATTATACCTACCAATTTAGTTTTTAAGTTATAAATATTTTAAACGGTGGTTGGAGGAGTTTGAGATGGTGGGCACTGAGGGGAAGTGGCATTGTTGTTTGGGAAGGAGGTGGAGAGGTGTGAGCAGGTTATGGTGGAAGTCTTTGGGTCATTTTGCAGTGCATAGTGAAGTGGCAGAGGAGGAAGGAACTGATTAACCCTTTAAGCCCCCGATCGTTTTTCAAATATTTCTCATTTTTTACCTTCATATTCCAGCTCCTCAATTCCTCATTAACATTTTAAGTTCCCTTCCAAATTCATCAGTCTATTAGAAAGTGCCCCACATCTTCCACTTCCTTCCTGTCACACAACACGCATCTATCATCACTACATAGCCTACATCGCTTCTTGCCCTGCAATAAACCTGCTGACCCTGTCTTCAAACTAAACATCAACCTCACTCACTCATATTCCTTAAAGACCCTGTATACCTTTCGGCTTCATCAACTTTTGCTAACCTATACCACTTCAAAGTGCTAATACTTTCGATATCCTACTCCCAATCCTACACATTTTTCATCTTCATCTTCAACTTCCATTGCCAGCATTACAGATCGTATCTCCTCCACAACAGTATATCTTCTTCCCACCAACCTATCTCTCTATCCATTCTTAGTTTCTCTGTCACAATTTTTATCAGTCTACCGTTCTCCACCTGTGCAAACCTCCTACCATAGAGAATTTCTTTCTCATCCCTTCTCTCTGCCAATTTCCTCCATCCCAAGTCCCCCAGCACTGCCACTCCTGTCATCCTTAATAGGTTTTTCCTATTCTCAACTGAGCTGACTCTTATTTCCTACAAGCAGTCTGTCCTCCTATCAGCCACGCTTCAGCAACATCTTCCAGGCTTGGTCTATATAGCCAACAGCTACAGCATTCTACCTCTATTTTTCTGCTCACTTGACTCATCCAAATCACCTTTCCAAACCATTCTTACGTTTTAATCTTCATTTTCTCTAAGTGTATATTCCCTCTCAGTTTCTCATCAAACCACACACCCAGGTATCGGAATGCTTCCACTATTTCCAGCTCCTCTCCATCAATATTCCACTTCTTACTAATACTCCCTTTCCCAATGACCATTACCTTACTCTTCTTTTCATTAGACTTCAACTTCAATCTTATCGCATAGTTCTGCCCCATGTCGAACATCTCTTGCAACTCCATTCTTGTGCCCATGAAAGGCACAATGTCATCAGCATAAATCAATACAACACATGAGGTACCATCCACCTTGAATAATGCTGGTGACAAAGGGCACCCCTGCCTTAGTCCCCTCTGATGGCAAATAGTGCTCTTCAGATACGAATGAATGAGAACAAACATATTATACGTCAAATTGTTCGTGCCATACTGTTTCTGGCTAAGCAGGGGCTTCCTTTTCGAGGTGATAGAGAAGAAGTACGAATCCAGGAAATTTTCTAGCTTTGCTTAAAGATTATGCTGAGACTGATAACATTTTATATAAGCATGTCACCAATCCAATAGCTAGAAATGCAACTTACATATCTCCAAGATCGCAGAACAACATTATTAATGTTATTGGCTTTGATGTGATTCTATCTGTTGCTGAGGTGAAGACTGCCCAATTTTTCTCTGTGCTAGCAGATGAAGTAAGTTGTCACAATATTGAGCATTTGCCCATTTGTTTGCGGTTCGTTGATAGTGGATGTAATATTCGTGAAGAATTTATTGCATTTGTAAAATTAGAGAGGGTTAGGGCAGTTGACATTACTGATGCAATCATAACATCCTTGGACAATCTTGGGTTGTCTTTGAGTAATTTGCGTGGCATGGTGCATCTACAATGAGTGGAACAAAAGCTGGTGTTCAAGCTAGAATACTCGAAAAGCAACCCAAAGCACTTTACACTCACTGTGCCAGTCATTCACTCAATCTGGCTACTGTGAGTTCTTGCTCTGTTCCACCCATCAGAAATTGTATAGATCAAATTAAGAGTCTCGTCCTTTGGATAAAGCATTCTCCCAAAAGAGAAGGGCAATTGTGGCATGAAACACACACTGGTCAAGTCGAATCCCTCTTCTTAATGTCTGCATAATCAGATGGGTTGAGAACATAGATGGTTGGGAGTGCTTCTCCTTAGCTCATCCATTCTTAATCCATGTATGTGAAGTGATGCTTTATGGGAACAATGATTTTCCTCTGTTTAATGATCGGTGGTCACCAGAAGATAAAAAGAATGCACTTGCCCTATGAAAACCTTGGAATCTTTTGAGTTTCTTTACTCAATTGTAACGATCTATCGTTCCTTAATTTACCTGAAAGAAGCAGTTGTTAAAATTCAGGGAGGAAAACAAGATATGGTTTCTGGTGTATCCACAGTCATGCAATGCTGTGAGGAGTTGAAGATAGTTGGAAGATATTGACAGCTATTCCAAGCGTATTTTTGATCACAGCAGTAGAATTGCAGAACAATCTGGCATATCTGTATCAATGCCTCGTATAAGTCAACGGCAGCAACATCGTTCAAACCCACAATTTACATCAGTTGAAGAGTATTTCAAGATACCTATTGCAATTCCATTCCTTGACCATCTAATAACTGATATTTGTTCTAGATTTACAGCTCACAGTAAGCGAGCAGCTTCCCTTCAAGGGCTTTTACCTGCAAACATCAATGCTAATTCTTCTTTCAGTGATATTAAACAGGCAATAGATTTCTACTCTGATGACCTTCCCAATCCAAATATAATCGATGAAGAACTCTGTCGGTGGAAGTCAAAGTGGTTGCTTGTTGCAGAAAAAGATCGTCCTGAAACTTTTAAAGTGACTCTCTAAAGCAGTGTCCTCAATCTCTTCCAAATATCTGTATATTATTGAAGATCTTTGCAACCATCCCTTTGAGCTCTTGTTCATGCGAAAGATCAGCATCAGCTCTCCGACGACTACACAATTATTTAAGGTGTACAAAGACAGAAGAACGTTTAACTGCCTTAGCATTAATACATATGAACTATGAAACCACGATAAGTATAGATAACATTTGCAAGTTTTTTCTGCAGAAGCAACCTCGAAAATTAACTTGCTATTTGACTGACGTAATGATATTATTATTTACCATTTGAGTGATATTGTGATATTGTTTTTTTGTGGTAATGATTATTTATTTGAGGACCAAATTGACTCTCAGAGCACCTAAAATACAGGCCTGAGGAACATACCCCTAGACCCCTGCAACACGATTTATTGAATCACATACCAAATTGTGCACCCCCCTTTTCAAAAGTCTGTGTACGGGCCTGCTCTCAATTCCAAACCACCTCTCCTCCATCCCATACTACTATCCTAGCTTCCACTACATTATAGAGGCTTCATACATTTGTACAAATTTCTCCTCCACTACTGCTTGTCTCATTGTATACCACAAACCATCCCTCCATTCACTATTGTCTAGAAAAGCTGGGTAAGGCGAACCTTTCTCCATTGTTCCAATCTCATCTATACCCCTTAGGACAAACAACTGGTCTGCGCATCTCCTCTTCCTTCTGAAACTGCCCTATACCTCTGTGAAAACTTGTTCCTCGCAAAACTTCCCTAATCTCTTGCCATCAACCTATAAAGACCTTCGCTACACAACTGCCCAATGATACTCTATAATTCCCAATCACTTCTGCATCACTGTCTTTGTAGAGCTCATCCAATCCTCCGGACAGCACTCCCTCCTCAGCACCACGTTCAGCAAATCTACTAATACTTCCACCATCCTCCCCCTCCATACATTATCATCTCATTGAGTATTCCATCTGGTCCTGCAGCTTTTCACTTCTTTAGAATCGTTAAGATATCCACCACTCTCCCCATCTTACTTGTTCACACATACCCATCTAATTGCCATCCTGACCTCTTTCACCGGAACCAGGTATTGTAGACACTCTTCTCCCTCTCTGCCAAGCTGCTCCAAGTGTCTTGCCATCTCCTCTAAAATCTCATCTTCATCCTCTTCTTCTTTCTCATCTGGTCTGACCAAAAAAGCTTAAAAATGGTTCCACGCTGTCTCTTATTCTCTCCTCACTGTCCTTACCCATAATTAGCTCTTGCTTATCAGTAGCTTCACTTTCGTCCTGCTGTCTTCAATTTCCTACATACCCTTTTCCTGTAACTCATGGCTTCCCCTACTTCATCTGACCACCGTCCCTTCAAGTCTTCTTCCCTAAACTTTTCTCTGCCACTGTCAACAGCTTTTCTTTCCATGCATTCCAGATACTATTTGCTACATTGGACCCCTGCTCTTGATCTAACCCCCTCAACTGTTCTTCCCATCCTACAAATACTTCCTCTACTGCCTGCTGGTATCCCATACAGTCTTGCCTACCATCCCCTCTCCATTTCAATCTTATAGTTTCCACTCTCTCCTCCATATGCCCAGTCCTCACATCACACCACCATAGGTTATGATATGAACCAACATCAAATTTCCCAGAGTCTTCAATCGCCACCTTCCCCACGATCAAACTTCTCGAAAACAATCGATAGTCAATTATCGATTTCTTCTCCCCTACCTCCGAGATCCACCTTCCCTCACAGTTCTTCATATTATTCCCTATAACCAGTCCCCCAAGCCACACTAAGTTGAGGAGCCTTCTACCATTGCTATAAGGGAGTGCTTCTTCCACCTGACCTATCGTTGCATTCATATTGCCCATTAGAATCACTTCATATCCTTTCCCTTCAAATATCGCTATATCTAATTGTAGTACCATTTCCGTCTCCTTCTGGGTTTACATAAACAACACCTACCACCACTTATTCCTCTCCATCTACTCCACATTCTACACACATCACCCTCCCTTGATCCATCTGGCATCCGTGACTTCAGTCTCTTATCTACCAATATCCCTATACCATCACTTGCCCGCCTATAGACCTCCCTATTTCTATAATACCATTCATACACAATAAACACACCTCCTCCTGTTTCTGCAGGAAAGTCTCTACCAACCCCAACTTTTTCTGTCTCAGCACTAATTTCAAATCCACTTCCCTCGACCACCAACCCCTACGGTTAACAAACCCCACTCAAAGCCCCTTTCCTCCACCCTCCAGTTTAGCCTCCCTACCCACCCCAACCACATTTGTACAACTCATCTGACTTAGGCCTGGCTGTCCTCCAATGTTTGGGTCTTTCTGTGGGGATGATCATTTACAAAGAGTTAAAATTTACTCTCTCAACTTTTCTAGAGTGAGGCCAAATGAAAGAATAGCCTGTAAAAGGTATGCTAAAGATAAATTTAGCATGTATGGGACAACAGGGATCGTATTTTGTAGGAGGAAGCCACCATCTTAAACCAGAAGAGAAGAGAGAACAAACTGTTAGTGAAGGAGGCATTGCACAACAACATAGCACCATAGTGTGAGTGTTTCAATCCAGTTTTGGGAATGGAAATATCTGCTGTTGTATGGCCACTCTCAAGAGACACTACATTATTTTTATTTCATTGCTAATTCTTATTAGACTACATGTCTTTTTGTTATTGGTTTGGTGTTGTTTAATTGCTTTATGCCACATCGGTTCACGTGAGGGATGCATGTGCCAGTGTGATGTTTGCATCATGTGATGGATAGCTAACCACTCTATATATCTAGCTCTCATGAGTCTTACCACTCTGATGAAGGAATGTCGAGAGATGAACGACATGATTGTAGTCATAGTTATGATGATTCTGTAATTTTCAACAGTAGAGCTTGCATTGCCAGTATGAATAATACTTCAGATAAGAAGAAAGCATCATTCTCATATCATTACTAAAGTGCTCTAACTCTTGAGTTGGGATACCTAGTTTAGTCATGATGATGCAGAAATTATTCAGCTTTCTATGGACAGAGAACTGGTTACATAGTTGGTATATGTAGGAAGGATAACTAGTGAACAGAGATTTAATAATGGAGGCCATACGGAAAACAGTATCAAGAGTGCAAACTATCACTTATATTCTCCTCAGACCGGATGGTCTTATTTTTAGTTCTCTGAAAATTCCGGCAGAGAGCACTGTCTGATGAGCTCACTCTTAGTGTGCTGTGCTCCCATCTTAAAAGGAAGTTGTCTCCAAGTACTCTTAATAAATCTCTCATAGCCATGCTTTATTGTGCAGCTTTCTGTTCCAGAATCTGCACTCCGCATAATGCTTCTGGACATCCTGTCAATTTTGGAGCAGTTCTGAATCTGTAAAGGACATGTAATTCTTGGTCACTGTCCAAGCATTACATCTTCATGAATGACATCAACATTGTTCATATTATTCAGCTAATGCTAAGGCTAGGACAATGCAAGAGCAATGGAATCTATCAGTACATGTTTTTGAACAATAAAAAAAATCTCTCTCTGAATTCTCCATTACCCTCACCCCACTTCAATGCTTCACATTAATTAGTTGGCGAGAGCGAGCCTTCAGTGTGAAGCTGTATGGAACACTTGGTATATACCTTCATGGTGTATCTATTTTTCTATCATCTATATACCTATCTATCTATATTTTAACCTGTCAAAAATATGAATAGGTCAACCTCTTTAAATAATGTGCGCTTATGTAAATTGGGACTAGTTCTGGTAGCGAAGGGAACAATTCGCCCGCTCCAAGCATCAGATTTGAAGCCCTGACTGAACTGCATTGTTTAGTGTTTATGGCATGCATTGTTTAGTGTTTATGGCATGCATGGTTTAGTGTTTATGACATTCATTGTTTAGTGTTTATGACATGCATTGTTTAGTGTTTATTAGTGAATAATACAGTAACTAGCCAATACGTAAGGCGACCCCGTACCGGGCGAACCCTGAACTCATAGATAATTACATTGTGACCCCTTACCAGTTGTAATGTGCATTGTCATGCTCACTTGCTATAATTATTGTGCTGCTGCAAACAAGCTTAAGGCTTTATTCTTTATGCACATTACAACTCGAGTCTGATAGTGGAGGCCCAAAAAGAGTTAGTGGACGCTAGGCTGACGCCTCAGCCCAAGGGAGAAGGCTCCAGGAGAGAAGTTACGGAACTCCAATTAGAGCACACCACCTTGTGATGCCTATCATCAGATGCCCCGTCGAAGGCTGCGACTACAGGACCCCGGACGGAGAGGCAATAGTAGGAGTAGCACTCCTCAATGCCCACACCATCGACCACCAGGCGCCAAGGCAGGCAGCCAGGGCAGAGAAGGTCAAGAGACCGGAGGTGTCATCATCAGGAACCACAGAAGACTGGGTCTACTTTCAGTCAAGATGGGGAGACTACGTCAGAGCCACCAGGCTGACAGGCCCCGACCTGATACTCCAACTGCTCGAATGTTGCGATGAGCAACTAAGAAGATATCTCACCCGAAACGCAGGGGGGACACTCACAGGAGGCACAGAGGAGCGAGTACTGGAGGCCATGAGGGCCCTTGCCGTCCGAGAAGAGAATGTGATGGTCGCCCGAGTCACACTTCACCACATGAAGCAAGACAGAGACGAGCCCGTCAGAGCATTCGCGGCAAGGCTGAAGGGACAAGCTGGAATATGTAAGTATACTAAGGCATGCCCGGGGTGTAACCATGAAGTCTCGTATGCCGAGGCCATACTCACCGACGTGTTGTGTAGAGGTATCGCGGATAGCGAGATACAAGTGGACCTACTGGGGGACGCGAACCAAGACATGACACTAGAGCAGGTTACAAGGTTCGTGGAGGCCAAAGAGGCCGGTAAACGGTCAGCCACAAGACTGGCCGACCCACAGTCGGCAGAAGCGATAGGGAGCTCGTACAGACGACAGAGTAAACCGAACCCCCAAACAACCACGCCCCCCAATCCCAAGGCACCCTACCAGAAAAGGAGGAACTCACCACCCCTGCCACCCAACTCAGAGACATGCTCATATTGTGGCACCAAGGGACATGGAAATAAATCCCCCACCAGGGTGAGAAGACAAGAATGCCCAGCATTTAACACCAAATGTGACAACTGCGGTCGCGAACACCACTCCAGCAGAATGTGTAGGAACAAGGACAACCAACGGGCCCTTACCGGAGGCAACCAACGACCCTCTACCAGAGGCCAATACGAGAATGCCCTATCCGATATGGTCTGTCTAGTGACCTCAACACAGGGATCGACGACAATCGACCACCACACCTACAACAGAGCAACACGCTCGTGGCACAAGAAGCCATCAAGGCCACAACCATACGTCACCCTGACAGTGGAGACCCAGCCAGAGGATTACACCCATCTGGGTCAACAGCTGAAGATCCCCAAAAAGAGTTTCACCACACAAGCCATGGCCGACACAGGCTGCCAGAGCTGCCTGGCTAGCACCGCCACCATGAAGAAACTGGGACTCACATCCAAGAAGCTCCTACCCGTCAGTCTCAGGATGCGCGCTGCCAACAACAGCCAAATCAACATCCGAGGCGCCATTCTCGTCAAGATGACAGAACCACAGGGCAAGAGATCCACCAAGCAGATGATATATATCACTGACCACGTGGACAAGCTCTTCCTGAGTCAGGAAGCCTGCACTGACCTAGGGATCATCCCCACGGGATTCCCCACGACAAAATGTGACACCACAGAGACAGCAGCCGCCTCCGACCAGGACACATCAGTACCACCGGAAGCATCAAAGCACTGCTCGTGCCCACGTCGCACCACCCCACCCCCAAAGCTCAGCAAGTCACCCATACCCACTACGCCAGGAAACAGAAGCAAAATCGAGGCATTCCTCCTTCAGCGGTACAAGGCCAGTACGTTCAATACCTGTGAACACCAACCCCTACCCCTGATGGACGGACCCCCCATGCGGCTCATGATTGATCCAAACGCCACACCAACAGCCCACCACTCTCCCATTCCAGTCCCACTACACTGGCAAGAGGAAGTGAAGGCAGGCCTGGACAGGGACGTGCGCCTGGGAGTGCTGGAGCCAGTACCCGTGGGCGAACCAGTCACCTGGTGCCACAGGATGGTCACATGCGCCAAGAAGAATGGTTCTCTTCGACGCACAATCGACCTCCAGCCCCTAAATGCCCATGCAACCAATCACACCCAGTCACCATTCCATCAAGCCAGAGCCGTACCACAAGACACAAGAAAGACAGTCTTTGACGCATGGAACGGATACCACTCAGTCGCTCTCCATCCTGACGACCGTCACTTCACCACCTTCATCACACCCTGGGGCAGATACAGATACAAGACAGCCCCCCAGGGCTACATCGCTTCCGGCGACGGATACACCCGCCGCTACGACGAGATTGTCTCTCACATACCCCAGAAGACGAAGTGCATTGACGACACACTCCTGTGGTCCTCCACCATCGCCGACAGCTTCATGCAAGCCCAAGAGTGGCTAGACATCTGCGGCAGACACGGCATCACACTCAACCCCAGCAAATTCAGATTTGCGATGGAAACCGTGGAATTTGCAGGCTTCGAGATTACAGACGACAGAGTAAGACCATGCAAGAAGTACACAAAGGCAATCTCTGACTTCCCAACCCCCACATCACTCACAGATGTACGATCGTGGTTCGGTCTGATAAACCAAGTGGCATATGCCTTCAGCATGACAGACATCATGCTACCATTCCGGACACTGCTCAAACCAACAGTGCCCTTTGAGTGGACAGACGCCCTTCAGCAAGCATTCGACAGCTCGAAACTGGCCATCATCGCCGAGATCGAAAATGGAGTCACAATCTACGACAAAACAAAGCCCACATGCCTTGCCACAGACTGGTCCAAGCAAGGAATAGGATACTGGTTGTTCCAGAAACACTGCCAGTGCCCATCCACAGACCTGTTCTGCTGCAAGGAGGGATGGAAAATCACCCTGGTTGGCAGCAGATTTACCCACCCAGCAGAGTCACGCTATGCCCCCATCGAAGGAGAAGCACTGGCAGTAGCAGACGCTCTAGACAAGGCTCGCCACTTTGTCCTGGGCTGCCACGACCTCACCATTGCAGTCGATCATCGCCCACTCTTAAAGATCTTCGGCGACCGCTCGCTAGACATCAGCAACACCCGCCTGAGGAACCTCAAAGAGAAAACACTCAGATACAGATTCAAAATGGTACACATCCCAGGAGTGAAGAACAGAGCCCCTGACACCCTGTCTCGCCACCCCACTGGAGACCCCTCACCAGATAGACTACATCTCCAAGATGACGTCAGCGGAGTCTTGCACATGACTCAGCCTCAGATACGCATCCCAGACCACATACTGGCAGGACCACACAGTGTCCACTCCGAGATCAGCCAAACCACGGATGATTCAGAAACCCTACTACGGGAATCGATGATATCCACCCTGGACACCATATCTACCCTAGACGCCACATCAGTGGTCACATGGGAAGAAGTCCAGACAGCTACCTCTTCGGACCCAAGCATGACCATGCTCCTGGAAGCAGTCGAGGAGGGCCTCCCAGAGTCAAGACTCCAGATGCCCCCTGACATCAGGCAGTTTCACAATATCAAACAACATCTATACTCGGTCGATGGTGTAATCATTTACAAAGACCGTATAGTAATCCCACCCACCCTCAGACAGACATGTCTAAAGTCGCTACATGCTGCCCACCAGGGCACATCTACAATGATAGCCAAAGCTGAATCGTCGATTTTCTGGCCAGGCATTACCAAAGACATCCACCAGCAAAGAGCCACTTGCTCCACTTGCAACCGCATGTCGCCATCACAGCCAGCACAGCCACCGACCCCCCCAACTCAACCAGAATACCCGTTCCAATGCGTGTGCTCAGATTACTTCCACTACAAAGGACATGCATACCTGGTAATCGTAGACAGATACTCGAACTGGCCCATCGTTGAAAGAGCGATCAACGGGTCAAAAGGACTCATTGACATCCTCAGAAGCACATTTGCCACCTATGGCATCCCAGACGAGCTGGCTTCAGACGGGGGCCCAGAATTCATTGCCCACGACACTCAACGATTCCTGCAAGACTGGAGAGTTCATCACCGCCTCAGCTCAGTGGCATTTCCACACAGCAATTGCAGAGCAGAAGTAGCAGTCAAGACGGTGAAACGCCTCATATCCAACAACATAAAGACAGATGGCAGCCTCAACATAGACTCCTTCCAACGAGCCATGCTGCAGTACAGGAACTCACCCGACCCCGCCACCAAAGAGTCACCGGCATCCTGCTTGTTCGGCCACCAGACGAAAGACCTCATACCAATACTACGTGGCAAATACCTCCCACACAGAACGTGGCAGGAAAGCCAATCTCTGCGTGAACTGGCACTCCGCCAAAGAAACAGCCTGGCACAAGAACGCTGGTCAGAACATACCAAGACCCTCACCCCACTCAAAGTAGGTGACAGGGTCAGACTACAAAATCAGACGGGGAATTTCCCAAACAAATGGGACAGAACGGGAACGGTGATAGAGGTGAAGCAGTTTCACCAGTATCGAATCAGAGTAGACGGAGCAGGGCGGGTCACCCTCAGGAACAGACAATTCCCGAGACGTTTCACCCCGGTAAACCCTCCGCCCACCAGAAGATCCATACTGGACGACATGGCCACCATCCCCAGGCCACTCCCAACACCTCCCGTCACCACCACCAACATGCATTGTTTAGTGTTGATGACAAGCATTGTTTAGTCTTTATGACATGCATTGTTTAGTGTTTATGACATGCATTGTTTAGTGTTTATGACATGCATTGTTTAGTGTTTATGGCAGAATTGTTTAGTGTTTATGACATGCATTGTTTAGTGTTTATGGCAGCATTGTTTAGTGTTTATGGCATGCATTGTTTAGTGTTTATGACGTTTAGTGTTTATGACATGCATTGTTTGGTGTTTATAGCATGTATTGTTTAGTGTTTATGACCTGCATTGTTTAGACATGAATTGTTTAATGTTAATGGAAATGGCATGCATTGTTTAGTGTTTAAATCATGCAGGGTAAACGAGATGGACAGAGTTAAACTAATATGGGAGTTGCTAGCTAGGCCATGTCTTGAACATGCATATGAAGTATGGTGGGCAGGAAGACAGCCTGCAAGAATTTGGAATACAAGAGATCCTTGACAGTAAACTAGAAGGAGCTCGTAATACAGTAGCAGGATGGTGTAGTAAGAGGCGACCTGGGCTGAAGGAGGCTGGAGCACAGAAGCAAAGAAAAGAAAGTATTATTTGGATTGAAGTTGCAGAGAATTAGTGAAGATAGGCTAGTGAAAAAAGTTGTGACACTTTGAGTGATCCAGTTCAGTGGGCAGATTTATCTGAGCTGAAAAGAATGTTTTTGGAGGGGGCGGGGGGGGGGGCATTCCTTTTTTGTCCACTCAGTGTATAGACCCACATTTTCCTTTCATGGGGTGGAGGTGGTGCTCTCTTCAGAAGCGGTTCGGCAGGGTGACCTGTTGGGGCCCCTCCTCTTTTGCCATTTATCCAACAATTTCTGTTAAAACCTGAGGTCTGAGTTCTCTATTTTTCTATCTTGATGATGGGACTCTTGGAGGTAACCATGAAGATGTAATTCATGATCTCTGGAACATTGAGATTGAAGCAGGTGCTCTGGGCCTTGTGATGAACAGAGACAAGACTGAAGTAATCTGAATGGATCCTACCTCGAGAGGGATTATCCTTGTTGCTCTTTGTAGAGTTAACATCATTAACCCAGAGAATGCCATCCTTGGACTCTCCTATTGGAAGTTTACCATCAGTGGAGAGATGCTGCAGTTGATGGGTGATAGACTTTGTCATTTGCATTCACATGATGCTATCACATTGTTGGCATCACTCATTTGCACTACCTACGATGATGCACATTTTCTGTTCTGCTCCCTGTTTCTCTTCCGGTGATCTCCCGGTCACCTTCTCAAGTTGATCCTAAGCAATATCGTCATCATGGATTTTCAGAATAATGACTCTTCTTGGCTACAGGCCACCCTCCCAGTGAATCATGGGGGAATTGGAATTAGGAGTGCAGTTCATCTTGCTCCCTCTGCCTTTTTAGCTTCTGCTGATCGATCATCCAATCTCATTCAGCATATCCTCCCCTCTTGGTTTGGTGCAGTTCAGTACTGTGAGATTGGGGTTGCTCTCTCATTCTGGGGTGACTGACTTGGCCAGTCTCCTCCAGTGCAGCCTGCTTCCAAACAGAAGTCGTAGGACATCAATCACTCTGGCAAAGGTAGAGTTCCTCACCAAATATTAGTGATCCCAAGACCAGAGCTTTTCTCCTGGCAGTGCTAGCTTGTGAGTCACAGCTGAATACCCTGCCGATCTCTCCTTGCTTGGTCTCCGAATGAGTGATGATGCAGTCCGCATAGCTGTTGGGTTAGTCCTTTGAAAGCACCCCTGTACCAGCCACACTCCGTCACTGTACAGCAGATATTGACCTGTTTGGAACTCATGGGTTGAGCAGCAGACACAGCCAGGGATGGCTTTCTCACCATGGCACTTTAAACAATATCATCCACGATTCATTAACTTCTACAAATGTTCCTTCCTGGCTGAAGTCCTCAGGACTACTTAGATGAAAAGAGACCTGATGGTATTCCATCCTTCCTTGTCAAGTGGTAGACTCTTGCTATGGAATTCCAATTGTGGCGATAACTTTGCCCCATCCAACATTGTGGCTACTGCCACTGAAGCTGGTAGCAACCAAGGTGGAGAGTTTGAAGAATGTCAATGTAAGCCCTCTTGTATTCTGCATACAGTTTTGTACCTGTAGCAATAGACATGTTGACCTTTTGGGCCTCAAACAGAGGCCTTCTTCGGGGAGTTCGGGTGCCACCTGAGGTCAGCAACTTCTGTTGAGAACTAACATCAAGATCTAATTCAGAGGATTTCTGTGGCAGTGGAATGTGGGAAAGCTGCTTCAGGGTTGGTGGCTTTGCCTTTTGTTACCCAGTCAGGGTGTGGTAAATTAACTTTTATGTGATGTTTTGTCTAGTTACTGCATTAGTTATGTATTCTATTTATATATTTTTGTTTTTATAACAACAACAATAATGATTAGTATAGACCATAATTCACGACCAATTCATTGAAAGACCCTTTACCATTTCAACTCATACACCAAAATTGTGTGTAAAGGGTCCTCAATGTTGTGCTATATCTTCCCCCACCCACTTATTTTTATAAATATTTTTTCTCTTGTAATATTAAGAATTATTCAATTCTTAAGCAACATTCTTTACTCTGATTTTTTTAAAAGGAATATATCATTTTAAATGGTAATATATATGGACAGCAATATCGATGATGAGTCCTCCAAGTCTATCCTACAAACACTCAAACACATAGAACCTTCTTTCTAGACAAGCCGGACTTCTCAAGGTAAAAGTTCATATTGTCTCCTGCACATCACACAAAAACAAAAGAGAAAGGAAAAGGTGAACAGCAGCCGAGAGGGGGAGAGATTCCGGAGGTTCAGATATGGCCATGTCTGGCATATATAGAAGTGCCCCTGCACTGGGAGGCCAGGAGTGGGAGGAGAGAGGGGAAAGGAGGAAGGATTGAGAAATGGACAGGGAGAGTGTTGATTAAGGGAGGGAAGAAGAGGGAAAGTGAAGAAGTAGAATAAGCAACTCTTTATACCATCATCATCAACAACAACTATGTATGTGTCTTGCATGAGACCAAGTCAAGTAAGGCACGAGCAAGCAAACTCTATGAGCTCCTACTACTAGAAATGGCTTTGCTGTTCTAGGCCTAAAGGAATGCATGAGACCAAGTCAAGTAAGGCACGAGCAAGCAAACTCTATGAGCACCTACTACTAGAAATGGCTTTGGTGTTCTAGGGCTAAAGGAATGCATGAGACCAAGTCAAGTAAGGCACGAGCAAGCAAACTCTATGAGCACCTACTACTAGAAATGGCTTTGCTGTTCTAGGGCTAAAAGAATGAATGAGACCAAGTCAAGTAAGGCAGCTCATGTTGGCCACTTCCCAAGACTTGCTCATGTGTGTCCAACATGTCCATACATACACAACCATAAGGGACACTTTTAGCATCATGGCACATTGCATTCCTGTCTTAGCACTAATGCACACACACACACACACAGACACACACACAACAACAACAACTCATCTCAATTCTGTATGTGGAATTTATGGCTGCCTTACTTTGCTCATTCTTCCTGTCTCAGTCAACAGCCCTGAAGGTGAAGAAGGTCTGAAGTGTGTCTGTGGAGCATGATATGATGGACTTCCTGCCTCAGTCGATCTGAAGTGTCTGTGAAGCATATGATGGACTTCCTGCCTCAGCCAAGACTCCTGAAGGTGAAGAAAGTCTGAAGTGGGTCTGTGGAGGATAATATGGTGGGCTTCTGGCCTCAGCAAAGATTCCTCAAGGCAAAGAAGATCTGGAGTGTATCTGAGGAGCATATGATGGTCTTCCTGCCTCAGCTGAGACCCCTGAAGTTGAAGAAGGTCTGATGTGGGTCTGTGGAGCATGATATGTTGCTTCATGAGGTCAACGGATGTGAACTGGTACCCATCAATCAGTTTAACTTAGAGGCCTCAGGCTATTTAGAGTGAGCCCCACCAAGATGGCTGCTAGATCATCTTTACTTGCTATAAGGTATTATTTATCACATTCTAGGAGAGTGGTTGCTGGTTCAATTTTCCAGGAGCAATCCAAATAGGGCCAAAAAAAAGTAGTTATCCAGTGAGCAGCTGTCTGTAGACCTGTCTGGAGCAACTGTTCACTGTAAACAGCTGTCTGTAGCAATTAACCCACTGAGTGAGCAGCTGTTTGTAGACCTGTTTGGGGCAGATATCTGTAGACCTATCTGGAGCAGCTGTCCAGTGAGGGTAGGCTCTAACAGAGAGAGACAGAGTGGATGAATCCCATGTGATGGTCGGCTCTAACAGAGAGAGAGTGGGTGAATACCATGTGAGGGAAGGCTCTAACAGAGACAGAGAGTGGGTGAGACTCATGTGAGGGTAGGTTTTAACGGCGAGTTGGTGAACCCCATGTGGGGGTATGTTCTAACTGAGAGAGAGTGGGTGAACCCCATGTCAGACAGGGTAGGCTCTAATAGAGAGAAAGAGAGTGGATGAACCTCATGTGAGGGTAGTCGACCAAGTGGAGTGCAGCTACTTGGACACTGAAATGATAGGTAGCCGGGACGGAGCCTCACACGAGTGAAAGTCCAGCACATGGCATGATATCTGGTCTTAGATGGACTGCATTCTTTGAGGCATTTATTTCATTTTCACGCCAACTTTCTGTTTTACGTGCCATCATCGGTGGGGGAACTCCCTATTACACACCTTAGCGGCTCCCCACGTAGGGGGATGTTATTATTGTGGCCATGGCTGGTGCTGATGGCTCTAGAGGGTTCAGGGACAACGATAGCCCCACAGAAAACAGACAGCACTGTGAGGGACAGCTAATAACTTACACACTTCACATCTTGGCATGCCCCCTCACCCGTGGCGGGGGCAACGACCGATATAGCATGGCCAAACCCAGCTGCTGGCTCCTGACTCCATCCTGTTATGGGGGAGGGGATCTGAGGTGCGGCGAAACTGGGCAAACACTTGCTTCGATGTCCTGCGCAGATACACAGAGTCATCTATGCATGTTCTCCCGGAACCAAACTAGTCTTGGCATGTATGAGCTCAAGATTCAAAAAGTTGTGTGCACAATTCCCCAGACCTCCAGTAGTCACCTGCACTGCTGCTCGCCTGGAGTTAGAGGACATCAAATGGCGTGCACTGTCCCGTCCAATTGGGGATAACCCGATACCATCAACTTCCCCGCTTTCAGTCAGTTAGGAGCATGCTTCTGCAAGACTGACAACCACAACAGACTGATGGCATTCCACACTGTGCTAGCGGTATAAGCCCTGACATCAGGCAACCACTTCACAAAGTTCCGGAACTTTGAGACAACCCATGTTGATGACAGCTCCTTCACAGCTGCCCACAAACTTGCCACAGCTTCTCGTGGCCGAGTGAGATTTACGATCAATTCAGATGTCTCAATAAAACTCTCCTTAGACGATTTCTGTGGAGTGTGGAGGCTCTTGGTGTGTGGGTAAGTTGGAGGGTCACATGTGCTCAGGAGGATTGCTCTGTTTGTTCTCAGCCTTGATGGCATTTGCAGGAAACTATGCAGAGGCCGTTCAGTGTGGGAAACCCAGTCTTCCTGTCCTCCTGTGAAATATCCACTTATGCTTCCATGTGGTGCCATTTCCTCAGCCCCAATTAGTAACTTTTAGTTAATTATTTACAAACTTTTCACTAACAAGATGTAAAAGTAAGAAGCTCAGAGTCGCAGGAAGCACCTGCTTCTA
Organism: Cladorhizidae sp. MBARI D1340-BT2; assembly: GCA_028752905.1. Lineage (NCBI taxonomy): Eukaryota > Metazoa > Porifera > Demospongiae > Poecilosclerida > Cladorhizidae > Cladorhizidae sp. MBARI D1340-BT2. The sequence goes on from JAQNBH010000004.1 coordinate 44,737,449, forward strand.
GCCATGTGTGCCCCTCCCTGCCTACAACCTCTTCGAGTAATAATCTTCAATTAGATCAGGATCATACAACTTTTCTATTAGACCTCTTTCAGTCACTAGATTAATAAAAGTGTCAGCAGATTGTGTGTTAGCACACTTGAGAAGATCATCAACTTCTTCTCGGATCCTCCTCATTAGAGTTTGTTGGCTTGACCTCTCATGTATTATTACTCTCTCCAGTGAAGTGCTGTCAGGAATTCCAATCATGACATCATAACAGTACTGGGGGAATGATGTCTCTGTGTGTTTATCATTATATATTATTAATTTTTGTAGTGCTCTATTTCTCTCCATTAGGCCTAATACATGTGCTGGTGTAAGACAATCATATGCCACCAAACATGCCAGTTTATTTACATTAGTATTGGTACAAGTGGCAGGCAGCTCAAGGATGGGGTGATCATCTCCACGATAAACGAAAGTAATTCTTTGTAATATTGAGGGAGCAAATATAATCTTCAACACTTCAATACATTCAACGTGTAGGTCAGTGTCAATTGCCAATTCCAATTCCACAAGCTTCCCAGAGGATGATGGATCTATCAGTCGGTGAAGGGCATAGCAGTAATCATGGAGGGACTCTTCACTTTCTAGTTCAGGTAGTACTAATACTTTCACATTGCTGGACTTAAGCTTGTCAAACAAACGACTAACACTAAGGTTGTTGTCACTTTCTAATTCCATTCCAAGGTCTAGTTTTTCCAGCCCGTGCATGACAGAAACGGCGTCAGATAGCATGTCAACAACCCAAGGCCATGAAGTACACATCAGCCAAGGCACACCAGATAATGGTGCACTCATGAAGTGGTTAGCAGCAAATTGCTCATCCTCCTCATACAAATGGATGTTCATCTTTCTTATATGACCACTATGTGGTGATTTCCTTGAATTAAACCCCCAGACAAAACTATCTAGTGCTCTAGTGTCAAATGTGGTAATTTCCTCCCACGATGCTTCAGAATTAGAAATGCAGTAACCAAGTGCATATGCAAGCAAAGGTTCACTGATCAAACCCTTCATCCTGCATTCTCCTCCAAACAGTCGTGCATAGTCAGCAGTACATTGAGCTTCATAAAGACACAGAATTAAGTCTTCAGTTAAATCTAGTGGATCAAATTCTGGCACAGATTTGGTCAGACCAGCGACAAACCTCTGCACTATGTTCCAGTGGCTGTCATCTTCCTGCTGCTCTGCAATGTTCTGTTTATCTTCATCATTAGTGAGCTGAGAGATGTGGTAGGCAGCAAGGAATTCTTGGACTGTTAGGTGAAGGAAGTTGTAGGAACTTCCACCACCCACACACAGTGAAGTTTCTTCGTCAAGTAAACCAAAATGCTTTACGTTCTTCAAGTTATAGAAAATGAACTTCTGCTCAGCAATACCTTCATAAGCTATTTTACATAAGTTAAGAAACTCTCGATGTCCATCTCCAGGAAGACTTTTGAAATCTTCCATAGTAATCACTCGTTGATCTGCATCAAGGTGTCTTTTTATGTTAGTGAGGCACAGCTTTATATAGAGCCCAGTCATGGTACTTGGCATGGATTGACAGCCTGTTGATAGTTCCTTGTACATGTGCACCACAATGGCAGCATTTAAAGGAACATACATCAGGCTGTTGATGGCTGGGTTTTTAGAGGCCGAGATATAGGCACGAAACCCACTCAAAGCTTTAGGATCTTTAAACACACTACCAGCATACTCTTCCACTCCCTCCTGTGTGAAACCAAGAACTTGGATACGTCTGTTAAAGACAGAAGTCGAGTTATTGAGGAGTGTGGAAGTGGCGGAAGGTCTGCTGGTAACGAGAATTGTGCTCCGAGGAAATATGTCAAGAGAAATGAGCTTGTCGATAAGAAAGCCTTGACGCTGAAGACTTACAGGCAACTCGTCAAAGCCATCGAGGATGAATAGCACTCCCTTTCCATGGACCTTTCCAATCTCTTTTGCTACATCCTCTTTGCCACTAAAAAGGCCAGCTTCAGTCTCGATGTTTTGGACGGCTTGGTCCTTCAATCTTAACAGCACAACTAAAGAGAATTTCTTCATAGAGTCATGTTTCCCCCAATTCCGACAGAGCTCCCAGGATAGCGTGCTCTTCCCTATCCCAGGAGCTCCTTCCACTAAGACTTGTCTAGATGTTTCATCTACCAGCTCTAGAACATATTCCATTGTGACTTCTTGTCGACCTTTCAAAAGTGTTTTTAAATCCCTTTTCATTATCATATGTATGGACTCCTCACGCATGTGATCATGGCTTGTAAGGACGAGCTTTATGAACTTCTTGCTAGGGGTCGGAGGCCACTTTTTATCATCGTTGATCAGAGCACTCTCATAAATGCTCTTGAGATGTTCAGCATAATGAGATATGGCAGAGGAGATGGTGGAAGAGTTTGAGGAGGACGCTGACGTAGCGATGAGGGCTGAGGGGAAATGATCAGGTATTTATAAATACAGTCCTGAAGTGATGACATCATTGAAATATATATACAGTGCAACCTCCTTATCTGACTAATCTGAATCCAATGGAGATTGGCAATTACATACTTGCCCGTTCCAAGTGGTTTCCTACCAACTCATACGGTGCCCACCCTAACAGCTCCTGTGGTGTGTGCTCTACCAACTCATACAGTGCCCCCCAAACAGCTCCTGTGGTGTGTGCTCTACCAACTCATACAGTGCCCTCCCAAACAGCTCCTGTGGTGTGTGCTCTACCAACTCATACAGTGCCCCCCAAACAGCTCCTGTGGTGTGTGCTCTACCAACTCATACAGTGCCCCCCCAAACAGCTCCTGTGGTGTGTGCTCTACCAACTCATACAGTGATCCCCAAACAGCTCCTGTGGTGTGTCCTCTACCAACTCATACAGTGCCCCCCCAAACAGCTCCTGTGGTGTGTGATCTACCAACTCATGCAGTGCCCCCCCAAACAGCTCCTGTGGTGTGTGCTCTACCAACTCATGCAGTGCCCCCCCAAACAGCTCCTGTGGTGTGTGCTCTACCAACTCATACAGTGCCCCCCCAAATAGCTCCTGTGGTATGTGCTCTACCAACTCATACAGTGCCCCCCCAAACAGCTCCTGTGGTGTGTGCACAAGTTCGCAGAGTGGCCACCCACTCTGGGAATTCTGCTAGTGTCTGCCATGCCAGTGTTTACAACCCCAACATAGCTTGTTGGGCAGGGTTGCATGTAGGGTGGGGGGGCTGATCCTTTACCCCCCTTGAGATCTAGGGATATTGTATTATTGTATAATGTTGTTAAATATGTGCCCCCCACATATCGCATGTTTACAAAATACTATACTTTTGCCCCCTTTCAACTCAATCCTAAATGCAGCCCTGTTGAGGTAGGCTTGTTGTCAACATGGAGCTACATAACTAGGCCAACACTCAACACTCTATATAGACCACACTTGTAATAGTCACTATCACATACAGTACTTATGAGTTTTAGAAACACTCCAGTTCCATACTGATTGAGTTTGTGAGCACCTGCAATAGCAAGGCCACAATGGAGCCAGGCACATAATGAAGTTTGTTTTTAAAGTAACTTTTTGCTTATAGGGAAATATAACTCCTGAATATTTCGTGACAATGAATTTTATAGTGACAAAATTTCAGTTGTTCTGGTTGCCCACAGAAATAAATGCATGCAAAAATGACATGTTCATTCCTTCTTATCCAACACCATCAACTACTTCACGAGAAGCACGAGGTTCAAGAGATGGACGTGTTTGAGAGAACCCGCTGATTCATGGTTGTCATGTCGACTATCACATCTGGTGGCAGCCATTGGAGAGTAGCTAGCACGTGAGCATATAATGTCAATGACAGGTATGCAGTAGCAGTCAAGAAAGACAGCGCTATTCTTCCAGGTCTTCTTCAACCTCTCCATTAACTAATGCTCTAGCAGGTGAGGGAAGCCATGTTGATAGTGGGGCCTTTGGGATCGGGCAGTCCATTTTTAGGCTTAAATGTTTGTGAAGAACAATAGCAACTATGGCTCTGACAGATGGCAAGCTAGAGCAGACAGTGGTTAGCTATATACCTGTAATACGGGATACACGGACGTGTGTGTGTGCTCTTGCCGTATTTTATCTAATTACTCCGATGTTCTAATTATTCATTCTCATAAATATTTCAAGAGATATTTTTTGTGGTTGACTCCGCCCACAAAAACAAATAAACAACCAAAAAAATAATGAATTGTGAATGTGCATTATTTAGAATTTTCATTCTTTGTTTTTGTTTCTGTCTCCGCATGCTCGTCATGATTGCCCGTCTTCATCGAGTTTGAGCTTCGCCACTCTCCTCTTAACACACAGGCCCACTCTTGGTTGGAACTTTCATGGGAGTTGCAGTCAGCTCAAAAAGTTAATAATAAGGTATGGTGTGAAATTTCACTGAGGGGGCAGATGTCAGGCCTCAGCCCTGCAAAGATCAAACTATAAATAGAATTTATAAATAGAGCTAGAACTCATGACCTCAGACTATCAACACATAGGACAATCATGACATCATCTCACACTCTTAGATAAGTCCTGTAGGGACATCCAGTAATTCTACTACTCTCACACTGTTATCAACACCATAAGCTGTGAAAGTCTGGCTGCAAGGGTATTTAAACCCCTCTGCAGTCCAGGCTTGGGCAGTCTCGTCCTCTCTTGATATTCTTCTACTCGACTGTTGTTTTAATATAAGCTACTTAAGATCTAAAACTCTTTTGAAAAGCTTGGGGTTTAGCTAGAATAAGTTAGGTGGCTCTGGTGGCAGTGAATTACCAAAGTTGGTATCTGTTAGGCTCTTGTGGTTGGAGACACTTAAGGGGGTGCTAGGGGTACTTAAAAAAAAAAGTTAACCTCAAATACAACTGATCATAACTTTTTTGTTTCTACTCCTATGAACATAATTTTGCTATCAAAAGATAGCCCACTTGTCATGCTTTCAAATGATATGCATATCATATACTTTCTTTTTGTCCTCCTTCAAAGTAACTCAAAGAAGCAAGCACCATTGAAGAAGATGCCGCCCACTCACCACCCTTACTAGTATTTTGTATTGGCTTGTAATTGCTTCAGTGGCTAGAGCATGCATAGTGCTACAAATTGAATGGTTTAGAATCTTTTTTTTAAAAATCCACTAGTTATGGCGAGTACAAATGTAAAATTTTACCTTAGATCATCATTAGATCATCAATAACTTCACAAAAGAGGCAATGAATTTTTTTTGAAACCATTCAATTTGTAGAGTAAAGACAGAGCTACATAATGGTATAAAATGTTAGACATAAAAAATTTATTCGAATGAGCTATTGTGGGCGGGAGGCAAGGAGTCAACATTTTTGACCAAAAAAAGTTATGGCAATGTAAACATTGAAGTTTGGGTTTTGCACTGACAGGGGAGACAGCTGCATTCTCCCCCCCCCTTTTTAACTTGTGTTTACAACTTTAGAGCTCCGTAGATTCTGCAAACTTCATTGTATGGACTTGATATATAGCTCAAAAGATAGGTCTCTCTGTGTGCTCTCTTTTGATACTAAAATATGTTTCATAGGATAACTATAGGCAAGTTACTAGAGCCTAAAGAGGAGGGACCTCAAAAACCTGCATCCCAAAGTCCCCATCCAGAATAACTCCAGATTGCTAAGTGCCAAAAAATTGAAATTGGTGCGAGTGGCTCCCGCCTCTATGCAAACACCTTTTTGATTAGGCGTTAAAAATTTATTACCGGGTCAAGCGTGTGGGTGGAAAATTGAAGGTGTTGCTTTTACAACGCCTTCAATTTTCTACCCGCTCGCTTGACCAGGTAATAAATTTTTAACGCCTAATCAAAAAGGTGATTGCATAGAGGCGGGCTTCCTCTAGCCACTCGTACCATTTTTATTTTTTTGGCACTTAGCAATCTGGAGTTATCTTGGCAGAGGTTGAGGCATTCTAGCTTTTGAGGTCACTCCGCTTTAGAGTCTAGTAACTTGCCTATAGTTATACCTATGAAACATATTTTAGTATCAAAAGAGAGCACACAGAGAGACCTATCTTTTGAGCTATATATCAAGTCCATACCATGAAGTTTACAGAATCTATGGAGCTCTAAAGTGGTAACCATAAGAAAAAAAGAAAAAAAGGGGGGAAATGCCATTGTCCCCACTGAATTCAGGTAGGCTTCTTGATCGCCTTCCTGGGGGGATGGTGTGTGCAAAAGCCACTGTAAGTCCAGAATAGAGCATCCAAATCTTCTGTAACTTGGAATCCACCTTTCCAGTATGTTGAAGCATAGTTGGGTGAGATTAAAAAATTGTAATAAATTTAAAAAATTAAATTTAAATCCAACCCCTAGCCCCCCCTTAACAGCACAGACTTCAAGTATGTGCTGGATTTGTGAATAATAAGTATGTTTGAAACTTCACTCGGTGGGCAGAGGCTTTTAGCTTGTGCTAAGCTTGTAGATGACAAGTTCGAAGGTCTAGCTTGAGCCAGGCTTGGTGGCTTACCTTAGCTGAAATTAAAGGGGCCATCGCAAATCATCACATGCTTATTAAGTGTCTACCTTGAAAACTATATACATGTACTACAAATTTTGTCAATTGAAGAACTTCCTTTGATAATCCCTAGCAGCCAAAATTTGCAGCTGCTGCTTGACCCAATAAGTTTCCATCTCCACCCCAACACAATGCACACCATCAACTCATGGTGAGTTAGAAGACACAAGGCTGGGGGAAATGAATCACTTCTTCTCCTCTCCAGAACTGGGTCACACTCTATGATGTACTCACCATGTGTGCATGCCAGTCATTGTGCACTCACCATGTGTGCATGCCAGTCATTGTGCACTCACCATGTGTGCATGCCAGTCATTGTGCACTCACCATGTGTGCATGCCAGTCAATGTGCACTCACCATGTGTGCATGTCAGTCATTGTGCACTCACCATGTGTGCATGCCAGTCATTGTGCACTCATCATGTGTGCATGCATGTCATTGTGCACTCACCATGTGTGCATGCCAGTCAATGTGCACTCACCATGTGTGCATGCCAGTCATTGTGCACTCACCATGTGTGCATGCCAGTCATTGTGCACTCACCATGTGTGCATGCCAGTCATTGTGCACTCACCATGTGTGCATGCCAGTCATTGTGCACTCACCATGTGTGCATGCCAGTCATTGTGCACTCACCATGTGTGCATGCCAGTCATTGTGCACTCACCATGTGTGCATGCCAGTCAATGTGCACTCACCATGTGTGCATGTCAGTCATTGTGCACTCACCATGTGTGCATGCCAGTCATTGTGCACTCACCATGTGTGCATGCATGTCATTGTGCACTCACCATGTGTGCATGCCAGTCAATGTGCACTCACCATGTGTGCATGCCAGTCATTGTGCACTCACCATGTGTGCATGCCAGTCATTGTGCACTCACCATGTGTGCATGTCAGTCATTGTGCACTCACCATGTGTGCATGCCAGTCATTGTGCACTCACCATGTGTGCATGTCAGTCATTGTGCACTCACCATGTGTGCATGCCAGTCATTGTGCACTCACCATGTGTGCATGCATGTCATTGTGCACTCACCATGTGTGCATGCCAGTCATTGTGCACTCACCATGTGTGCATGCCAGTCATTGTGCACTCACCATGTGTGCATGCCAGTCATTGTGCACTCAACATGTGTGCATGCCAGTCATTGCACTCACCATATGTGCATGCCAGTCATTGCACTCACCATATGTGCGTGCCAGTCATTGTGCACTCACCATGTGTGCAAGACAGTCATTGTGCACTCACCATGTGTGCAAGCATGTCATTTGGCATGTGCACGTACAAAAGTCATGCTGATGTAAAACTGATGTCAATATTGTCACGTGATCTGCAGTTATTTTTAGCGCAGATTAGCAGGTTCTTTGCTGACTTTTCTCTGCAGTGAAGTTGTATGGATATGGACTGGAATGTTTGTAGGACTGCTACAGGAATACGTGACCAGATAATTATTTGTTTCTAGCAAGATCATTAGCACCTACTAGGATCCTAAAGATGATGTCCTGAAAGTTTTGAAACTGCTTTGTAAAAGTGCATGACCATCGGCACCTCCCGCCATGTCGAGGCCTTCCCTGGCCTTGCCTGAGAGCACTGGCTCTTGAGAGCACTGGCTGTGAGGTCTGTACAAGTCATTCTTGTACCTCAAGGCTACTTGAAAAAGACAGCACAGCAGCTGAAGAAAAAGCTCCTAATAAATCCACTCAAAACATGCACAGGAAAAATCCATTCACGAAGGGTAAGTGCATGGACCTAGCTGATAGTAAAGGCGTGTCCACACTGCACCTAAACGGATGTGCATTAATGCATGTTAGGTCCTACGGGGTAAACTCTTCAAGTCGATGCGCGTACATCGCATCCACACTAGCAGCAAAATAAACCATACGAAGCTAAAATAATCAGTCTACCAAAGACAGTCAAAATCATACACTGTAGCTGTAGTTGAGATGGAGTTTATTTTGCGTCCTTTTATTGCTGATCAGCTACCTACAGATGTGCAGGAAACATGTTCTGCAGAGAACAAAGAGGAGAGAGCTGAGGGAAAGGCAGAACCAATGAAGGTTGCGAATGCATGAACTTCAGAAGTGCAGATGCAAGGCATATAAACATAGCAACAGTTCTCTAATGTAGTTGGTCCAGCTATGTAGCTAGTTTGGCCGCAGGGCACAGATAGTGTACAGTTACCTCCAGTATCTAACTGCAGCATCAGGAAGACATGAGCGAATGAAATTCTTTTTCAACGCACACTCGAGTAGTTATTTGAATGCTTCAACTCAAACCACCTACCAAAGTTGACCAGAATAATGAGCATTATGTAAATTCAAATTAAATGTGGACATAAACAATGCATTAATGCACATCCACTTGTGCAGTTTGAACAGCCTTAATGGCTTATTTGGACTAGAACTAGTGCCTAGTCATGTTATATTTTGATCATACCAACTAAACTGTCTACAGCTACATGGCTATAGACAGTATGTGTGGGCACTCAAGTACTCAGCACCCATGGCTGTGTGCAGTATGTGTGGGCCCTCAAATACTCAGCACCCATGGCTGTGTGCAGTATGTGTGGGCACTCAAGTATTCAGCACCCATAGCTGTGTGCAGTATGTGTGGACCATCAAGTACTCAGCACCCATGGCTATGTGCTGTATGTGTGGGCCATCAAGTACTCAGCACCCATGGCTGTGTGCAGTATGTGTGGGCCATCAAGTACTCAGCACCCATGGCTGTGTGCCGTATATATGTGGGCCCTCAAGTATTCAGCACCCATAGCTGTGTGCAGTATGTGTGGACCATCAAGTACTCAGCACCCATGGCTATGTGCTGTATGTGTGGGCCATCAAGTACTCAGCACCCATGGCTGTGTGCAGTATGTGTGGGCCCTCAAGTACTCAGCACCCATGGCTGTGTGCAGTATGTGTGGACCATCAAGTACTCAGCACCAATGGCTGTGTGCAGTATGTGTGGGCCATCAAGTACGCACTAATATATGTCCCCATCCTAATCCTACACTTCTGGAAACAGCTCACACAGTCGGTGCTTACATGTACTGCCAAGCTAGTTGGTGTGTAGTCCTACCTGTACTGTCATGCTAGTTGGTGTGTAGTCCTACCTGTACTGCCATGCTAGTTGGTGTGTAGTCCTACCTGTACTGCCATGCTAGTTGGTTCGTAGTCCTGCCTGTACATACTGCCATGCTAGTTGGTGTGAAGTCCTACCTGTACTGCCGTGCTAGTTGGTGTGTAGTCCATGCACTGGCCTACACTTCCACGCACTGGCCAACACTACCATGTACTTGCCAACACTACCATGCACTAGCCTACACTACCATGCACTAGCCTACACTACCATGCACTAGCCTACACTACCATGCACTAGCCTACACTACCATACACTAGGCAACACTACCATGCACTGGCCTACAAAACAAGAAAATAGAAAGACCTCCCAACTTTGCTGAACCAGATTTCATGGCTAACCTTGAAGCGATAGAGAAGGTTCAAGATGTTGAGGTTGGTTACCATAGGGAGATGCTGGGGCTGGTAAACTATGTTGGGAGCCAGAAGTGGAGGTTTTTCGAGGAGGCGGCTGATGGTCACCTGATACACACACAACACATAGGATATACAATGACTGCATAGTTCAGTGTAATAGCACACCTGCCTCTGGCATAATACAAGCCTCATGCCTATTAAAAGCACACTAGTGTGTGTGTGTGTGTGTGTGTGTGAGTGTGTGTGTGTGTGTGTATGAGAGAGAGTGAAGTGGAGTTGATGGACCTACATGCACCTAACATTTCTACAGGTAGTTTGGGTGTCTATGTGTAGATCTTTTGTGGTAGCCCGAGATGCATGCTCTTGTAAGTAACAGTCACAGTCGTTAGACTAGTAACCAACAACTGCCAACTAGAACTACTCCTGACATACTGGGCAGGTTTTCACTAGTTGTACAATCTCAGCCTCCATGCCAGGCCACCATATATAGGACCGGGCGAAGGCCTTCATTTTCCGCGTCCCAGAATGAGTCTCATGAAGCTCATCTAAAATCAGCTGTGGGTCTGGTGGAGGAATAATGACACGGGATGCCCAGAGGAGACATCCATCAAGGAAACTGAGTAATAGTCTATAGGTCACTTGCCAGGCATCTTGGGATGTTTGGGGTTGAAATTGTGCAGTGAATATATTTTATGTGGTTGTTGTGTTGATAAACCTGATGATGATTAATGATACTGGAAAACTAGCCACGCCTCTTTCCTCTCATTCTTCATGTCTCACAACTCAAATATATTATATATATATAAATAAGTTAAGTAAAGTAAGCAATGTCATATATAAGCACATGAGTAATCATATTCATAGATGTGACACATGCTGGAGCAAGGCCTGGGCTAGGACTTGCTCAAAAAGGAGAGAATGCATAAATTGGAAATTGGAAACGTATACTTAACGGCGTTTGTTATGCATTATTCGTCGGGTTTTTCTGCATTGATTCGGCATTTCTATTTTCTTCGACAATGTTGGAATGGGTGCAGAACAGGTATTATATTTTGGCACCTACTGTAGTTGGTGTGTAGTCCTACCTGCACTGCCATACTAGTTGGTGTGTAGTCCTACCTGTACTGCCAAACTAGTTGGTTTATAATGGTACCTGTACTGCCATCCTAGTTGGAGTGTAGTCCTACCTGCATTGCCTTGCCAGTTGGTGTGTGGTCCTACCTGTACTGTCATGCTAGTTGGTGTGTAGTCCTACCTGTACTGCCATGCTAGTTGGTGTGTAGTCCTACCTGTACTGCCATACTAAGTTGGTGTGTAGTCCTACCTGTGCTGCCATGCTAGTTGATGTATAGTCCTACCTGTACAGCCATGCCAGTTGGTGTGTGTTCCTACCTGTACTGCCATCCTAGTTGGTGTGTAGTCGTACCTGCACTGCCTTGCCAGTTGGTGTGTGGTCCTACCTGTACTGCCATGCTAGTTGGTGTGTAGTCCTACCTGTACTGCCATGCTAGTTGGTGTGTAGTCCTACCTGTACTGCCATGCTAGTTGGTGTGTAGTCCTACCTGTACTGCCATACTAGTTGGTGTGTAGTCCTACCTGTACTGCCATACTAAGTTGGTGTGTAGTCCTACCTGTGCTGCCATGCTAGTTGATGTATAGTCCTACCTGTACAGCCATGCCAGTTGGTGTGTGTTCCTACCTGTACTGCCATGCTAGTTGGAGTGTAGTCCTTCCTGTACAGCCATGCCAGTTGGTGTGTTGTCCTACTTGTACTGCCATGCTAGTTGGTGTGTACTCCTAACTGTACTGCCAAACTAGTTGGTGTGTAGTCCTACCTGTACTGCCGTGCTAGTTGGTGTGTACTCCATGCACTGGCCTACACTACCATGCACTAGCCTACACTACCATGCACTAGCCCACACTACCATGCACTAGCCTCCACTACCATGCACTAGCCTACACTACCATGCACTAGCCTACACTACCATGCACTAGCCTACACTACTATGCACTAGCCTACACTACCATGCACTAGCCTACACTACCATGCACTAGCCTACACTACCATGCACTAGCCTACACTATCATGCACTAGCCTGCACTACCATGCACTAGCCTACACTACCATGCACTAGCCTACACTATCATGCACTAGCCTACACTACCATGCACGAGCCTACATTACCATGCACTAGCCTACACTACCATGCACGAGCCTACATTACCATGCACTAGCCTACACTACCATGCACTAGCCTACACTACCATGCACTAGCCTACACTACCATGCACTAGCCTACACTACCATGCACTAGCCTACACTACCATGCACTAGCCTCCACTACCATGCACTAGCCTACACTACCATGCACTAGCCTACACTACCATGCACTAGCCTACACTGCCATGCACTAGCATACACTACCATGCACTAGCCTACACTATCATGCACTAGCCTACACTACCATGCACTAGCCTACACTACCATGCACTAGCCTACACTACCATGCACTAGCCTACACTACCATGCACTAGCCTGCACTACTATGCACTAGCCTACACTACCATGCACTAGCCTACACTACCATGCACTAGCCTACACTACCATGCACTAGCCTACACTACCATGCACTAGCCTACACTACCATGCACTAGCCTACACTACCATGCACTAGCCTACACTACCATGCACTAGCCTACACTACCATGCACTAGCCTACACTACCATGCACTAGCCTACACTACCATGCACTAGCCTACACTACCATGCACTAGCCTACACTATCATGCACTAGCCTACACTACCATGCACTAGCCTACACTACCATGCACTAGCCTACACTATCATGCACTAGCCTACACTACCATGCACTAGCCTACACTACCATGCACTAGCCTACACTACCATGCACTAGCCTACACTACCATGCACTAGCTTACACTACCATGCACTAGCCTACACTACCATGCACTAGCCTACACTACCATGCACTAGCCTACACTACCATGCACTAGCCTACACTATCATGCACTAGCCTACACTACCATGCACTAGCCTACACTACCATGCACTAGCCTACACTACCATGCACTAGCCTACATTACCATGCACTAGCCTACACTACCATGCACTAGCCTACACTACCATGCACTAGCCTACTAGCTACACTAACATGCACTCAACTTGTGTCAAACCTTGTGAAGGTTGTCCCAGACCATGTTGGAGAGAAGTAGTGGGTATTTGGCACTAAAGCAGTTTGACATGGTAAACTTAATGGGATGGAGTCTTGGAAAAGGGTTGTACCCTATGCACAACTCAGTTTTTCATACAGGATGTTGGTTTGGGGGAGATGGAAGAGACACTAGACTCAGTGTTTCATACTCAAATATTCAAATAGCCCAAACGGTGTGATCACGGCTGTTTTTGGAATGTCCTGAGGCCGAACAGGTATCTGATGGAAACCTTTAACCAGGTCAATCTTGCTGAAGAAGTTCTTGCCGTGAAGGTTGGCTGCATAATCCTGGACATGTGGGACAGGATAACAGTCAGGCTGGGTCTTCTCATTCTTGGCGGTAGTCGCCACATGGGCGCCATGATCCATCAGGCTTAGGGAAAAGGTGCAAGGTGAAGCCAAGGGCTGTCAGAGCGGCGAACAATGCCCCTGGCCAAGAACTCCATCCTTGCTACAGCTAATTTAGCAGGTGAGAGGCACCATGCTTTAGCATGCGAATGTGATCAGTCATCTGTTGGGATATGGTGTTGTACACCATTTTGGTGTTTGTGGTGGAAAAGTGGGGGAGAGTGAGTGTGGGAAACTCTGACAGGATGACAGCAAGGGTGTCATCTGCTGTGCCTTTTTCTGCACTGTTAACTACAGCCAGTTGGTGCAGGCCTCGAAATCTTGTTGCAAGGTTGTTGGGGGCTAACTGAGTTGGCGGCATGGTCTCGTAGGTGCTGACATAAACCAAGCGTCTGTTCTTGCAGTCAATGAGTAGGTTCTCATTGCAAAAGAAGTTAGCACCGAGAATTGGCTGTGTCACATCTGCGAGGAGAAATTCACAGGTGAAATGGCGTGGGCCAAATTGTAGTGACATTGTGCGCTTCCCGAAGGTCATGATGTGGGACCCATTGGCCGCAATTAGGCTTTCAACATGTTGACCAGCCCGTTTGTCAAGTTTGGATGCAGGGAACACACTAATCTAGGCTCCTGAATCAACAAGGAAGCGCCGGGATGAGTTCTGGTCATACATGTAAAAGAGGCGATTAGTATTGTTTGTATTACGCCACTAGCGCCCGGCCAAGCAGTTTTCCGATGGATCAATGTATGTGATCACTTTTTGTGTCTGATGTTGAAACTTGCAGGGTTTGACGCACCTGTGGGAATTTTGTCCAAACTTGAGGTGGTACCAGCAAAATCCAGTGTCAGAGTCAGAACCCGATGGTCTCTTGGGTTTCTTCTGAGTCTGGTATTGAGAACTTCCTGTTGTTTTCGTCATTCTAGCTGGGTTCCCAAAGAATGCGGTAATTGCTGGTAATGCTGCTGAGCTTCCATGATGGCATCTGCTCTCTCGGCCAATTCTTCCATGGTGCCTGTTCTGCCATCAAGCTGCATTAGTACGCGCTCAGGTAGGTGCATGAGGAAACCTTGGCGAAATATGTCTTCGGCATTGAAGAGGCCACGAAGGTGGTCAAGCAGGTCTGAAGGGCGCCTGTCCCCTAGGTTGCGGGCTTCACAGCTGGAGAAAAAGGCCATGGCCTTCTTCTGAGGTGTCTGTCCATAGATCTTTAGCACAGCTGTCTTGATGTACTCATACTTGTCGGTGTCTGGAGTCTTCTGCAGCGTAGAGCGCATGCGTTTCTGTACTGTCTTATCGAACCGGCCTACAAGATAGAAGTACTTAGCTGAATGCCTCGAAGGTGGAACTGCGCCTCAGCAGCAATCAGGGTCATCGAGGTCTAGCTCAGGAAGTTCAATCCTGGCTGCATTTACTTGTGGAGCCTGGGCTGGGGGATGTGCTGTATCGTGGGCTGCTTGTGCAGCTACTACTGCGGCGATAATGTCATCCTTGCCTGGCACTGTGGCTGCCAGATCGGCGACGAGCTTTGCTCGAGTTGTGAGATCCATAGGTAAAGGGATGCTTCTGACCTGATGTCTCTGTCCTCGTTTGTTTAGTTTTTACTGGAGCAGTGGAGAACAGTCGGGAAGGCCGCTGTACATCGTGAGACAGTCGGCGAAGTCAGTAGAGGGGGCTTTTCCTTGTCGGTGTCACCATTTAGCAATCGAATATCATTTAGCAATTGAATATCATCAATACTGAATATATATTGGGTAAAATTTAAAACTTTAAGAAGGTCTATTTTAATTACGCCATAGTAATTCAGTCCCGCAATCTAGAGGACGCCACAAGGGTATAGCTTAGGAATGCACTACACACAGCACTAGGTATAAGAGATAGAAGGTTCTTAGTTAGCTTAGGGATCCACTACACACAGCACTAGGCACAAGAGATAGAAGGTTCCTAGTTAGCTTAGGGATCCACTACACACAGCACTAGGCACAAGAGATAGAAGGTTCCTAGTTAGGTTATAGCTTAGGGATCCACTACACACAGCACTAGGTACAAGAGATAGAAGGCTCCTAGTTAGGTTATAGCTTAGGGATCCACTACACACGGCACAAGAGATAGAAGGTTCCTAGTTAGGTTATAGCTTAGGGATCCACTACACACAGAGCTACATGACAACCTTCTTCACTGGGATGGCTACAATCACCACTAGTAACAAATCGTGCCATGCCCCATAGCTCCTATGAGTTTTGCACCATCCATGTGTATAGTATGGTGCAATAATCTTGTGCAAATCTGTCGTGGTGGTGGTCATTTGTCCTTATGGGAGAATTTATGTGGCTGGTGGGAGAGTTATCATTATTTAGTGGGACCCATGGCCTTCCTCAGCCATGGAGTGGGCATTAATAAGGTTTATGAATGAGTCACTTCTGACAAAACCAATGAGGTGATCCAGGAACATAGGTAAGGGGGCAGCTTCCCAAAGCTCATTAATTATTCATGAGATGCACTTAAGTGACCATAACTTGCTTGCCTTTCATTTCTCACCCCCTAAAAAAACCCCATAAGATTCCTTCTTTTCAATGGTATAATTATACAACTAAGAGTGGGAGGCAACATATCATAACCCTCAACCTTGCTGACATATAATAACCCCCAACCATGCGACATATAATAACCCACAACCTCCCTCACATATAATAACCCCCAACCTTGCTGACATATAATAACCCACAACCTTGCTGACATATAATAACCCACAACCTTGCTGACATATAATAACCCACAACCTTGCTGACATATAATAACCCACAACCTTCCTCACATATAATAACCCCCAACCTTGCTTACATATAATAACCCACAACCTTGCTGACATATAATAACCCACAACCTTGCTGACATATCATAACTCCCAACCTTGCTGACATATAATAACCTCCAACCTTGCTGACATATAATAACCCCCAACCTTGCTGACATATAATAACCCACAACCTTGCTGACATATCATAACCACCAACCTTCCTGATATATAATAACCCTCACCCTTGCTGACATATCATAACCCCCAACCTTGCTGACATATCATAACCCACAACCTTGCTGACATATCATAACCCACAACCTTGCTGACATATAATAACCCACAACCTTGCTGACATATCATAACCCAAACCTTGCTGACATATCATAACTTCCAACTTGCTGACATATCATAACCCCCAACCTTGCTGACATATCATAACCCACAACCATGCTGACATATCATAACCCAAACCTTGCTGACATATCATAACTTCCAACTTGCTGACATATCATAACCCCCAACCTTGCTGACATATCATAACCCACAACCTTGCTGACATATTATAACCCCCAACCTTGCTGACATATCATAACCCCCAACTTTGCTGACATATTATAACCCCAACACTGCTGACTTATCATAACCCCCAACCTTGCTGACATATCATAACCCACAACCATGCTGACATATCATAACCCAAACCTTGCTGACATATCATAACTTCCAACTTGCTGACATATCATAACCCCCAACCTTGCTGACATATCATAACCCACAACCTTGCTGACATATTATAACCCCCAACCTTGCTGACATATCATAACCCCCAACTTTGCTGACATATTATAACCCCAACACTGCTGACTTATCATAACCCCCAACCTTGCTGACATATCAAAAACCCCAACCTTGCAGATATATGATAACCCCCACCTTGCTGACATAACCCCCAACTTGCTGACATATCATAAGCCCCAACCATATTGACCCCAAAAAATCCCCTGCAGCACAGACACCTTGTCAACACTTGCCATAAAAGGACGAGCTATTACATGCCTTGAGGTCATCACAAGACTTAGTGTCTGGAAGTGGCTGTACCCACAGAGAGGAGCACATGTAAGTGGTCAATATAAAATGAAGTATAATTTATACAGAGAACATAACTTCAGAGTAAAAAAGTGTTCCGATGACAGATGACAAAGCGCCTTGAGGCCTGGAAATGAGACTACGAACAAATGCCGAGGTTACTTCCAATATGCGCTACATGTCATGAAACAGGGGAAGGGAGAACCAAGTAAGGTATGCCCCAGCTGAGGATCAACCCTGTTGGGAGTGTGGTGAACTGGAACACTTCCAACGTGATTGCCCTCACTTAAACTACAATGGTTGGAGCACTGGTGTGGTGCTGGTCAAGGAAGCAACTTATAGCCACCCACCAACTCAAACTACTAGTGGCAATGCCATATTTCATGCAAATGGTCTGATCAGTCAAGCACCTGTAGGAGAGTTTTACTGGACACTGGTGCTCCTGTGTCAGTTGTATGTTATGAATCTTTGGCAGATAAGTACCGTCAGAAATTGTTCAAATCAGCAGGAGCTGTGGGTGCTAATGGATGCCACTGAATGTGGTCGGACGAACAACAATAACCATAGCTTTGGGATCATTCAGTGCAGAACATGACTTTACTGTGATTCAAAACCTAACAGTGGACTGCACAGGGAGCTGATTTCCTAAAGAAGCACGGGGCAGTGAAGGATTGCAGAAACTGTACCTCTCTCTTGGAAAAGGCTCATGTTTTGAGGTTCCAATGTTTATGGGATGAAAGGATTTGGCTACTCAACTGATGGTGTGGCAATGACAGCTCCCCAAACCCAAAACAAGGAGATTCTGGGTCGCATGCTACAACTGATGTGGAGAGCTTCAGCGGATTTGAGCTGTTTTGGTGAGAATGAAGAAGCAGTTGTGGAATCAATGTATGGGGCCACGCCTACACATGTATGTGTTGCACGCACACTGTGTCATGTGACATCAGGAATGGGGCACCACCTATACATCTATGTGTTGCATGAACACAGGTCATGTGACATCAGGAATGGGGCACCACCTACATATCTATGTGTTGCATGAACACTGTGTCATGTGACATTAGGAATTTGGCCCCACCTACACATATGTGTTGCATGAACACTGTGTCATGTGACATCAGGAATTGGGCCCCACCTACACATCTATGTGTGGCTGGAACACTGTGTCATGTGACATCAGGAATGGGCCCCCGCCTACACATCTATGTGTTGCATGATTTTAGAGCAGACAAGAGGTATGGAGACCTCACGCAACTGTAGAACAAAACTGCTCCAGGTCAGGAGCTAGCCTGCACTACTTCTTGGTGTGTCCGGAGCTCGAAAAAGTCGACTTGAAGTAGAGAGCTCCACATCAGGTGGGAAGAATGAAGGCTCTGGAACTAAGAGAGGACTTCATTGGGTTTTTAGCCATTTTTTGTTTAGTGTTCACAGAACATGTTGTTTAGTGCTCATGGCACACGTTGTTTAGTGCTCACAGCACATGTTGTTTAGTACTCATGGCACACATTGTTTAGTGCTCACAGCACATGTTGTTTAGTGCTCATGGCACACGTCGTTTAGTGTAAAGTGCACACATATTGTTTTGAGTTTTTTGTTTTTTAAAATAATTAAAATAAAATACTTTTCTTGTGTCTCTGCCAATCTCTTATGACATCATAGACATCATGGAGTCACTCACTGCTGTCTGCCAATCTCTTATGGACTGTCAGGTTTGCTGGACCTCATAGACATCATGGAGTCACTCACTGCTGTCTGCCAATCACTTATGGACTGTCAGGTTTGTTGGACTTCATAGACATCATGGAGTCACCCACAGCTGGCTTGGACAATTGGGGTTATCCACATGTCTCTATGTCAGTGGTGAACTAGTGCCAGGTCTTTGGTTCTCCTCGTGGGAATCTGTGGCAGTGCCCACCAGGGATCTTAGCTATCGTAGTTACCTCATTGCATCATTAGGTAATTTGTGTATGCAAATCTCTACAACACTATCATTATGTGAGCATACCTTGTTCATGGTGAAATCGATAAATACTTTCATCGCAAGACATCTGTAATACACGAGCCCCGTTGTAACTCAGCTGCTGAATAGCCTCGACTTGTTGCGGTGATAGCGGAAATATTCCACTCTTTAGATTAGCAGGGAGATGAAATATGATGCACACACAGCCAGGCTGAACTCCTTCGAACGGTAATTGATATACCTTGACTTTCTAGATCTTGCTGATGCTTTTTTGTAAGGCCTTGATGTGCTCAATTTTGCAGCCCTTGAATGTGTCATCTAGCTTAACAGCAACACAAACATGATCCACATACTTTATTCCAAGACCAGAAGGGCAGTGGGGAATTATCCTATGCTTTGCATATTCAGCAAACTCTTTCTCGTACTCTTTGAGGGCACGCTTTCCTTCGTCATATTTCATGTAGTCAAACATTAACTCCAGCAGTTCGAAATTGAAAAATGAAGTGTAGCATCGGATGACATTCATGTACTCCGGGATGGTGGTTACATGTACATCTCTTTGAATAAGTGTGGCTTGTATATGATCGTCCTTGTTGAAAATGGGAGACATCTGGCTGCAGCATTGCAATTGCCACATCAAGTCATCGATGCCAGCTTTGGAATCCTTCAGGAACGTGCTGTAATCCATGAGGATTTTTGTCATCTTCAGGATCATTTGGATGGACTCATGTTTGAGGTTTCTGTCGGTTATTAGTGTGTATTCCGGGTCCAGTTCCAGTGCACGAAAATAAAGAGTAGTCTGTGTGTTCCATTCACATTGAGTAGTAGGTGTGGCTTGATTGGATGAAGTAGTGGGTGTGGTCTGAATAATGGTAGTTGTCTGTGGAAGTTCAGTTGTGGGTGTGGTCTGCATGGATGTAGTGGGTGTGGCACCTACAGATGGAGTGGTGGGTGTTATCATTAGAACATTAAAGTTAAGAGAATTAATACTCGAGTCAATATAATAATCGTGGACCTGAACATACAGCAAGTATAGTAGCAGCCATGCATGCTGCAGCTACTATTTACCCCAACAGCAAAGTGTAGTAGCAGTAGAGGGAAGCTGGTTAGCAAAAGATGAGAACAAATCTTGTGCCGGGCAACTGCTAGCATATACTGCATGAGCAAGATACAGTACAATAATGAGATTCAGCCAACGCCATCACTCGTTTATGCACTGCCTAAAATACATTTTAAGACAAATCGACTCAGTGATGCGCAACTTCAGAGGCCATTGAGGAGGAGTTACGTGCAAGTCACAGTAACTTTAAAAAATGTACAAAGGACTAGAAACGTCCTCAAATAATCTGCAAGAAGCTCGCCATTAAACTATAGCCTAATAATGGGCGTGGTCGTATGGTCTTCTTGCCTCAATGTTTATAATAAAGTCTTGACAGAGAAGCTATACACGTGTTCATAACCAACATCCTTATCTCTGATGACTCAGCCAGTGCTTCACAGTGAGGTACCATAAGGACGGCTAACAAAGGTGGTTCACAACACCCTGCAAAAGGGGCATTCAAGAGTTTGGCTTAACAACCAGAGTTAATGGTACATCATTCTCCATGGCTAACTGTGTGATGGTGGATCTGCACATGGCTAACTCTGTAACACAGCACTGTGCTGATGTATGCAGACAGAGCTAACTGCCACTGTGATGCCATCATGTAGACACAGCTAATTGTTAGAATTAACTGTGTAATGATGAGATATGCACACAACTCCCTGTGTAGGACTAACACAGTGATGAGGCATGGACAATGCCTTGCCCAAACATTCACACCTTCAATGTATGGATATATATATATACTTATAGAGACATCTCATATGAGTTGCCTGGCTGTTGCAGAGTCCTGTACCTGCTGGCTGTGGTGGAGGGTGCACAGGTGGCTGGCCCTGGGCTGTGCCTATATACACATGTACATATAACATTATGAAAGATTATTACACCTGACAAGGACATAGAGTTGGCTAATGTTAGGAGCTATCACACACTATCATGCGTATAGTTAGTAGAATCTGGAAAGGAAATTGAAAAAATTCAAGTGACCTTTGTCTGACCTTGCCAATTGCACCACCTGCTGTTGGGAATCACAGGGTTTTCTTCTTGTCTCACTAGTGGGCTATGCCTAGCCTTACTCTTAACTCTAGCCTTAGCTTTAGCCCTAACTCTAGCCCTAGCCTTAGCCTTAGCCCTAACTCTAGCCCTAGCTCTAGCCTTAGCCCTAACTCTTGCTCTAGCCTTAGCCCTGACTCTAGCCCTAGCCTTAGCCCTAACTCTAGCCTTAGCCCTAACTCTAGCCCTAGCCCTAACTCTAGAATTTGCCCTAACTCTAGCCATAGCCTTAACCCTAACTCTAGCCCTGGCCTTAGCCCTACCTCTAGCCTAGCCCTAACTCTAGCCTTAGCCCTAACCAAAGCCCTAGCCATAGCCCCAACTCTAGACTTATCCCTAACTCTAGCCCTAGCTTAGCCCTAACTCTAGCCCTAGTCTTTGCCCCAACTCTAGCCCTAACTCTAGCCCTAACTCTAGCCTTAGACCTAACTCTAGCCTAGCCCTAACTCTAGCTTTAGCTTGCAATACGATTGAATAGGATCTGGTTCTAATCCAGTGTCGAGTGTCAAACCAATCAGAACACTACAATTTATCATGTGAGGGATGAACTACAAAATCAGCCGTTCAGATGAGTAAAGAGTAAAGATTAAGGCATTTGTGGACATGAACAAGCTCATTGGAGCAATGAAGACTTCACGCAAGATGTGGCAGGTAGCTGCTAACACTACTAAGCCTGGAAACAGGTGGTGAGTCAGGTTGATGTGGCAGGCATGTGCTAAAGCCTACAAGGGGAAGGACAGAGCCTGGAAATACGTGGTGAGTCAGGTTGATGTGGCAGGCATGTGCTAAAGCCTACAAGGGGAAGGATAGTGCCTGGAAACAGATGGTGAGTCAGGTTGATGTGGCAGGCATGTGCTAAAGCCTACAAGGGGAAGGATAGTGCCTGGGAACAGGAGGTGAGTCAGGTTGAAAGTGTTACGTATCTAGCTGTTGGTTTTCTAGCTGAAATAGCAGCTAGTGGCTTTGCAACCAGATCTGACAATAGCAGCTGGGACACCGGATGATGGCGAGTGTCATACTGTGATCCATTAAGTGTTCCACTTCCTGGGAGTAATTTCAGCTCTTGCACTTTCTAATCAGTTACCACAAGGCTGTGTAACACTAATACCACGATCATGTAAGACTGTGTAACACTAACACCATGATGATATAAGTACACACAGCTAACTGTATAACACTAATACCGTGATAATGTAAGTACACAGCTGTGTGTAACACTAACACCGTGATGATGTAAGTAAACACAGCTAACTTGGTAACACTAACACTGTAATGATGTAAGTACACACAGCTAACCGTGTAACACAAATGCTGTGATGATGTAATTACACACAGCTGTGTAACACTAACATGGTGGTGATGTAAGTACACACAGCCGACTATCTAACACTAACACCAGTAAAAATATAAACTACTATTAGAAACATGGCTATTGCTTAAGAGTCCTGTACCTTGTGGCTGTGGTGGAGGGTGCACAGATGGCTGGCCCTGGGCTGTGCCTATACACACATATAATATATAACACATTATTACAACATAGAGTTGGCTAATGTTAGGAGCAATCACACACACTCTTTGTATACACTTTGTGGAAACTTGAAAAGTAGTGGCTGAATATCAAGTGATCTCAGGCTGGTATTGCCAATTGTGTCACTCCTAATTGGCTACCACAGGCTTCCCTGCTTGCTTCTCTATAGACTGGCTGCAGAATTGGCTAGTTGTAGCTGCTGTTTGATCTCCTTGAGCTTTCACCTCTGCAACAACAGAAAGCTGCACTCCCTCACCAGCATGCTCCATGGTGGCCCGTCTCAAAGGCAACAGGCATTTTGCACATTTCTTAATTGGGTTTAGAGTTTTTTTACTACTATTTGAATCTCATTACAGCATTTCCTGTAGAATACTAGACACTTCCTGTAGTATACTAGACATGTGTGCAATAGCACACTATTGAGGGGCCAAAGAAAACCAAATAAACTCCTCCCACCAAAACAAACAAGCAAAATTTAACATGTGCTATATCAAGTAAGAACGCTGGAATAGAACTTATTTCTATTCCAGTATTGCATTCCATTACGTTTTCTTGTGTTGCCAGTTATGATGGAACGGAATGGAAGGACAGAGCACACAGTAGCTATCTGCTTACTCTAACATCCAGGTGGTGCTGTGGCGGCTTGGCTTTTCCGCCAACTTTATTGTATTATTGAAAATAAGTATTATTTGACCCTTTACCAATATATGATTTTGTTCTGAACATCAAATGAAAACTTTCCTGTCAAATTAGCAGTCCCATGAACGGTCATTTCTGGACTCCTATAGTGGTGAGCCCGATAAGCAAACAGACTACGAGCATTATCTTTACTCATTTGAAATCTTCAGGCGAAGAGTTCGGCTCGTTCTTCCATTTAAAGCACACCATTGCCACACCCTAGAAGTGAGCTACTATATGGCCGACCCCGCTGCTGCTGCCGCCCTGACACTAACCCTAGCCCAGCTCTGGCCTTAACCCTAGCCATTGCTCTAGCCCTAATCCCAGCAAGCCTGGCTCTAACCATAGCTATCGGCTTAACCCCAGCCACTGCCCTGTCATAACCATAGCCATTGCACCATCCCTAATGCTAGCTAAACACTAGAGCACACAGTGGCTAATACTTACTATTTGGTTTGAATTCCTTCATCACTTTTTCTGCAACATCAGGTCTTCCAACCAATGGATTCTGGAGTGCACATATGACAGCTTTCAAGTTAATTTCTTCGTTGTTCGGCCGCCGTCTCATCCACTCTAAGAGAACACTGCTCAGACTGAGAGTATTATTTGTCTTTTTGCACTCATTGAGGACGTGTCCAGGCAGGTTTAGGGCCATACCTATTTCTTGCCATTTACCATTTGCTTCAATTATGATCTCCAATAATGTCTTGAGGTGACTTTCATTAAGTTGATAAGAGTCGCAGAGATCAGTCTCTCTTTGGTAAGACATCTTTAGTGACTGACAGTGTTGTGTCAAACTTGAACACACAGCTAGTAAACTGGAGAGATACAAGTTGATAAAGTTTGAAGTAGAGAGATGTTGGCTCACTATCTTAGAGGAAGGGAGATTCCAGTAGTTATATATACTTGACAGAGAGGGAGTAGTCGCCCGAGAGTTTGATGTAGCACTCACTGCTGGTTAGTATTTCACTTCCTGGCCAGGTACTAAGGGCCACTACTTCCTGACAAGATCATACCATATATAGCCTGGAGGCTTACAACCTACTCCGCCCAATTCCACATATTTGGGTGCCCACAGAAAATGTTTGTGTGTGTTTTATGTGTTTTGCTATTTACATCAGCACCAGTTCACTCACTGGTGTGTTCCGACTGACTGGTGTGTTCCCACTGACTGGTGTGTACCCACTGACTGGTGTGTTCCCACTGATGGTGTGTTCCCACTGGCTGGTGTGTTCCCACTGACTGGTGTGTTCCCACTGACTGGTGTGTACCCACTGACTGGTGTGTTCCCACTGACTGGTGTGTTCCCACTGACTGGTGTGTTCCCACTGACTGGTGTTCCCACTGACTGGTGTGTTCCCACTGACTGGTGTGTTCCCACTGACTGGTTTGTCCCCACTGACTGGTGTGTTCCCACTGACTGGAGTGTTCTCACTGACTGGTGTGTTCCCACTGACTGGAGTGTACCCACTGACTGGTGTGTTCCCACTGACTGGTGTGTTCCCACTGACTGGTGTGTCCCCACTGACTGGTGTGTTCCCACTGACTGGTGTGTTCCCACTGACTGGTGTGTTCCCACTGACTGGTGTGTACCCACTGACTGGTGTGTTCCCACTGACTGGTGTGTTCCCACTGACTGGTGTGTTCCCACTGACTGGTGTGTCCCCACTGACTGGTGTGTTCCCACTGACTGGTGTGTTCTCACTGACTGGTGTGTTCCCACTGACTGGTGTGTTCCCACTCACTGGTGTGTTCCCACTGACTGGTGTGTTCCCACTGACTGGTGTGTTCCCACTGACTGGTGTGTTCCCACTGACTGGAGTGTACCCACTGACTGGTGTGCTCCCACTGACTGGTGTGTTCCCACTGACTGGTGTGTTCCCACTGACTGGTGTGCTCCCACTGACTGGTGTGTTCCCACTGACTGGTGTGTTCCCACCGACTGGTGTGTTCCCACCGACTGGTGTGTTCCAATCGACTGGTGTGTTCCCACTGACTGGTGTGTTCCCACTGACTGGTGTGTTCCCACTGACTGGTGTGTTCCCACTGACTGGTGTGTTCCCACTGACTGGTGTGTTCCCACTGACTGGTGTGTCCCCACTGACTGGTGTGTTCCCACTGACTGGTGTGTTCCCACTGACTGGTGTGTACCCACTGACTGGTGTGTTCCCACTGACTGGTGTGTTCCCACTGACTGGTGTGTTCCCACTGACTGGTGTGTTCCCACTGACTGGTGTGTCCCCACTGACTGGTGTGTCCCCACTGACTGGTGTGTCCCCACTGACTGGTGTGTTCCCACTGACTGGTGTGTTCCCACTGACTGGTGTGTTCCCACTGACTGGTGTGTTCCCACTGACTGGTGTGCTCCCACTGACTGGTGTGTTCCCACTGACTGGTGTGTTCTCACTGACTGGTGTGTTCCCACTGACTGGTGTGTTCCCACTGACTGGTGTGTTCCCACTGACTGGTGTGTTCCCACTGACTGGAGTGTACCCACTGACTGGTGTGCTCCCACTGACTGGTGTGTTCCCACTGACTGGTGTGTTCCCACTGACTGGTGTGCTCCCACTGACTGGTGTGTTCCCACTGACTGGTGTGTTCCCACCGACTGGTGTGTTCCCACCGACTGGTGTGTTCCCACCGACTGGTGTGTTCCAATCGACTGGTGTGTTCCCACTGACTGGTGTGTTCCCACTGACTGGTGTGTTCCCACTGACTGGTGTGTTCCCACTGACTGGTGTGTTCCCACTGACTGGTGTGTTCCCACTGACTGGTGTGTTCCCACTGACTGGTGTGTTCCCACTGACTGGTGTGTTCCAATCGACTGGTGTGTTCCCACTGACTGGTGTGTTCCCACTGACTGGTGTGTTCCCACTGACTGGTGTGTTCCCACTGACTGGTGTGTTCCCACTGACTGGTGTGTTCCCACTGACTGGTGTGTTCCCACTGACTGGTGTGTTCCCACTGACTGGTGTGTTCCCACTGACTGGTGTGTTCCCACTGACTGGTGTGTTCCCACTGACTGGTGTGTTCCCACTGACTGGTGTGTTCCCACTGACTGGTGTGTTCCCACTGACTGGTGTGTTCCCACTGACTGGTGTGTTCCCACTGACTGGTGTGTTCCCACTGACTGGTGTGTTCCCACTGACTGGTGTGTTCCCACTGACTGGTGTGTTCCCACCAGTACACAAGCCAAACCAAATCACAGACCTATCTATTTGCACAGCTGCATTCCACTAACTTCAAAAAGATCACCTACTCAAAAGTATCAACTTTATTAGTGAATTAATTACAACTTGGTAAACTTGTGATCTATAATCATTCTAGAATGCACAGCTGCTTCATTGCCACAGTCATATTCATGAGTGTTTTTAGCAAAAATTGCACGTTGATGTTCTTCACCTAATGACTTTAAAAATGCCTTTGACAGTGTACCCAGCGAGAATTACTGCAACTTAAAACTTACAAATGCACAGCAGATAAGGCATTATAACTTGTCTTGACTCTTCTGAGCTTGAATGCCTCTACACAGCTATGGCAGTAAACAAAATCTTCTCCTTCATTGTAGTGGAGAAATGGCCACAGAGAGAACCAATGACTCTGAAATCTGCACATCATTATAATCTTTTTACCATAGGTTCTTTTGGGGAATTCAATGGTCATAGGTTAATTTGGTTATGAGGTAACTCAGGAAAGACATGATCAGCTGCTGATATTCTTTCCATGATTTATAAGCATGTGCTCTTTTAGTGGGCATTAATTAAAGGCTTCAAACCACATGTGATTATCATAAAGCGACACTGTTGCTTTTCATTCTTAATTAGTTGTACCAGCACACCCATTGCAGTTTGGCTAAGGTATTGATCCACTACAAAGTAGGAAAGTGTTATTAGAAAGTAAAGCTAGATTTGCTTACAATAATCCATTACAGATACATACATCTTCCTATTCCAGTCACCAATCTACATGCAACAAATTAACTGAACAAATGACATCAATTTACATCACCCATCTACAAATAACACTCTCATCAGGTCAGTAATTAGCTTTCACCGAGTAAGTAGGTGATATAAATTGATGTGATTTGTTCAGCTAATTTGTTGTATGTTTGTTGGTGACTGGAATAGGAAGATTTGAGGCCTGAATATGTAGGCCAATAGCACTAGCTCTATTTCATTATTAGAAGTGGAACAAAACTTCATTTTAAAGCACAAGATGATTTTTAACCCCAAAATATACTCAAATGCACTGGAGATGAATAAGTTCTATATAGAATTTTGGGCATTATGTTTCAAGAACTGTAGCAAATATTGGTATTTCGCTGTAATCAATGAGGTATTGATTACTGAGAAACAGTGGTCCGGTTAAAACTGTGAAACTGGACATCTAACTACACCCGTGTGTTCATATGCAGATGGAAGAAATACTAGAGCCACAATTCATCTCAGATAGCAGAATTACTAGATACATACTCTGACAGTAGAGTCATAGGGTAAATGCGAAATCCACAGATGAACCCTGGATATCCCTCCTGTAATCTGCAGATAAACCGTGGATATCCCTCCTGTAATCTGCAGATGAACCCTGGATATCCCTCCTGTAATCTGCAGATGAACCCTGTAATCTGCAGATGAACCCTGGATATCCTTCCTGCAATCCACAGATGAACCCTGGATATCCCTCCTGTAATCTGCAGATGAACTCTGGATATCCCTCCTGTAATCTGCAGATGAACCCTGGATATCTGTACCCGCCTAGTAATTATGCGATCCGCGGATGAACTATCATTGAATCGACCACACCGTATGTGTACGCCTCTCTGAGAGCAGCTTAGTGGTATATTTGCTTAACAAAGTACACGATTAGTGTGCATCATCACAGAAGAGGAATTACTATCATACATTGTTAATGAGTTCTACCAGTCTGGAGAAGATAAAAGGGTTGATACACATTAGATTTCTTTCAGTCAATAATTTTATAAAATTGTTAGCAGATAGTGTGTTGGCATTCTCCCGAAGATCATCAACTTCTTCTCTACCCTCCAACTTGAGATAAAAATTGATGATAAATATGTTCTGTATATCTAGTCTCTCCAGTGAAGTACTCTCAGGAATTCCTTTAACGACATTGTAACAGTAATGGCAGAATGATGTTGGATTGAAGGGTCCCATATATACTCCCAATACTTGTAGTGCTCCATTCCTCTCCACTATGTCCACTACTACATCTGCTGGTACAGAACCAATTGGACATCTTCCACATAATAGTGTAGTAATATTAGTATTGGTGCAAGTAGCAGGCAGGTCAAGGGAGGCGATCTCGTCTTCAGGAATCAACTCAACTATTTGCAATGAAGAGGGAGCAAACAAAATATTCAACAGTCCACTAGCAAAGCTATTACTAATGCACAACTGCAATTCCCCAAGCTTCCCAGAGGGTGATGGATGTATGAGTTGCTGAAGGGCTCAGCAGAAGTCCTGTGAGGATTCTTCATCGCTTAGAGGAGGTAGTGTTAACTTTTTCACATTGCTGGACACAAGCTGGTGGAGCAAATTGCTAAGCATGCAGTGGTCATATTCTGAATGTAGAAGATCAAGTTCTTCCATGCTAGTCATGACAGGAAGGGCCTGAAATATCTTGTTAAAAGTATCAGGACCTCCTCCTTCATACTTCAGGTAAGATACATCAGATAATGGTGCATCCTTGAAGTGGTTATCAGCTAGCTGCTCACCTTCTTCTAAATGGACACCAATTCTTCTTATTACACCACCACATGATAGTTTGTTTGATTTAATCCCCCAGACAAGACAGTCTAGTAGTATAGCTTCACCGATGTCAATGTCTTCCCAAGAAGCTTCAGAATAAGCAATGCAGTAACCAAGTGCATATGCATGCAAAGGTTGTGCAATCTGATCTTTTAATCTGCACTCTTTTCCAAAGAGTGATGGATAGTCAGCAGTACATTGAGCTTCATAAAGACACAGAATTACCTCTTCAGTTAAGTGTAATGGATCAAATTTTGGCACGGATTTGGTCAGACCAGCGACAAATCTATGTACCATTGGCTTTACATCTGTAGACTCCATAAAGCCCATCTCTTGTTCATCTGTACACTCTAGAAACTCAATCCGTTGTTTGTCTTCAACAGACAGCTGAGAGATGTGGTAGGCAGCAAGGAATTCTAGGACTGTTAGGTGAAGGAAGTTGTAGGATTTTGCACCTCCCCCACGCAGTGACGCTACTCTGTCAAGAAAACCAAAATGCTCTAGACTTGGATCCAAGTTATGGAAAATCACTTTCTGATCAGCAGTGCCTTCATAAGCTATTTGACATAACACAAGAAACTTTTGATATCGATCTCCAGGAAGATCTTCAGGAAGTCTTTTGAAATCTCTCAAAGTAACCTTTGGTTGATCTGTGAGGTCAAGATGTCTTTTTAAGATAGTGAGGCACAGTTCTATATAGAGCTCAGTCATGGTACTTGGCACGAGTCCAAAACCTGCTGGTCGATCCTTGAACAGGACTACCACAATCGCAGAATTTAAGGGAACGTACATCAGGCTGTTAATGGCTGGATTTTTAGCGGCTGAGATATAGCTACGAAACTCCCTCAACATTTCAGCATCTTGAAACACACTGCTAGCATATTCCTCCACTTGCTCATGAGTGAAGCCAAGAACTTCAATATGCTTATGTGGAGTACATTTTCTTAAGAGACTAGCAGTGGCAGAAGGTCTGCTGGTAACAAGAAATGTGCACTTTCGAAGAGCCTCTCCAGATACGATCTTGTCAACAAGAAAGCCTTTTCTCTTGAAGTTCCAATGGAAGTTCATTGAACCCATCCAGGATGAACAAGACCCCCTTACCACGGACATTTTTAACCTCCTCCGCCACACCTACAGCTTGCTCATCATCAAAGAGGTGAGCTACATTAGTGATGTTCTGCACAGCTCTCTCTCTCAACCTGAGCAACACCACTAAGTTATACTCCTTATCCCACTTCCGACAGAGCTCCCAGGATAGCGTGCTTTTCCCTATCCCAGGAGCTCCTTCAACCAAGATCAGTTGAAACGTATCTTTGTCGTCTCTCCCTAGATGCAAGACTTGCTCGACAGAGATCGCTTCTAGACCTTTCAAAACCTCTTTCACATCACCAGCCATCACCTTTTTTGTGTAGTCCTCACTGTTCTTGCGATGCTCCGAAATGGCAAGACGTATGTACTTTGTACTTGGTGTTATTCTGTCCTTTTTGATGGGATTGTTCTCATATATACCCTTGAGATCGTTGGCATAACCAGATATGGCAGAGGAGACGGTGGATGTGTTGGTGGACGATGAAGACGTAGTGGTGCGTGCTGAGGGGAATATTTGACCTGCACAAATGATCAGGTATTAATTAATACAATGCTGAAGGCATTATATACATACATCAAGTAATATTACGAAAGTTGTGGTATTCCTGTCTAGAGTACAAAGTTCATCTACAACACAGTTGTCTACAGCTGGTTAGCAAGACCACACAATGCACTCACAGCTCTAGTCAA
The DNA here is from genome assembly GCA_028752905.1 of Cladorhizidae sp. MBARI D1340-BT2. Lineage (NCBI taxonomy): Eukaryota > Metazoa > Porifera > Demospongiae > Poecilosclerida > Cladorhizidae > Cladorhizidae sp. MBARI D1340-BT2. The sequence continues at coordinate 44,768,851 of JAQNBH010000004.1, forward strand.
GTCTCACCGAGAGTAGAGGTCTTGACCTTTCCCTTAGTATAGCAGTAATTTACACTAGTTTGGTGGTTTGTGTGTGATTGCCTTATGTGGTATTTTCGGGCAGTGCCCAGGGTCAGAGGTCAGTCTGGTTCAGGCGGCCAGGACTTGGGGGTAACTGCATTAAAAAAGGGACTTTGAATGGAATTGAAGTAACTGGTTACCTAAAGAGGTGACGAGGATTTACAATGGAATATATGTCAGTATCGTTGCATTCTAGCAGGGAACAGAGGGCTGGACAGCATATTGTGAAAGGTACTTCACTGCCAACGATGTGGATGAGCCAGCAAAGCTACCAGCTACTCTCCTGAGCTGCTGTGGAGTGAGTAGCCCCTGGGAGACCAATGGTCAAGTCATTCACAGAATTGATGCAGCTAGTGAAGGAGCACCTCACAGCACTTACGTCAGGCATTACGCAGAAGTTCAAATTCAACTCGCGCTCACAGAAACAGAATGGATCAGCTGCATATGTTGTGGCTGAAATATGTGGACTTTCTGAACATGGCAACTTCCAAGCAACGTTGCAGGACATGTTACGTGACCGCCTGGTCTGTGGCATCAGAGAAGTGAATGTTCAACGACATCTTTTAGATGAACCTGACATCAACTTCAGGAAGGCTTTTGAGTCTCCCCAATCAGCTGAAGCAAATGAACAGGATTCACAAGATCTAAAACAGCATCCTTATCCAAACAGGGTCCCATACAGTGGCCACTCGCAACTCTGATCATTGTGGAGGGCCACATGCTTCAGGGGATTACCACTTCAGGACTGCTGTCTGTCACTTTTGTGGAAAAAGACGGACAATTGTCCAGAGTCTGCAGGAGCAAGAAACAGAGTATTGGTCGAGTCATCAGGACAACCAACCATGAGAGAGTATTGGTCAAGTCATCAGGACAACCAACCATGAGAGAGTATTGGTCAAGTCATCAGGACAACCAACCATGAGAGAGTATTGGTCGAATCATCAGGACAACAAACCTTGAGAGAGTTTTGGTCGAGTCATCAGGACAATCAACCATGAGAGAGTATTGGTCGAGTCATAAGGACAACCAACCATGAGAGAGTATCAGTCGAGTCATCAGGACAACCAACCTTGAGAGAGTATTGGTCGAGTCATCAGGACAACCGACCTTGAGAGAGTATTGGTCGAGTCATCTGGAAAACCAGCCTTGAGAGAGTATTGGTCGAGTCATCAGGACAACCAACCATGAGAGAGTATTGGTCGAGTCATCAGGACAACCAACCTTGAGGTCCAGTCATCAGGACAACCAACCTTAGAGAGTATTGGTCGAGTTATAAAGACAACCAACCATGAGAGAGTATTGGTCGAGTCATCAGGACAACCAATCATAAGAGAGTATTGGTCGAGTTATCAGGACAACCAACCTTGAGAGAGTATTGGTCAAGTCCTCAGGACAATCAACCATGAGAGAGTATTGGTCGAGTCATCAGGACAACCAACCTTGAGAGAGTATTGGTCAAGTCATCAGGACAATCAACCACGAGAGAGTATTGGTCAAGTCCTCAGGACAACCAACCATGAGAGAGTATTGGTCGAGTCATCAGGACAACCAACCTTGAGAGAGTATTGGTCAAGTCCTCAGGACAACCAACCATGAGAGAGTATTGGTCGAGTCATCAGGACAACCAACCATGAGAGAGTATTGGTCGAGTCATCAGGACAACCAACGTTGAGAGAGTATCGGTCTAGTCATCAGGACAACCAACCTTGCAAGAGTATTGGTCGTGTCATCAGGACAATCAACCATGAGAGAGTATTGGTCGAGTCATCAGGACAACCAACCTTGAGAGAGTATTGGTCAAGTCCTCAGGACAACCAACCATGAGAGAGTATTAGTCGAGTCATCAGGACAACCAACCATGAGAGAGTTTGGTCGAGTCATCAGGACAACCAACCATGAGAGAGTATTGGTCAAGTCATCAGGACAACCAACCATGAGAGAGTATTGGTCGAGTCATCAGGACAACCAACCATGAGAGAGTATTGGTCAAGTCATCAGGACAACCAACCATGAGAGAGTATTGGTCGAGTCATCAGGACAACTAACCATGAGAGAGTATTGGTCGAGTCATCAGGACAACCAACCTTGAGAGAGTATTGGTCGAGTCATCAGGACAACCAACCTTGAGAGAATATTGGTCTAGTCATCAGGACAACCAACCTTGCAAGAGTATTGGTCGTGTCATCAGGACAATCAACCTTGAGAGAGTATTGGTCAAGTCATCAGGACAACCAACCATGAGAGAGTATTGGTCGAGTCATCAGGACAACCAACCATGAGAGAGTATTGGTCGAGTCATCAGGACAACCAACCATGAGAGAGTATTGGTCGAGTCATCAGGACAACCAACCATGAGAGAGTATTGGTCGAGTCATCAGGACAACCAACCTTGAGAGAGTATTGGTCGAGTCATCAGGACAACCAACCATGAGAGAGTATTGGTCGAGTCATCAGGACAACCAACCTTGAGAGAGTATTGGTCGAGTCATCAGGACAACCAACCATGAGAGAGTATTGGTCGAGTCATCAGGACAACCAACCTTGAGAGAGTATTGGTCAAGTCATCAGGACAACCAGCCATGAGAGAGTATTGGTCGAGTCATCAGGACAACCAGCCATGAGAGAGTATTGGTCGAGTCATCAGGACAACCAACCATGAGAGAGTATTGGTCGAGTCATCAGGACAACCAACCATGAGAGAGTATTGGTCGAGTCATCAGGACAACCAACCATGAGAGAGTATTGGTCGAGTCATCAGGACAATCAACCATGAGAGAGTATTGGTCAAGTCATCAGGACAGCCAACCATGAGAGAGTATTGGTCGAGTCATCAGGACAACCAACCATGAGAGAGTATTGGTCGAGTCATCAGGACAACCAACCATGAGAGAGTATTGGTCAAGTCATCAGGACAGCCAACCATGAGAGAGTATTGGTCGAGTCATCAGGACAACCAACCATGAGAGAGTATTGGTCGAGTCATCAGGACAACCAACCTTGAGAGAGTATTGGTCGAGTCATCAGGAGAACCAACCATGAGAGAGTATTGGTCGAGTCATCAGGACAACCAACCATGAGAGAGTATTGGTCAAGTCATCATCATCAGGACAACCAACCATGAGAGAGTATTGGTCGAGTCATCAGGACAACGAACCATGAGAGAGTATTGGTCGAGTCATCAGGACAACCAACCATGAGAGAGTATTGGTCGAGTCATCAGGACAACCAACATTGAGAGAGTATTGGTCGAGTCATCAGGACAACCAACCTTGAGAGAGTATTGGTCGAGTCATCAGGACAACCAACCATGAGAGAGTATATTGGTCGAGTCATCAGGACAACGAACCGTGAGAGAGTATTGGTCGAGTCATCAGGACAACCAACCATGAGAGAATATTGGTCGAGTCATCTGGACAACGAACTATGAGAGGGTATTGGTCGGGTCATCACGACAACCAACCATGAGAAAGTATTGGTCGAGTCATCAGGATAACTAACCATGAGAGAGTATTGGTCAAGTCATCAGGACAACCAACCATGAGAGAGTATTGGTCGAGTCATCAGGACAACCAACCATGAGAGAGTATTGGTCGAGTAATAAGGACAACCAACCATGAGAGAGTATTGGTCAAGTCATCAGGACAACCAACCTTGAGAGAGTATTGGTCGAGTCATAAGGACAACCAACCTTGAGAGAGTATTGGTCGAGTCATTAGGACAACCAACCATGAGAAGTATTGGTCGAGTCATCATGTCCACCAACCATGAGAGAATATTGGTCAAGTCATCAGGACAACCAACCTTGAGAGAGTATTGGTCAAGTCATCAGGACAACCAACCTTGAGAGTGTATTGGTCGAGTCATTAGGACAATCAACCATGAGAGAGTATTGTTCGAGTCATCAGGACAACCAACCATGAGAGACTATTGGTCGAGACATCAGGTCAACCAACCATGAGAGAGTATTGATCGAATCATCAGGACAACAAACCTTGAGAGAGTTTTGGTCGAGTCATCAGGACAATCAACCATGAGAGAGTATTGGTCGAGTCATCAGGACAACCAACCATGAGAGAGTATTGGTCGAGTCATCAGGACAACCAACCTTGAGGTCCAGTCATCAGGACAACCAACCTTAGAGAGTATTGGTCGAGTTATAAAGACAACCAACCATGAGAGAGTATTGGTCGAGTCATCAGGACAACCAATCATAAGAGAGTATTGGTCGAGTTATCAGGACAACCAACCTTGAGAGAGTATATATTGGTCAAGTCCTCAGGACAACCAACCATGAGAGAGTATTGGTCGAGTCATCAGGACAACCAACCTTGAGAGAGTATTGGTCAAGTCATCAGGACAATCAACCACGAGAGAGTATTGGTCAAGTCCTCAGGACAACCAACCATGAGAGAGTATTGGTCGAGTCATCAGGACAACCAACCTTGAGAGAGTATTGGTCAAGTCCTCAGGACAACCAACCATGAGAGAGTATTGGTCGAGTCATCAGGACAACCAACCATGAGAGAGTATTGGTCGAGTCATCAGGACAACCAACGTTGAGAGAGTATCGGTCTAGTCATCAGGACAACCAACCTTGCAAGAGTATTGGTCGTGTCATCAGGACAATCAACCATGAGAGAGTATTGGTCGAGTCATCAGGACAACCAACCTTGAGAGAGTATTGGTCAAGTCCTCAGGACAACCAACCATGAGAGAGTATTAGTCGAGTCATCAGGACAACCAACCATGAGAGAGTTTGGTCGAGTCATCAGGACAACCAACCATGAGAGAGTATTGGTCAAGTCATCAGGACAACCAACCATGAGAGAGTATTGGTCGAGTCATCAGGACAACCAACCATGAGAGAGTATTGGTCAAGTCATCAGGACAACCAACCATGAGAGAGTATTGGTCGAGTCATCAGGACAACTAACCATGAGAGAGTATTGGTCGAGTCATCAGGACAACCAACCTTGAGAGAGTATTGGTCGAGTCATCAGGACAACCAACCTTGAGAGAATATTGGTCTAGTCATCAGGACAACCAACCTTGCAAGAGTATTGGTCGTGTCATCAGGACAATCAACCTTGAGAGAGTATTGGTCAAGTCATCAGGACAACCAACCATGAGAGAGTATTGGTCGAGTCATCAGGACAACCAACCATGAGAGAGTATTGGTCGAGTCATCAGGACAACCAACCATGAGAGAGTATTGGTCGAGTCATCAGGACAACCAACCATGAGAGAGTATTGGTCGAGTCATCAGGACAACCAACCTTGAGAGAGTATTGGTCGAGTCATCAGGACAACCAACCATGAGAGAGTATTGGTCGAGTCATCAGGACAACCAACCTTGAGAGAGTATTGGTCGAGTCATCAGGACAACCAACCATGAGAGAGTATTGGTCGAGTCATCAGGACAACCAACCTTGAGAGAGTATTGGTCAAGTCATCAGGACAACCAGCCATGAGAGAGTATTGGTCGAGTCATCAGGTCAACCAGCCATGAGAGAGTATTGGTCGAGTCATCAGGACAACCAACCATGAGAGAGTATTGGTCGAGTCATCAGGACAACCAACCATGAGAGAGTATTGGTCGAGTCATCAGGACAACCAACCATGAGAGAGTATTGGTCGAGTCATCAGGACAACCAACCATGAGAGAGTATTGGTCAAGTCATCAGGACAGCCAACCATGAGAGAGTATTGGTCGAGTCATCAGGACAACCAACCATGAGAGAGTATTGGTCGAGTCATCAGGACAACCAACCATGAGAGAGTATTGGTCAAGTCATCAGGACAGCCAACCATGAGAGAGTATTGGTCGAGTCATCAGGACAACCAACCATGAGAGAGTATTGGTCGAGTCATCGGGACAACCAACCTTGAGAGAGTATTGGTCGAGTCATCAGGAGAACCAACCATGAGAGAGTATTGGTCGAGTCATCAGGACAAACAACCATGAGAGAGTATTGGTCAAGTCATCATCATCAGGACAACCAACCATGAGAGAGTATTGGTCGAGTCATCAGGACAACGAACCATGAGAGAGTATTGGTCGAGTCATCAGGACAACCAACCATGAGAGAGTATTGGTCGAGTCATCAGGACAACCAACCTTGAGAGAGTATTGGTCGAGTCATCAGGACAACCAACCTTGAGAGAGTATTGGTCGAGTCATCAGGACAACCAACCATGAGAGAGTATATTGGTCGAGTCATCAGGACAACGAACCGTGAGAGAGTATTGGTCGAGTCATCAGGACAACCAACCATGAGAGAATATTGGTCGAGTCATCTGGACAACGAACTATGAGAGGGTATTGGTCGGGTCATCACGACAACAAACCATGAGAAAGTATTGGTCGAGTCATCAGGATAACTAACCATGAGAGAGTATTGGTCAAGTCATCAGGACAACCAACCATGAGAGAGTATTGGTCGAGTCATCAGGACAACCAACCATGAGAGAGTATTGGTCGAGTAATAAGGACAACCAACCATGAGAGAGTATTGGTCAAGTCATCAGGACAACCCACCTTGAGAGAGTATTGGTCGAGTCATCAGGACAACCAACCATGAGAGAGTATTGGTCAAGTCATCAGGACAACCAACCTTGAGAGAGTATTGGTCGAGTCATAAGGACAACCAACCTTGAGAGAGTATTGGTCGAGTCATTAGGACAACCAACCATGAGAAGTATTGGTCGAGTCATCATGTCCACCAACCATGAGAGAATATTGGTCAAGTCATCAGGACAACCAACCTTGAGAGAGTATTGGTCAAGTCATCAGGACAACCAACCTTGAGAGTGTATTGGTCGAGTCATTAGGACAATCAACCATGAGAGAGTATTGTTCGAGTCATCAGGACAACCAACCATGAGAGACTATTGGTCGAGACATCAGGTCAACCAACCATGAGAGAGTATTGATCGAATCATCAGGACAACAAACCTTGAGAGAGTTTTGGTCGAGTCATCAGGACAATCAACCATGAGAGAGTATTGGTCGAGTCATCAGGACAACCAACCATGAGAGAGTATCAGTCGAGTCATCAGGACAACCAACCATGAGAGAGTATTGGTCGAGTCATCAGGACAACCGACCTTGAGAGAGTATTGGTCGAGTCATCTGGAAAACCAGCCATGAGAGAGTATTGGTCGAGTCATCAGGACAACCAACCATGAGAGAGTATTGGTCGAGTCATCAGGACAACCAACCTTGAGGTCCAGTCATCAGGACAACCAACCTTAAAGAGTATTGGTCGAGTTATAAAGACAACCAACCATGAGAGAGTATTGGTCGAGTCATCAGGACAACCAATCATAAGAGAGTATTGGTCGAGTTATCAGGACAACCAACCTTGAGAGAGTATTGGTCGAGTCATCAGGACAACCGACCTTGAGAGAGTATTGGTCGAGTCATCTGGAAAACCAGCCATGAGAGAGTATTGGTCGAGTCATCAGGACAACCAACCATGAGAGAGTATTGGTCGAGTCATCAGGACAACCAACCTTGAGGTCAAGTCATCAGGACAACCAACCTTAGAGAGTATTGGTCGAGTTATAAAGACAACCAACCATGAGAGAGTATTGGTCGAGTCATCAGGACAACCAACGATGAGAGAGTATTGGTCGAGTCATCAGGACAACCAACCATGAGAGAGTATTGGTCGAGTCATCAGGACAACCAACCATGAGAGAATATTGGTCGAGTCATCAGGACAATCAACCATGAGAGAGTATTGGTCAAGTCCTCAGGACAACCAACCATGAGAGAGTATTGGTCGAGTCATCAGGACAACCAACCTTGAGAGAGTATTGGTCAAGTCATCAGGACAATCAACCACGAGAGAGTATTGGTCAAGTCCTCAGGACAACCAACCATGAGAGAGTATTGGTCGAGTCATCAGGACAACCAACCTTGAGAGAGTATTGGTCAAGTCCTCAGGACAACCAACCATGAGAGAGTATTGGTCAAGTCATCACGACAACCAACCTTGAGAGAGTATTGGTCGAGTCATCAGGACAACCAACCATGAGAGAGTATTGGTCGAGTCATCAGGACAACCAACGTTGAGAGAGTATCGGTCTAGTCATCAGGACAACCAACCTTGCAAGAGTATTGGTCGTGTCATCAGGACAATCAACCATGAGAGAGTATTGGTCGAGTCATCAGGACAACCAACGGTGAGAGAGTATTGGTCAAGTCCTCAGGACAACCAACCATGAGAGAGTATTAGTCGAGTCATCAGGTCAACCAACCATGAGAGAGTATTGGTCGAGTCATCAGGACAACCAACCATGAGAGAGTATTGGTCAAGTCATCAGGACAACCAACCATGAGAGAGTATTGGTCGAGTCATCAGGACAACCAACCATGAGAGAGTATTGGTCAAGTCATCAGGACAACCAACCATGAGAGAGTATTGGTCGAGTCATCAGGACAACTAACCATGAGAGAGTATTGGTCGAGTCATCAGGACAACCAACCTTGAGAGAGTATTGGTCGAGTCATCAGGACAACCAACCTTGAGAGAATATTGGTCTAGTCATCAGGACAACCAACCTTGCAAGAGTATTGGTCGTGTCATCAGGACAATCAACCTTGAGAGAGTATTGGTCAAGTCATCAGGACAACCAACCATGAGAGAGTATTGGTCGAGTCATCAGGACAACCAACCATGAGAGAGTATTGGTCGAGTCATCAGGACAACCAACCATGAGAGAGTATTGGTCGAGTCATCAGGACAACCAACCATGAGAGAGTATTGGTCGAGTCATCAGGACAACCAACCTTGAGAGAGTATTGGTCGAGTCATCAGGACAACCAACCATGAGAGAGTATTGGTCGAGTCATCAGGACAACCAACCTTGAGAGAGTATTGGTCGAGTCATCAGGACAACCAACCATGAGAGAGTATTGGTCGAGTCATCAGGACAACCAACCTTGAGAGAGTATTGGTCAAGTCATCAGGACAACCAGCCATGAGAGAGTATTGGTCGAGTCATCAGGACAACCAGCCATGAGAGAGTATTGGTCGAGTCATCAGGACAATCAACCATGAGAGAGTATTGGTCGAGTCATCAGGACAACCAACCATGAGAGAGTATTGGTCAAGTCATCAAGACAACCAACCATGAGAGAGTATTGGTCGAGTCATCAGGACAACCAACCATGAGAGAGTATTGGTCGAGTCATGAGAGAGTATTGGTCAAGTCATCAGGACAACCAACCTTGAGAGAGTATTGGTCAAGTAATCAGGACAACTAACCATGAGGGAGTATTGGTCAAGTCATCAGGATAATCAACCTTGAGAGAGTATTGGTTGAGTCATGAGAGAGTATTGGTCAAGTCATCAGGACAACCAACCTTGAGAGAGTATTGGTCGAGTCATCAGGACAACCAACCATGAGAGAGTATTGGTCGAGTCATCAGGACAACGAACCATGAGAGAGTATAGGTCGAATCATCAGGACAACCAACCATGAGAGAGTATTGGTCAGGTCATCACGACAACCAACCATGAGAGAGTATTGGTCGAGTCATCAGGACAACCAACCATGAGAGAGTATTGGTCGAGTCGAGTCATAACGAACCGTGAGAGAGTATTGGTCGAGTCATCAGGTCAACCAACCATGAGAGAGTATTGGTCGAGTCATCAGGTCTACCAACCATGAGAGTGTATTGGTCGAGTCATCAGGACAACCAACCATGAGAGAGTATTGGTCGAGTCATCAGGACAACAAACCATGAGAGAATATTGGTCGAGTCATCAGGACAACCAACTATGAGAGGGTATTGGTCGGGTCATCACGACAACCAACCATGAGAAAGTATTGGTCGAGTCATCAGGATAACCAACCTTGAGAGAGTATTGGTCGAGTCATCAGGACAACCAACCATGAGAGAGTATTGGTCGAGTAATAAGGACAACCAACCATGAGAGAGTATTGGTCAATTGGTCAATTCATCAGGACAACCCACCTTGAGAGAGTATTGGTCGAGTCATCAGGACAACCAACCATGAGAGAGTATTGGTCGAGTCATAAGGACAACCAACCTTGAGAGAGTATTGGTCGAGTCATTAGGCAACCAACCATGAGAGAATATTGGTCAAGTCATCAGGACAACCAACCATGAGAGAGTATTGTCCAAGTCATCAGGACAACCAACCTTGAGAGAGTATTGGTCAAGTCATCAGGACAACCAACCTTGAGAGTGTATTGGTCGAGTCATTAGGACAATCAACCATGAGAGATTATTGTTCGAGTCATCAGGACAACCAACCATGAGAGACTATTGGTCGAGTCATCAGGTCAACCAACCATGAGAGAGTATTGGTCGAGTCATCAGGTCAACCAACCATGAGAGTGTATTGGTCGAGTCATCAGGAAAACCAACCATGAGAGAGTATTGGTCGGGTCATCACGACAACCAACCATGAGAGAGTATTGGTCGAGTCATCAGGACAATCAACCATGAGAGAGTATTGGTCGAGTCATCAGGACAACCAACTATGAGAGAGTATTGGTCGAGTCATCAGGACAACCAACCATGAGAGAGTATTGGTCAAGTCATCAGGACAACCAACCTTGAGAGAGTATTGGTCGAGTCATCAGGACAACCAACCATGAGAGAGTATTGGTCGAGTCATCAGGACAACGAACCGTGAGAGATTATTGGTCGAGTCATCAGGACAACCAACCATGAGAGAGTATTGGTCGAGTCATCAGGACAACCAACCATGAGAGAGTATATATTGGTCGAGTCATCAGGACAACCAACCTGGAGAGAGTATCGGTCGAGTCATCAGGACAACCAACCATGAGAGAGTATTGGTCGAGTCATCAGGACAACCAACCATGAGAGAGTATTGGTCGAGTCATCAGGACAACCAACCATGAGAGAGTATTGGTCGAGTCATCAGGACAACCAACCAGGAGAGAGTATTGGTCGAGTCATCAGGACAACCAACCATGAGAGAGTATTGGTCAAGTCATCAGGACAACCAACAATGAGAGAGTATTGGTCGAGTCATCAGGACAACCAACCTTGAGAGAGTATTAGTCAAGTCATCAGGACAACCAACCATGAGAGAGTATTGGTCGAGTCATCAGGACAACCAACCATGAGAGAGTATTGGTTGAGTCATCAGGACAACCAACCATGAGAGAGTATTGGTCAAGTCATCAGGACAACCAACCATGAGAGAGTATTGGTTGAGTCATCAGGACAACCAACCATGAGAGAGTATTGGTCAAGTCATCAGGACAACCAACCTCGTGAGTTTGAATGAATCAAGTCCCTGAACAGGAGGAGATGAGGGGAAGGTGAGACTGCCTACACACTCTTTGCACTAGCTGGTGGGGGGAAGAAAAGGAAGTTAGAGCCCCTCATGGTGTCTGTAGAAGGGAACAACACTAGACTGGATATGGAAGTAGATACACGTGCTGCATGTCCATAATGAGCGCTACCACTTATCACCTACCATGGCCAAAGCATTTAGCACCTTCCTTGCAGCCAGCCAGAAACGGTTTCGCACTTACACAGGAGAGGCTTTGGAGATGTTTGGAACTATTGCAGTTTCAGTGAGCTACCAAAGCCAGCAAGCAGAGTTGGAATTGATGGGGGTAGCTGGAAGGGGCCCAAGTTTACTTGGTAGAGACTGGCTGTTGGAAGTCAAACTGGATTGGGGAGGCATACATCAAGTGCCAGCAAGACTTGCACAAACCTGATAATTCATTTAGGGCAAGCATGGAGGCATGTTCAAGGATGAACTGGTTAGTGGTTGGGCATCCAGCCAAGATTCCCATCCACCCTACAGGACCAGCTGTGTTTATAAACCACATTCAGTCCCTTTGGCACTTAGAGGCAAAGTTGAACAGGAATTGAGTCTGTTGGAGCAGCTGGGAGTCATCGAGAGAGTGCAATTTGCAGAGTGGTCTGCTCCCATAGTGCCTGTGATTAAAAGGGAAGGCTCCATCCGAATATGTGGGGACTATATAGTTACAGTCAACAAGGCATCAAAGGTGGAGACACACCCTCTATCTAAGATCCATGAGCTGCTAGCCTCTTCGGGGGGTGGAAAGACATTTTCAAAGTTGGACCTCGCACACGCGTACCAACAGATGCCGTCGGATGATGAGTCGAAGAAATTAGTGGGCATCAACACACACAAGTGTCTATACCAGTACACTCACTTGCCGTTTGGAGTGTCTTCACCTCCTGAATATTCCAATGGACCATTGAAGGTGTTTTATAAAGTATGTCACATGTATGCGTTTACATAGATGACATCTTAATCACAGGGTGACAGAGCAAGAACAATGGAAAACCCTCGGAGAAGTCCTGACGAGACTGGAGGAAGCAGGAATCAAAAAGAAGCAGAGAAGTCTGCATTTATGCAACCAGCTGTCAAGCACTTGGGGAACCACATATTTGCTGATGGAATTCCACCATCAAAAGAAAAGGTTCGGAAAATAGTTGATGCACCACCACCCCAGAATGTTTCACAGCTCCGCTCCTTTCTGGGGCTGGTCAATTACCATGGTAAATCTCTACCACAACTAGCCAACAGGTTGGCACCCTATACAAGCAGCTACAAAATGATATCTGTTGGAGTTCTGGTCCTGAGGAACAGAAGGGGTTTAATGAGGCTAAACAGAAATTGAGCACACCATGTTTGCTGGTTCATATTGACCAGATCGGGAGCTGTTTCTAGCTTATGAGGCGTCGCCGTATGACGTGGGGGCAGTAGTTTCCCACCGGATGGATGATGGCACTAACAAGCCCATCGCTTATACATCACTTTTATTAGCACCTGCAGAGAGAAACTATCCAACATTGGACAAGGAAGACCTGGCAATTGAGTTTGGGGTTAAAAAGTTCCTTATGGCCGCAGATTCACTATCTACTCGGATCATAAGTCCTTGCAGCATTTGTTCAGTGAACACAAGACAGAGTCTGCCATGGCTTCAGCTCAAATTCAGAGGTGGGCACTAACACTGGGGGACCACATTGTTTATAAACCTGGGAATTCAGAGGTGGGCACTAACACTGGGGGCACATAGCTACCACATTGTTTATAAACCTGGGAATTCAGAGGTGGACACTAACACTGGGGGCATATAGCTACCACATTGTTTATAAACCTGGGAATTCAGAGGTGGACACTAACACTGGGGGCATATGGCTACCATTGTTTATAAACCTGGGAATTCAGAGGTGGGCACTAACACTGGGGGCATATAGCTACCACATTGTTTATAAACCTGGGAATTCAGAGGTGGGCACTAACACTGGGGGCATATAGATACCACATTGTTTATAAACCTGGGAATTCAGAGGTGGACACTAACACTGGGGGCATATAGATACCACATTGTTTATAAACCTGGGAATTCAGAGGTGGACACTAACACTGGGGGCATATAGATACCACATTGTTTATAAACCTGGGAATTCAGAGGTGGACACTAACACTGGGGGCATATAGCTACCACATTGTTTATAAACCTGGGAATTCAGAGGTGGGCACTAACACTGGGGGCATATAGCTACCACATTGTTTATAAACCTGGGAATTCAGAGGTGGACACTAACACTGGGGGCATATAGCTACCACATTGTTTATAAACCTGGGAATTCAGAGGTGGACACTAACACTGGGGGCATATAGCTACCACATTATTTATAAACCTGGGAATTCAGAGGTGGGCACTATCACTGGGGGCCTATAGCTACCACATTGTTTATAAACCTGGGAATTCAGAGGTGGACACTAACACTGGCAGCATATGTGACAGGATCTGAGAAAAGGGACCTTTCGTAGAAATTTTGAAAATCGAGTTATTGATGGTAGGACAAATAACACACAATTGCCTATTGAATGGAACAAAAATTAGCTCTTAATTCCATTCTAAACCAAAGATATGAACCTCAGAATGTAAGAGGATTACAGCATTCATTTCGAGAAAACGCGGTTTGAAAGGGTTTGCTTACTAATCTCCGTGCACCTCCGCGCACGCTTAGTTCGGTAAGAAGAAATGCTTTTTTTGTCTTGTCTATGGAGCAAGGACTACGCTGTGTGTGTGAACAGGTAACTTTTAAGACCATTGTTAGTGTGCGAGTAACAAAAATAAAGAGTGAGAAAACACACACGATGTTTATCTAGCTAATGGCTCAGCTAGTAGCTAGCTAATGCCCAACCGGTACTTAGCGAATGCTCCGCCAGAAGCTAGCGAATGCTCGGCCAGTAACTAGCGACTGCTCGGCCTGTAGCTAGCGAATGCTCGGCCTGTAGCTAGCCATTAGCTTTTGCAGCTTCCTGTGCACTTGGAGACGCCATTATTCACAAACAGTTCTTTTTAACGCGCATTAACGAGGGACTTTCCCCTTTCTAACGAGGGTTTTTCCCATTCTTCCGTATACGCAAGCAGTATTCTCTCAATTGCCCTCGCGTTACATACAAACGTAGGTCCGTCCACGTTTGACCAGCCATCTTCTAACAGCACGCTTGCATACAAGGAAGCAAGCAGAAGGTTCAAAACTTCACACAGAGGTAGAGGAAGGATAGTAGATACCTGTAATACAAAAAAAAATTTTTTGTCGAAGTATGACTGCTAGACTATTTTTGGTTATAGCACAAAACTGTTTTTTCTACGAAAGGTCCCTTTTCTCAGATCCTATCACATATAGCTACCACATTGTTTATAAACCTGGGAATTCAGAGGTGGACACTAACACTGGCGGCATTTAGCTACCACATTGTTTATACCACATTGTTTATAAACCTGGGAAGGAACAGGATAATGGAGATGGACTAAGTAGAAACCCACCACCAGAATTTACATTGTCAGTTCCGCAGCCAGGTTAGACCATCTGGTTCAACTACAGTATGTACATCCCAGTTGCAGCTGTTCAAATCAAGTTGTGGACAGGGAGAGATCCCTCACTGGCAAGATGAAGAACATGGTGCTACATGGTTGGAAACTTGTAGCCAAGGAAGAACTTCAACCATACAAGCAACGTAGTGAAGAACTCAGTGTCGTGGAAGGTTGTGTTGTTTGGGGAGGTTGAGTAGTTGTACCACAAACAGGTCAGAAGTTAGGATTGGAGGAACACCACCGAGGTCACCCTGGGGTTTCAAGGATGAAGAGTCACGCTCGGACAACTGTGTGGTAGCCAGGGATCAATGCAGACCTTGAACAACATGTTAAAAGCTGATCTGAGTGTCAGCAGAACAGGAGAGCACCTGCAATAGCACCAATGCACCCATGTAAGTGGCCATCACGACCATGGGCCCGAATACATATAAACCATGCTGGACCATTCCAAGGGAAAATCTTCCTGGTGGTGGTGGGTGCCTATTCAAGGTGGCTGGATGTTACCTTTGTGCAATCCACCGCATCTCTGGTGACCATCAAAGTGCTCCGAGCCTGAACTGTATCAACATCATTCACCAGTGGGGACTTTCAAGAATTTACAAGGTGGGAAGGAATTCCCCAGTCACCAGTGCTCCATACCTCCCAGCCACAAATGGGCTGGCTGAGAGAGCTGTGTCGGTGTTAAAGGATGGCTTAAGGAAACAGCGGTGTAGACATGGAAGTCAAGCTAGCACGGCTACTTCTAACTATTGGACTACTCCACACACAACAACTGTCTGGAGTATCTCCAGCAGAATTATTGATGGGAAGGAGAATCAGGACATACCTTGACATGTTGCACCCAGACTTGTCAAACAGGATAAACAAGGCACCCAGACTTGTCGAACAGGATAAACCAGAATCAGGACATACCTTGACATGTTGCACCCAGACTTATCGAACAGGATAAACCAGAATCATGACACACCTTGACATGTTGCATCTAAACTTGTCTAACAGGATAAACCAGATTCAGGACATACCTTGATCACTCCACCAGGTGGAACAACATCTGCCCCTGGCATCCCTACTCCACCTCCCTCAGTGAGCACTCCACCAGGTGGAACAACATCTCTCCCTGGCATCCCTACTCCACCTCCCTCAGTAATCACTCCACCAGGTGGAACAACATCTGCCCCTGGCATCCCTACTCCACCTCCCCTCAGTGAGCACTCCACCAGGGGAACAACATCTGTCCCTGGCATCCTTACTCCACCTCCCTCAGTGATCACTCCACCAGGTGGAACAACATCTGCCCCTGGCATCCCTACTCCACCTCCCTCAGTGATCACTCCACCAGGTGGAACAACATCTGCCCCTGGCATCCCTACTCCACCTCCCTCAGTGATCACTCCACCAGGTGGAACAACATCTGCCCCTGGCATCCCTACTCCACCTCCCTCAGTGATCACTCCACCAGGTGGAACAACATCTGCCCCTGGCATCCCTACTCCACCTCCCCTCAGTGAGCACTCCACCAGGGGAACAACATCTGTCCCTGGAATCCTTACTCCACCTCCCTCAGTGATCACTCCACCAGGTGGAACAACATCTGTCCCTGACATCCCTACTCCACCTCCCTCAGTGATCACTCCACCAGGTGGAACAACATCTGTCCCTGTCATCCCTACTCCACCTCCCTCAGTGATCACTCCACCAGGGGAACAACATCTGCCCCTGGCATCCCTACTCCACCTCCCTCAGTGATCACTCCACCAGGTGGAACAACATCTGCCCCTGGCATTCCTACTCCACCTCCCTCAGTGATCACTCCACCAGGTGGAACAACATCTGCCCCTGGCATCCCTACTCCACCTCCCTCAGTGATCACTCCACCAGGTGGAACAACATCTGTCCCTGGCATCCCTACTTCACCTCCCTCAGTGATCACTCCACCAGGTGGAACAACATCTGCCCCTGGCATCCCTACTCCACCTCCCTCAGTGATCACTCCACCAGGTGGAACAACATCTGCCCCTGGCATCCCTACTCCACCTCCCTCAGTGATCACTCCACCAGGGGAACAACATCTGCCCCTGGCATCCCTACTCCACCTCCCTCAGTGATCACTCCACCAGGTGGAACAACATCTGCCCCTGGCATCCCTACTCCACCTCCCTCAGTGATCACTCCACCAGGGGAACAACATCTGCCCCTGGCACCTCCCTCAGTGATCACTCCACCAGGTGGAACAACATCTGTCCCTGGCATCCCTACTCCACCTCCCTCAGTGATCACTCCACCAGGTGGAACAACATCTGCCCCTGGCATCCCTACTCCACCTCCCTCAGTGATCACTCCACCAGGTGGAACAACATCTGCCCCTGGCATCCCTACTCCACCTCCCTCAGTGATCACTCCACCAGGTGGAACAACATCTGTCCCTGGCATCCCTACTCCACCTCCCTCAGTGATCACTCCACCAGGTGGAACAACATCTGCCCCTGGCATCCCTACTCCACCTCCCTCAGTGATCACTCCACCAGGTGGAACAACATCTGTCCCTGGCATCCCTACTCCACCTCCCTCAGTGATCACTCCACCAGGTGGAACAACATCTGCCCCTGGCATCCCTACTCCACCTCCCTCAGTGATCACTCCACCAGGTGGAACAACATCTGCCCCTGGCATCCCTACTCCACCTCCCTCAGTGATCACTCCACCAGGTGGAACAACATCTGTCCCTGGCATCCCTACTTCACCTCCCTCAGTGATCACTCCACCAGGTGGAACAACATCTGCCCCTGGCATCCCTACTCCACCTCCCTCAGTGATCACTCCACCAGGTGGAACAACATCTGCCCCTGGCATCCCTACTCCACCTCCCTCAGTGATCACTCCACCAGGGGAACAACATCTGCCCCTGGCATCCCTACTCCACCTCCCTCAGTGATCACTCCACCAGGTGGAACAACATCTGCCCCTGGCATCCCTACTCCACCTCCCTCAGTGATCACTCCACCAGGGGAACAACATCTGCCCCTGGCACCTCCCTCAGTGATCACTCCACCAGGTGGAACAACATCTGTCCCTGGCATCCCTACTCCACCTCCCTCAGTGATCACTCCACCAGGTGGAACAACATCTGCCCCTGGCATCCCTACTCCACCTCCCTCAGTGATCACTCCACCAGGTGGAACAACATCTGCCCCTGGCATCCCTACTCCACCTCCCCTCAGTGAGCACTCCACCAGGGGAACAACATCTGTCCCTGGAATCCTTACTCCACCTCCCTCAGTGATCACTCCACCAGGTGGAACAACATCTGTCCCTGACATCCCTACTCCACCTCCCTCAGTGATCACTCCACCAGGTGGAACAACATCTGTCCCTGTCATCCCTACTCCACCTCCCTCAGTGATCACTCCACCAGGGGAACAACATCTGCCCCTGGCATCCCTACTCCACCTCCCTCAGTGATCACTCCACCAGGTGGAACAACATCTGCCCCTGGCATTCCTACTCCACCTCCCTCAGTGATCACTCCACCAGGTGGAACAACATCTGCCCCTGGCATCCCTACTCCACCTCCCTCAGTGATCACTCCACCAGGTGGAACAACATCTGTCCCTGGCATCCCTACTTCACCTCCCTCAGTGATCACTCCACCAGGTGGAACAACATCTGCCCCTGGCATCCCTACTCCACCTCCCTCAGTGATCACTCCACCAGGTGGAACAACATCTGCCCCTGGCATCCCTACTCCACCTCCCTCAGTGATCACTCCACCAGGGGAACAACATCTGCCCCTGGCATCCCTACTCCACCTCCCTCAGTGATCACTCCACCAGGTGGAACAACATCTGCCCCTGGCATCCCTACTCCACCTCCCTCAGTGATCACTCCACCAGGGGAACAACATCTGCCCCTGGCACCTCCCTCAGTGATCACTCCACCAGGTGGAACAACATCTGTCCCTGGCATCCCTACTCCACCTCCCTCAGTGATCACTCCACCAGGTGGAACAACATCTGCCCCTGGCATCCCTACTCCACCTCCCTCAGTGATCACTCCACCAGGTGGAACAACATCTGCCCCTGGCATCCCTACTCCACCTCCCTCAGTGATCACTCCACCAGGTGGAACAACATCTGTCCCTGGCATCCCTACTCCACCTCCCTCAGTGATCACTCCACCAGGTGGAACAACATCTGCCCCTGGCATCCCTACTCCACCTCCCTCAGTGATCACTCCACCAGGTGGAACAACATCTGTCCCTGGCATCCCTACTCCACCTCCCTCAGTGATCACTCCACCAGGTGGAACAACATCTGCCCCTGGCATCCCTACTCCACCTCCCTCAGTGATCACTCCACCAGGTGGAACAACATCTGCCCCTGGCAGCCCTACTCTACCTCCATCGGAAATTCGTAACAGAAGCATTCCAAGGGGGTCCACTCGCAGTCATCAATCTCCAAAACAATATTCCCCTTGTTCCAATTAAGGCTGGAAGGATGTCATAACTTGAAACTCTGTCTTAACAACTGTCGTTTGTATTGACTGTTATTTAGATGTAGTGTTGGTGAAGCAGTTAGTATGGTGGTTTGTGTGTGATTACTTTATATGGTATTTTGGGGCAGGGTCCAGAGGTCAGTCTGGTTCAGGTGGCCAGGACCTTGCGGGCAACTTAGAAAAAAAAGAGTCTTCTCGAATGGAATTGAAGTCATCTATGACTACCTGTGCAATGAGGCCACCACACCTGCTATGCCTACCTGTGCAATGAGGCCACCACACCTGCTTAGTTACTAGCCAAAGAGACTTTACGTACCGTTTACGTTGGATGTTTGTGGTACATTTGAGTTGCAGCGTTGCTGTAGCATTCGCCAAACGTTAGGCAGGGGATCGTTAAGCGTATTTTAATTGCGATTGTCCAGTGATCGAGGAAGGCGGGAGAAAGGCTAACGGTCGTTGCTCTAGAGGTTACTCTTTTTAAGCTTATTGGAATCAAGATGCCTTACTCTATTATAAGAAACAGAATTCTATTCTTTAGGATCTAGAGGATTCAAGGCTGCAGCTATCGTCTGTATTTTGAAGGAGGGCATGACAGCAACAAGGCAAAGTGTCCAGTTTTGTCAAGCACCGGGAGACTGGTATCGTTTTACAGACATGGAGCAGGAGATCTTAGTTTTTTACTGCTGTCCCGAAAGTCGTGGTGGAAAAGATGCTGGAAGATGACGAGAAGACAGCATACCAACTGCAGTTCTCCTTCACAGCAAAGGGAACCCAGTCTTGCTTTGCTGGACATCGCTTGTGTTGATATTTTGAGGCAGTGCGTAATGCCAACTGATAAGAGAAGCCAACAAGGTTTGTGTTGAACTAGTTTTGGGATTAAGCTACATGTACGTGAAAGTTAATCTCTAGTGTAGAAGCTTTCTGTGTCACACTGAAGCTATGTTGGTTGCTAGTGGCTAAAAAAATATATATATATATATATATATATATAGTTTAGGCACTTTGTAGATGTTATGGCTTAAGACTAGGGCAAGATATTGATATAGAACACTAGTGAATTGGTATAGTGACTCATGTAATAACATGATCAATAGCGGTATCATTTATCCCTGTCCTAGGTCAAGAGATTGGAGTGAGACAGGGAGAATCTTGAAGAGGCAGCCAATGGACAGATGAGTGCACAGTTCAATTGGAAACTTTTGTTGGTATAAGGCAGGCACGAAAGAACAAGCCAAGATATGATTCATGTTGTATTATGGTTGTGTAATAAGGTGTAGACTTATGGTATACTACATGTAAAGGTGTTTTAAACTTCTGTTTATTTCATTATAGCATGAAATATTTGATGAAGGTGCATGTGTGGGCTGGTATTTTGAGAGCCCCACTTTTTGTTCAAAAACTTCAGCAGACCCTTTTACCCTTCATGAAGGTAGTTTGCCCTCATCACTGCTTCATGCAAGACACTGACCCCAAACATACATCCAGGCTGGCTAAGGAGTTGTTTGATATAAATTGATGGAGGGCGCCTCCCAAGTTTCCAGATGCCAACCCCATTGAAAACCTGTGACACGAGTTGAAGGAGTACCTCAGGAGAGAAGTGAAGCCCAAGTCCAAAGCTGAATTGGTGGACAGCATAACACAATTTTGATTAACTACTGTATATGTCAGAAGTAGATTAGACACCTGGAGGATTAGGCTACAGGGAGGTATATTTGGAAATCACTTGCCAAGCAATGCTTCTTGATATCAAATGTTTGGGAGGTACTGGAGGGGTTTCCCCCTCAAATTATCAATAAGAAGATATTAATTTCAAAACACAATATAGTTATCGAACAAGTCCAGTCCTGACCCAACCACCACAGATGTAGAGAGTGAAGAACTGTTATCCTCAACTTCCATGACGGGCTCGAATTCTTCCAGCCAGAAGACCAAACAATAGTCTGTATAATTATCATGACTGGATCCTGTGCTAGTTTTTAGTTATTTTTTGGTTTTGTGTTCTTGAAGGTTACTAAATAACACTAACAACTGGACTGAAGTGAAGGCTGGCTCACTACTACAGATAGGCACTAGAGGTACAAGCCATTGGAGTTCTATCTGGTATTATACTTACTTCTTAGAGTGAAGGTAGCAGCGAGAGTTCTTCTGTGGGCCATTCCCAGGACAAATCAAAAGTAGGAGCTGCGACAAAACCCAACAGTGATCAACAGTAGGCCGACTGACTTTACGTGCTCTATCGAACATGTGGTGTAGGATACCGAATGTTGATTGCGCGTTTCGGGTAAGTAAATAACGGTTTGTGCATTGCGTTTGGAATATGTAGCTTGAGCGTTGCCTGTGCGTTCCTTGAGCGTTGCTTGAGCGTTACTTATGAAACCTTTCTGAGTCGAACGTAAACCCAACGCAAAAGTGGTAAAGTTTTTTTGGCCTCTGCTGTAGAAAAAAAACTACTCTGTGTAGATGAAATATTGAGATAACAATATGTTTGTTATAATTAACAGTTATGCACTTCATTATCTCAGCTACTTATAGCATGTGCTTGTATTTTGTCAAACAACAGTAACAAATGATTGCTGGATCTTAGTGGGAAATAAATTCTAAAAACAACTATTGATAAAACAAAGATAATGATATTCATGTTTGTGGTGAGGGTGTGGTCACACAAAAACTAATCACAATGTTTATTGACATAATATTATATATATGTGTGTGACCAGTCACAAGAATTGTCCGCATACTTATATAGGTATTTTCTTGTAATTTTTGGTTATAGTGGTTTAGGTTCCCTAAAGCATACATACTTTTTCACATGAAAGTTGGAAAAAAATTTTTTTTAGAGAATACATCACAAAAAATTACACTTTAATATAAGTAGTTTAAAGTGGGCATTTATTAGAAACATATCAATGCTGTTTTAATGCTACAGTGCACTTGATTCTTACTTATGTTCTTGAAGTAGTTTAGGACATGTTATTATAGCCCCCCAAGACTTGTAATGTCCTTGTTCCTTGCAGTAAATCACTCCAATCATACCAGGTGACAAGTTATTTCCCGCCATGATCACGTATAAGTTGGGATTTGTTGCTACCATGTACAGTTGATGACTGTACTAGCCTTTCAATACCTCCTAAGGTGGATACTTGAGAGTGTTTGTATTTTCTTTTTAAAAGACCAAAATAGCGATCAGGGGCAAACTTGGTATGCACTGCAAGCATAAAGGACAAAGAAATCTTGTCATTTTTGCATTTGCCAACTGGCCAACAAATATAATGAATAACTGCATTATTCTTATTCTGGCCTATGCAATTATCTGCTTGAAGATAAATCTCCTTCCCTGTAATTGCACGATGCTCAAGAAAGTCGTGTATTAAACTAATTGTTGCATTGGCACCTTTTCCAATAAAGCAATCTTTGTCAATTAAATAGTTCACTTGAAAATGAGCTGACTCACAATCAACTCCAAACAAATTGCATTTCCAGGCAGTGTTGAAGAAGAGAGCTCCAGGTTGCAAAGCATTACATGGCTAGTGCACCTGCTGTGCATAAGCAAATGAAAAATGCATAGCCCACTCATACTCAGTGTTTTTGTCATGGGCATTCCACTCATCTTCACATTTCTTCACATTAGAATTGTAGCACTTCTGTTGGACTGACACAAGTTCTAGATGAATTTGAGCCTGCTTAACATGGTCAGATTTTCTGACTGGGATAAATTTACTGACCTTGCTATCATGACTTGAATTCTTCTGGCATTCCCAACACAAGTCAGTGGCAGGCTTAGTTACACTAATGAATGGAAGAGGTCTAAGCCACAGCTCAATGAACTTTGTTCTGCAGAAAGGTTTCTTTCCTTCTTTTGCACATGCCTTTTCATAACTTCTATGGACTTCTGCTTTAGTCATATTTGTTGGAAGCAGAAGGAAACGTTCATCTTTAAAGTTTGGTATTCTTCCTGGTAAAGGAAGAGCCATAGCAGAAGCTGTGTTTTTTTATGAACTGTACAGCATCTTGAACAGCTGACATAGATGCCACCTTGTAAGATGACTTCCCAGAATTACCATGCCGTCTAGTTTTTATCTCGGGGCTATCCTTCCTGTGGTGCTCTACTAAATTCCGATATCTTTTGTCACTAATAGAAGGAAGAAAAAGGAAGGTTTTAAGGCAAATAGACTTGTCTTTAAAAAAATAGAGACTTGCATGACTTGTTTTTCTGACATCAGAAGCTGAAGTTGGAGAAACATAGTGTGAATGAAACTGATCAAGGTCCAGCTCATCCTTATGCAATTCAAAGCAATTGCTCCTGTACTTGATAACATGAGCTAATGGAATAGACTTAGAGCATGGTGTGTTGCCTTCACCAAATTGACAAGAACAATCAAAACCATCTTAGCTGCCCTCTCATTAGCATCATAAACACTAGTTTCAAATTCTTGGCTTTGGGAGAGAAAGTATAGGTATTGGGACTGCTCACCATCACTTTGAGTGTTCTCTGTCTCAGAACTTTCTTTTTCTTTTCTCACTAGGCCTTCATTCTCCTCTTCTGCTAGCCCGAACTCTTCTTCAAGGGATAAAGATGGAGTTGAAGCACTCATCATGAACTGCACTTGCTACTCACACTAAAACTTCACTTCAGTAGTAGCTAGACGTCTGAAACTTGCACCACAAGGTCGAGTAAAAAAAGTTCTTTCTTCTGATAATTGGAATATGATATTTTGAACTGAGCATGCCCAGTTAAAACAAGAGGGAAATTTGGAATTGATTTTTCTCAAAACCAATGTTTAGTTCTACAGTGGAACCTCTGAATAACGGACGCATTGGTACGAGGACTTTTGTCCATTATTCGGAGGTGTCCCTTATTCAGAGGTTTTTCCCCATTAATCTCATTTTATCATTATAATAGGTGGAGAACGTGGATTGTTTGTTCATTCATCAAGTTCATTTACCAATTGCAGATATCACATGCATATTATATTATATATGTGTACATAATAATTATAAGATACTTGTTAATTGTAGACATAAATTGATGCAGTTATTCAGTGTGAAGGGCAGGGAAGTATGAATGTAGAGTACTTTGTCCGGCATTAACTGAATGAAGACAAGCTACTTTATCAATTAGAAAACTGGTACTCAAGGTTTCGGTAAAACATGCACGGCTTTCCTTTGACCTCCTCTAATGATTGTATAGCTTCTCCATAGTTTCTCAATTTAGGGGGAGGTGGTAGAGGTCTAGGTCTTCCCCATCTGTAAGTGCTTCCTCACATTCAACAATGGATGACTGTTCAGAAAGGCTTGCTAAGAAGCTTTCTTTGCAGGTATCATCATCAAACTCAGTACATACTGGAAGATTGCTGTCTCCGTTGACATACTCATCAGGTGAACAACTACCCTTGGAGCCCATTGTCTTTGAAATTAGTGCACCTAGTACAAATTCGGCATCAATGTCTTGAAAAGGATCTTCTTCATTTAAGCTGGTCACATCCAACTCACTATTAAGAACACCACCACTTCTGAAGCACTTAGATATAATTTCTGGTTTTACTTCACTCCATGCCTGAGATATCCACCTGATTGCAGTTAGTACATTAATAGACTTCGTTATCTCAGAAGCACAACTGCAATCATCAATCTTAGCTAACACATAGCGAAGGAGAAGCCGACGATAATGGACCTTGAAGTTCTGGATGATCCCTAAGTCTAGTGGCTGTAATTTAGATGTTGTATTTGGTGGAAGAAAAACTATTTTATATTTTTCTTTTAAATGTTCTGGGTGGCAACCAGCATTATCCATAAAAAGCAAAATTGATCTTTTTTTAATGCAAGAGGTCAATACTGCTTCCAAGATTTCTCAGGCTTTTTTCTGGTGATAATACTTGACTGGTAGACTATTTTTATCCATACCTCGAAAACACCTGGGGTTTTCTGATTGCCAGATTACAATAGTAGTCTCCTTATCACCAGCTCCATTCACTATGAAAGTCACTGTGACCCTCTCTGCTTACACTTCTTCCCACCCTTGCACTTCTTCCCCTTCTGAGCAAATCCTTGCTCTGGAAGAGCCCTCCAAAAGCATCCTGTTTCATCTAGGTTATAGATATCTTCCTTTGCATATCCCCTCAAAATCTCGGGCAATCTCTCCTTCCTTGACTTAACAGTATCCCCTTGTACATCACCTGATTCTCCACACACAGTCACTCTTCTAATGTTATATCGCTTCTTCTACTTTTCCAACCATCCATTGCTTCCCTTAAACTCCTTGTCCAGGAGTACAGCAATTTGCTTGGCTTTTTCAGTAAGCTGGGGCACACAGGGGTAAATGTTCTTTGAACATGCCAGGAGGTACCATTGATATAAAGCGTCGTTAATCTCCGCGTATTCGGACACACGAGATCTCTTGTTTGTACGAGACAAAGAGCTTGAAGCATTTGATTCATACAAAGTGACAATAGATTCCTTGTTTTTCAAAATATCTGAAATTTGGGTCTTTCCACAGCCGAAGAGTTCACCAAGTGAACGTACAGTAACACCAGCATTCTTCTCAGCTTCCTTGATAACTTCAATCTTTTTCTGTAAAGAGAGATGATATCTACGCTTGCTCGAAGAAGCCATGACTCGAATGAAGCAGCTGCTAAACCGGCACGCATTCGATAGATGGGCATAGCCTTGACGCAGTTCGTGCGGCTGGCGCGTGAGATCGCTTCCAAGCCTGTAGTCAGTAGTGGATCTGGTGGTGGTGCAATGTCTTTGAGTGTGACAGAGATTCAGTCCTATATCAGAGGACACCATGTGTACAAAGAAGTGTGGACACCTCACATTGGGGAAGTTCTGCTACTCAAACGGGAGCCAGATAATGCCGAGGACCAGTCTGCTGTGGCCGTAATCAAAGACGCGAAGTTGTAGGTCATGTTGCATACAACATTGCCTCTATAATCTCACAGTTCCTGAGGAGAGACTGCAATAAAGCATTTGCTGAGGTCACAGGAGGCAGAGTCAACAGAGGAGCGGGATATGGAGTTGAAGTTCCAGCTACCTACCGTTTGTATGGACCACAGCCTTACGTTAACAGAATAAGAGATATAGCAGCATCTCTCCAAGCAAGAGGCCTACTTTAGACTACCATATTACTGCATTTCACAATAATTATGTTTCATGCATAAAATTTATTGTTATTATAATTATTAATTGGCATGCGCACGTGATCAGTACTGGCTCCACCCACTGTCCGTTAAGAGGTTTATTTCTATAACGATGAGCTTTGGGTGCACTAAGAGCTGTCCGTTAGCCGGAATTGAGAGGTGTCCGTTACAGGGAGGGTGACTGAGTACTATTTCAATGGTAAAGCCAATTGGTGCGTGTGCTCCTGTCCGTTATAAGGTAGGTGTCCGCTATAGGGAATGTCCGTTAGTAGAGGTTCCACTGTATACGGCCTTATCCTGTGACTGGTCACACATATATATATATATATATATATATATATATTTATCCCATAATATATAGTTGAACTTCAGTGAGTTTCTACTTGGTGTAGATGTTAAACTCTCCCAGAAATCCGATGTAAGGGAGTTTAATCATCATTTATTGCAGCACCAGCACACAGATATCATTGGCAAGCACAGAGAATGGGCTAAATTATGAATAACAAAATAATAGCCCACAAATATGCTCTGCTCCTCTGCCATTTAAGATCATTATATGAATGCCATTGAGATAACTAAAATATTAGACAACTAACAGTATTGCAAGCTGTTCAGCTGACTGAGCTACAAGTTAGCTATGAACTTACATTGTACTGAGCTAGTGCAAGTGAACTAGTCTAGCAAAGTTAGAGTTAAGTATATATATATATATATATATATATATATATATATCAGTGGAATCCTGACTGCTTACCACATTCCAGGTCATCTGGTCTGTTCCGCTTCAATCCTCCGGAATACATCCCTGGTGGTTGATGTGGTTCCAGAGTGTAGCTCCTAGGTTGTCCTGCTGAAGAAATTGGAACATGAAGAACATCATTATTAGTCTTCTCCCATTAATTAAGTATTGATGATGTCATGTTACATCATAGATATGAATATGTTTTGTAGACATTGACAAAATACAACAAAATAAGAAGTAGGCAATAATATTGGCAGCAGCTAAAGGCAGCAAAATATATAGACACTGATAATCCTTGTCTCTCATCCTAGGGCTTAGCTGATAGAGGGACTAGCTATAGCCTAAAGCTAAATATGATCCTCAGCACGCTCAAGAAAAACCCTCAGAATGCTTTGTTTATTGTTGCTAGGTATCTAGCATAACAACAGCGCTTGCTGAGAGAGCCCTCAAGCTACGAAGGAGGCAACTTCATCATCTGACTGTATGCTCCAATAGTTAGGAGCCCAAAGGTGTTCCACTGCACACATCAACAACACAATACCACTAGCTCCCATAGTCAGGAGCCCAAGGGTAAGGGAGGTTCCACTGCATATGTACATCAACAACACAATACCACTAGCTCCCATAGTTAGGAGTCCAAGGGTAAGGGAGGCTCCACTGCACACATCAACAACACGATACCACTAGCTCCCATAGTTAGTAGCATAAGGATAAGGGAGGTTCCACTGCATACATCAACAACACAATACCACTAGCTCCCATAGTCAGGAGCCCAAGGGTAAGGGAGGTTCCACTGCATACATCAACAACACAATACCACTAGCTCCCATAGTTAGGAGCCCAAGGGTAAGAGAGGTTCCATTGCATACATCAAGACGATACCACTAGCTCCAATAGTTAGGAGCCCAAGGGTAAGGGAGGTTCCACTGCACACATCAACAACACAATACCACTAGCTCCCATAGTTAGGAGCCCAAGGGTAAGGGAGGTTCCACTGCACACATCAACAATACAATACCACTAGCTCCCATAGTTAGGAGCCCAAGGGTAAGGGAGGCTCCACTGCACACATCAACAACACAATACCACTAGCTCCCATAGTTAGGAGCCCAAGGGTAAGGGAGGTTCCACTGCAGACATCAACAACACAATACCACTAGCTCCCATAGTTAGGAGCCCAAGGGTAAGGGAGGTTCCACTGCATACATCAACAATACAATACCACTAGCTCCCATAGTTAGGAGTCCAAGGGTAAGGGAGGTTCCACTGCACACATCAACAACACAATACCACTAGTTCCCATAGTTAGGAGCCCAAGGGTAAGGGAGTCTCCACTGCACACATCAACAACACAATACAACTATATAGCTTCTATTACTTCTCTTTTGATGTGGAAAGAAGAAAGGGAAAAAATATATTTGCAAATTGCTTTTCTACCTCTAAATATTAACTGGCTTCTCCCTCACTCTCCCAGTGTGTTGCAGGTGTGATGCTCTCATGATTTAGTGGGGGCACTAGTGGCTGCTGTGCTGTCCCTCAGCCCTGTTGTGAACATTTAGTCATGAGTAACTTCTGACAAACAATCTAGAGGTTATCCAGGTACAGAGTCACATGACATTTAAATCCCCTTCTCTTTCTCTTATAGTTGACTATCATAGAAACTCTGAATTGTTAATAAGAATGGATCCATCCTACCACACTGAATGACTTGTGTGCAACAGATATACCAGCACTGATAACCTCCACACTAAACATTGGTTGGGCTCTGTGCTTGGCAGCTACAGCAGGTGTGCAGTGTTCTTGGTGAGAGCAGTGTGGCTGCTCCTGTGTGGAAATGCTCTCTAGATAATAGTTTAGGCAGAACTAGTTTCCTTTTGAGTTTCCATCCAAATTCACTTTGCCAAGTGACAGAACAAGAGTAAACACAGACAATAAGCACAGAGGATGTTGCTGGAGCATAGACCAGTGAGGCTCTGACAGGTTCCATCCATTCAACACTGTAGCTCCAGCAACAACAACAGCAACACTTGTGCCTCGCTCTATGCATACACACTTCAACACTGTTGCTCCAGCAACAACAACAGCAACACCCGTGCATTGCTCTATGCATATACACTTCAACACTGTTGCTCCAGCAACAACAATAGCAACACCCGTGCCTTGCTCTTTGCATACACACTTCAACACTGTTGCTCCAGCAACAACAACAGCAACACCTGTGCCTTACTCTATGCATACACACTTCAACACTGTTGCTACAGCAACAACAACAGCAACACCCGTGCCTTATTCTATGCATACACACTTCAACACTGTTGCTCAAGCAACAACAACAGCAACACCTGTGCCTTGCTCTATGCATACACACTTCAACACTGTTGCTCCAGCAACAACAGCAAGACCCGCGCCTTGCTCTATGCATACATACTTCAACACTGTTGCTCCAGCAACAACAACAGCAACACCCGTGCCTTGCTCTACGCATACACACTTCAACACTGTTACTCCAGCAACAACAGCAACACCTGTGCCTTGCTCTATGCATACACACTTCAACACTGTTGCTCCAGCAACAACAGCAACACCCGCGCCTTGCTCTATGCATACACACTTCAACACTGTTGCACCAGCAACAACAACAGACACCCGTGCCTTGCTCTATGCATACACACTACAATACTGTTGTTCCAGCAACATCAACAGCAACACCCATGCCTTGCTCTATGCATACCAAGGTATAAGCTGGTTGTTAGAGCAGGTGCAATATTAACCCTCCACAACCGTCACAAGCGACTTTTTGCGCAGAGCGATCTAGCGTCACAATAGTAAATGATCAAACCGTATATTTTATATCATAAAATAAACTGATTTACACTCTATTTATGCACCAAATAATATGACCATATGTACACGGTAACTAGGGCAAAAACAATTCAAATGTTTGGATTATTTCAATGGCACAATGGCTGAACGACTGACTCTCGAAAAGTTCCTTGCTCTTGTTCAAGACAACGATTTTGACATCTATGAGGATTCTTCCAGCAATGAAGAAGGGGATGGCATCCATGCGTACCTCGGATAGAGATGTGGAACAGTTTATTCTTTGCTACTGTGGTTGCGTCTGCTTGCCGGCCAGCTGATTGTAGCGCTACAGCTGATCATGATGTTTTTCTCTCTGATTATGAAGAAGGAAGTGATGAACAAGGATACTAAGGTTTGTCAGGATTCCAGCTAGCTATAGATAAAGATTTAGCTTTCTAGTAGATAAGTGTGGCTTCTTAGTTGTGTAGCAGAAGAGGGATAGGTTGTGCATGCACTCATGCAATAAGTTTTTATTGTATGTATGTACATACAGACAACATGATGGATACTGGACAGCCTGTGCTGCTTCCACCAGTGTCTACAACAGCTGCTCTCTAAACTGGCATGCCTCCCATAGGCAGGAAGCAGATAATCATATTCATAGCTTGCAGTCGGTTGCTTAGCAACCAGTTGTCGACCACAATGTTTATAAACACCAATGCTATCCCATCAACCATGGTTGCTAGGGACTTTAGTGCACCACAGACCTGGTATTTATTATTTTATATACCATGGTCATAATCCCGTGTAAATCCGACGGTGAACGAGTTAAACACCTCCTGTCTGTTTGTTAAGCTCCCACGCTACTCCTACAAGTACTGCACTGTTGGTTCTGGAGTGTATTTGATTGTGACTACGTCTCCTCCTGCTCCAAAGTCAGCATCCCTTCCATTTTTGACAACTAGACAAATTATTAGAAAGGCACTCTCTAGCTCTGCTTGGCAATGTTTAAACACTCGCCATCTCTTCTAGCTAGCACGATACATAAGATTGACGACCCTTACCTATGCAAAATAGATTACATCTGCACATGGGCACTACTTGGTATGCTCCTCCTCTGCATTAGCCCTTGCCCCACCCCCTCCACACCTCCTTGTTGACCAACGCTATAAATGCCAATCAGCTTAACAAATAGCGTTTGTGAGATGGTAAGTGCATTTAGGGGGCAGATTCTTTACATAGTTTCCCCAACTTTCTCCCACTCCAACCACTCCATATTAAGCACACCTTGTGTATTACTAACCTGTTCTAATGAGTTCCAAGAACACTGACCTATGACCTGGCTAAGCAGTTTCAACTTCACTCTGGCCATGATTGTAGTTGCATATTTAGACCAACAAACAACTTAAAGGTTATCCAGAAATTGTTGTGTCATAATCTCCATCATGTCTCCTGATATATTTTAATAACTGGAGAACTCCACCACCTTGTGATTAAGATAAGAGAAAGCAAGCAAGGTGCACCAGTCAAGAGTGGCAACTACTAGGTGCAGTTGTGGAAGGGAGGGAGAAAGGAGGTGTGTATGGGACGAGCTAGCTGAGCCTAGTCACAGGCACGTGGAACTGCAGTCCAAGTCCTCAGCCAAGGATGACCATCTGATCATGAACTCTGTCAATGTTGTGTGAGGCAGATCAAAACTTGTGCTTGAGGTTCACCAAGAAGTTCCAGACACAATTGAAGGCAGTTGTGGTCATGCATATCCACAAGAATTTAGTTACTTGTAAGTATGTAGCTATTAGTGGTCAATATAAAATGAAGTATATACAGAGAAAAGAACTTCAGAGTAAAAAAAGTGTTCCGATGAAAACGTAGAGCATTAAATAAGCTACAAAATGAAATGTAGAAATGGACTTCTGTGATGTTCCACGATGGAAAAACTTTGTTTGCAATACCTAAGAACTCAAGTTGGAGAAATGTAAGATAAAGTTCGCACATGGATTTTGCATTGCTCCTTTTCAGTTTCTCCCTCACTAAATTAGGAGGTGGAGCAGAGGTAGAGAAGTGGTAGGGGCAGAGGTAGAAAAGGCAGAACCAGGAGTAGAAGTGGTCTTGGGACTGTAGAAGATCTTAGGCCTCGTCTTCTTCTATCCAGAACATTTTTTCTGGTGTAATTCCATAAAAAACTTGACTCAGAACACACTCAGCAGCTTATAGCTATGAACTAGACTGAGCATGTACAGTACTTCAATATTTCTTAAATTCGTATCAATTAGAATACCATAAATCTACTTGGAGTGAGCTTTATTTTGAATGTCTAAGTATGTTGTGTAGTTCTGGAGATATGACTTGACCCAGGCTGTGGCATCTCATAGCTATCTAACCAGTTTCTCCTTGGACATCCATGGACAAACATGTCGATCACTTAAAAATGGCTGGTCCAAATGCTTTCAAAGTAAGTAGTCTATGTGGCACTGAATGCTTTAAGAACCAAAAGACCTCTTAATCACCCCCAAAACAGCGAAATAATTTATGGGCATCTGCCACCTTAATGGTCTCGCGTGCAATGATGGCGTCCAAAGAATCCACAAAGCTACAAAATTGCATGAGAGAATTGGAGCTTTCAATACAAATCAACTTGAAAGACATTGCCGCTTTATTGCACATAAGAAACATCATTCCCAGAGCAACCTACTATTCTGTCAATGTCAATTTTTTTCTGGTGTAATTCTGTAAAAAACTTGACTCAGAACACCACTCAGCAGCTTATAGCTATGAACTAGACTCAGCATGTGCAGTACTTCAATATTTCTTATATTCGTATCAATTAGAATACCATAAATCTACTTGGAGTGAGCTTTATTTTGAATGTCTTAGTGTGTTGTGTAGTTCTGGAGATATGACTTGACCCAGGCTGTGGCATCTCATAGCTATCTAACCAGTTTCTCCTTGGACATCCATGGACAAAAATGTCTATCACTTAAAAATGGCTGGTCCAAATGCTTTCAAATTTGAAAGGTAAGTAGTCAATTCGAAAGGTAAGTAGTCTATGTGGCACTGAATGCTTTAAGAAAGACCTCTTAATCACCCCCAAAACAGCGAAATTTATGGGCATCTGCCACCTTAATGAAATTCATCTCTTTCTCTTATGGTGTTAAGATGGAAACTCCAGTTTTGTATGTAGAAATAGCTTCTTATCACCGAGATTCCATAGAATGTTCCATTTAACAATGGATGTTGCTGTTGACACAGTAGGTGTTGCTGCTAATGGTGAGTGTTGCTGTTGACACAGTAGGCATTGCTGCTAACAGTGAATGTTGCTGTTAACTGTTTAGGTTTGATGGTGGATAATGCATGCATGTGAGTTTCTCATCGACAACAATAGCAGATATATCCACGCAAACAACACAGCTTGATTGTCATAACCAAAAATCTACGCTAGTGCTGGCATGCTAAAATCTAACTCAAGAATGCGGCTGTGACTAACCACACTCCACTAGGAAAATAAACACAGTTGGCTGAAGTGAGGAAGTTTAGAGTAACAAGTATTGTCTTGTAGACAGACAAATAACAAACAAAAGAAGAAGTTGGTAATCATATTAGCAGCCATGGCTGCAGGCAGCAAAACATTTAGAATCTGATGTAACATAGAAGAACTTTGATACAAGTTCATTGTCTCCCATCCCTGGCCTGTACAGAGGGGGGGTGCAAGGGGGTGCACTTGCACCCCCCTTTCAAATTAATGATATGCGTATCCAACTAGCCTTCTTTACAAAAATATCCAAATTGCAAATGCACATTGGCAATAGTAATTAAACACCTCTGACTTCAAACAAGCCATCTACAACTGACATGTGGTTTGAATAATTTACACCTAGTGTCAGTGTCACATGCTGATCCTTGCTAGTGTAGCATGCTGTGAAAGAGAACACCAGCCATGAAGAGACAACGGCAATCCAGTGATATAAGATCTTACTTCAATTTAAAAAAAGCTGCTCAAGAAGACAGTGGTAAGCACTCGCTGTGTAGGGTACAAAAACTACTCATTTTTCATCCATATTTTAGGGCCATCTTCAGAGCCTCCCATTACAGTCTGTGTCCCAGTCACACAATTGCACTCTGTTGGTAGGGATGATGAGGAACTTGACCAGCCTGTTATTCCAGAAGCTCCAGTGATCAGCCAACAATCTGATGCTTTGCTTTCTGAACCACCACCATTCGAAGACATTGGAAATTTGTTAGAGCCAACAAAATCCATTGACACCATATGTCAGTTGGTGAGTAACCAATCCAATGAGCCAAAGCATTCTTTGCTGTGTCATCATACAGTACCACCTAACATTTTACCCACTACATATTCTCGTGGTTGCAATCGGAAGTTTAATACCACTTGGCTTACAAAGTATCCCTTTCTTCTCTATAGCCCCAAGTTAGATGGTGTTTTCTGTGGACCATGCTCACTCTTCCTTTCTAGTGACAAGAGAAAAGATAAAGGATTACTTGTAAATAGGTCTTACTCCAATTGGTCCAAAATACGCAGTGCTTTGAGTAATCATTCCTCCCTTCAATATCATCGGGATTGTGTGCAATACACTGATGTCTTGAAAAATACTATTGACGATCCAGCTTCGCGTATTGATATTATGGCCAATAGTGGTATCCAAATGTGAATGGATGAGAATAAGCACATTATTCGCCAAATAGTTCGTGCCATTCTTTTCTTGGGAAAGCAGGGACTTCCATTTCTTCTGGTGATAATTAAGATCTCAGCACTACTAAAAATCCTGGAAATTTCTTGGCTTTACTTAAGGGGGTAGTAAACCATTTTTTTAAAATTTTCTTTAAAAAAATTCTTCCTTTTATATCCTACCTATAGCGCTGTGTACAAAACTTGGAAGGCTGTTCTGGTTCAGAAAAAAAGTTATGGAGGATTTCATGCATGCATTTTGTACACACCTGTACTGCATGGGGTGTGTAAATGATGTCTGTGTTATAGTACATTACGGGACGTCCTGAGGTCAAGGGACAAGGGAGCAGGAGGAGTTGCATCACTCTTTCTTTTGGACATGCACTAAAAAGAGTTGGAGATGACA
The DNA here is from genome assembly GCA_028752905.1 of Cladorhizidae sp. MBARI D1340-BT2. NCBI lineage: Eukaryota > Metazoa > Porifera > Demospongiae > Poecilosclerida > Cladorhizidae > Cladorhizidae sp. MBARI D1340-BT2. The sequence goes on from JAQNBH010000004.1 coordinate 44,804,061, forward strand.
TCTGAGCATGAAAAAAAATTATTTTTTTTTATAGCAAGGGTGGTGTTCTGATGTTCTAATAACATAGTCCATGATGCCAACTTCAGGGGGCATTTTTTTATTTCCCCCCCAAAACTTATGGTTACCACTTTAGAGCTCCGTAGATTCTGCAAACTTCATGATATGGACTTGATATATAGCTCAACAGATAGGTCTTTCTGTGTGCTCTCTTTTGATACTAAAATATTTTTCATAGGTATAACTATAGGCAAGTTACTAGACCTAAAGTGGAGGGACCTAAAAACTTGAATGCCTGCAACCTCCACATAAATAACTCCAGATTGCTAAGTGCTAAAAATTTAAAATTAGCTAGAGGAAGCCCTACTCTATGCGATGAGTGTTTTCATTAGGCGTTAAAATTTAAGTACGTGGTCAAGTGGCGGGTGGAAAATGAGTTTTATGGATTTTTAAAGAAATTCATTTTCTACCCGCGCGATTGACCACGTGCTTAAATTTTAACGCCTAATAAAAACACTCACTACATAGAGTAGGGCTTCCTCTAGCCACCCGTGCTAATTTTTAATTTTTAGCACTTAGCAATCTGTGGTTATTTATGTGGAGGTTGCAGGCATTCCCTCCACTTGTAGCTCCCCTAACTTGGCTATAGTTATACTTGTGAAAAATATTTTAGTATCAACAGAGAGCACATAGAGAGACCTATCTTTTGAGCTATATATGAAGTCCATACCATGAAGTTTACGGAATCTATGGAGTTATAAAGTGGTTTTATCACACACAAAAAAAGCATGTGGGTCATCCCCCCCCCCCCCCCAAATGCAACTGTCTCCCCTTCAAAGCTGTATTATGAGTATTATGAAAAAGGTGTATTTTTGGACTTTCAAAAAATCTCTCTTGGTGAATATTTATCTAGAACAATTCCATAATATACCATTTTATAGCTCTTTCTATGCTCTAAAGTTTGATAGAATCCTTTTTCTTATTTTGTGTACTGGTCTTGCGTTATGCATTGATGTTCGACAGATTTCATGCTTTTGAAATATGAGAGTGAACTTATAAATGTCGAGGGGGTAACTTATGGACCTGGAGGGTTTGATTGAGCGAGCTCTACCCCATGGAGGACTTTGGCGTCTCTTGGTGTTTGGTGTGATGATGATGCTTGTACTTACAGTGCTGAACCCCAAACTAAAATTCATATACTCAATTTATCATAAAATAACTCTTTCGTCAATATTTTCATGTTATTTTAATGTTGTACTTTTTATTATGAAATGTAATTTTCATGTAGTGACATCACATGATACCGTGTAACTCATTCAATTTTTGTCTGTAGTTATATATTATTATGAAAGCTCTTGCATTACTCCGTTTTTTCAATACATTTCTAACCAATCCAGTCATTTTCTGATGAGATATAGTCAGTCTGACAGGATAAAAATGAAATTGGGATATTGGGGGAATAAATAAAAAAATTTAAAAAAACTATTGAAAACACGTATCTGTGATCACTCGAATATCACCAAGTGTTGAAGACCTGTGGTTGTGGCACAGGAGCGCATCTAAACATTTTAAGGACCTTTGTGGTTTCCCCCATGTTTCAGTCCTGCAACACCATTATTTATTCTAATGTCATTGGAAAGCACCTAGAATGAGCTACATTTTGAGACCATAATCTTTGGAAATGGCTTAAGCATTCAATAGTTATGACACGTTTTCCCCACAAAATGGTCGACTCCACCCAGGGTGGACTACAACTGAAAAACTTTGGATTTTTTTTATTTATTTTTTATCAGTTCAAACTGTTGCTGTACATATCTACTAGCCAATTCTAAAGTTTTAGAGCTATTGGATGCTCCATTTCAAAGTAATGATGGTTTTTGTCCATGCAATTTCTCATATTGACAAAAATTTGAATGAGAAACCAACAAGGAACACTAAAGTGGAGGACAGCAGCATTTTTTCTTTGGATAAAAAAACTTGTGGTTACCACTTTATAGCTCCGTAGATTCTGCTCACCCAACCCTAGCCTAACCCCCCTCCCGACCCCAAGCTGAGTAATGGAGATCAACTGTGGTCCTAGCCTAGCATGACACGACAGAAAAGAAAGAAAAAAGGGTAATGATCATCAACAAGTAGTTGCCCTTCAGCACTTGGAGATGTGACATAAGTCGTCCTTGAGTTTGCACCTAGCTCACCAGACGGTCCCAGTGGCTTAATGGTTAGAGCACCAGCCATGTAATTTGGAGGTTGCAGGTTCAAGTCAAAAACGTGGCGACAAGACTCCCTGGAACAAGCCCTACAAACAATGAATCCCCTAAAGAGATCCCAAGGACCGAACTACTACGCCCCAGAAGAAGAAGCCCAATTGACGCCCATCGCGTAAAGCGTAGAAAATGCACAAACACTGTACACAATCATCTATTTACACGCACACATTCTAGGACATCTAGATGCACACACAGGCATCTAGACGCGCAGACATTACACACACATCACAACACTGCACCTAGAATTAAATATATCACTCACCCCATACATACAAACAAATAATTGTATGCACCCATGCACTTAACAAGCAGAACCACACTAATTTAGCACTCCCATAGTATTTAAACCCACCCTCATCCTATTATTGCACACACATGCTGTCTAACTATTCCAAGGCACTGAGGAAGGCTACTCTATCAAGCCCAAATATATTTGTCTTTGTGAAAGTTGTGAGTTCCTAGTTAGTTTCCTTCTAATATACTCCGGTCTTTAAACCCACCCTGAGCTAGGTACAAATTCAAGACTTATATCTGACTGGGGGGGGAGGGTCTCCAAGTGCTGAAGGGCAACTACTTGTTGATGATCATTACCCGTTTTTTCCTTTTCTGTCATGTCATGCTAGGCTGGGACCACAGTTGATCTCCATTACTCAGCTTGGGATTGGGGGGTTGGGCTTGGGCTGGGCTTGGGCTAGGGTTGTGCTTGGGCTAGGGCTAGGGCTAGGACCAAGGAATACAGACCAAGGTAGAGACCAGGGTATAGAGACCAGGGTATAGAGACCAGGGTATAGAGTCCACAATAGAGATCAGGTTATAAAGACCAGGGTATCATCATCCATGGATGACCAAGTTAATAGGGACGTACATGGATAATTCGTGGATGGCAGAGTTACTAGGGATATCCAGGGTTCATCTCGGATGGCCGGGTTACTAGGGATATCCAGGGTTCATCGGGATATCCAGGGTTCATCTGCAGATGGCCGTGTTACTAGGGATATCCAGGGTTCATCTGCGGATGTCCCTAGAAACTCTTTCATCCGTGGCTACTGTGACAGGCGGTCATTGGACATACGTGGACTTCCGTGGATGAACCCTGGATATCCCTAGTAACTCTGCCAGATGTCCTTAGTGTCTCTGCCATGCGCGGATGATCCTCGTACATCCCTAGTAACTCGGTCACCCATGTATGACATGGGATTGACCACGACGACACTGCACCTGACACTGCACATGTACTAACATGCAAGAGAGACACATATTTTCTTATATAAATGCATGCAATGAGCTTTTAATAATGGTCGCTCTTGCAAAATGTAAATGTATACAGACATCAAACTAGTAGAATGTTCACAGGGTGATTCCTCATGTCACAAGAATGGAACAGCAATTCAGCATATTCACCATGATGACACTGATCTAGCCATTGCCCTAACTAACCCTACCTACTGTCCTATGAGTAACCCTAGCCACTGCCCTGCCCCATCCATTGCCCTATCTCTAACCTAACTCTATCCCTAACCCAGTACAGTTTTGATGATGACATCATGATGATGTAATGCTAGGATTGTGAGATTTGGACTTAACCATGGTGTCTTCAAATATAGAAAAAGTGATATGAGCATTCCCACACAAGGTTTAATCATACCAGCTGCTAAACTGACTTCACCATTTAAGGAATTGGGTAAAGTCTCAACTGCCAACATAACTTGTTGAAATTTCCCCTGCCAACATGCTATCACGGCTCTAACATTGACATATGAGTAAGCTATGGCATACAAAACACACCTTCATCACTACAATCAGACTTCAATTTTGCAGGACCGCTTCAGGATCTAGTCTCGCATACTCCCCATCAAGATTTCTGCGATCGCACGATACTGTGGCTCTGTGAGCAGGTATTCCATGAATATTCCATAAACATCTTTGTCCTCCTCCACTTTGTTTCTAAGGACACCCAACACCTCGCATGCTTTCTCTTCAGGTCTCAGCATGGATCTAACATTAGTGACGGAATAGTAGGTCACTCTGGGAAGGATGTTTGTTATGTGCAAGAAATTGGCGATGACTTTCAAGTTGATTTGTATGGAAAGTTCCAATTCTCTCTCATGCAATTCTGTAGCATTGTGGATTCCGTGGACGCAATCATTGCACACTAGCCAAATGCTACAAATTGTGGATTAATTTTTTTATAAGGTTAATAAGCATATTCTTTACAAACAGGTAATACGTACAATTGTCCAAGTTTATAGTGTTTCAACACATCCCCTCACCTCATCCACCGACAATGCTTCCTACAGTTGAAATGCTGTCCCTCGGAGGAATATTACCTATCAAGATAATACAAGATAATACAATAATATAACTTTATGCCTTGTTTTCTTCTAAGTACCCTTGAAATTCAGGGCCAAAGCCAATCACATTAGCTACATATCTTTAAAAATGTTTTTGATATCACAGGAACTTTAAGTAGTACAGGAGGCAGTTGGCCACACTTCTCTGGAGACCAAAGATGAGTGCCAGCTAGAAGCTTTCAGGGGAAGAGTGTGCAAGTCTAGGATACCAACATTGGCCCAATAGCTAGCCAATCCCCCACACCACACACACACACAACAAAGCTATAAAGTCAAGATGACACAGTTCTACCCTCACCCTAGCAGTGAGGCAAATGGCAGCTATGTTCTAGGTAAACAACTGCTAGCCTTTCCCAGACCTGCCAACCCCAGAGTCATGAAAATCTGGAGATCCCCCAAAAAATCCTCGAAAAATCTGGAGATTTGGTATAAAATCTGGTCAAGTCATAAAATAGCATGTAGCATACTAAATTAATTTCCCCCCCAAATAACACACTGCTATCAGTTTAATGATTCTGATTATAGCCCTTTTTGCATGGTCCCAAGTTTTCTCATCAGGCACCCAGTGTTAACAGGGAACTTCAGATTCAGGGAATGCTAGCTTCATGGCTAGAATACTTGACAAAGTGCCATCGAGTTTCATTGCCGAGCACGTCTTATTCTTTCCGACAATTCTTTCCGAAAATGCTCGAGTCATTCCTCTTCAGCATTACTGTGAGGGAGGACAACAACTACCTCAGCGACACGAAATAGGTATTTGAAACGCTGACAAAGTAGTTCGGCTAAGCAGATATGCCAAAAAAAAACACACATTAATTATAGATTCATGAATGTAATTAAAATGCTGAATCACGTTGGAATTATTTTCAATATCGTTTTAATCTGCAGGTCCTTTGGATAATAAGAAGCTCACTTCCTGGTACTAGAAGGATTTAGGTCCTCAGTAACTGGCATGCTGTTTTACATACATATTTTTTCATTTCATAATTATGTTCTATTTTCTCTGAGCAAATAGTCCACCGACTGCAGTGCCTTGGGGCTTGCTCCCTTTTCTGAACGAACAAAACAGCATTTTCTAGTTGTTCGTCTTTAGCAAGGCGCATGACTTTGCGAGCTGAACTTATCCCCCCGACAGTCAAGGTTGTCTGCGAACTCTCGAAGTTTGGCTTCGTTTTTTTAATTAAAAAAAATAAATAATAATAAGATACACAAATAGCCATAAGCTAATACTAGTGTGTGTCTGTGTATATATAATGCTACATGAATAAAGGAGCAATAAAACGTTTGAAAGTGTTGGTGGAAGGAGCTGAATGTGGCAAGTTATTCCACATGCGGATAGAGTCAAGAACAAAAGAGGAATGAAAGGCATTTGTATGTGCTCTTGGTTGGTGCAATACGTGTGATGAATCTGCATGACGTCTACTTACTTTATGTACAAAAATATCAGATGGATAATAATATAAATGTCCATGAATGATGTTGTATAATGTAGCGTTCTTTTTTATCTCCGTTATTGTCAACTTCCCTACGCCTTACTCTTCCGCTAGTCCGGCTTGACTGGCTCCATTATCTTTGACTCGATCGACAAAACTACTCTCTTCACTACGTCGTACAACGTAAACGAGTTGGCAGATCGACGACCGTTACCAGGTTTATTATTTAATCGGGCGAGCGTTCTTTTTAAACCTGAACCCTGATCTTTAAAAAAAATCGGGTGAATTGGATATTCAATCGGGAGATCTGGAGATTAGTGTTGAAATCGGGTGACACCCGGCAGCATCGGGTGAGTTGGCAGGTCTGCTTTCCGTAGTTAACACCGAGTTGGGCGCAACTTGACGACCACGCCAGGCAATGGAAATGGAAGTTACTTATCGGAGGGGGTATAAATGGCCTAATAGTCGCGCGCAAAAATAGAGCGATCATTTCTCTGGTTCCAAATGACTGCTGTCCAAGGAAATAGCTAGTGTCTTTGGCATTGTCTGTGACAATAACTTAATTTAAGCTGCTCAACTTATTTTGATTCCACTTCAACTTAGTTCAAATTCGAATAGAGTTTGCGCTAAAAATCACCAATTTGTTATCTTGTTAGCTATAGATGCAAATTTGTCCAAATTCTGTCTTCAAATAAGTAAACTTAATTTGGCTCCCTATAAGAATGCTTTCAGCATGTCAACGACTTTATTTTTAAATGTATGATGCCTGTAATAACAGAAAGTAAAAACACAAGCACAATTTTCGAACCGTCTGTACTCCTACAGATCTTCAGATCTTGCCCAACCCTAAATAAGCATAGGAGTAAAGGATTCCCTACCAGACCCACAATTCTTATAATTACCCTTGATTGTTGATGAACTTATACGTAAGAGTTTCTCGAAGCTTGGCATATTCACTATAATTATACGATATTTGATTGACAGTTATTCTTACGTTCTTACGGCACAATTGCATTGCTGAGTCATGAGCTCTAAACACTTCAAGGAGGAGGGATTTAGGGGAAGGAAAAAATCCCAACCTTGCAGCTCTATAACCTCTACAGTATAAAAAATATAAAACTTTCAATCTGCATGCTCCCTTCTGGAACTTAACTTGAAGGTATAAGAATAACCATGTCAAATTTGCATATTTAAAAAACAAATTTGTGAGGTCACCAGATTCTACTCCTTATGTGTGCAATAAAACAGTGTGGTCTAGTCTTGTATGATATAGCTATATATATATATATATATATAGGAGTTGATGCAAAGCTACAAATTGATGGTCGTTGTTTTATTGTTGTGTGTGTGCTCACAGAGCATTTCCAGAATGAAGCTTACATAGCTTATCACCCCCAACCCTCACTGTGACCTCTCAACTGTTCATGCCAACTTCACGTAGTTTGAAATCCTGGATTGTGATTGAGGCCCTGCTTTGAGAGTGTGTAACTTTATTATAACTATAACTTTTGATAATCTAATGTTTAATGTTTAATAATCTGACAACCTTGTTATCTGACAAAACCTTGCAGGAATTAATTTAAACACGATAAACTTTTGTTGCGACACTGATTCGCTTGGTTTAAATGGAAGTGTAAATTAAACTATTTTTCTCTTAACTATAATATACACTCTGAAATGACCTAACGAATTGCAACAATCTCAATAATCGACTCGAAATATACTGTTTCAACATTTTGCATAGATGCTCTAGCTTGCATCAGTATCAGCATTTCTGACGAGGGCTAGAGCATCTGTCAAAGCATCGAAAGAGAAAATTTCAAGTTAATTACTTAATTATTGAGAAAGTCATATATAACTCCTGTTCATTCACTGCCACTCATCTTGTGTCAACTCCTTTTTCTGTATCCATCAGCTTGACCTGCCACCTCCTACACTGTTTCATCAAGCCATCATGGACTCGGCTATACCTTGACATGGCTGTAAAGCAAAATATGATCCTAGATGGTCAAGGTCCATCTCTCTGTAAAAATAACAAGCTTGTCATGATTGAGGTATATGCATGCTTGCAAATGTTGATAGGCCCCTGCTAGCGATCAAGCTTGTGGAAATGCTTCAGGTTAAGAGCTCCCAGCCACTGCTTATATGTGGACAGCACCTGTTGTGGCCCCTAATTTTCCACACTAAGTTATACTAGAACTAGAGAACCAAATATTTGTAACAGGATGTATGCATGTACATAGAATATATGCTATCCTATAAAAAAAAGTGTTAACTCTCTTTTTCAATTTTTTTATAGTAAGAAATACTAAGAAATATGTCTGAGCCAATCCACATCATTAGGTATTCCTATATGTTGCCTCCTGAGCCATGGAATAACGATCCTCCAAGATGTGCACTTATCAAGTACCTCATCTTAGATTGCAACTGGCACTTGTTGTATCCACTACTGATGGCAGAGTGTATCACAGAGAGATGATATGATTGACATTGGTCTGTCTTCTTCGATCCTATGAGGTTGAGACTCTGTACCCAGTGATTGTCATCAGTGTCATAGGCATAGGCTAGTTAATAAAATGTGAGGCAGTTATGTGGAGCTGGTTGCAATACATAACTACCTGTCCATGTGTTGGACCTTTGACGACACTAGAGTTCCCTACAAGCATTCTTTTCAGCTTGTTATCTGCCACTTGCTTCTCAGTTTGAGTGCGTGGAATATTATATCACCTTTTGATATTTTGGATAATGAGAGGGTTGAGTTAATGGAAATGTTATTGTGGTTGAGCTCAACGTGTTTGACATATTTATCAGCTCTCACAGCACTGCTTGTTACACTGAACAAGAAGACCACTAAGAACTCCCAGATGGCATAGGGGACCAAAAGTGACCACTGTTGAGTGAATAGTTATAATAACAGGTGCAGGTGAGCTTGCCCACCCATTGAGGTAGACACCTGAAACATACAAGTATTCCACAGGCTAACTCTACTGACACCTACATACATATGTAGCAAGTAGCCTCCACTCCACAAGCTAGAGATATACCATTTCTGTAAATTAAAAATTCATGTTTTGAAAGAACTGAAGAGAAAAAAGATGGAGGAGCAATGTCAAGAGCATTATGAATGTGTGCAATTCGCGTTTGAAAGTTCTCTCCATTAAATTTTTTTGCTACTGCCAAGTTTTAGAATATAAAAATTGCTTTCAAAAAATATATATATATATTATGAACGGATAAAAAATATTGAAGTTATCAAATCACTTCCAAGATATCGAGCAGTTTCTAACCACTTTCCAGCTACAAGAAACACCCCATGCATCGCTAGACCTTCATTACTTATGTGTGAATGCAAACAAAATGTTGAAACAATTGACTTTCACTTTCTTCTACTTTTCAGCAAGAGCAACAGCCAGCGTGCAACCTATAGCTACATAATGTAGATGCATCAGACTTGTTTTGTTATGTATATTAAATTAGCAAACATAAACACATCATAATTTGCAGGGGCTCCCATGCCCAGGTGCATCCATCGTCATCCTCCACACACGTCTTCACTCCTCCTCCAGTAATCCCTGCAAACTTGACAATACAAAGCAAAACACACATAAACAAAATAGAACACTCAAAGAACATGTTAGCTGACTAAAGCAAAATAAACATAAAGAAAATAGAACACTCAAAGGATATGTTAGCTCGACTAATAGATATACCTTTTAGACATAATCTTACCTAAGCCAACCTTGCTTCCAACATTGAAGCTCACCACACCTAAATCAATGGCAAGCCTGATACTTGTGGCACTCATATGCTCTGTCTTATCCACTCTACTCCACACTACAGAATTAAAACTCTCATTTTGATTGTATGTGTAGCCGCCTCAACACTTGTACAAAAGATCTTCACCTTTACGCAGGCTCAACTCAAAATGCCTGTAGGACAATACTCATGCTGGGGATGTTCTGCAGTTGATAAAAAAAATTGCTTTCACATCGCGAATCACCCCGTCTAGGCTGTCCTCATTATTTGTAATCGCTCCCACAGAGTAGGTTTGCATTTTAATTATAGACCATGTCTAATCCCCATAGCACCAGCCAAGGTTACACACTTGCCATCATCATCCACAGCACCTTTTAATGCAGGTATCAAAATGCATAAAAAAAAGTTCTCGATTCATTTGAATGACCCTTTACCATTTAACCTCATACAGCAAAATTGTGTGTAAAGGGTCCTCAATGTTGTGCTATATCTTCCCCCACCCACTTATTTTTATAACCATTTTTTCTCTTGTAATATCCACAAGAATTAATTATAATTGTACAATTGTTAAGCAACATCTTTACTCAAAGGAATGTCATTTTAAATGGTAATAATAACATATGGACAGCAATATCGATGATGAGTCCTTGTCCTCCAAGTATATCCTACACACTCAAACACCTAGAACCTTCTTTCTAGACAAGCTGGACTTCCCAAGGTCAAAGTTCATATGTGTCTCCTGCACATCACACAAAAACAAAAGAGAAAGGAAAAGGTGAACAGCAGCCGAGAGGGGGAGAGATTCCGGAGGTTCAGATATGGCCATGTCTGGCATATATAGAAGTGCCCCTGCACTGGGAGGCCAGGAGTGGGAGGAGAGAGGGGAAAGGAGGGAGGACTGAGGAATGGACAGGGAGAGTGTTGATTAACCCTTTAATGTGGAAAAGCCACTATAGTGGCTCGGCTACTGAATGTGGATGAACATTTTAATTTTCGCTGCGCTTTTTCTAATGCACACACCTTAATCCATGCCATAAGACTTCATCAATGACCAAGTATCATAAATTTTCAAACATTTTAACATCAGATACACATAAACGAAATTGTTAAAATGTAACATATAACGGCATACAATATGTAGATTGGTAATCTACTCGTGATTTCAACTTGTGATTGTTGTCAAGTTATGCTAACTTGTAACTTGGAGTAGGAAGAACCTAGAGCTACAAAACAAAGTCCACTGAATGCACCATGAGGTGTTCTACAAAATGGTAGCCAAAACTTTCAAAAAATGCTGAGTGTGCAATAGTTACTGAGCATGCTTAATTAAAGCCACTATAGTGGTTTTTCCACATTAAGGGGGTATACATTTTCGGGTACTCTCCACATTGAAGGGTTAAGGGAGGGAAGAAGAGGGAAAGTGAAGGAGAAGAATAAGCAACTTTTAAAACCATCATCATCAACAACAACTATGTATGTGTCATGCCTGGGGTATTGAGGTGATCTTTGACTCATGATAGCTTGGCAGCTTCAGTTCGCAGAAGAGAGTTGATTGAAACTGCTGGGTCAGCATCCTACAAACACAAACATTAAGATGGACAGTGGAAAAACACACGAGACAAAGTCAAGCACTGCACGAGCAAGCAAACTCTATGAGCTCCTACTACTAGAAATGGCTTTGCTGTTCTAGGGCTAAAGGAATGCATGAGACAAAGTCAAGTAAGGCACGAGCAAGCAAACTCTATGAGCACCTACTACTAGAAATGGCTTTGCTGTTCTAGGGCTAAAGGTATGCATGAGACCAAGTCAAGTAAGGCACGAGCAAGCAAACTCTATGAGCTCCTACTTAGAAATGGCTTTGCTGTTCTAGGGCTAAAGGAATGCATGAGACCAAGTCAAGTAAGGCACGAGTAAGCAAACTCTATGAGCAATTGACCAGTGTTAGCAGCTGTTTATAGACCTGTTTGGAGCAGATATCTGTAGACCTATCTGGAGCAGCTGTCCAGTGTGAGGGTTGGCTGTAACAGAGAGAGAGAGTGGGTGAACCTCATGTGATGGTCGGCTCTAACAGAGAGAGAGAGAGAGAATGGGTGAACCTTATGTGAGGGCAGGGACTCATCGAGACAGAGTGGGTGTTCCCGATGTGGGGGTATGCTCTAACAGAGAGAGTGAGTGGGTGAGACTCATGTGAGAACATCATACAAGCGTAGGCTATAAGAGAGAGAGAGTGTGTGTGTGTGTTGTAAGTATTGTTATCCAACATGGCTCTACTGGACTATGATTATGTGTGGCTGCTTTTGGTTTGTGAAGTGGACTATTATGGCTGACTGTGGTATTGTCTCTTGTGTGTGTGTGTGTGTATTCATGGTTGGTTAGTTAGGTTAGGTAAGCTTAGATAACTGTGGCAGATTCTAGAAGCACATCGTGTTATCTCTAACATTGTGAGCCTGGTGCACCACACCCCCTATCCCTATCACATATAATGGTTGTCAGATTCTCACAATACATTGTCAGTATATGCATAACACTCGACTCATGAGAAGCAAATTGAAGTGGTAACTGTACCAGTAGATAGCTAGCTGAGTTGGCTAGGCAGACCTGGCTAATACACCACCTCCATAGTTAGATCATGTGGAGAAACTGAGTAGCTTTGACATCAAGGAATTCCACCTTGCCTGTCCTGGCAGCTGCTTACTCACAACTTCTCTGCAGCCAGTTCTCTTTCCTCAATCTTAAATGCTCTCTCAATCTTTTATTTCCACTAAGCAGCCATTTCAGAGTAGATGTAGTAACCATTAAGTTGTATGAACATGCTAACTACATAACTATATACACTGCAGATATGATCATGCATGGCTCACAAACTCTCCCTCAAATCATTATTAGTATGCAAACATACCTACTTGTATATAGGCAGCCATCCAAAAGTAAGATCAAGGGCATCTTCTCATGTTGACACAGGAGAGGACTGAATAGTGCAGATGTTGATGCAGGAGAGGACTGAATAGTGCAGATGTTGATGCAGGAGAGGACTGAATAGTGCAGATGTTGATGCAGGAGAGGACTGAATAGTGCAGCTGTTGATGCAGGAGAGGACTGAATAGTGCAGATGTTGATGCAGGAGAGGACTGAATAGTGCAGATGTTGATGCAGGAGAGGACTGAATAGTGCAGCTGTTGATGCAGGAGAGGACTGAATAGTGCAGATGTTGATGCAGGAGAGGACTGAATAGTGCAGATGTTGATGCAGGAGAGGACTGAATAGTGCAGATGTTGATGCAGGAGAGGACTGAATAGTGCAGTTGTTGATGCAGGAGAGGACTGAATAGTGCAGATGTTGATGCAGGAGAGGACTGAATAGTGCAGATGTTGATGCAGGAGAGGACTGAATAGTGCAGATGTTGATGCAGGAGAGGACTGAATAGTGCAGTTGTTGATGCAGGAGAGGACTGAATAGTGCAGATGTTGATGCAGGAGAGGACTGAATAGTGCAGATGTTGATGCAGGAGAGGACTGAATAGTGCAGTTGTTGATGCAGGAGAGGACTGAATAGTGCAGATGTTGATGCAGGAGAGGACTGAATAGTGCAGATGTTGATGTAGGAGAGGACTGAATAGTGCAGTTGTTGATGCAGGAGAGGACTGAATAGTGCAGATGTTGATGTAGGAGAGGACTGAATAGTGCAGTTGTTGATGCAGGAGAGGACTGAATAGTGCAGTTGTTGATGCAGGAGAGGACTGAATAGTGTAGATGTTGATGCAGGAGAGAACTGAATAGTGCAGCTGTTGATGCAGGAGAGGACTGAATAGTGCAGATGTTGATGCAGGAGAGGACTGAATAGTGCAGATGTTGATGCAGGAGAGGACTGAATAGTGCAGTTGTTGATGCAGGAGAGGACTGAATAGTGTAGATGTTGATGCAGGAGAGGACTGAATAGTGCAGATGTTGATGCATGAGAGGACTGAATAGTGCAGATGTTGATGTAGGAGAGGACTGAATAGTGCAGATGTTGATGCAGGAGAGGACTGAATAGTGCAGATGTTGATGCAGGAGAGGACTGAATAGTGCAGATGTTGATGCAGGAGAGGACTGAATAGTGCAGTTGTTGATGCAGGAGAGGACTGAATAGTGCAGATGTTGATGCAGGAGAGGACTGAATAGTGCAGTTGTTGATGCAGGAGAGGACTGAATAGTGCAGTTGTTGATGCAGTAGAGGACTGAATAGTGCAGTTGTTGATGCAGGAGAGGACTGAATAGAGCAGATGTTGATGCAGGAGAGGACTGAATAGTGCAGTTGTTGATGCAGGAGAGGACTGAATAGTGCAGATGTTGATGCATGAGTGGACTGAATAGTGCAGTTGTTGATGCAGGAGAGGACTGAATAGTGCAGTTGTTGATGCAGGAGAGGGGACTGAATAGTGCAGTTGTTGATGCAGGAGAGGACTGAATAGTGCAGTTGTTGATGCAGGAGAGGACTGAATAGTGCAGTTGTTGATGCAGGAGAGGACTGAATAGTGCAGATGTTGATGCAGGAGAGGACTGAATAGTGCAGATGTTGATGCAGGAGAGGACTGACTAGTGCAGATGTTGATGCAGGAGAGGACTGAATAGTGCAGTTGTTGATGCAGGAGAGGACTGAATAGTGCAGTTGTTGATGCAGGAGAGGACTGAATAGTGCAGATGTTGATGCATGAGTGGACTGAATAGTGCAGTTGTTGATGCAGGAGAGGACTGAATAGTGCAGTTGTTGATGCAGGAGAGGGGACTGAATAGTGCAGATGTTGATGCAGGAGAGGACTGAATAGTGCAGATGTTGATGCAGGAGAGGACTGACTAGTGCAGATGTTGATGCAGGAGAGGACTGAATAGTGCAGTTGTTGATGCAGGAGAGGACTGAATAGTGCAGATGTTGATGCAGGAGAGGACTGAATAGTGCAGATGTTGATACCGAGAGGACTGAATAGTGCAGTTGTTGATGCAGGAGAGGACTGAATAGTGCAGTTGTTGATGCAGGAGAGGATTGAATAGTGCAGATGTTGATGCAGGAGAGGACTGAATAGTGCAGTTGTTGATGCAGGAGAGGACTGAATAGTGCAGTTGTTGATGCAGGAGAGGACAAATAGTGCAGATGTTGATGCAGGAGAGAACTGAATAGTGCAGATGTTGATGCAGGAGAGGACTGAATAGTGCATAGGTTGATGCAGGGGTTAGTGTCGTCGACCAAGTGGAGGGCAGCTACTTGGACACTGAAATGATAGGTAGCCGGGACGGAGCCTCACACGAGTGAAAGTCCAGCATGGCATAATATCTGGTCTTAGGTGGACTGCATTCTTTGAGGCATTTATTTCATTTTCACGCCAACTTTCTGTTTTATTTGCCATTGAGGCCATCATGGGTGGGGGAACTCCCTATTACACACCTTAGCTGCTCCCCACGTAGGGGGCTGCTATTATTGTGGCCATGGCTGGTGCTGATGGCTCTAGAGGGTTCCGGGACAACGATAGCTCCACAGAAAACAGACAGCACTGTGAGGGACAGCTAATAACTTACACACTTCACATCTTGGTATGCCCCCTCACCCGTGGTGGGTGCAACGACAGATATAGCATGGCCAAACCCAGCTGCTGGCTCCTGACTCCATCCTGTTATGGGGGAGGGGATCTGAGGAGCGGCGAACTGGGCAAACACTTGCGTTGATGTCCTGTGCAGATACACAGAGTCATCTGTGCATGTTCTCCCGGAACCAAACTAGTCTTGGCATGTATGAGCTTAAGATTCAAAAAGTTGTGTGCACAATTCCCCAGACCTCCAGTAGTCACCAGCACTGCTGCTCGCCTGGAGTTAGAGGACATCAAATGGCGTGCACTGTCCCGTCCAATTGGGGATAACCGATAACTTTTAGTTAATTAATTACAAACTTATCACTAACAAGATGTAAAAGTAAGAAGCTCAGAGTCGCAGAAAGCACCTGCTCGTAGCCATGTGTGCCCCTCCCTGCCTGCAACCTCCTCTTCTAGTCAACATCTTCATAAATGTGAGCAGGATCACACAACTCTTCTATTAGACCTCTTGCAGTCACTAGATTAATAAAAGTGTCAGCAGATTGTGTGTTAGCACACTTGCGAAGATCATCAACTTCTTCTCGGTTCCTCCTCATGAGAGTTTGGCTGCTTGACCTCTCATGTATTATTACTCTCTCCAGTGAAGTGCTGTCAGGAATTCCAATCATGACATCATAACAGTACTGGAGGAATGATGGCTCTGTGTGTTTATAATGATATATTATTAATTCTTGTAGTGCTCTATTTCTCTCCATTAGGTCTACTACTTGTGCTGGTGCACAACAAGCTTCCCACAACCAACATGTCAGTTTAGTTACATTAGTATTGGTACAAGTGGCAGGCTTAAGGATGGGGAGATCACATGCAGAATAAAAGAAAGTAATTGTTTGTAATGTTGAGGGAGCAAATATAATCCTCGACACTTCAATACATGCATCGTGTAGGCCAGTCTCAATATACAATTTCAATTCCACAAGCTTCCCAGAGGATGATGGATCTATCAGTCGGTGAAGGGCAGAGCAGTATTCCTGGAGGGACACTTCACTTTCTAGTTCAGGTAGTACTAATGCTTTCACATTGCTGGACTTAAGCTTGTCAAGCAAACGACTAACACTAAGGTTGTCACATACTGAGTTCCATGCAATGTCTAGTTTTTCCAGCCCGTGCATGACAGAAACGGCGTCAGATAGCATGTCAACAACCCAAGGCTCTGGCTCACACTTCAGGTAAGGCACTCCAGATAATGGTGCACTCATGAAGTGGTTAGCAGCAAATTGCTCATGATCATCATCATCCCATTCGATGCGCATCTTTCTTATGTGACCACCATGTGGTGATTTCCTTGTATTAAACCCCCATACAAAACTATCTAGTGCTCTAGCATCTGATGTGGTAATTTTCTCCCACGATGCTTCAGAATTAGCAATGCAGTAACCAAGTGCATATGCAAGCAAAGGTTCCCTGATATCATCCTCCATCCTGCATTCTCCTCCAAACAGTCGTGCATAGTCAGCAGTACATTGAGCTTCATAAAGACACAGAATTAAGTCTTCAGTTAAATGTAGTGGATCAAATTCTGATACAGATTCGGTCAGACCAGCGACAAACCTCTGCACCATGTTCCAGTGGCTGCCATGTTTCTGCTGCTTTGCAATGTTCTGTTTATCTTCATCATTAGTGAGCTGAGAGATGTGGTAGGCAGCAAGAAATTCTTGGACTGTTAGGTGAAGGAAGTTGTAAGATATTGCACCACCCCCACGCAGTGAAGCTACTCTGTCAAGAAAACCAAAATGCTCTAGACTTGGATCCAAGTTATGGAAAATCACTTTCTGATCAGAAATGCCTTTGCAAGCTATTTGACATAACGCAAGAAACTTTTGATATCGATCTCCAGGAAGATCTTCAGAAAGACTTTTGAAATCTCTCAAAGTAACCTTTCGTTGATCTGGGAGGTCAAGATGTCTTTTCAAGATAGTGAGGCATAGTTCTATATAGAGCTCAGTCATGGTACTTGGCATGAGTCCACAACCTGCTGGTCGATCCTTGAACAGGGCTACCACAATCGCAGAATTTAAGGGAACATACATCAGGCTGTTAATAGCTGGGTTTTTAGAGGCTGAGATATAGCTACGAAACTCCCTCAACATTTCAGCGTCTTGAAACACACTCCTAGCATACTCTTCCACTTGCTCATGAGTGAAGCCAAGAACTTCAATATGCTTATGTGGAGTGCATTTTATAAAGAGACTAGCAGTGGCAGAAGGTCTGCTGGTAACAAGAACTGTGCACTTTCGAAGAGCGTCTCCAGATATGAGCTTGTCAACAAGAAAGCCTTTCTCCTGAAGTTCCAATGGAAGTTCATCGAACCCATCCAGGATGAACAAGACCCCCTTACCACAGACATTTTTAACCTCCTCCGCCACACCTACAGCTTGCTCATCATCAAAGAGGTGAGCTACATTAGTGATGTTCTGCACAGCTCTCTCTCTCAACCTGAGCAAAACCACTAAGTTATACTCCTTATCCCACTTCCGACAGAGCTCCCAGGATAGTGTGCTTTTCCCTATCCCAGGAGCTCCTTCAACCAAGATCAGTTGAAACGTATCTTTGTCGTCTCTCCCTAGGTGCAACACTTGCTCGGCAGAGATGGCTTCTCGACCTTTCAAAACCTCTTTCACATCACCAGCCATCACCTTTTTTGTGTAGTCCTCACTGCTCCGGTGATGCTCCGAAATGGCAAGACGTACGTACTTTGTACTTGGAGTTATCGGCCACTTTCCGTCCTTTTTGATGGGATGGTTTTCGTATTTACCCTTGAGATATTTAGCGTAACCAGATACGGCCGAGGAGATGGTGGATGTGTTTGTAACGGATGAAGACTTACTGTTGAGTGCTATGGGGAATATTTGACCTGCACAAATGACCATGTATTTATTAAACACAATGCTGAAGCCATTACATCAAATAATATTATGAAAGTTGTGGTATTCCTGACCAGAGTACAAAGTTCAGCAAGTACAACACATGCCAACACCACACAATGCACTACTGCTCCAGTCAATAGTAGAGGTCAAAGTAAACTTGACCTTTCCCTTACCTAGAGCCACATAATGCAATGCAAATGTACTTCAGCTCTAGTCAAGTCCCACTGACAGTAGAGGTCAAAGTAAACTTGACCGTTCCCTTACCTAGAGCCACATAATGCAATGCAAATGTACTCCAGCTCTAGTCAAGTCCCACTGACAGTAGAGGTCAAATTAAACTTGACCTTTCCCTTATCTAGTGCCACATAATGCAATGCAAATGTACTCCAGCTCTAGTCAAGTCCCACTGACAGTAGAGGTCAAATTAAACTTGACCTTTCCCTTATCTAGAGCCACACAATGCAATGCAAATGCACTCCAGCTCTAGTCAAGTCCCACTGACAGTAGAGGTCAAAGTAAACTTGACCTTTCCCTTATCTAGCGCCACACAATGCAATGCAAATGCACTCCTGCTCTAGTCAAGTCTCACTGACAGTAGAGGAATTAAACTTGACCTTTCCCTTATCTAGAGCCACACAATGCAATGCAAATGCACTCCAGCTCTAGTCAAGTCTCACTGACAGTAGAGGTCAAATTAAACTTGACCTTTCCCTTATCTAGAGCCACACAATGCAATGCAAATGCACTCCAGCTCTAGTCAAGTCCCACTGACAGTAGAGGTCAAATTAAACTTGACCTTTCCGTTATCTAGAGCCACACAATGCAATGCAAATGCACTCCAGCTCTAGTCAAGTCTCACTGACAGTAGGTCAAATTAAACTTGACCTTTCCCTTATCTAGAGCCACACAATGCAGTGCTAATGCACTCCAGCTCTAGTCAAGTCTCACTGACAGTAGAGGTCAAATTAAACTTGACCTTTCCCTTATCTAGAGCCACACAATGCAATGCAAATGCACTCCAGCTCTAGTCAAGTCCCACTGACAGTAGAGGTAAATTAAACTTGACCTTTCCCTTATCTAGAGCCACATAATGCAATGCAAATGTACTCCAGCTCTAGTCAAGTCTCACTGACAGTAGAGATCAAATTAAACTTGACCTTTCCCTTATCTAGAGCCACACAATGCAATGCAAATGCACTCCAGCTCTAGTCAAGTCTCACTGACAGTAGAGGTCAAATTAAACTTGACCTTTCCCTTATCTAGAGCCACACAATGCAATGCAATGCACTCCAGCTCTAGTCAAGTCCCACTGACAGTAGAGGTAAATTAAACTTGACCTTTCCCTTATCTAGAGCCACACAATGCAATGCAATGCACTCCAGCTCTAGTCAAGTCCCACTGACAGTAGAGGTAAATTAAACTGAATGTTGCTCCCTTATCTAGTACCACTAGCTTAACTCCTCCCATCCTCCCGCTCTAAACACGAGGTTGAAAATTTGTTAGTTTTTCCCTCCTTTTCTTTGTGAGACAATGCTTGCATGCAGTCAGCAGAGAACTTCCCCTCGGATGGAGTAGCCTGGACCTCACAGCAGCTGAGGCTCAATTGGAGCAGGTGTGGACATGTTGACAGCTAAACAACACAATAGACCCCGCCATGTAGCTCAGAGATGGCTCCACTGAAGACTGGACCAGCTCTTGGCATGGAGACGGTGAAGAAGTCCGGAACTACACTTATATCACGCTCATTTCTTCTTATCAAACAAATCAACCACCTCACGAGAAGCACGAGGCTAAGAGGTAGACGTGTTCCAAAGAATCTTCTGTATTCTTGGTTGTCATGACCACTATCACATCTGGTGGTAGCCATTGAAGAGCAGCTAGAATATGAGCATATAATGTCATTGACAGGTATGCAGTAGCAGTCAAGAAAGACAGCGCTATTCTTCCAGGTCCTCTCCATTAACCAATGCTCTAGCAGGTGAGGGAAGCGATGTTGATAGTGGGACCTTTGGGATCGGGCAGTCCATTTTTAGGCTGAAATGTTTGTGAAGAACAATAGCAAACTATGGCTGTGACAGATGGCAAGCTAGAGCAGACGGTGCTTAGCTATATACCTGTAATACGGGATACACGGACGTGTGCGTGTGCGCTTGCCGTATTTTATCTAATTACTCCGATGTTCTAATTATCATTCTCATAAATATTTCAAGAGATATATTTTTGAGGTTGACTCCGTTTTGTGGTTGACTCCGCCCACAAATACTAATAAACAACCAACAAAAAAACTAATGAATTGTGAATGTGCATTATTTAGAATTTGCATTCTTATTCTTTTTGTTTCTGTCTCCGCATGCTCGTCATGATTGCCCGTCTTCATCGAGTTTGATCTTCGCCACTTCCTCTTAACACACAGGCATTAGCAGTCATTGTGCACTCACCGTGTGTGCATGCCAGTCATTGTGCACTCACCATGTGTGCATGTCAGTCATTGTGCACTCACCATGTGTGCATGCCAGTCATTGTGCACTCACCATGTGTGCATGCCAGTCATTGGGCACTCACCAAGTGTGCATGCCTGTCATTGTGCACTCACCATGTGTGCATGCCAGTCATTGTGCACTCACCATGTGTGCATGCCAGTCATTGGGCACTCACCAAGTGTGCATGCCTGTCATTGTGCACTCACCATGTGTGCATGCCAGTCATTGTGCACTCACCATGTGTGCATGCCAGTCATTGTGCACTCACCATGTGTGCATGCATGTCATTGTGCACTCACCATGTGTGCATGCCAGTCATTGTGCACTCACCATGTGTGTATGCCAGTCATTGTGCACTCACCATGTGTGCATGCCAGTCATTGTGCACTCACCATGTGTGCATGCCAGTCATTGTGCACTCACCATGTGTGCATGCCAGTCATTGTGCACTCACCATGTGTGCATGCATGTCATTGTGCACTCACCATGTGTGCATGCCAGTCATTGTGCACTCACCATGTGTGCATGCAGTCATTGTGCACTCACCATGTGTGCATGCATGTCATTGTGCACTCACCATGTGTGCATGCCAGTCATTGTGCACTCACCATGTGTGCATGCCAGTCATTGTGCACTCACCATGTGTGCATGCATGTCATTGTGCACTCACCATGTGTGCATGCCAGTCATTGTGCACTCACCATGTGTGTATGCCAGTCATTGTGTACTCACCATGTGTGCATGCATGTCATTGTGCACTCACCGTGTGTGCATGCCAGTCATTGTGCACTCACCATGTGTGCATGCATGTCATTGTGCACTCACCATGTGTGCATGCCAGTCATTGTGCACTCACCATGTGTGCATGTCAGTCATTGTACACTCACCATGTGTGCATGCATGTCATTGTGCACTCACCATGTGTGCATGCCAGTCATTGTGCACTCACCATGTGTGCATGCCAGTCATTGTGCACTCACCGTGTGTGCATGCCAGTCATTGTGCACTCACCATGTGTGCATGCCAGTCATTGTGTACTCACCATGTGTGCATGCCTGTCATTGTGCACTCACCATGTGTGCATGCCAGTCATTGTGCACTCACCATGTGTGCATGCCAGTCATTGTGCACTCACCATGTGTGCATGTCAGTCATTGTGCACTCACCATGTGTGCATGCATGTCATTGTGCACTCACCATGTGTGCATGCATGTCATTGTGCACTCACCATGTGTGCATGCCAGTCATTGTGCACTCACCATGTGTGCATGCCAGTCATTGGGCACTCACCATGTGTGCATGCCAGTCATTGTGCACTCACCATGTGTGCGTGCCAGTCATTGTGCACTCACCATGTGTGCATGCCAGTCATTGTGCACTCACCATGTGTGCATGCCAGTCATTGTGCACTCACCATGTGTGCATGCATGTCATTTTGCACTCACCATGTGTGCATGCATGTCATTGTGCACTCACCATGTGTGCATGCCAGTCATTGTGCACTCACCATGTGTGCATGTCAGTCATTGTACACTCACCATGTGTGCATGCATGTCATTGTGCACTCACCATGTGTGCATGCCAGTCATTGTGCACTCACCATGTGTGCATGCCAGTCATTGTGCACTCACCATGTGTGCATGCATGTCATTGTGCACTCACCATGTGTGCATGCCAGTCATTGTGCACTCACCATGTGTGTATGCCAGTCATTGTGCACTCACCATGTGTGCATGCATGTCATTGTGCACTCACCATGTGTGCATGCCAGTCATTGTGCACTCACCATGTGTGCATGCATGTCATTGTGCACTCACCATGTGAGCATGCCAGTCATTGTGCACTCACCATGTGTGCATGCCAGTGATTGTGCACTCACCATGTGTGCATGCCAGTCATTGTGCACTCACCATGTGTGCATGCCAGTGATTGTGCACTCACCATGTGTGCATGCCAGTCATTGTGCACTCACCATGTGTGCATGCATGTCATTGTGCACTCACCATGTGAGCATGCCAGTCATTGTGCACTCACCATGTGTGCATGCCAGTCATTGTGCACTCACCATGTGTGCATGCATGTCATTGTGCACTCACCGTGTGTGCATGCCAGTCATTGTGCACTCACCATGTGTGCATGCATGTCATTGTGCACTCACCATGTGTGCATGCCAGTCATTGTGCACTCACCATGTGTGCATGCCAGTGATTGTGCACTCACCATGTGTGCATGCCAGTCATTGTGCACTCACCATGTGTGCATGCCAGTGATTGTGCACTCACCATGTGTGCATGCCAGTCATTGTGCACTCACCATGTGTGCATGCCAGTCATTGTACACTCACCATGTGTGCATGCCAGTCATTGTGCACTCACCATGTGTGCATGCCAGTCATTGTGCACTCACCATGTGTGCATGCCAGTCATTGTGCACTCAACATGTGTGCATGCCAGTCATTGTGCACTCACCATGTGTGCATGCCAGTCATTGTGCACTCACCATGTGTGCATGCCAGTCATTGTGCACTCACCATGTGTGCATGCATGTCATTGTGCACTCACCATGTGTGCATGCCAGTCATTGTGCACTCACCATGTGTGCATGCATGTCATTTTGCACTCACCATGTGTGCATGCATGTCATTGTGCACTCACCATGTGTGCATGCCAGTCATTGTGCACTCACCATGTGTGCATGTCAGTCATTGTACACTCACCATGTGTGCATGCATGTCATTGTGCACTCACCATGTGTGCATGCCAGTCATTGTGCACTCACCATGTGTGCATGCCAGTCATTGTGCACTCACCATGTGTGCATGCATGTCATTGTGCACTCACCATGTGTGCATGCCAGTCATTGTGCACTCACCATGTGTGCATGCCAGTCATTGTGCACTCAACATGTGTGCATGCCAGTCATTGTGCACTCACCATGTGTGCATGCCAGTCATTGTGCACTCACCATGTGTGCATGCCAGTCATTGTGCACTCACCATGTGTGCATGCCAGTCATTGTGCACTCACCATGTGTGCATGCCAGTCATTGTACACTCACCATGTGTGCATGCCAGTCATTGTGCACTCACCATGTGTGCATGCCAGTCATTGTGCACTCACCATGTGTGCATGCCAGTCATTGTGCACTCACCATGTGTGCATGCCAGTCATTGTGCACTCACCATGTGTGCATGCATGTCATTGTGCACTCACCATTTGTGCATGCCAGTCATTGTGCACTCACCATGTGTGCATGCCAGTCATTGTGCACTCACCATGTGTGCATGCCAATCATTGTGCACTCACCATGTGTGCATGCCAGTCATTGTGCACTCACCATGTGTGCATGCATGTCATTGTGCACTCACCATGTGTGCATGCCAGTCATTGTGCACTCACCATGTGTGCATGCATGTCATTCTGCACTCACCATGTGTGCATGCCAGTCATTGTGCACTCACCATGTGTGCATGCCAGTCATTGTGCACTCACCATGTGTGCATGCATGTCATTAGGCATGTGCATGCAAGTCATGGTAATGTAAACTGATGTCAATATTGTCACGTGATCTGCAGTTATTTTTAGCGCAGATTAGCAGGTTCTTTGCTGTACAGTGAAGTTTTATGGATATGGACTGGAATGTTTGTAGGACTGCTACAGGAATACGTGACCAGATAATTATTTGTTTCTAGCAAGATCATTAGCACCTACTAGGATCCTAAAGATGATGTCCTGAAAGTTTTGAAACTGCTTTGTAAAAGTGCATGACCATCGGCACCTCCCGCCATGTCGAGGCCTTCCCTGGCCTTGCCTGAGAGCACTGGCTCTTGAGAGCACTGGCTCTGAGGTCTGTACAAGTCATTCTCCTCAAGGCTGCTTGAAAAAGACAGCACAGCAGCTGAAGAAGAAGCTCTTAATGAATGCACTCAAAACATGCACAGGAAACATCCATTCACGAAGAGTAAGTGCATGGACCTAGCTGATAGTAAAGGCGTGTCCACACTGCACCTAAACGGATGAGCATTAATGCACGTTAGGTCCTACGGAGGAAACTCTTCAAGTCGATGCGCGTATATCGCGTCCACACTAGCACCAAAATAACTATACCAAGCTAAAATAATCAGTCTACCAAAGTCAGTCAAGATCATACACTGTAGCTGTAGTTGAGATGGAGTTTGTTTTTGCGTCCTTTTCTTGCTGATCAGCTACCTACAGATGTGCAGGAAACATGTTCTGCAGAGAACAAAGAGGAGAGAGCTGAGGGAAAGGCAGAACCAATGAAGGTTGTGACTGCATGCACTTCAGAAGTGCAGATGCAAGGCATATAAACATAGCAACAGTTCTCTAATGTAGTTGGTCCAGCTATGTAGCTAGTTTGGCCGCAGAGCACAGATAGTGTACAGTTACCTCCAGTATCCAACTGCAGCATCAGGAAGACATGAGCGAATGAAATTCTTTTTCAACGCACACTCGAGTAGATATTTGAATGCTTCAACTCAAACCACCTATCAAAGTGGACCAGAATAATGCGCATTATTTAAATTCCAATTCAATGTGGACATGACCAATGCGTTAATGCACATCCACTTGTGCAGTTTGAACAGCCTTAATGGCTAATTTGGTCTGCTAGAACTAGTGCCTAGTCATGTTATATTTTGATCACACCAACTAAACTGTCTACAGCTACATGGCTATAGACAGTATGTGTGGGCACTCAAGTACTCAGCACCCATGGCTGTGTGCAGTATGTGTGGGCCATCAAGTACTCAGCACCCATGGCTATGTGCAGTATGTGTGGGCCATCAAGTACTCAGCACCCATGGCTGTGTGCAGTATGTGTGGACCATCAAGTACTCAGCACCCATGGCTGTGTGCAATATGTGTGGGCCATCAAGTACTCAGCAGCCATGGCTGTGTGCAGTATGTGTGGACCATCAAGTACTCAGCACACATGGCTGTGTGCAGTATGTGTAGGCCATCAAGTACGCACTACTATATGTCCCCATCCTAATCCTACACTTCTGGAAACAGCTCACACAGTCGGTGCTTACATGTACTACCATGCTAGTTGGTGTGTAGTCCTACCTGTACTGCCATGCTAGTTGGTGTGTAGTCCTACCTGTACTGCCATGCTAGTTGGTGTGTAGTCCTACCTGTACTGTCTTGCTAGTTGGTATGTAGTCCTACCTGTACTGCCATGCTAGTTGGTGTGTAGTCCTACCTGTACTGTCTTGCTAGTTGGTATGTAGTCCTACCTGTACTGCCATGCTAGTTGGTGTGTAGTCCTACCTGTACTGCCATGCTAGTTGGTGTGTAGTCCTACCTGTACTGCCATGCTAGTTGGTGTGTAGTCCTACCTGTACTGCCATGCTAGTTGGTGTGTAGTCCTACCTGTTCTGCCATGCTAGTTGGTATGTAGTCCTACCTGTTCTGCCATGCTAGTTGGTGTGTAGTCCTACCTGTACTGCCATGCTAGTTGGTGTGTAGTCCTACCTGTACTGCCATGCTAGTTATGCAGAATAGTTTCAATAATGATGTCAAAATAGCTCCATCTAAAATGTTGTAAGAAGCAGAATCTTCCTGGGAGCTCCTCCCAATACTCTCCTGGAATATTTTGAAGGTTCTGCTGATTCGACAAACATTTATACAGAGTAAATAAAAATTCAGATAATCTTCAAGAAATGTCCGAGCGAAGCAGATATGGGATGAGACTGTCACACTTCTTGGAGGTGTGGTGTGTGCTTAAACATGCCCCACTTCTTGGAGGTGTGGTGGTTGTTAGACATGCCCCACTACCTGTGTGTTGTGCCACACTTACTGGAGGTTGTTGGTGTTTGCTCCAAATTAGACATGCCCCACTTTATGGAGATATGTTGGTTTCCTAGACGACCTAACTACACTATCATGCACCAGCCTAGACTAGGTGAACCAATTATTTAGGCTCAAATTTATTGTTGGTTAGCTACGATAGTATAAATCAGAGGGTGGAAGCTCTAATTTTAATCCCTGAAGGCATCTAAAGAAGAGAGAAGGAAAATATCATTAGATGTTTCTGAAGATCGTCTGAGAATAAGACGTTGTCATAGGGTTACAATAAAGCGAATAGTGCTGACATATATTGTGTAAAATAAGAAACTACATCTAAATGTGGCATTTAAATACAATTGGAATCGAACCAATCCCCTCCGGGTTAAAAGCCCGTAGCTCTACCAATTGAGCTATATACCCAAAACCCAAATAAATGTTGATATAAAATCGGATCCCCTCCTCCCGCAGGATAAAAAAAAGCGGTGTTAAAATTTTGATTGGTTAATAACATCGTAATCCCCCCAGCTAATACAGGTAAGGATAATAATAATAAAATTGCCGTCACTAAAATTGATCAAACAAATAATGGCATTCTATCGATGGTTATCCCAGGCGCCCTCATATTTATTATTGTAGTTATAAAATTCATTGCCCCTAATATCGAGGATATCCCTGCTAAATGTAAACTAAATACATGTATTACTAAATCCACCTACATAGGGAATAGCCGATAATAAATTTGTTATTACTGTAGCGGCTCAAAAAGACATTTGCCCTCAAGGGAATACATAAGCCGTCAGTATCATTAAGAAAAATAAAACTACGCACCACAGATGAAAAAGCTAACTCTATATCTGAACAATAATGCATGGCTAAAAAAATTCCGCTAATCATTTGAATAATTAAACAAAACGCCAATAAAGAACCCAAATTCTAGAAATAATTGAAATTCGAGGGGGCCGGAAGATCAATAAACCAATTATTTATTAGAAAAAAACCGTTATCACCTCGGACCCCATTTATAGTTGGAGTAAATACGTAATTATTTCACCGTAAATACGTAATTATTGCACTAGCCTACACTACCATGCACTAGCCTACACTACCATGCACTAGCCTACACTACCATGCACTAGCCTACACTATCATGCACTAGCCTACACTACCATGCACTAGCCTACACTATCATGCACTAGCCTACACTACCATGCACTAGCCTACACTACCATGCACTAGCCTACACTACCACGCACTAGCCTACACTACCATGCACTGGCCTACACTACCATGCACTAGCCTACACTACCATGCACTAGCCTACACTACCATGCACTAGCCTACACTACCATGCACTAGCCTACACTACCATGCACTAGCCTACACTACCATGCACTAGCCTACACTACCATGCACTAGCCTACACTATCATGCACTAGCCTACACTACCATGCACTAGCCTACACTACCATGCACTAGCCTACACTGCCATGCACTAGCCTACACTACCATGCACTAGCCTACACTACCATGCACTAGCCTACACTACCATGCACTAGCCTACACTACCATGCACTAGCCTACACTACCATGCACTAGCCTACACTATCATGCACTAGCCTACACTACCATGCACTAGCCTACACTACCATGCACTAGCCTACACTACCATGCACTAGCCTACACTACCATGCACTAGCCTACACTAACATGCACTAGCCTACACTACCATGCACTAGCCTCCACTACCATGCACTAGCCTACACTACCATGCACTAGCCTACACTACCATGCACTAGCCTACACTACCATGCACTAGCCTACACTACCATGCACTAGCCTACACTACCATGCACTAGCCTACACTACCATGCACTAGCCTACACTACCTTGCACTAGCCTACACTACCATGCACTAGCCTACACTACCATGCACTAGCCTACACTATCATGCACTAGCCTACACTACCATGCACTAGCCTACACTACCATGCACTAGCCTACTAGCTACACTACCATGCACTAAACTTATGTCAAACCTTGTGAAGGTTGTCCCAGACCATGTTGGAGAGAAGTAGTGCCCCAAACTTGATGAGATGGATAGTGTTGAGCCCCTGACTGGTGTTGACCTTTGCACCACACATATCATGACCAGACAAATAAGTATTGTTACAGTGGCATAATGAATATAGTCCCATCTAATACATGTACAGTACAAGGTTCATCACCTACAAGACCCAGTGTTTCATACAGGATGTTGGTTTGGGGGAGATGGTGGAGACACTAGACCCAGTTTTCATACAGAATGTTGGTTTGGGGGAGATGGAGAAAACAGCACAGGCTTAGGGAATAGAGGGATAGAGGGGGAAGGTTCCCTTCCAGCAATATTAAAATTTTAAAAAAACATTCTGATGAAATTTTGGAAATGGTCAATAGTGATTTTTTTAAATAAATTAGCCCTGTGGGCACGAAGAAAACAAGAAAATAGAAAAACCTCTCAACTTGACTGAACCAGATTTCATGGCTAACCTTGAAGTGATAGAGAATGGTCCGGATGATGAAATCGGTAACCATGGGGAGCAGCTGGGCCTGGGAACATCTGATGGGGGCCAGAAAAGGATATTTTTTGTGGTGGCTGTTGGTGGTCACCTGATACACACACAACACATGATATCATGAGGATATATAACAAGTGCCAGTGTAATAGCACACCTGCCTTGGGCACAATACAAGCCTCATGCCTATTAAAAGCACACTAGTGTGTGTGTGTGTGTGTGTGAGTGTGTGTGTGTGTGTGTGAGAGAGAGTGAAGTGGAGTTGATCGACCTACATGCACCTCACATTTCTACAGGTAGTTTGGGTGTCTGTGTGTAGATCTTTTGTGGTAGCCCGAGATGCAAGCTCTTATAAGTAACAGTCACAGTCGTTAGACTAGTAACCAACAACTGCCAACTAGAACTACTCCTGACATACTGGGCAGGTTGTCACCAGTTGTACAATCTCTGCCTCCATGCCAGACCACCATACGTAAGACCGGGCGAGGGCCTTCATTTTCCTCGTCCCAGAATGAGTCTCATGAAGCTCATCTAAAATCAGCTGTGGGTCTGGTGAAGGAATAATGACACGGGATGCCCAGAGGAGACATCCATCAAGGAAACTGAGTAATAGTCTATAGGTCACTTGCCAGGCATCTTGGGATGTCAGGGTTGTATACAGAAATTTTGCCAAGGGGTGGCGAACTTGAGATATGGAAAAATAAGGGGGGGGCGGAGAGCCTGGATGGTGCGGAAAGGGGACGTGCACCCTGGGCTTCCGCGTGGAGTACGAAAGTGTTTTACCCACAGGTATTTTTGCAGTACTAACTGTATATATAGCTGCTACTTATGATGGCATGCACTTTTTCTAAAATCTTTAGTACAACATTCCATCTTAAATATTTGCTGAAGTTGCATGCTACGGCAATCAGCATATATAGATTAGATATAGTCACTTGTCACTCGTATAATGGAGGTGGGCTTTTGTGAAATCGAATTATGTTGCATTCCATGCATTTTCTTACAAAATCATGGACAACAGGTTTCATACACAATTTTTCTCTAGTTCTCTAGGGGGGGGGGGGGGGGGGGGGGGATGGAAATGGTTGGTCACTTGGTGCCCTAATTTTTGTTAATATTTTCTTAACATGTTCATAAGTCGTAAAAGGGGGGTCTGGGGGGAAGATCCCCCCATATATATTTTTTTGCTTTTACAATGTCTGAGGATAGCTATTTTGACTGACTACCAATGGCATTATGCTATACCGAACTATGGCTAGACTGTATATATTTCTCATGATATTGTAGCTGCTTGGAAAAAGGAGAGCATGTGTCATGACACGATGACATCACACACCACCACGTGCTCTCCTTTGTAGGTTTGTCACTTCTTTTGTTTCTCCTTCTTTCCCACTCCCTCTCTCTCAGTATTTTTAACTCAGTCCATTATGTCATGGTCTTCAAGTCTAATCTTAGACATGATGTCATCACACGCCACCACGTGTTCTCCTTTGTAGGTTTGTCACTTCTTCAGTTCCCTCCTTCTTTCCCACTCTCTCTCAGTATTTTTAACTCAGCCATTATGTCATGGTCTTAAAGTCATCACACACCACCACGTGTTCTCCTTTGTAGGTTTGTCACTTCTTCAGTTCCCTCCTTCTTTCCCACTCTCTCTCAGTATTTTTAACTCAGTCCATTATGTCATGGTCTTAAAGTCTCTATAAAAGAAACCTTACTAGCTGATTTCTCTTCATATTAATATGGATATTCGCTCATACTTTGCAAGTACTTCTCAAGCCTCTTCTCATGCTAATAGCAGCGATAGCGAAGATAGCAGAACAGATAGCTCTGAGCATGTCGAGGCATCTAGTCCTAGCCTTAGTCCTCCACCTTCAAAGAAAAGCAAGCAAAACAAACACCGCTCTTCTGTATCCACGAAGAGAAAATACTCTAAGAGCTGGGAGAAAGATTTCAGTTGGCTCTATTATGACGAGGATAGCGATGGTGCCTTTTGCAAGGTTTGCAAGCAATCTGGTCTGCAGCGTACTGGAGGAGTGTGGGTCACACAACCTTGCAGAAATTGGAAGAAAGCTGTTGAAAAAATGAAAGCTCAAGCGAGAAGTGACTTCCATATCCATGCAACTCAAGCTCTTTTTGCAGCTAAAGGAGCAGCCAAAGGTGGAACAGTTGTACAGCAACTCCAGAATGTTTTAGCTCGCAAAAGAGCTCAGAACAGAGCTGCAGTGAAGTGCCTGATCCTACTCACTCATTTTCTTACGAAAGAACAAGTTGCACATTCGACAAAATTTGAGAAGCTGGTTGACGTGGTAGTTCGATGTGGCAGCCAACATTTGAAGCAATTCTTAGAAACTGCACCAAGAAATGCTGTGTACACATCAAGAGTGGCTGTGGTTGAATTCATCGAATCATTGGGGACATGGGTGGAGGAGTCGATTCTGAAGCGACTTCAAAAGGCACCTATGTACAGCCTCATGGCAGATGAGTGCACAGATGTCACCAACGTAGAAGAATTGTCTGTGTTTTGCCGCTGGGAGGAAGATGGTGTACCAGTAGAGTGCTTTCTGGAGCTTATTCCATTGAAGAAGGCTGATGCAGAGACCATCTATTCTAATCTCATCGATTGTTTAAAGAAGAAAGGTCTACAAGTCGGAAGAATAGTTGGATTGGGATTTGATGGAGCTGCAACTTTTTCTGGACGAAAGACCGGGGTTCAGGCACGTATCAAGAAACATACTCCTCACGCTCTGTTTATACACTGCCACTGTCACTTACTGCAGTTGGCTTGTGTGCAAGCTGCCAATAAAACTCCTGGAATTGCTCATGTTTACAGAACATTGACTACTCTTTGGAAGCATTTTCGCAATTCCCCCAAGCGAGCAGAGTGTCTGAAGGAGGTACAGCACGTTCTTGAACTTCCAGAAATGAAAGTGATCAAGCCATCTGACACACGCTGGCTGGCACATGAAAGGTGTGTCAAAGCTGTCAAAGCAAGTTATTCTGCAATTGTAATCACCATTGGGAACATCTACGAGACGTCCCACGAGCCAGAAGCTCTTGGAATCCATGGTGCCCTCTGCAAATTGTCTACGATTGCAGCTATATATTTGCTTGATTTCACTCTACCACAAGTAGCCAAGCTCAGCAAAGCACTTCAGGCAGAGCAGCTTGACCTCTCGTTGATATCATTCCTTGTTGATGCTACTGTTAAATCCTTGGATGATGCAGTTTTGCCTGGAGCGAACTGGGTGTTGGAGCTTCTTGAAAACGTTGAAGACTTGAAGTCATCTACAAAGGTGTCTATTGACGCTGATAAAATACTTTCGTTCCAGAATGTTGTTGGTAAGCCTTTTGTTGCTGATTTAAAGGCCAACATAACAAGCCGATTTTCTTCATCCAACGCTGTTGTATCAGCATTGTCTATATTCGATCCACGGAAAGTTCCAAAACCAGATTCAGTATCTTTTCCCACTTATGGAGACACGTCTGTTGAGAAACTGATTGCTCACTACGGAGAAGATAGAGATGCAGAA
Source organism: Cladorhizidae sp. MBARI D1340-BT2 (assembly GCA_028752905.1). Taxonomy (NCBI): domain Eukaryota; kingdom Metazoa; phylum Porifera; class Demospongiae; order Poecilosclerida; family Cladorhizidae; species Cladorhizidae sp. MBARI D1340-BT2. The sequence goes on from JAQNBH010000004.1 coordinate 44,836,718, forward strand.
ACATTGGATGGAGAAGAAACAGTGAAGACAGCCATGATTTCCACTGAAATACTTACAGAGTGGAAAACATTCCGCCAGCTGTTAGTCAAGCAACCACGGGATACTACTGCATCACAGCTGAAAGAACTTGTTTCAAACGACATGCTCAAGGCCATGTTTCCCAATTTGCACAAGATTGCCTCCATCTGCTTATCGATTCCAGTTTCTACTGCTTCTGTGGAGAGAAGCTTCTCACAGATGAAGATGATCAAGACTCGTTTGCGTAATTCTCTAAGTGACTGCAGCCTTTCTCACCTTATGAGGATTGCTATAGAGGCACCAGAAGTACTCTCTGAGAGCGACCTTGAAGAGATTGTGGACGTATGGCAGAGAAAACCAAGAAGAACCTCAGTTTGACATTCCTATCATTTGAACCTGATATCATAAGCTTATTACACCTTTCTTGTATTACACCTTTCTTGACATTATTTAAAAAAATATCTCTAATTTCAAGGAGGGGGGGCGAGAATGATACAAGGGGGGGGGGCGAATGCCCCCCCCCCCGCCCCCCCCTAAATACACCCCTGGATGTTTTGGGGTTGAAATTGTGCAGTGAATATATTTTATGTGGTTATTGTGTAGATACACTGATGATGATTAATTGGAAAACTAGCCACGCCTCTTTCCCCTCGTTCTTCATGTCTCACAACTCAAATATATTATATATATAAATAAGTTAAGTAGAGTAAGCAATGTCATATATAAGCACATGAATAATCATATTCATAGATGTGACACATGCTGGAGCAAGGCCAGAGCTAGGACTTGCTCAAAAAGGAGAGAATGCATAAATATTATTATACAAAAAGTTCAATCCCACCAATAACAAGGTCAGGGCATCATGGACATGGAGAGATTATATTTCAAGCTGATTATTGGGAAGGGCCTTGTAATTTCCGCATGTCAACTGAGAGATAATCGAGGAAATAATGTTGTCTTTTGGACATACAAAAAACCTACTGCGAGCATCAAGTTTTGAGAGAGTTAAGGCCTGTCCACACTGCACACTGAATGCGCGTTAGATCTCAACGAATGCGCGTTCGTTGCGTCCACACTGAACTGAATGCGAATTAGATTTCTTGGACCTAACGCGCATTAGGTCCAGTCCACCTCGATAGGTGGTTTGAGTCGAGCCAGAGCAACAAATCCAAGTGTAAAATTAATTACGCGGGTGCGCGTTAAAAGATAAACAGAATCATTTATGAAGGTTGTAGCTGATTCCCACCAGTGCTTACTGCGTGGCTTGCACCAAACCTGGCGCACAGATGGATGCTGGTAGTCGGCCATCATTGCCACAATCAAAGGACCTATAGCAGGCAAAGATCAAGCTAAATACTATTATAGACTTCGAAAATTTTACCGCCGCAGCCTTCTTTTATGGAGTTCATGGAGCGCCATCCGTCTACTGTATTGCCTTTTTCTGTTTATAAATCCTTCTTCTCCTCTGCAGCATATGCTTCCTTCGCGTCTGTAGGTATCTCGTCCATAACAGAAGAAATGAACAACTAACCCGTATCCATTGTGACGTGGGTGCAGTTTTCTTGGAGGGGGAGTGGTTTTTATGCGCGTTTGGTTTATTGTCATGTCAGTGTGGACGCGACGTCGTGACTGGACGTGCATTGAGACTCTCTTGGTAGCTAGTGTGTCTCAATGCGCATCCAGTTATTGTGCAGTGTGGACAGGCCTTTATATGATGCCCAGTTATGCACTTCATTATCTCAGCTACTTATAGCATGTGCTTGTATTTTGTCAAACAACTAACAAATGATTGCTGGATCTTAGTGGTCTGGATCTTAGTGGGAAATAAATTCTTGTATTACATGCTATGTTCCAATATCGATAGAATAAGATAATGAGATTCATATTTTGTGGTGAGGGTGTGGTCACAAAATGCTGACCACAATGTTTATTAACACAATACCATTAGCTCTCACAGTTATAGGAGCCCAAGGGTAAGGGAGGCTCCACTGCACACATCAACAACACAATACCACTAGCTCCAATAGTTAGGAGCCCAAGGGTAAGGGAGTTTCCACTGCAAACATCAACAACACAATACCACTAGCTCCCATAGTTAGGAGCCCAAGGGTAAGGGAGGCCCCACTGCACACATCAACAACACAATACCATTAGCTCATAGTTAGGAGCCCAAGGGGAAGGGAGGTTCCACTGCACACATCAACAACACAATACCATTAGCTCCCATAGTTAGGAGCACAAGGGTAGGGGAGGCTCCACTGCACACATCAACAACACAATATCACTAGCTCCCATAGTTAGGAGCCCAAGGGTAAGGGAGGCTCCACTGCACACATCAACAACACAATATCACTAGCTCCCATAGTTAGGAGCCCAAGGGTAAGGGAGTTTCCACTGCAAACATCAACAACACAATACCACTAGCTCCCATAGTTAGGAGCCCAAGGGTAAGGGAGGTTCCACTGCACACATCAACAAGACAATACCACTAGCACCCATAGTTAGGAGCCCAAGGGTAAGGGAGGCTCCACTGCACACATCAACAACACAATACCACTAGCTCCCATAGTTAGGAGTCCAAGGGTAAGGGAGGTTCCACTGCACACATCAACAAGACAATACCACTAGCTCCCATAGTTAGGAGCCCAAGGGTAAGGGAGGTTCCACTGCACACATCAACAACACAATACCACTAGTTAGGAGCCCAAGGGTAAGGGAGGCTCCACTGCACACATCAACAACACAATATCACTAGCTCCCATAGTTAGGAGCCCAAGGGTAAGGGAGTTTCCACTGCAAACATCAACAACACAATACCACTAGCTCCCATAGTTAGGAGCCCAAGGGTAAGGGAGGCTCCACTGCACACATCAACAACACAATATCACTAGCTCCCATAGTTAGGAGCCCAAGGGTAAGGGAGTTTCCACTGCACACATCAACAACACAATACCACTAGCTCCCATAGTTATGAGCCCAAGGGTAAGGGAGGCTCCACTGCACACATCAACAACACAATAACACTAGCTCCCATAGTTAGGAGCCCAAGGGTAAGGGAGGTTCCACTGCACACATCAACACAATACCACTAGCTCCCATAGTTAGGAGCCCAAGGGTAAGGGAGGCTCCACTGCACACATCAACAACACAATATCACTAGCTCCCATAGTTAGGAGCCCAAGGGTAAGGGAGGCTCCACTGCACACATCAACAACACAATATCACTAGCTCCCATAGTTAGGAGCCCAAGGGTAAGGGAGGCTCCACTGCACACATCAACAACACAATATCACTAGCTCCCATAGTTAGGAGCCCAAGGGTAAGGGAGTTTCCACTGCAAACATCAACAACACAATACCACTAGCTCCCATAGTTAGGAGCCCAAGGGTAAGGGAGGTTCCACTGCACACATCAACAAGACAATACCACTAGCTCCCATAGTTAGGAGCCCAAGGGTAAGGGAGGCTCCACTGCACACATCAACAACACAATACCACTAGCTCCCATAGTTAGGAGTGCAAGGGTAAGGGAGGTTCCACTGCACACATCAACAAGACAATACCACTAGCTCCCATAGTTAGGAGCCCAAGGGTAAGGGAGGTTCCACTGCACACATCAACAACACAATACCACTATTTAGGAGCCCAAGGGTAAGGGAGGCTCCACTGCACACATCAACAACACAATATCACTAGCTCCCATAGTTAGGAGCCCAAGGGTAAGGGAGTTTCCACTGCAAACATCAACAACACAATACCACTAGCTCCCATAGTTAGGAGCCCAAGGGTAAGGGAGGCTCCACTGCACACATCAACAACACAATATCACTAGCTCCCATAGTTAGGAGCCCAAGGGTAAGGGAGTTTCCACTGCACACATCAACAACACAATACCACTAGCTCCCATAGTTATGAGCCCAAGGGTAAGGGAGGCTCCACTGCACACATCAACAACACAATAACACTAGCTCCCATAGTTAGGAGCCCAAGGGTAAGGGAGGTTCCACTGCACACATCAACACAATACCACTAGCTCCCATAGTTAGGAGCCCAAGGGTAAGGGAGGCTCCACTGCACACATCAACAACACAATATCACTAGCTCCCATAGTTAGGAGCCCAAGGGTAAGGGAGTTTCCACTGCAAACATCAACAACACAATACCACTAGCTCCCATAGTTAGGAGCCCAAGGGTAAGGGAGGTTCCACTGCACACATCAACAACACAATACCACTAGCTCCCATAGTTAGGAGTCCAAGGGTAAGGGAGGCTCCACTGCACACATCAACACAATACCACTAGTTCCCATAGTTAGGAGTCCAAGGGTAAGGGAGGTTCCACTGCACACATCAACACAATACCACTAGCTCCCATAGTTAGGAGCCCAAGGGTAAGGGAGTTTCCACTGCAAACATCAACAACACAATACCACTAGCTCCCATAGTTAGGAGCCCAAGGGTAAGGGAGGTTCCACTGCACACATCAACAACAGAATACCACTAGCTAGGAGCCCAAGGGTAAGGGAGGTTCCACTGCACACATCAACAACACAATACCACTAGCTCCCATAGTTAGGACCCCAAGGTTCAGGGAGCTTCCACTGCACACATCAACAACACAATACCACTACAAGAAGGTGATTTTATTCTTCATCAACTGCTACTACTTGTCATGGTCTCCATTACAAGCTAATTAAAATTGAAGAATTGTCCATAATATTCTAGTGAGGTTAGGTGTAATCTATTGCTTGAGGCTAGGTGTAATCTATTGCTTGAGGCTAGGTGTACTCTATACCTTGAAGCCAGGTATAATCTATCTAGGTGTAATATACCCTTTTCCCATGCCTCAGATAGACGGGTTGGCTGGGGCGTTGTTCATCACGACCCTTGATCTCACAAAGGGTTATTGGCAAGTGCCTGTGGAAGACACCTCCCGAGACAATCCTTTGATGAGGGCCAGTGAATGGCTAGACTGATCGGTGTCTTGGTTGGCTATTTCCCAGCGAGGCACTGCATTGGAGCAGCCTAAAGGATGGTTCACAACACGACGCAAACAATGAATGTCGCGTCACGTCCTCAAGCATCCTAAAGTGTCGTGTGAACCATGCGTGTTGCGTTCTAGCTTTAGGACGCAATGCAACGCAAACTTTCGGATACACATGAGCACTATTCTATTTTTGCATCCACGTGTGAAGCGTCCTCATCCGTCCAGCTAATCAGATTGCTTCTTCATCACAATTGATTGTGTAAACCTGTGCATTATTTAGAAAGCTACACTAAGTAAGCAATGGATGTGCTCCTCGTAGTCATCAGAGCTCTCGGAGCTGTCGTCGAAGTCGGATTCCCAAATATTCGCCATCTTCAATAATGAGGTCAAAGGTTGGAATTTCGTTCACAATGCGCGTCTTGGAACAACATTGTGAACCATGAACCATGAGGATGCGGTAGAATGCTTTTTCTGGAGGATGCAGTAGAATGCTTTTTTTATAAGGATGCTTGAGGCTGCGACGCAGCAGGAAAAAAACAACAGTATTGTGAACCAGTCTTAAACAGGTCAAGGAAGGGTATTTCCGATTACCGATCACCTTGGGACAGATTTTGTGGCCAGCATGATGCTGTCAATGCTGTCCCCAACTCTGCTAAGGTGCCTTGCCATTGCATGCACGCAAACTTAAGCACTTGGTTCATGTCAGGACACTTTTGATGTATTGGAGAAGTTGATGCACCCTGTACCAATTTTATCTTGCCAGCAGTTTGGCCGTGGTCCTGACTTCACTTGGACACACACTACTGCAGTAATCTCTCCTGAAGAAGGACACCTTGCCCAGTCGCTGATATGCCTTCATGTACACGAGTGTATATTTAATTAATTAATTATGGAACTAGGAGAGTCCAGCTTGTAACTTGGCTAGTCTTCTAGGACACCACTATGTGCTGTTAATGACCATGACTTTCTGTTGAGTACCCGGCCTTCCCAGCTGCTAATTAGCAAGATGGGATAAACGACTATCAGAAATGTATTTAAAACCTCAGAGAGGAGGTCAGGAAAAGGTCATTATATATAGACACTTTCGTCACAGCAAGCAAAGAAACTGTAGCAATGTAAGTTTCCATGATTTCATGCTGGAGCAAAGAGTGAATGGCTTATTAGTTTGTTTGCTGGTATGTCACTTCAGGCTATCGCTCCTCTACACAGCAGTGGGTTTCCAAAACTTTATCTTGTGTTTTGGTGAGGCTATCAAGGATCCATCCCATGGACATATTGAAAAGCCAGCAGTGATCAGCTAGTTCAGTTGCATTCTACAGGAGATGGCAACTGTGCATACACTGCAGCTGTCAAAGCATGTGGAGGACTTTAAAGAAATGAGACCATACAGCTCTGTGGGGGGAACAGTCTATAGGTGTGGCTGGCTCTCTGATTAGCAGGATTGCCAGAAGCCACTCTGTGGTTTTTGGTGTGCCTTTTATTTTTAGAAATCAAGTTCAAGTTCCAGGAATAGTACAGCCTAGCTGACCCTTGACCTCCCTTGTGGGAAAGAGGATCTGGTATAGTCAAGTGTTCACGGACAATATTAAGTTGGCATGGCTCGAAAACATGAAGTGGAATAGCACCACACGGTCTGTAATATTTGCATATTCATGAGCTCCATGTACCTGCCTAAACAGTATCAACCAATCTCCCCAATCAATGTCTACAGCAACTAGTTACCTAGCATTCAGTAGGCAAAAGCAGCACATTTTTATTTATTCACTGCACTTACCCACTTATGATCTTGTTTGAGCTCTACCAGCAAGCCAATTAAATTCCTTGTCAAGGATATGCACCATCGTCCGATATCTCTCCGGGTTCTTCCGAAGCTGGTCCACCAGAACATGGTATTGCTGCGAGCTCAGAGCAATCACATCCCTAATACGCTCCAGCAATTGATCAGACTTCTGATCAGCAGTCATCATGGATTGTGGATTCAATACCTCATCGTACAAAGGTTTTTGAATGAATCCTCTTTGGTGAAGGAACACAATTAAGTCCTTGTCCTTAAGAACTATCTTCAGTGGAGGTATGCAATTCAAAATTGTCAAAGACTCGATACTTTCTGGTTCAGCCATTTCATCACGTCTTCAAAGTAAACTGAAATGTAACAACATAAAATATAGCTAGTAATGCACTCACACTGGAACACTCTATCCTTCTTGTGGACATTTTTTTTTCTTGGAGAAAACTGGTGTCAAAATAATCTACTCTAGGTTCAGTAGTAGGGCCAGCTCTACTCCCTGAACATTGGCCTGGCCAAGTGCGTGTTTGGTATATAATTAGCTAGCCTATTGAGCTACGGCTCTACTCCATGAACATTGGCCTGACCTACTGCGTGTTTGGTATAATTAGCTAGCCTATTGAGCCACGGTATAAACATCTCCATAGTTAGTTTAATCAAACAACTGAACTATAGCTAGCTATATATACTTGATCATACAAGCCACACCTAGCTATATATGCTTGTTAGCTACCTAGATCGTCTATACAGGCATGCAAGCTATTGATATTAGATACACATAATAATAATATAAGAGGTCCAATTGCAAAACCCGAGACAAAACCTACTCACCAAATTTCAATAGAAGCTGCACTGCATTCGCCAAGATCAATATTATGGTGAGTCTATCTAAAGCCACTAGCTAGCGTGCATATCGGAAGATCAGGTGACCCCAGTATTCGGTAACCGCCCCGCGCGAATCTCTCGTGTAATGAGCTTGGGTAGGGACACCTCTACCGTCACGGGTCAGCGACTAAGGACTCCACTAGAGGTGTCCACTTGCTACTTTTTCCAGAGTTTAGCTTGGCCATCACTGACTTTATACAGAGGACAAACAATAGATTGTAAACCCTCCGGAGACTGGTAACGAATCTCTCTGGAGACTTGTGATAGCTCCCACTAGCTCATGGTGTCTCTCCTTCAACTTACCAGTATATCAACACATCACTATTCTACATGGTCATATAATAAGAAATGTGAAAGAGAAAATGGCAAGTTTCGTCGAAGTAGCTAAGATTACCTAATTTATTATAGCTGGTTGGTTTTTGATCTTGTTGGACTATTGACTGAGATTGAAAATATGAGTTATTCTTGCCAACAAACTCTCAGTTGACATAATGTAGATACAATGACTCAATAATCATTTTCTCACCTGACGTTTTGGCTAGATGAAAGATAAACCATCATTAATTAAGTGGGAAAATTCAAATTGACTATTGAGAAGAGTTTTGTTTATTATCGCTTGTTTTGGAAATGCTCATAAGATCAAAAATAATTGTGGATTTCTCCCTAAAGATGGTCAGTATCATCAAAATGACTGATAACAATAGTTACCTGGATTTTATTAGGTTTACTATTTTAAGCATAAAGACAAGTGCTTTCTGGCATTTGATATGATGCAGTTAGCAAAGTCTGGAGGATTGTTTATGGATAATAGCATTCATTAAAACAACAAAAGCATAAATGTCATAATAATTATATTAACAACCTTGCTCTTTCTAACCAAAGCATTATTTGTACAATGTTGATCAAGAAATATGCATCAGGTGAGATATATACTTGATAAATTATTTACTTCTGCCATGGCAATGATGAATATGTGTGTGGTTGTGATAGTCTTGATAGTTGAGATCCAGCAACTACAGGTAGCCAAGACCTACATCTTTGCTGAAGCTCTGATCCTTGGGTATGTGGTAGATGTGCAGAGCTTCCTTCACAAGAAAATCCCTCCATTTGAAGTGTTCTCACAACAAGATTAGGTGGCAGTGATTCCATGAATGTTTAGCGATGGCAAACCTCTTTAGTTTTCCTGTCTGCATGCATCCACATATTACTTATACTCTGGTCTCCAACCTCCTCTGTTCTTCAATATAGAGTACTTTCCCACAGCTGCATGGAATGTGATATATATGTCATTCATAATATTATAGTTCTAGTTCCTGGTGCCACAAGATGAACACTTGTGTTGCTTCTGGAGGAGCATGCTTTCAAGGTACTGGATCGTATGCCCAATCTGAAATGTCCCTAGACCCCAAAATGCCAGGCATTTTCAAGGAAAAGAGATAAGAATAATGTTTCCTAAATAGAGTAGTCGGTATGAAATTAAACTCGGGCAGGTGATCTGTAAAAAAACCAAATTGGTCCCGTCATGGCAACTGCTGTGATTTGTCTTGGACAGGAGGTATATAGTATGAGGTCATCACTGACTTATAGCTCGCTATGTTCTATTATTGACATGGTTAATTGGTTAGGGAAATGACTGTCTTTGTTATTGCATTATCATTGCACATGGCCAGAGGTAATAAGAAGTAAATCAGGTGAACCTAATTACTGCTTTAGTGGTGAAAATTTACCTCCATTCCCTGCAAGAAAATTACTATAATTATATATACCTCTATTGATATTTATAGTTGTTGCATGTCCGAGACATATGGAAACATGATACACTATATATGACAATTGTGAGGAGTGTATCAATTAATTATAAAAAATTATTTGTGATATCACTAACAAATACTACGTACTCAGTATTGTTTTTGTATTAAACAACTATTTTTTCGACCAAAGATAATACTTCAAATGCTATGTTGAAAAAATATTGGGTATAGTCAGCTATTCGTGGAGTTCTCCTGAGCAACTCATACCAATTCCTTGTGGGAGGCTGATGTATCTTTGACCGTTTATACAAGTGGCTTTTGGTACACCGTGTTTTCTTGGTGCTGGATACTATATATGTTTTACCAGTTTCATTTAAACAGTCCCTGAATTATCAACAGCCAGGCAGCATTAGCTACTAGTGCTGTAAATATATGTAATTATATAGACCAATCTTCTCAACAGGCCCTCATGACAGTTTTCCCTCTTGTACAAAACCTGAAGTTTATTGCAAGTATGATGCATAGTTGCAGTTTTAACATGTATATACACCAGGAAATTTTTACATAGCAAGCCCACAATAATACTAATCTCTAGCAAGTAGGCTATTTTTTAGTAGACTGCAGTGTATCACAAGACGTACTAGTTTGAAGGAGGCAGCTGGCTACACCCACACCCAATCATACTGTGTTATGACTTTACTGCAACCAGAAAAAGTTGGTACTTTAAACTTAGGACATCAATTTTGCCTTTTCAAGTGTCTGCAAAGGAACTTTATGAATCCCCCAGCCATTCTCTAAAATATTTCTATTTTTATCATGAAATGCCAGAAATCTCCTTCGAGAGTGAGAGTAACTGGCTTTACAGCTTTGTTATTTCATTTTTATAAACCATAGCAGCTGTAGTTGATGACTTTTGATAATTTAATCTTGATATTGCTGAGCCTATTAAGTCCATCACATGTTACAACACAGCGTGGGAGTATGTAGTAACTAACACTAATAACAATCTGAATTAAAAATCACCAAAACTTAATTAATTAAAAAATATTCACAATATTAAGTTACGAGTGTCCCGCTGCTCAAGGAGGGGGAGGGGTGTGTGACCAAAGATCATTCCTCAGCTCACCATACACAGTTCCTTTCTCCTTGCCACCACTTTCCTACCCAAACATAACGCACTCGCCCACTTCCTGTATCACTTACTCCCTCCACATCTTTCCCCAAAAGCAACACCTTCCCATCCTTTCACTCTTCTAAATTCATCCAACCACTGTCCTTCCCCTACAATTCTGTGCATTTCAACCATCAGTACCAGCCGATCCCTCTCAAATTCCCCGCACATCACCAAGAAATGTTTCACATCTTCCCCTGTTTTGATTACTCAAGCATTTCAACTACTCTATTGGGACCATTTGTAGCTGCCATTATTCCAAATTTGTACATGAAATTACACCAAGTAAGTGCTCAGTACAGAACTGGACTAAAGTGCAAGTAGGAAAAAAGAGAACAAAAATCTTTAAACTAACCCCTCCCCCCCTCAAGAAAGGTCAGCCAGCTGCTTATCAGGAGCACAAGGAGCAGTAGGAGTCCTGGCTCTGTTGTGGGCTGAACACTATGGAAGCAGATTTTGATATTGTACATAAGTATTTGACTCAGGGTGCCATCAAAGTGGCTCATACAAAGATCAGAAACTTGTGCAGGAAAGTGTTATAATTTTGCGAGTAATAGTCTAGCTATATAGTTATATCATTATGCTGGGGAAGGTTCTGGTAGTCTTCCATATAGCTGGCTTTAGTAGGCAGGTAGCTAATGTTTCACCCCCCCCCTCCCCTAGTGCAAGCTCACTCATACACTACAAACCCTTGCACACAATTTACCACTAAAGAGAATGATATCCATGTTTACTTGAGACAACCAGTAATTGATCTGTCCCCTAGAAAAATTATACAGAACAGCGAGTCCATAGACAGAGATTTGTTAACGGTAATGGAAAAAGGATAATTAATTAATGCTTCCTTCTGCACTACAGAATATTATACACACCTGTAGTGCTCATCCCTGAGCCGTGTTTACTTATTGTCATGTAATATAATGTAAGTGAAGTTCCTAAGAAAATTCTCCTCAATATGCAGAGTACTCTATAGGGCCCAAAACCTATCCACAATTTCAGCTCTGGATGGTCACACAGAGACATAACAGTAAAACATACATTTATTAATATACACCATAATGATATATACGACTGTGTGGCAACCAGTAGCAGGTTTTCCTACAGGGAGATGAGTCCTGCAATATCCCCCCACCCCAAAAAAAACAACTCAGATCCCACCCCCCCAAAAAATAATAAAACATATCTCCCACCCCAAACTTATTCTGTAATATTTCCTTTAGCATAACAGTCATAGCATAGTTAAGCCACTCCCATTGTGGGTGTGGCTTGGTTGACGTACAGGTTCAGATTTGCTTCCTACAAGCTTGTCATGTGAGGGTAGGCTCTAACAGATAGAGGGAGTGGATGAACCCCATTTGAGGGTAGGCTCTAACAGACAGAGAATGGGTGAATCTCATGTGAGGATAGGCTCTAACAGAGGGAGAGTGGGTGAATGTCATGTGATGATAGGCTCTAACAGAGAGAAAGAGAGTGGGTGAACCTTATTTGAGTGTAGGCTCTAACATATATATAGAGAGAGTGGGTGAACACCATGTGAGAGTAGGTTCTAACAGAGAGAGTGGGTTAACCCCATGTAAGTTTATTCCAAGAGAGAGAGAGAGGGTTAACTCATGTGAGAGTAGGTTCTAACAGAGAGATTGGGTTAACCCCATTTGAGAGGTGAGAGTGGGTGTAGCCCATGTGAGAGAAGGCTTGAAGAGAGAGAGAGTGGGTAAACCTCAGTGAGAGTAGGCTCTAATAGAGAGAGAGAGAGTGGGTGAACCCAATGTGAGAGTAGGCTCTAAGAGAGAGAGTGGGTGAACCTCAAGTGATAGTAGCTCTAATAGAGAGAAAGTGTGAATCTCATGTGAGAGTGGGCTATAACAGAGAGAGTGGATGAATCCCATATGAGAGTAGGCTCTAACAGAGAGTGGGTTAACCCCAAGTGAGAGCAGAGAGTGGGTGTAGCACATGTGAAGGCTCGAACAGAGAGAAAGTGGTTAAAACTGAAGTGAGAGTAGGTTCTAACAGAGATAGTGGGTTAACCCCATGTAAGTTTGTTCCAAAAGAGAGAGAGAGTGGGTTAACTCATGCGAGAGTAGGTTCTAACAGAGAGATTGGGTTAACCCCATGTCAGAGGTGAGAGTGGGTGTAGCCCATGTGAGAGAAGGATCGAAGAGAGAGAGTGGGTGAACCAGATGTGAGAGTAGAGGGATAGAGTTGGTAAACACCATGTGAGAGTATGCTCTAATAGAAAGAGAGTGGGTGAACCATATGTGAGAGTAGACTCTAACAGAGGGATAGAGTTGGTAAACACCATGTGAGACTAGGCTCTAAATGAGAGAGTGGGTGAACCCCATCTGCCAGTAGGTTCTAACAGAGAGAATGGGTTAACCCGATGTGAGAGGGGAGAGTGGGTGAACACATGTGAGAGAAGTCTCGAACAGAGAGAGAGTGGGTAAATCTCAAGTGAGAGTAGGCTCTAATAGAGAAAGAGTGGGTGAACCCTATGTGAGAGTAGGCTCTGACAGGGAGAATGAATGGGTGAACCCCATCTGAGAGTATGCTCCAACAGAAAGAGAAAATGGGTGCCACATGTGAGGCTCTAACAGAGAGAGAGGGAGAGAGAGTGGATTAACCACATGTGAGAGTAGGCTCTAATAGAGAGAGAGAGTGGGTGAACCACATGTGAGAGCAGGTTCTAAAAAAGAGTGGATTAAGCCCATGTAAGTGTGTTCTAAAAGAGAGAGAGAGGGTGAACCACATGTGAGGGTAGACTCTAACAAAGAGAGAGAGAGAGTGGGTGAGCCCCATGCTTTAACATAGAGAGAGAGAGCGGATGAACACCATGTGAGTGTAGGCTCTAACAGAGAGAGTGGGTGACAGGGGCGGATCTAGGATTTTGAGAAGAGGGGGGGGGTTACCACTACCTCATTGGAGTGGGGATGGGGTGGTAGGTTTTACTTTTTACTGTGATCGGTCATTTTTTCAATTTTTTTTATACATTGGGAAGGATACTTTATTAGCTGTACAGGAACAGATTGATACACAAAAACTAATAGAGAAGAAACATTTTTGCTCTAGCTATAGCCATTAGTTTATACAAAATGATGGGGTGCAACAACTAGATTCAAAATTATTATTTATAACTGTGTATAATTTATAACTGTTATAACTATATACATAATCCAGTTCAAAAATATATTTACATTTATCCTATATACTCATCAAATAATATTGAGTTGCAGAAGAGACGCCTGGGATTTCTTCGTATGTAGCATTTCACAACTTCCTCTGTGTTCAGTTTTTGTGCCTCCATGTAGTGCACAGCCATCATAGTCAGTCCTGCTAGCCTCTCCTCAGATATAGTTGCTCGCAGATAAGTCTTCACATGCCGGAGGACAGAGAAAGACCTTTCTGCTCCACAGGACCCGACAGGAGAGACACATCCAACGAGAAGAAGCTCCAGATATTGGGGAAGATGTCCACATCAGCATCAGACAATGTTTCAACCATATTCTGTGGTATTCTGTTTTCTTTTGAGAGCCAGAAGGCTTTCCAGCGCTGGAGCTCTCTCTAAATGAAGAAATGTTTCTAATTTCACATACATGTTTACATTGTATCAGGTGCTATAATATCATTAAGGGGAGACCAGAACATATTTGCATTTTTGGGGGTTATTTTTTTAATAATCATAACTCAATAAGGTAGCCTTTCTCCGTGCTTTCCGATTATAACTGACAAGTGGGCTTAATTGTGGCAATACCACTGAAACTAATTTACACCTTAACCACACTTCCCATTTATGGTGCTATTAGGGTACCCACAGATATTGCACAATTAACGACTTTCTTTAAAAATATATATGATTACCCCTATTATATTGCAGGTGAGCACACCGACTAGATTCTATCGTGAGAGAAGGGAAGATCACTTAAAAATAAAGAGCAATGAAAGAGATGATACAAAAATGTTTGACCTGTTACACGTGCGGCAAAATATAAGCAATTACCAGCTAACGTGCATGGCTGGGAAGTTCCACATGGGAGCCGCACACTTCCGATTGAAACAAGGTCAAAGGTTGTCAGCATAGATGTTGGAGCCAATATTGTATATCGGAAGTTTTTTGCAAAAAGGGTCTTGAACTGTTTTTGTTGTTCTATAAGTGTCAAAGAGGACTAAACTAGACACACTTGAGACTGCAGCGTCAATATAGCGACATCACCGGCAACACTGATATACCTAGCTGATTATCTTGTAAACCAGTCTCTTTCCAGGGGCGGATCTAGAAAATCGAAAGAGCTGACAGTACTAACATTTGATTGAATAATCATGAGAAAATATTTCCTCTTCTCATATTTTATTACAGGTTCAAGATACAGAAACAGAACATGGTAATAATGTGGGTGTGACCAAAATAACCTTTAGTCGCATTGGATCAAAGACAACTCATGAAAGGCTTAAAAATATTTTGATTTTTGGTGTATATAGATAGCTACCTGGCTCGTAAAACATTTAAAAGGGAACTTGAATAAACTTAGTCGAGCCACTTCTGGATCTGCCACTGCTTTCCGCATTGGGAAAAGGGTCTGCGTGCATTTTACATAATTCCATGTGCTTGTGGAATGTGGCTAATAATCTTAGTCATGTGCTCAAGGAAATATATCAAAGCTCTGGGAATGTAATCTGAGCCTCCTGTAGGTTCAAAACATCCGTCCATGAACAAGTGACCATAGCTTCAGTGCTGTTATATACAACAAAGCTGAGCGAGCCTCTGCTACTCCGTCTCCTTGAAGCTCAAGCGGGCAGAACTAGGTGTCTGGTCTAGAATTTTAGGCATTTCATCTGACAACTCACAGCTTACTACACATACAAAATCTTGTCCCCAGACCATTCTCAACATAACCTCAATTCATGGAATGTCCTGCCTCTTACAGACACAACTTCACATGAAGCGGAATTTATCAACATATTTATGGAACTATCATATTTATGGAACTATTTCATAATGCACTTCGACCTCACTCATTTCACTACATCTGTCCGATTTTCATGCAAAATACTTAACATCAATCATACTCACAATACCTCCTGCCTCTAACGGGAACCTCACATATTATTTACTTATTAATTTGATCATCTGTTAATTAATTTACTTGTATATGCCGTACATGGTGGCTGTCCATAAACCTTTAACATGCAAGGAAATCACATTAATCCACACACTTTATCAGGTTGAAAAGTTCAGAATAATAATAATATCGATTCAGGTGCTGAAGGGATTATTTTTCGAGACTTAATACTAGCTATAGGACCCAATATGACATGATTTTAAACTAGTAACCTAGTAGACTTATATACACAAACGTGACAATCAACATTATCCTCCAGTACAGGCCTAATAAATTATAGGCTAGTGTCAATGTCAATGTGTTAACATTATCCTCCAGTACAGGCCTAATAAATCATAGGCTAGTGTCAATGTCAATGTGTTAACATTATCCTCCAGTACAGGCCTAATAAATCATAGGCTAGTGTCAATGTCAATGTGTTAACATTATCCTCCAGTACAGGCCTAATAAATCATAGGCTAATGTCAATGTCAATGTGTTAACATTATCCTCCAGTACAGGCCTAATAAATCATAGGCTAGTGTCAATGTCAATGTGTTACATGAAATCCGGAATGGAGAGCTGCCTCACTTTTTTGAGAGGTGGCTCCATACAACTTAAAAGAGAGACTCAGACCCAGAAAGTATGTTCGAGGTGACTTAAAACTCGCTCACTGTCACAGTATTCTTGACCAGTTTACACCAAGCTGCTCCAATTGAAGCCTGTTGACATGTGACGATCTGGAAAAGCTCAGCGTTTGCGCATGCACGTACATTAAAAACTTCGTAGACATTTTTTTCTTCCCGCTATATAATTTACTTTGTAGTCATTCCAGTGATCCGTCCTTCCAGTTGAAGCTTACCTTACTTATATTTTAGCCTTACTTATATTTTAGAAAGGTAGATTTCTTACCAGGGCATTTTAGTCGAAAGGTTGGCATCATCAGTTTTACAATTTAAATTTATTTTTATTATCCTTTTTCCTTTTTTTTTTGACTTGGCAAGAAGGGGGGGGGGGGGTTTAAACCCCCTAACCCCCCCCCCCCCCCCCCCCCTTGGATCCGCCCCTGGGTGAACCTCATGTGAGAGCACAGATAGAGTTGGTCATAGACTACTAGAACTAATTGACTCAACACTGCCTAAAAGGGCCCCGCCTTGCCGCGCCGTATGGGGCTGACAAATGAAAAGCTATAATATTATTTTGGCTACTTTCGTTTTTAGTTTTTGTTAGCTATATACACGTTTCATTAGCTAGCTATGTATAGCTGTATCTACCTAGCGAGCTATGTATAGCTGTATCTAGCCAGCTAGCTATGTGTAGCTGTATCTAGCTAGCTATTTATAGCTGTATCTAGCTAGCTATGTATAGCTGTATCTAGCTAGCTATGTATAGCTGTATCTAGCTAGCTAGCAGCTGTATCTAGCTAGCTATGTGTAGCTGTATCTATGTATCTAGCTAGCTATGTGTAGCTGTATCTAGCTAGCTATGTATAGCTGTATCTAGCTAGCTAGCTATGTATAGCTGTGTCTAGCTAGCTATGTGTAGCTGTATCTATGTATCTAGCTAGCTATGTATAGCTGTATCTAGCTAGCTATGTATAGCTGTATCTATGTATCTAGCTAGCTATGTGTAGCTGTATCTAGCTAGCTATGTATAGCTGTATCTAGCCAGCTAGCTATGTGTAGCTGTATCTAGCTAGCTATTTATAGCTGTATCTAGCTAGCTATGTATAGCTGTATCTAGCTAGCTATGTATAGCTGTATCTAGCTAGCTAGCAGCTGTATCTAGCTAGCTATGTGTAGCTGTATCTATGTATCTAGCTAGCTATGTGTAGCTGTATCTAGCTAGCTATGTATAGCTGTATCTAGCTAGCTAGCTATGTATAGCTGTGTCTAGCTAGCTATGTGTAGCTGTATCTATGTATCTAGCTAGCTATGTATAGCTGTATCTAGCTAGCTATGTATAGCTGTATCTATGTATCTAGCTAGCTATGTGTAGCTGTATCTAGCTAGCTATGTATAGCTGTATCTAGCCAGCTAGCTATGTGTAGCTGTATCTAGCTAGCTATTTATAGCTGTATCTAGCTAGCTATGTATAGCTGTATCTAGCTAGCTATGTATAGCTGTATCTAGCTAGCTAGCAGCTGTACCTAGCTAGCTATGTATAGCTGTATCTATGTATCTAGCTAGCTGTATCTAGCTAGCTATGTGTAGCTGTATCTAGCTAGCTATGTATAGCTGTATCTAGCTAGCTAGCTATGTATAGCTGTGTCTAGCTAGCTATGTGTAGCTGTATCTATGTATCTAGCTAGCTATGTATAGCTGTATCTAGCTAGCTATGTATAGCTGTATCTAGCTAGCTATGTGTAGCTATATCTAGCTAGCTATGTATAGCTGTATCTAGCTAGCTAGCTATGTATAGCTGTATCTAGCTAGCTAGCTATGTATAGCTGTATCTAGCTAGCTATGTGTAGCTGTATCTATGTATCTAGCTAGATATGTGTAGCTGTATCTATGTATCTAGCTAGATATGTGTAGCTGTATCTAGCTAGCTATGTATAGCTGTATCTAGCCAGCTAAGTATAGCTGTATCTAGCCAGCTATGTATAGCTGTATCTAGTTAGCTATGTATAGCTCTGTCTAGCTAGCTATGTATAAGCCAGCTATGTATATATAGCAGAGCTATGTGTAGATACAGTATGTGTAGCTGTATCTAGCCAGCTATGTGTAGCTGTATCTAGCTAGCGAGCTATGTATAGCTGTATCTAGCCAGCTATGTGTAGCTGTATCTATGTATCTAGCTAGCTGTATCTAGCTAGCTATGTGTAGCTGTATCTAGCCAGCTATGTGTAGCTGTATCTAGCTAGCTATGTATAGCTGTATCTAGCTAGCTAGCTATGTATAGCTGTATCTAGCTAGCTGTATCTAGCTAGCGAGCTATGTGTATAGCTGTATCTAGCCAGCTATGTGTAGCTGTATCTATGTATCTAGCTAGCTATGTATAGCTGTATCTAGCCAGCTATATGTAGCTGTATCTATGTATCTAGCTATGTGTAGCTGTATCTAGCTAGCTATGTGTAGCCGTATCTAGCTATATATGTATAGCTACATCTAGCTAGCTATATTTCATGTAGCTATTTGCCACGATGAGCAGCGCTACTTTTGTTTCAAATCTTCAAATAAAAGACTTTTTTCACTTGCAGACGAATTAGCTAAACTACGCAACTTACATTTTCAATTCCAAACATCTCTCATCGTACCATCGAACAAGCTTCGTTGCAAAAGTAGTTGCATCTCCGGGCATAGTCTCCCGCAGCGAGACCCTTTACCGATCGATACCAGGCAGGTGTGGACACGTTTTTGAAACCCCCTTTTTGTTTGAAATCCTGGATCCGCCACTGCAGTAGCCACCATACCAGAGCAGCTGAACGATATTACAAGTGAAGATTTCAACTTAAGGAATGGGGAAAAAGTGCCAGGCAGTTAATTGCCGCTCTGGCTATGACTTAACGAAATAGGACAAGGAAGTCGAGGAAGAGGGTGGGATGCCAGAGCCCAAGAAGTATACAGTGAGAGTCTTTCATGCTAATGAGGAGATGAGGCTCCACCGAGAGGATTCCGTTGACACCAAGCATGGAGGTGTCTGTGACAAACACTTTCAGCCCAAGCAATTTGAGCCACACAGGTGAAAAAGACTGGGTCTGACAGGAAACGTAGGCGTCTCAAACCAACTTCCATCCCCTCCCTCTTCCCCAAGTACCCTGGCTACTACAGTCAGGTCCCAGTGGTACACAGCCCAGACCCACCCAGGCAGCCATCAGGGAGGTCAGACACCAAAGGACGGCGGAGTTGCTTCAGCAGCAGGAGGTCGAGCTGATGGCAAAGGACTCTTGTCAATGACTTTGCCGACCTGTGGGAAGAGATGTGCAGGCCAGGCTTCCGACCATGGTTTCAGGTAAATGTAATTTAAACACTGTGGCTAATGTACCGGTACAGGGTTTGAACATTTTGGTCTAGTCTCCCGGTTATGAATCTTGACCTTATGAATTTTTGGTGAACCTTGACCTTTTCGGTTATTTCCCCCCCATTTTTGTTGGCCTCCACAGCCCTAGCCCTAGCCTAGAAGGGAATGTAAAATTACTAAAAAGCAATTTAAACTCTTTATTCCTAAAGACTTATAGCGCTACAAACAGACTGTGCACTACATTTCAATTAGACCCAACAGACACAGAATAATAGGTAGTCTGTGTAGTCTGTGACCCAAGCAATTTTTAAAACACTTACTGTGTAATAATTATGTTTGTGATGTTGTTTTTCAGATTTGAGATCAAGAGGGGACCTGGCGACAACCACCACCAATTCATCTGCTTCACCATTGACAAGCTCAATGCAGATGACGTTCCACAGGTAGATTTCTGTGTGAATGTGTACCAGGACTTGACTTTCAAGGCATTTGCCAGTGGCATTTCTGTGAAGGCCAAGAGATTTAAGGAGTACACAGAGAAATTCGGCACTATTGGCAAAGTGAGTGAGCTTGAAACTTGAAAATGTGTTGGCACGCCTTAAGGACACCGAGGTTGAGCCTCAGGACGTCCTGACACACTGCACAGACCTTCTCAAGCAACTTAACACGCAAGAGCTGGACGACGAAGTGAGGCTTGTGACAATTTTCTGCACAGAACAGCTAAACCTTGTGCAGAAACATCCCAATGCACATTGCTATTCATCCTCCCTCATGGGACAGTGTGCAATGTGGGATCGCATGAGCCCTAAGCTGTACAAGCACCTGTATGACACCAGCCTCATGGTGCTACAACACCTGTCGTGAGAAGCTCAATGCTTTGAACGTGACTGAGGGATTCAGTCCAGTGACAAAAAAGTATTTTGAGATGAGGATCAAGAAGCTAAGTGAGCGTCAAAAGCTAGTCCACCTGTCTATGGATGAAGTTCACACCTCTGAGATTCTTGAGCTAACAGCAGGTACGTTGTTTGGCGAACAGCAGGCCAGACAACCAAGAAAATATTTGCGACTCACATCTCCAGCATTGCTGGCAACTATCAGGACCTTGTGTCTATGAATCCTGCTCACACAACAAATGCTAAGTTCATCAACAAGGTCTTCAATAAGGTCAATGAGGAGATTACCAGCATTGGGTTCATAGTAATCAGCATGTCGACGGACAACCAACAGGTCAAACCAGGCCTGGCATAACTCTCTCACTGACGGTGTCACCAATCATCCAACGCTCATAGGGAACCGTGCCAAACCTGCTCAAAGGCAGTTTACTTTCTATGACACCACTCATATCTTCAAAAACATGTACTACTCTCTCCTCAATAGGAAGGTGCTCAAGTTCAAGAACTTCCCCTGGGTCAGTGACAGGAATACTCTAGTCACCTGTGAGGGGAAAGACACAATGCACACTGTGAAATTGGACCATTTCAAGAAGATTGTAACTAAACAGTTTGGCCACCCTGCCAAAATGGGCTACAAATTAACTGACAAGGTGCTCAATTCCTCCAACACTGAGAGACAGTCAGTCAGCCTTGCAGCGGCAGCAACTGATGCCACTACAACAGCTGCCCTGAGATTTGTGGCGTAGAAGACCATGAACCCAGAGTATGATGACACTGCTGACTTCTTGGATGCCATCAGGAAGTGGTTCACCATTGTCAATGTGAAGTCTATAAATGCTGACAGGAGGTTCAATGACGACAACAGAAAGCGCATTGAGGAGAACTGTCAAACCTCCCAGAGGAACTTGGAGTACATCTGTAACTTTGGAAGGTAATTAAATACCATACCTATTTATCATACTACTTTTTTTAAATTTAAAAGCTTGGATTCACAGACTATGTTAGAAATACCTTTGTTTTAAAAGAGGTTGATTATTAATTTTAATTTAATTATTCAATTTTACAGATACCTGAAGGAGATTTTGGATGACAAGTCAGTACCAGCTGACAAGAAGATGACCAGGGACACCACAATGGCAGTGTTTCACACAAGCTGGGGGCTGAAGCTCATGGCGAACAATGTACTGGAGAACTACAAAGAGGAGCTCTGGGGCATCAAGTACCTCCTGCTAGGCAAGTTTCAGAGTGACATGCTGGAGTCACACTTTGGCCACTTAAGGAAACTTGCAGGTTCCGGGACGAGTGTCCGCAACTTCCTGCAGGGTGAGGCCATCATCCGCAAGCATGCCCTCCTGTGGTACAGCGGTTATGGCATCAAGGAGGTGCAGCAGGAGATGTATGGAGCCAGGCAGGCAATGAGGCAGGAGGACCAGCAGGTGATGCACAGCTTCGTCAACAGCCTTGTGGCTGCTGCCACAGGTGAGGAAGACGCATATGAGCTACCTGACCATGCCAAGCCTGCCCTGGGACACATTGCAGACTATCTGGGATACCAGGCCACCAAGAAGAAGGACTGTGATGACTGATCAACTTGATGGTGACAAGGAGGCTGGTGTCAAGGACCCAGTGTTTGACACTGACGAGGTGGATGAGGAGTACCTGTGGATGACCAACACCTTGAACAGGGGAGGACTCAAGGCACTCACCGAGCTGGCTGTCAGCCTCACAGTTGATGTGAGCCAGGTGTGGAGGCACATAGTTGGTGACCCTGATAGGAGGGCAAGCTTCCTTGCCCGTGACGGTGCTTTGAAGGTCTTCCAGGCTGTTTTGAGTACGTTTGTTTGCAACTACCAAGGACGCCAGAACGAGGCATGTGACAGTGGACACTTGTTGGTTGCCATTTATGGCAGGGTCACTGTTTCAATTGCTTTGGCAGCAACCTTACCAAGGATACCATGTCTCAAATCCACAAGAAGTCCAAAAAGAGAAGCAGGGATGCCAGCCAGGAGGAGAGAAGGCACAGGGAGAACAGGAAAAGGCAGAAGCTACAGAGTAGCACGCTACACTAACGCAGACAATATAACTAGAACAATTAACTATACATAAGCAAGTAAGTTTGGTGTTTTATTTCGCTATGTTGAGTGCTGTCGAACAATTTTATGACGAGTCTTCTAGAGAGATTAAGGATGCTACATTTAAAATGTGATCTAAAAACAACAGAAATATATAAGTTTAAAGATATTTTCCCAGTTCCGTTTTTAAGCCCCATATGGCAAGGCCCTGTTGGGGAGTGTTGAGTCAATTAGTTCTAGTAGTCTATGAGTGGGTGAACCCCATGTGAGAGTAGGCTCTAAGAGAGAGAGTGGGTGAGCCTCAAGTGATAGTAGGCTCTAATAGAGAGAAAGTGGGTGAACCCCATGTGAGAGTAGGCTCTAAGAGAGAGAGTGGGTGAGCCTCAAGTGATAGTAGGCTCTAATAGAGAGAAAGTGGGTGAAGCCCATGTGAGAGTAGGCTCACACAGTGAGAGTTAGTTAACCTCAAGTGATAGTAGGCTCTAATAGAGAGAGAGTGGTTGAACCCCATGTGAGAGTAAGCACTAATAAAGAGAGAGCGTGGGTGAAGCTCCACAAGTAGGCTCCAACAGAGGGAGATAGTTGGGGAACACCATGTCAGTGTAGACTCAAATAGAGAGAGAGAGTGGCTGAATTCTATGCGAGAGTAGGCTCTAAATGAAGAGAGTGGGTGAACCCCATGTTAGAGTAGGTTCTAAAAAAGAGTGTGTTCTAAAAGAGAGAGAGTGGGTGAACTTCATGTGAGAGTAGGCTCTAACAGACAGATTAGGTGAATCCCATGTGAGAGTAGGCTCTAACAGGGAGAATGTGGGAACCCCATCTGAGAGTATGCTCTAACAGAGAGAGAGAGTAGATGAACTACATGTGAGGCTCAACAGAGAGAGGGTAGATGAACCCCATCCGAGAGACTAGGCTCTAACAGAGAGAGAGTGGGTAAACCTCAAGTGATAGTAAGCTCTAATAGAGAGAAAGTGGGTGAAGTCCATTTGAGGGTAGGCTCTAACAGAGAGAGAGGGTGAACCTAATGTGTGTGTAGGCTCTAACAGAGTGAGAGAGTGGATGGGAGAGAGAGTGGATGAACCCCATCCGAGACTAGGCTCTAACAGAGAGAGAGTGGGTAAACCTCAAGTGATAGTAGGCTCTAATAGAGAGAAAGTGGGTGAAGTCCATTTGAGAGTAGGCTCTAACAGAGAGAGAGGGTGAACCCCATGTGAAGGTAGGCTCTAACAGAGAGATAAAGTGAGTAAACCTTATCTGAGAGTAGGCTCTACCAGAGAGAGAGAGAGAGTGGATTAACCTCATGTGAGGATAGGCTCTAATAGAGAGATTGGACGAACCTCATATAAGGATATGCTCTAACTGAGAGAGAGAGAGAGAGAGTTGATGAATTTTATTTGAGGGTCTAACAGAGAGAGAGAGAGATTGGATGACCATCATTTGAGGGTAGGCTCCAATAGCGAGAGTGGATGAACCCATGTGAGGGTACGCTCAAACACAGAGAGAGAGTGGGTGAACCTCATGTTAGGGTATGATGTAACAAAGAGAGATAGTGGGTGAAGTGTATGTGAGAGTAGGCTCCAACAGAGAGAGAGAGTTGATGAACTACATTTAAGGGTAGACTCTAACAGAGAGAGAGTGAGGACCCCATGTGAGAGTAGGCTTTAACAGAGAGAGAGAGTTCGTGAACCTCATGTGAGAATATGTTTTAACAGAGAGTGATTAGTGGATGAACTACATTTGAGGATAGACTCTAACAGAGAGAGAGAGTAGGTCAACATCATGTCAGGGTAGGCCCTCACACATAGAGAGAGAGAGTGGGTGAACCCGATGTGAGGGTAGGCTCTAATAGGGATAGAGTGTAGGTGAACCTAATGTGTGTCTAGGCTCTAACAGAGAGAGAGAGTGGATGAATCCTATGTGAGGTACGCTCTAACAGGGAGAAAGAGAGAGAGAGGAGTGGATGAAACCTCTCTGAGGGTAAGTTCTAACAGGGAGAGAGTGGGTGACATCATGTGAGTGTATGGTCAGAGAGAATGGTTGAACCTCATGTGAGGATAGGTCCTAGCAGATAGGGAGATAGTGGGTGATTTGTGTGAGAGTAGGCTCCAACACATAGAGAGAGTTGGTGAACCTCATGTGAGGCTAGGCTCCAACAGAGAGAGAGAGATTGGATGACCCTCATTTGAGGGTAGGCTCTGATAGAAAGAGTGGATGAACACGATGTGAGGGTAGACTCTAACAGAGAGTGATAGAGTTGGTTAACTTAAGGTGATGGTAGGCTCTAACAGAGAGAGTGGATGAACCTCATGTGAGGGTAGGTGTTAAGGTAACACTACTAGTGCCCCAACAATACAATGCCCAATGGCAAACAACACAACAAATTAGCTAAGAGTAGAATTTTACAAGATTTAATTCTCCAAATAATACTATCTCTTACAAGCACCACAGTCTCTAAATAATGCCTCATGAGTCCTGGCCTTATAAGGTAAGAATACAAACACTGTATACCAGTTAATAAATAGCTAGTTTAAGTCTGTGGTGAGCTGTTCCTCTTTAGGCTGCTTGTTTGTGGCACCTCCCACCTCCTCCGAAGGTAGAACGTCCTCTGGGTGGTCGTCTGGTTGAAGACTCCATGCCTGCCTCGATAGGCCATCGGCATTGCCGTTGAGTGTTCCAGGGCGATGAACAATCTCAAATGAGAATTGGCTGAGGACGTCCCACCAGCGAGCCAGTCTGGAGCTGTTGGGGTTCTTGTTTGCCAGAAAAGACAAGGCCTTGTGGTCCGTCATGATGGTGAACCTATGTCCAAGGAGGTATGGCATGAAATGTTTGCAGACATTCACTACTGCCAATCTTTCCTGCTGGATAGCAGAGTAACGTGTTTCCCTTTGGAGGAACTTGCGGCTATAATACGCCACTGGATGGTCGTTGCCCTCATTGTCGAGTTGAGCGAGAACTGTGCCAACACCATGTAGAGATGCATCCGTCTGTAAAATAAACGGCCTATCATACCGGGGTGGCCTCAGGATAGGTGTCTTGCACAGAAGTGCTTTTAGTGTAATAAATGCCTCTTCACACATTGGAGTCCATTCCACTTTGTCAGGTGCTCATCAAATCTGTCAAAGGCCCAGCTATGGTGCTAAAATTTGGCACAAACTGTCGGACATTAATCTGACAAACAAATGCTCGAACATCACTTTTTGTAGTCGGGCGTAGGAACTCTTTAACTGCTTTTATCTTTGCCTCGTGGGGAGAGATGGCATTGTGGCCGACTACATGCCCCAAGAAACAACACGATGTCGTTGCCAATTGTGTTTTCCTTGGCTGGATGGTTAATCCTTCTTGTTGAAGAAGTCCCAGAACAGTTCTGATGTGTTCGATGTACTCTTCCCAGCTCTGACTGAAGATAGCGACATCATCGATGTAAGCATGAGCGAATTCGGCCATGTCTCTAAGAATGTCATCCATTAGCCTCTGGAATGTGGCTGGTGCGTGCCAAAGGGCATTACGTTAAAATGAAACTTCCCAAAGGGAGTAATGACTGCTGTCTTCTCCACATCCGCAGGAGCTATGGGGATCTGATAAAAACCACGCGCCAGGTCGAACACAGTGAATATTTTAGCCAAGGCCATTTTCTGCAGGCTCTCCTCGACTCTCGGCTGGTAGTACGGTTCAGCGACCATGACCTGGTTGAGGCGCCTGTAGTCGTTCACCAGGCACACTTCTCCTGCTGTCTTCTTGGGGTCAAGAAACATGGGGGCTACCCACAGGGAGATATCGATGGCTCAATCAGCTTTGAGTCCAGGAGCTTCTGTATCTATTCCTTGTATGGCTTTCCCCAGACTTTTGGAATTCTGTATGGGGCTGAGCGGATGGGCACCGCTTGCCTGGTGTTGATATGGAGCACCACATTCTTTGCTCTTCCCAGAGCAGGGGCTGTCACTTGAGGGAAATCCTCCCAGATCTGCTTTAGCTGATCAGCCTTCTGTTCTGTGATGCCCTTTGGTAGTTCTGGCAGGGCTCTCTTGTCTGCAACACAGTACTCCGGCAGCTCAGGGGCTTCTGAAGAAAAGGAGCTAACACAACCAATGTCATAAGGAGTAACCCTTTTTTTAAAGGCTGTAACATGGATGGCTGCTTGGTTCCTTGGTCTATCTGGCATGTCAACATCGTAGGTGAGGTCGATCAACTGTCCCAAGATTGTGATGGCCCCGTCCAGGCATCTTCCAGCTTCTTTTGCTTTGAGTTGCTGATATCCGGCATGAAGACCAAGACCTGGTCTCCAGGTAGAAATTTTCGTTCCACTGCGGTCTTGTCGTGATGCTCCTTGACCTTCTGTTGAGTTATCTCCTGTCTTTGCGTCGCCAGCTCTCGCATCCTTTCCAAGTCTTGCCGCAACTGGAGCAGCCAGTCTGCTGCGAAGTGTGTTGTCGTTGAAGAAGGCATCCATTCTTGCCTGAGGACATCCAGAGGGCCCTGCACTTTTTCGCCAAAGGTCAGCTGGAAGGGTGAGAAACCAGTAGTCGCGCATGGAGCCTCTCTGCAGGCAAATAGAAGGAAGGGTAGCATCTCGTCCCATTCACGATGATCTAAAATATTTTTCCTCGCCATCTGGAGGAGTGTGCGGGGGAAGCGTTCCACCGCACCATTCGATTGAGGTCTATAGGCTGACGTTCTGCTGTGGGTGATGCCAAGGAACTAGTAAGCTTCGCTCATGGTAGCTGAGGGGAAATTAGATCCTCGATCCGAAAGAATTTCCTGAGGCACCGACAGCCTAGTCATGATCTCAACTAGTGCTTTGGCTATTACATCAGCAGTGGTTGTTCTGAGAGGGGTGGCTTCTGGGTACCTCGATCCCAGGTCGATGTATGTCAGGATAAAACGTTTTTTCCATTTTGACACTGGGAGCGGTCCAACTACATCTATCGCCACCTTTTGAAATGGCTCGGTGATGAGCAAGGAGGTGATCATCAATGGAGCATGTTTGTGGTACCTTCTCGCTGTCTTCCGACATCTTTCACAACTTCTGCAAAATTTGGTCGTGTCTTTCCCAATGCGTGGCCAGAAAAAGTGTTTGAGCAATTTAAACTTTGTCCTCTTCGGTCCAGTGTGGCCAGTGATGGGTGTTGAGTGTAAGGCAGTTTTCCTCCGGTTGTGAACATGATCTGTCGGTGAGGTTCACCCATCTCGTTAGTCGATTTGCGGTGCAACAATCCTTTCTCCCTAGCAAATTCAGAGACTTCATCCTCAGCCTCTTCAATGACTTTAGCAAGAGTTGTGTCTGCTCTTTGGGCAGTGGCTAGATCCGTAGCTTTCTTTAGCTGGACTTCTTGACTCACTCGAGTATCATCTTCTTCGTCTGTTTCTTGCACTGAGAGGTTGGATTGGGGGTAATCAAAATGTTGTCCGATGAGTTCATCTAGGAGCTTAAGGGGGGAATCGACCATTTTGTGGGGTTTTTTCCTTCTTTTTTCTTTTCTTTCGTCAATCTATACCTTCACTATTAAATTAGCTGCATTTCAAGTTTCAACATTTTATTGTCAACCATTCTTGAGTTATGATACTTTTTATCCTCCCATTTCATTGCAACTCTGCGCAATGAACAAGAAGAAGCCTGAATAAACGCAGTAAGTTGGATTGTTCATAATATAATAAGCGTTCATGGCCAAGACTTGAAACTTGGCTAAAATATCGCTCAGTCATTTCAGTCATTACCGCGCTATCTGCGCAAAGTGGGGTACAAACGTCTGCTCCTGCGCATGCCACGTTCTTTCTCAGTTCCCAACTTTGATTGAACCTCTGTGTGATTTCTAGTGCGATTCTAAAGCTACTATCATGCACTTTTCAAACTGATTTATTATGAAATGTAATTTCATGTAGTGACATCACATGATACCGTGTAACTCATTCAATTTTTGTCTGTAGTAAATAATTTTTATATATTATGAAAGCTCTTGCATTACTCCTTCTTTTCAATTGACTCATAACCAATCCAGTCATTTTCTGATGAGATATGTCAGTCTGACAGCATACGACAGCATAAAAATGAAATTGGGGATGTTGGGGTGAATAATTAAAAAAACAAAAAGCTATCAATTCAAAAGACGTATCTGTGATCACTCTAATATCACCATAAATAGCAAGTGTTGAAAACCTGTGGTTCGGGTACAGGAGCGCATCTAAACATTTAAAAGGACCCTTGTGGTTTTACCCATGTTTCAGTCCTAGTTTATTGCAACACCATTATTCTGATGTCATTGGAAAGCACCTAGAATGAGCTACATTTTGAGACCATAATCTTTGGAAATGGATTAAGCATTCAATAGTTATGACACGTTTTTTTAAACCCCCACAAAATGGTCGATTCCCCCCTTAAGCTGCTCATGCTCCATCAATGATTCGACAGGAGGGTCGACCGCTGCTTGTCGTCTTGTCTGTACTGCTAATACCTCTCCTGTGCCCTCTCTCCTGGTCGCTTGCAGGATATCAAAGAGATTAGGGACATTGAGGCCCAGCAGCACGTCATAGTGTAGATCTGCAGACTCTGCCATTGAGATGTTGTATCTCTGTCCATCGATTTTACAGCACACCTCCCGAACTGGATCTTGCACCGGGCTACTCCGGAAACCTTTCAACCAGATTGTGGATGTTGGTTGAGCCAGTGGCGCTCCTGACGACTGAAGTTGGTTAACAAGGTCTGTGCTGATGAGGGTATGATCTGCCATAGTGTCGACCATATATTTCACCGGAATGTTGGCAAACTCGCCATAGATAGAGGGGCGACTAATCCTGTGATCGATCTGGCTGCTTCTCTGAGGCAAGGGTCAATACCTGCTTGTTGGGACAGTTGGCTCCAATGTGGCCACACTGCTTGCACTCAAAGCACATGGGGCAGCGCTCGGCATCGAAATATCGAGAGCTTGTGAGGTTGATTCGAGAGCCTGCCTTGTTGAGCCGGAGCATCTCCCATGGGTCTCTGCATCTGCTGTGACAGCTGCTGTGGAAGCTGCTGTGTTTGTTGAGGGTGCTGTGCCTGGTGCACAGATTGCTGAGGACTTGTCCTCTGTTGTTGCTGACATCCATCTGGCTGCTCCTGGTTATGGGAGTCTTGATGGGGATGGGCCATGCTGGTCTGTCCGAAATGTCGACCCTGTCCCCATTGCTGTCTTCGGTTGTGAGGAGCTGAGCGGTCTTGTCTCCATGCGTAGCCTGGTCCCCAATGTGATTCTGTCACATACTCGTCTGCGTACTCTGCCATTTCTATTATGGTTTTTGGCTTGAGGGACCTTACATGGGATGCCACCTTAGGATTCAGGCGCCTGTACAGGATTTCCATTGTTACTAGATGCCGCATCTGCTGGACGGTAGAGCAGCTTCTTGTACACGATGAGCAGGCGTCCAGTGCACGTAGTCCAGCTTGCAGGATCGGTTCATTGGCATCAATAGTGAGGTCCAGCCAATGGTCGAATTTCGTCGAAGTCCCCACGTGAACAAGTAGCAATTGTTTAAGAAGCTCGTAGTCGGCTGCTTGCTCTGGCGGTATCGTCATCACCGCACTAATCAAATCGCCACGAAGCAACACCTTTAACTCCGTTGTCCAACGGTTCACAGGCACCTCGTGTGCCGTCATATGAGACTCAAATCTTGAGAGGTCTACCTCTCCTAGGGGTCCCGAACGAATGGGGGGCAACTGCTGCACCTTCGGGGCTGACTGCACTGTCACTGGTCTTCCTAGTGCTTCCAACATAAGTTTGGCATTCTGCACCTGCATGTCCCTCATCTGCTGAATGAGTCATGCCATCGTCGGGTCAATTGCAACTGCTGCTACTGTAGGCATCGGTCCATACATTTCTTGACGTGCTGTTAGTACAGATGAGTCCCAGACTGCATCTGTCTTAGTCGAGTCCTCATCCAACGGTTGATAAGTCCTTGGTTTGTCCAGAAGTGAAGACGTCATCGCAAACTGGGAGTTCTTCTCAGCCAGTCTTTTGCTCCTCCTTTCATGGTCTTCAATCACTGTTGTCTGTTCTAACTCTTCATCCGACATGGTGTCTATACTTCAATCAAGAGCAAGGTAACCACCCACTGTTATAATTGTTTCTTGAGGCTAGTTGCTTTATCTGTTGTCTGGACAGTCACAGGTCGCAATGGACTTTTCCTAGTCTTGTCGAGGAGTTGGTAGCTGCTGTTCACTTCAATAGTTCTGGATTCGAGGTTCTACTGCCACCAGATGTTAAGGTTACACTACTAGTGCCCCAACAACACAATGCCCAATGGCAAACAATGCTCCAAATGTAGCTAAGAGTAGGATTTTACAAGATTTAATTCTCCAAATAATACTATCTCTTACAAGCATCACAGTATCTAAATAATGCCTCATGAGTCCTGGCCTTATAAGGTAAGAATACAAACACTGTATACCAGTTAATAAATAGCTAGTTTAATTAGCAGTAGAGTTGTGATTCGCACCTCCTTTGTTCTTGGTCTCCTGACCTGCTGCAGTCTGTGGTGAGCTGTTCTTCTTTAGGCTGCTTGTTTGTGGAGGGCTGGGCCTAACAGTATACTACATGTAAGGTGTTTTAAACTTCTGTTTATTTCATTAGAGCATGAAATATTTGGTGAAGGTGCATGTGTGGGCTGGTAGTATGAGAGACCCACTTTTTGTTCAAATACTTCAGCAGACCCTTTTACCCTTCATGAAGGAAGTTTGCCCCCATCACCGCTTCATGCAGGACACTGACCCCAAACATACATCCAGGCTGGCTAAGGAGTTGTTTGATATAAATTGATGGAGGACGCCTCCCAAGTTTCCAGATGCCAACCCCATTGAAAACCT
Organism: Cladorhizidae sp. MBARI D1340-BT2; assembly: GCA_028752905.1. Taxonomy (NCBI): domain Eukaryota; kingdom Metazoa; phylum Porifera; class Demospongiae; order Poecilosclerida; family Cladorhizidae; species Cladorhizidae sp. MBARI D1340-BT2. The sequence goes on from JAQNBH010000004.1 coordinate 44,868,168, forward strand.
GTGACACGAGTTGAAGGAGTACATCAGGAGAGAAGTGAAGCCCAAGTCCAAAGCTGAATTGGTGGACAGCCTAACACAATTTAGATTAACTATATGTCAGAAGTAGATTAGACACCTGGAGGATTGGGCTACAGGGAGGTATATTTGGAAATCACTTGCCAAGCAATGCTTCTTGATATCAAATTGGCAAAACTTTTGTGTTGGGAGGTACTGGAGAGGTTTCCCCCCTCAAATTATCAATAAGAAGATAAATAATAATAATAATTTCAAAACACAATATAGTTATCGAACAAGTCCAGTCCTGACCCCACCACCACAGATGTAGAGAGTGAAGAACTGTTATCCTCATCTTCCATGACAGGCTCGAATTCTTCCTCCAGCTATTTCAAAATAATAAATCACACCTGAATTTGATTTAAAGAATTTGATTTAAAACTTATCAATAGCTGAAATCTCGCCTTTACATATCACCCTCACTGCTTTGACCTCCCACTCCCACTGAGGAGCCCCCTAAGACATTGCTGCTTGGTACAGCCATGCAGAACTTTCATTGTGCCAGAAGACCAAACAATAGTCTGTATAATTATCTTGACTGGATCCTGTGCTAGCTTTTAGTTGTTTTTTGGTTTTGTGTTCTTGAAGGTTAATAAATAACACTAACAACTAGACTGAAGTAAAGGCTGGCTCACTACCACAGATAGACGCTAGAAGTACAAGCCATTGGAGTTCTACCTGGTATTACACCTACTTCTTAGAGTGAAGGTAGCAGCGAGAGTTCTTCTGTGGGCCATTCCCAGGACAATTCAAAAGTAGGAGCTGCGACAAAACCCAACAGTGATCAACAGTAGGCCGACTGACTTTACGTGCTCTATCCAACACGTGGTGTAGGATACCGAATGTTGATTGCGCGTTTCGGGTAATTAAATAACGGTTCGTGCTTTGTGTTCGCAATATGTTGCTTGAGTGTTGCCTGTGCATTCCTTGAGCATTGCTTGAGCGTTTCTTATGAAATGTTTCTGCGTTGAATGTAAACACAATGCAACGGTACGTAAAGTTTTTTTGGCCTCTACTGTAGAAAAAACCTACTCTACGTAGATGAAATATTGAGATAACAATATGCTAGTTATAATTAACAGTTATGCACTTCATTATCTCAGCTACTTATATCATGTGCTTGTATTTTGTCAAACAACAGTAACAAATGGAATCTTAGTGGGAAATAACTATGTTCCAATATTGATAGAACAAAGATAATGATATTCATGTTTTGTCGTGAGGGTGTGGCCACAAAAAGCTGACCACAATGTTTATTAACATATTACTAATAATATTATCCCAGGACTTCAGGGGGGAGGATGCTAAATTTAATATATATATATATTTTTAACCTGTGGTTACAACTTTAGAGCTCCGTATATTCTGCAAACTTCAATTTTGCACCCACGTGTCTGACCAGTAATAATTTTTAACTCCTATTCAAAAGAGTGATTGCGTGCTCTAGAGCTTCCTCTAGCCACTCGTACCATTTTCAATTTTTTGGCACTTTGCAACTCGGAGTGTTTTCTGTGGAGGTTGCGGCGATTCAGATTTTTTAGTCCTCCGCTTTAGGGTCTAGTAACTTGCCTATATTTATACCTAATGAAGCATTTTTAGTATCAAAAGAGAGCACACAGAGAGACCTATCTTTTGAGCTATATATCAAGTCCATACCATGAAGTTTGCAGAATCTACGGTGCTCTAAAGTTGTAACCACAGGTTAAATATATATATATATATATATTTAGCATCGTCCCCCCTTCAGTGAGTTTCTACTTGGTGTAGATGTTAAACTCTCCCAGCAATCCGATGTAAGGGAGTTTAATCATCATTTATTGCAGCACCAGCACAAAGATATCATTGGCAAGCACACAGAATGGGATACATTATGAATGATGATTTAATAACAAAATAATAGCCCACAAATATGCTCTGCTCCTCTGCCATTTAAGATCCTTATATGAATGCAATAGAGATAACTAAAATATTAGACAACTAACAGTATTGCAAGCTGCTCAGCTGACTGAGCTACAAGTTAGCTATGAACTTACATTGTACTGAGCTAGTGCAAGTGAACTAGTCTAGCAAAGTTAGAGTTAAGTCTATATATATATATATATATCTCAGTGGAATCCTGACTGCTTACCACATTCCAGGTCATCTGGTCTGCTCCGCTTCAATCCTCCGGAACAGATCCCTGGTGGTTGATGTGGTTCCAGAGTATAGCTCCTAGGTTGTCCTGCTGAAGAAATTGGAACATGAAGAACATCATTATTATTAGTCTTCTCCCATTAATTAAGTATTGATGATGTCATGTTACATCATAGATATGAATATATATGTCATTGACAAAATACAACAAAATAAGAAGTAGGCAATAATATTGGCAGCGGCTAAAGGCAGCAAAATATATAGACACTTATACTCCTTGTCTCTCATCTTAGGGCTTAGCTGATAGAGGGACTAGCTAGCCTAAAGCTAAATATGATCCTCAGCACGCTCAAGAAACAACCTTAGAATGCTTTGTTTATTGTTGCTAGGTATCTAGCATAACAACAGTGCTTGCTGATAGAGCCCTCAAGCTACGAAGGAGGCAACTTCATTATCTGACTGTAAGCTCCCATAGTTAGGAGCCCAAGGATAAGGGATGCTCCACTGCATACATCAATAACACAATACCACTAGCTCCCATAGTTAGGAGTCCAAGGGTAAGGGAGGCTCCACTGCACACATCAACAACACAATACCACTACAAGAAGGTGATTTTCTTCTTCATCAACTGTTACTACTTGTCATGGTCTCCATTACAAGCTAATTAAAATGAATAATTGTCCATACTATTCTAGTGAGGTTAGGTGTAATTTGTTAATTCTATTCCTTGAGGGTAAGTGTAATCTATTCCTTGAGGCTAGGTGTAATCTATTGCTTGAGGCTAGGTGTAATCTATTGCTTGAGGCCAGGTGTAATCTATTACTTGAGGCTAGGTGTATATTGCTGAGGCTAGGTGTAATTTGTTAGGGAAGAAGCATATTCTATTACTTCTGTTTTGATGCGGAAAGAAGAAAGGGAAAAAATATATTTGCAAATCGCTCTAAATATTAACTGGCTTCTCCCTCTCTCTCCCAGTGTGTTGCAGGTGTGATGCTCTCATGATTTAGTGGGGGGCACTAGTGGCTGCTGTGCTGTCTCTCAGCCCTGTTGTGAGCATTTAGGCATGAGTAACTTCTGACAAACAATCTAGGTTATCCAGGTACAGAGTCACATGACATTTAAATCCCCTTCTCTTTCTCTTACCATAGAAATTCTGAATTGTTAATAAGAATGGATCCATCCTACCACACTGAATGACTTGTGTGCAACAGATATACCAGCACTGATAACCTCCACACTAAACATTGGTTGGGCTCTGTGCTTGGCAGCTACAGCAGGTGTGCAGTGTTCTTGGTGAGAGCAGTGTGGCTGCTACTGTGTGGAAATGCTCTGTAGATAATAGTTTCAGCAGAACTTGTGTTTTCATTCAAATTTACTTTGCCAAGTGACAGAACAAGAGTAAACACAGACAATAAGCACAGAGGATGTTGCTGGAGCATAGACCAATGAGGCTCTGACAGGTTCCATCTAGGGCTGCAGGTGGCTCCACAGATACAGAAAGGAGAATAAAGGGACCCTCACCTCATACCAGAAGTAATGATGCCTCAGAAGCAGTCTGGATTAGGTATTCATTGTATATCTAGAAATTATATATCACTTCACTCTATGAGCTCAAAGATACAAAATATGTTGCCTTGTGAGAAAATGCCCTTATGCCTTTGCAGTTCTTGCTCTGCTCACTAACTACACAGCTAACTAGAGCTGAACTCACTGTCATAATCTCATCTCCATCCAAATCATCAGATGGACTGAGGGCACTGCACATAACTTCAGCACCTACAACACCCGTGCCTTGCTCTATGCATACACACTTCAACACTGTTGCTCCAGCAACAACAACAGCAACACCTGTACCTTGCTCTATGCATACACACTTCAACACTGTTGCTCCACCAACAACAACAGCGACACCCACGCCTTGCTCTATGCATACACTTCAACACTGTTGCTCCAGCAACAACAACAGCAACACCCGTCCCTTGCTCTATGCATACACACTTCAACACTGTTGCTCCAGCAACAACAACAGCAACACCCGTGCCTTGCTCTACGCATACACACTTCAACACTGTTGCTCCAGCAACAACAACAGCAACACCCGTGCCTTGCTCTACGCATACACACTTCAACACTGTTGCTCCAGCAACAACAACAGCAACACCCACGCCTTGCTCTATGCATACACACTTCAACACTGTTGCTCCAGCAACAACAGCAACACCCGTGCCTTGCTCTATGCATACACACTTCAACACTGTTGCTCCAGCAACAACAACAGCAACACCCGTGCCTTGCTCTATGCATACACACTTCAACACTGTTGCTCCAGCAACAACAACAGCAACACCCGTGCCTTGCTCTACACATACACACTTCAACACTGTTGCTCCAGCAACAACAACAGCAACACCAATGCATTACTCTATGCATACACACTTCAACACTGTTGCTCCAGCAACAACAACCTCAACACCCTTGCCTTGCGCTATGCATACACACTTCAACAATGTTGCTCCAGCAACAACAACAGCAACACCCGTGCCTTGCTCTATGCATACACACTTCAACACTGTTGCTCCAGCAACAACAACAGCAATACCCGTGCCTTGCTCTATTCATACACACTTCAACACTGTTGCTCCAGCAACCACAACAGCAACACCCGTGCCTTGCTCTATGCATTCACACTTCAAAACTGTTGCTCCAGCAACATCAACAGCAACACCCGTGCCTTGCTCTATGCACACACACTTCAACACTGTTGCTCCAGCAACAACAACAGCAACACCCGTGCCTTGCTCTATGCATACACACTTCAACACTGTTGCTCCAGCAACAACAACAGCAACACCCGTGCCTTGCTCTACGCATATACACTTCAACATTATTGCTCCAGCAACAACAACAGCAACACCCACGCCTTGCTCTATGCATACACGCTTCAACACTTTTGCTTCAGCTACAACAGCAACACCCGTGCTTTGCTCTATGCATACACACTTCAACACTGTTGCTACAGCAACAACAACAGCAACACCCGTGCCTTGCTCTACGCATATACACTTTAACACTGTTGCTCCAGCAACAACAGCAACACCCGTGCCTTGCTCTATGTATACAGACTTCAACACTGTTGCTCCAGCAACAACAACAGCAACACCCGTGACTTGCTCTATGCATACACACTTCAACACTGTTGCTCCAGCAACAACAACAGCAACACCCGTGCCTTGATCTATGCATACACACTTCAACAGTGTTGCTCCAGCAACATCAACAGCAACACCCGTGCCTTGCTCTATGCATACCAAGGTATAAGCTGGTTGTTAGAGCAGGTGCAATATTAACCCTCCACAACCGTCACAAGCGACTTTTTTCGCAGAGCGACCTAGCGCCACAATAGTAAAAGATCAAACCGTATATTTTATATCATAAAATAACCTGATTTACTCTCTATTTATGCACCAAATAATGTGAACATATGTACACGGTAACTAGGGCAAAAACAATTCAAATGTTTGGATTATTTCAATGGCACAATGGCTGAACGACTGACTCTCGAAAAGTTCCTTGCTCTTGTTCAAGACAACGATTTTGACATCTATGAGGATTCTTCCAGCAATGAAGAAGGGGATGGCATCCATGCGTACCTCGGATAGAGATGTGGAACAGTTTATTCTTTGCTACTGTGGTTGCGTCTGCTTGCCGGCCAGCTGATTGTAGCGCTACAGCTGATCACGATGTTTTTCTCTCTGATTAAGTTTATTCTTTGCTACTGTGGTTGCGTCTGCTTGCCGGCCAGCTGATTATAGCGCTACAGCTGATCACGATGTTTTTCTCTCTGATTATGAAGAAGGAAGTGATGAACAAGGATACTAAGGTTTGTCAGGATTCCAGCTAGCTATAGATAAAGATTTAACTTTCTAGTAGATAAGTGTGGCTTCTTAGTTGTGTAGCAGAAGGGATAGCTTGTGCATGCACTCATGCAATAAGTTTTTATTGTATGTATACAGACAACATGATGGATACTGGACAGCCTGTGCTGCTTCCACCAGTGTCTACAACAGCTGCTCTCTAAACTGGCATGCCTCCCATAGGCTGGAAGCAGATAACCATATTCATAGCTTGCAGTCGGTTGCTTAGCAACCAGTTGTCGACCACAATGTTTATAAACACCAATGCTATCCCATCAACCATGGTTGCTAGGGACTTTAGTGCACCCCTGACCAGATATTTATTATTTTATATACCATGGTCATAATCCCGTGTAAATCTGACGATGAAAGAGTTAAGCACCTCCTGTCTGTTTGTTAAGCTCCCACGCTACTCCTACAAGTACTGCACTGTTGGTTCTGGAGTGTATTTGATTGTGACTACGTCTCCTCCTGCTTCAAAGTCAGCATTCCTACCATTTTTGACAACTAGACAAATTATTAGAAAGGCACTCTCTAGCTCTGCTTGGCAATGCTTAAACACTCGCCATCTCTTCTAGCTAGCACGATGCATAAGATTGACGACCCTTACCTATGCAAAATAGATTACATCTGCACATGGGCACTACTTGGTATGCTCCTCCTCTGCATTAGCTCCGGCCCCACCCCCTCCACACACCCTTGTTGACCGACGCTATAAATGCTTTTGTGAGATGGTAAGTTCATTTAGGGGGCAGATTCTTTACATAGTTTCCCCAACTTTCTCCCACTCCAACCACTCCATATTAAGCACACCTTGTGTATTACTAACCTGTTCTAATGAGTTCCAAGAACACTGACCTATGACCTGGCTAAGTAGCTTCAACTTCACTCTGGCCATGATTGTAGTTGCTTATTTAGACCAACAAACAACTTAAAGGTTATCCAGAATTTGTTGTGTCATAATCTCCATGTCTCCTGATATATTTTAATAACTGGAGAACTACACCACCTTATGATTAAGATAAGAGAAAGCAAGCAAGGTGCACCAGTCAAGAGTGGCAACTACTAGGTGCAGTTGTGGAAGGGAGGGAGAAAGGAGGTGTGTATGGGGCGAGCTAGCTGAGCCTAGTCACAGGCACGTGGAACTGCAGTCCAAGTCCTCAGCCAAGGATGACCATCTGATCATGAACTCTGTCAATGTCAGATCAAAACTTGTGCTTGAGGTTCACCAAGAAGTTCCAGACACAATTGAAGGCAGTTGTGGTCATGCATATCCACAAGAATTTAGTTACTTGTAAGTATGTAGCTATTAGTGGTCAATATAAAATGAAGTATCTACAGAGAAAACAACTTCAGAGTAAAAAAGTGTTCCGATGAAAACGTAGAGCATTAAATAAGCTACAAAACGGCATGTAGAAATGGACTTCTGTGATGTTCCACGATGGAAAAACTTTGTTTGCAATACCTAAGAACTCAAGTTGGAGAAATGTTAAGATAAAGTTCGCACATGGATTTTGCATTGCTCCTTTTCAGTTTCTCCCTCACTAAGTCAGGGGGTGGAGCAGAGGTAGAGAAGTGGTAGGGGCAGAGGTAGAAAAGGCAGAACCAGGAGTACAAGTGGTCTTGGGCCTGTACAAGATCTTAGGCCTCGTCTTCTTCTATCCAGAACATTTCTTCTGGTGTAGTTCCATAAAAACTTGACTCAGAACACACTCAGCAGCTTATAGCTATGAACTAGACTGAGCATGTGCAGTACTTCAATATTTCTTAAGTTCATATCAATTAGAATACCATAAATCTACTTGGAGTGAGCATTATTTTGAATGTCTAAGTATGTTGTGTAGTTCTGGAGATTTGACTTGACCCAGGCTGTGGCATCTCATAGCTATCTAACCAGTTTCTCCTTGGACATCCATGGACAAAAATGTCTATCACTTAAAAATGGCTGGTCCAAATGCTTTCAAATTTGAAAGGTAAGTAGTCTATGTGGCACTGAATGCTTTAAACACCAAAAAAAAAAGACCTCTTAATCACCCCCAAAACAGCCAAATTTATGGGAATCTGCCACCTTAATGAAATTCATCTCTTTCTCTTATGGTGTTTAAGATGGAAACTCCAGTTTTTGATGTCGAAATAGCTTCTCACCGAGTTTCCATAGAATGTTCCATTTAACAATGGATGTTGCTGTTGATACAGTAGGTGTTGCTGCTAACGGTAAGTGTTGCTGTTGAAAGAGTAGTTGGTGCTGCTAACAGTGAGTGTTGCTGTTAACTCTTTAGGTTTGATGGTGGATAATGCATGCATGTGAGTTTCTCATCCATGGACAACAATAGCAGATATATCCACGCAAACAACACAGCTTGATAGTCATAACCAAAAATCTAAGCTAGTGCTGGCATGCTAAAATCTAACTCAAGAATGCGGCTGTGACTAACCACACTCCACTAGGAAAATAAACACAGTTGCTGAAGTGAGGAAGTTTAGAGTAACAAGTATTGTCTTGTAGACAGACAAATAACAAACAAAAGAAGAAGTTGGTAATCATATTAGCAGCCATGGCTGCAGGCAGCAAAACATTTAGAATCTGATGTAACATAGAAGGACTTTGATACAAGTTCATTGTCTCCCATCCTAGGGCTTAGCAGTTGATAGAGGACTAGCTAGCCTAAAGCTAATAGGATCACCACAGCTTAAATACTAGCATGCTAGAGAAAACCCCTCAAAGATAGTGTCTTTACTGCTAGATAGCTTGCATATCCACAGCACTTGTTGATAGAGCCCTCAAGCTATGAAGAAGGCAACTTCGTCATGTGACTCTAAAATGAATACATGAGCATGCTTGTGTTGCGTTACTTAATTTTGGTCCCTAAATAGGTATGAGTGAATGTTTGCTTAACAGTTGGTGTTGATAGTGAATGTGGAGGCCAAGCCATGCTTGAGGTCCAAGAGCTTCTTGGGGAGGATTGGGGGGGCAAGGTGTAAACGCCAGAATATATGTAGAGGTCATAGTAAGCGATCAAGGTACATACATCAGGATATAGAGGATAGAGGCCTGGGTATAGGGGCCCACGTACAGGAGTCAGGGTATAGAGGCCAGGGTACACAGACCAGGGCATAGAGAAGGTATAGAGACCAGGGCATAGAGAAGGTATAGAGACCAGGGCATAGAGAAGGTATAGAGACCAGGGCATAGAGAAGGTATAGAGACCAGGGCATAGAGAAGGTATAGAGACCAGGGCATAGAGACGGTATAGAGACCAGGGCATAGAGAAGGTATAGAGACCAGGGCATAGAGAAGGTATAGATACCAGGGTATAGAGAAGGTATAGAGACCAGGGTTGAGAGAAGGTATAGAGACCAGGGCATAGAGAAGGTATAGAGACCAGGGTATAGAGAAGGTATAGAGACCAGCGTATAGAGGCCAGGGTATAGAGACCAGGGCATAGAGAAGGTATAGAGACCAGGGCATAGAGAAGGTATAGAGACCAGGGTATAGAGAAGGTATAGAGACCAGGGTATAGAGAAGGTATAGAGACCAGGGCATAGAGAAGGTATAGAGACCAGGGCATAGAGAAGGTATAGAGACCAGGGCATAGAGAAGGTATAGAGACCAGGGTATAGAGAAGGTATAGAGACCAGGGCATAGAGAAGATATAGAGACCAGGGTATAGAGAAGGTATAGAGACCAGGGTATAGAGAAGGTATAGAGACCAGGGCATAGAGAAGGTATAGGGACCAGGGCATAGAGAAGGTATAGAGACCAGGGCATAGAGAAGGTATAGAGACCAGGGCATAGAGAAGGTATAGAGACCAGGGCATAGAGAAGGTATAGAGACCAGGGCATAGAGACGGTATAGAGACCAGGGCATAGAGAAGGTATAGAGACCAGGGCATAGAGAAGGTATAGAGACCAGGGCATAGAGAAGGTATAGAGACCAGGGCATAGAGAAGGTATAGAGACCAGGGTATAGAGAAGGTATAGAGACCAGGGCATAGAGAAGGTATAGAGACCAGGGCATAGAGAAGGTATAGAGACCAGGGTATAGAGAAGGTATAGGGACCAGGGCATAGAGAAGGTATAGGGACCAGGGCATAGAGAAGGTATAGAGACCAGGGCATAGAGAAGGTATAGAGACCAGGGCATAGAGAAGGTATAGAGACCAGGGCATAGAGAAGGTATAGAGACCAGGGCATAGAGACGGTATAGAGACCAGGGCATAGAGAAGGTATAGAGACCAGGGCATAGAGAAGGTATAGAGACCAGGGCATAGAGAAGGTATAGAGACCAGGGCATAGAGAAGGTATAGAGACCAGGGTATAGAGAAGGTATAGAGACCAGGGTTGAGAGAAGGTATAGAGACCAGGGCATAGAGAAGGTATAGAGACCAGGGTATAGAGAAGGTATAGAGACCAGCGTATAGAGGCCAGGGTATAGAGACCAGGGCATAGAGAAGGTATAGAGACCAGGGCATAGAGAAGGTATAGAGACCAGGGTATAGAGAAGGTATAGAGACCAGGGTATAGAGAAGGTATAGAGACCAGGGTATAGAGAAGGTATAGAGACCAGGGCATAGAGAAGGTATAGAGATCAAGGCATACAGAAGGTATAGAGACCAGGGCATAGAGAAGGTATAGAGACCAGGGCATAGAGAAGGTATAGAGACCAGGGCATAGAGAAGGTATAGAGACCAGGGTATAGAGAAGGTATAGAGACCAGGGCATAGAGAAGGTATAGAGACCAGGGCATAGAGAAGGTATAGAGACCAGGGTATAGAGAAGGTATAGAGACCAGGGTATAGAGAAGGTATAGAGACCAGGGTATAGAGAAGGTATAGAGACCAGGGCATAGAGAAGGTATAGAGACCAGGGCATAGAGAAGGTATAGAGACCAGGGCATAGAGAAGGTATAGAGACCAGGGCATAGAGAAGGTATAGAGACCAGGGTATAGAGAAGGTATAGAGACCAGGGCATAGAGAAGGTATAGAGACCAGGGCATAGAGAAGGTATAGAGACCAGGGTATAGAGAAGGTATAGAGACCAGGGTATAGAGAAGGTATAGCGACCAGGGCATAGAGAAGGTATAGAGACCAGGGCATAGAGAAGGTATAGAGACCAGGGTTGAGAGAAGGTATAGAGACCAGGGCATAGAGAAGGTATAGAGACCAGGGCATAGAGAAGGTATAGAGACCAGGGTATAGAGAAGGTATAGAGACCAGGGTATAGAGAAGGTATAGAGACCAGCGTATAGAGGCCAGGGTATAGAGACCAGGGCATAGAGAAGGTATAGAGACCAGGGCATAGAGAAGGTATAGAGACCAGGGTATAGAGAAGGTATAGAGACCAGGGTATAGAGAAGGTATAGAGACCAGCGTATAGAGGCCAGGGTATAGAGACCAGGGCATAGAGAAGGTATAGAGACCAGGGCATAGAGAAGGTATAGAGACCAGGGTATAGAGAAGGTATAGAGACCAGGGAATAGAGAAGGTATAGAGACCAGGGCATAGAGAAGGTATAGAGACCAGGGCATAGAGAAGGTATAGAGACCAGGGCATAGAGAAGGTATAGAGACCAGGGTATAGAGAAGGTATAGAGACCAGGGTATAGAGAAGGTATAGAGACCATGGCATAGAGAAGGTATAAAGACCAGGGCATAGAGAAGGTATAGAGACCAGGGTATAGAGAAGGTATAGAGACCAGGGTATAGAGAAGGTATAGAGACCAGGGCATAGAGAAGGTACAGAGACCAGGGCATAGAGAAGGTATAGAGACCAGGGCATAGAGAAGGTACAGAGACCAGGGCATAGAGAAGGTATAGAGACCAGGGTATAGAGAAGGTATAGAGACCAGGGCATAGAGAAGGTATAGAGACCAGGGTATAGAGAAGGTATAGAGACCAGGGTATAGAGAAGGTATAGAGACCAGGGTATAGAGAAGGTATAGAGACCAGGGCATAGAGAAGGTATAGAGACCAGGGTATAGAGAAGGTATAGAGACCAGGGTATAGAGAAGGTATAGAGACCAGGGCATAGAGAAGGTATAGAGACCAGGGTATAGAGAAGGTATAGAGACCAGGGTATAGAGAAGGTATAGAGACCAGGGCATAGAGAAGGTATAGAGACCAGGGCATAGAGAAGGCATAGAGGCAGAACATAGAGAAGGTATAGAGACCAGGGCATAGAGAAGGTATAGAGACCAGGGTATAGAGAAGGTATAGAGACCAGGGCATAGAGAAGGTGTAGAGACCAGGGCATAGAGAAGGTATAGAGACCAGGGCATAGAGAAGGTATAGAGACCAGGGCATAGAGAAGGTATAGAGACCAGGGTATAGAGAAGGTATAGAGACCAGGGTATAGAGAAGGTATAGAGACCAGGGTATAGAGAAGGTATAGAGACCAGGGCATAGAGAAGGCATAGAGACCAGGGCATAGAGAAGGTATAGAGACCAGGGCATAGAGAAGGCATAGAGACCAGGGTATAGAGAAGGTATAGAGACCAGGGTATAGAGAAGGTATAGAGACCAGGGCATAGAGAAGGTATAGAGACCAGGGCATAGAGAAGGTATAGAGACCAGGGCATAGAGAAGGCATAGAGACCAGGGTATAGAGAAGGTATAGAGACCAGGGTATAGAGAAGGTATAGAGACCAGGTCATAGAGAAGGTATAGAGACCAGGGCATAGAGAAGGTATAGAGACCAGGGTATAGAGAAGGTATAGAGACCAGGGCATAGAGAAGGTATAGAGGCCAGGGCATAGAGAAGGTATAGAGACCAGGGCATAGAGAAGGTATAGAGACCAGGGCATAGAGAAGGTATAGAGACCAGGGCATAGAGAAGGTATAGAGACCAGGTCATAGAGAAGGTATAGAGACCAGGGTATAGAGAAGGTATAGAGACCAGGGCATAGAGAAGGTATAGAGACCAGGGCATAGAGAAGGTATAGAGACCAGGGCATAGAGAAGGTATAGAGACCAGGGTATAGAGAAGGTATAGAGACCAGGGCATAGAGAAGGTATAGAGACCAGGGCATAGAGAAGGTATAGAGACCAGGGTATAGAGAAGGTATAGAGACCAGGGCATAGAGAAGGTATAGAGACCAGGGCATAGAGAAGGTATAGAGACCAGGGCATAGAGAAGGTATAGAGACCAGGGTATAGAGAAGGTATAGAGACCAGGGCATAGAGAAGGTATAGAGACCAGGGCATAGAGAAGGTATAGAGACCAGGGTATAGAGAAGGTATAGAGACCAGGGCATAGAGAAGGTACAGAGACCAGGGCATAGAGAAGGTATAGAGACCAGGGCATAGAGAAGGTATAGAGACCAGGGCATAGAGAAGGTATAGAGACCAGGGCATAGAGAAGGTATAGAGACCAGGGCATAGAGAAGGTATAGAGACCAGGGTATAGAGAAGGCATAGAGACCAGGGCATAGAGAAGGTATAGAGACCAGGGCATAGAGAAGGTATAGAGACCAGGGCATAGAGAAGGCATAGAGACCAGGGCATAGAGAAGGTATAGAGACCAGGGTATAGAGAAGGTATAGAGACCAGGGCATAGAGAAGGTATAGAGACCAGGGTATAGAGAAGGTATAGAGACCAGGGCATAGAGAAGGTATAGAGACCAGGGCATAGAGAAGGTATAGAGACCAGGGCATAGAGAAGGTATAGAGACCAGGGTATAGAGAAGGTATAGAGACCAGGGCATAGAGAAGGTATAGAGACCAGGGCATAGAGAAGGTATAGAGACCAGGGCATAGAGAAGGTATAGAGACCAGGGCATAGAGAAGGTATAGAGACCACGGCATAGAGAAGGTATAGAGACCAGGGTATAGAGAAGGTATAGAGACCAGGGTATAGAGAAGGTATAGAGACCAGGGCATAGAGAAGGTATAGAGACCAGAGCATAGAGAAGGTATAGAGACCAGGGCATAGAGAAGGTATAGAGACCAGGGCATAGAGAAGGTATAGAGACCAGGGCATAGAGAAGGTATAGAGACCAGGGTATAGAGAAGGTATAGAGACCAGGGCATAGAGAAGGTATAGAGACCAGGGTATAGAGAAGGTATAGAGACCAGGGCATAGAGAAGGTATATAGAGACCAGGGCATAGAGAAGGTATAGAGACCAGGGCATAGAGAAGGTATAGAGACCAGGGTATAGAGAAGGTATAGAGACCAGGGCATAGAGAAGGTATAGAGACCAGGGTATAGAGAAGGTATAGAGACCAGGGCATAGAGAAGGTATAGAGACCAGGGTATAGAGAAGGTATAGAGACCAGGGCATAGAGAAGGTATAGAGGCAGGGCATAGAGAAGGTATAGAGACCAGGGCATAGAGAAGGTATAGAGACCAGGGTATAGAGAAGGTATTGAGACCAGGGCATAGAGAAGGTATAGAGACCAGGGTATAGAGAAGGTATAGAGACCAGGGTATAGAGAAGGTATAGAGACCAGGGCATAGAGAAGGTATAGAGACCAGGGCATAGAGAAGGTATAGAGACCAGGGTATAGAGAAGGTATAGAGACCAGGGCATAGAGAAGGTATAGAGACCAGGGCATAGAGAAGGTATAGAGACCAGGGTATAGAGAAGGTATAGAGACCAGGGCATAGAGAAGGTATAGAGACCAGGGCATAGAGAAGGTATAGAGACCAGGGTATAGAGAAGGTATAGAGACCAGGGCATAGAGAAGGTATAGAGACCAGGGCATAGAGAAGGTATAGAGACCAGGGCATAGAGAAGGTATAGAGACCAGGGCATAGAGAAGGTATAGAGACCAGGGTATAGAGAAGGTATAGAGACCAGGGCATAGAGAAGGTATAGAGACCAGGGCATAGAGAAGGTATAGAGACCAGGGTATAGAGAAGGTATAGAGACCAGGGCATAGAGAAGGTATAGAGACCAGGGCATAGAGAAGGTATAGAGACCAGGGTATAGAGAAGGTATAGAGACCAGGGTATAGAGAAGGTATAGAGACCAGGGCATAGAGAAGGTATAGAGACCAGGGCATAGAGAAGGTATAGAGACCAGGGTATAGAGAAGGTATAGAGACCAGGGTATAGAGAAGGTATAGAGACCAGGGCATAGAGAAGGTATAGAGACCAGGGTATAGAGAAGGTATAGAGACCAGGGCATAGAGAAGGTATAGAGACCAGGGTATAGAGAAGGTATAGAGACCAGGGTATAGAGAAGGTATAGAGACCAGGGTATAGAGAAGGTATAGAGACCAGGGCATAGAGAAGGTATAGAGACCAGGGTATAGAGAAGGTATAGAGACCAGGGCATAGAGAAGGTATAGAGACCAGGGCATAGAGAAGGTATAGAGACCAGGGCATAGAGAAGGTATAGAGGCCAGGGTATAGAGAAGGTATAGAGACCAGGGCATAGAGAAGGTATAGAGACCAGGGTATAGAGAAGGTATAGAGACCAGGGCATAGAGCAGGTATAGAGACCAGGGCATAGAGCAGGTATAGAGACCAGGGTATAGAGAAGGTATAGAGACCAGGGCATAGAGAAGGTATAGAGACCAGGGCATAGAGAAGGTATAGAGACCAGGGCATAGAGAAGGTATAGAGACCAGGGTATAGAGAAGGTATAGAGACCAGGGCATAGAGAAGGTATAGAGACCAGGGCATAGAGAAGGTATAGAGACCAGGGCATAGAGAAGGTATAGAGACCAGGGCATAGAGAAGGTATAGAGACCAGGGCATAGAGAAGGTATAGAGACCAGGGCATAGAGAAGGTATAGAGACCAGGGCATAGAGAAGGTATAGAGACCAGGGCATAGAGAAGGTATAGAGACCAGGGTATAGAGAAGGTATAGAGACCAGGGCATAGAGAAGGTATAGAGACCAGGGTATAGAGAAGGTATAGAGACCAGGGTATAGAGAAGGTATAGAGACCAGGGCATAGAGAAGGTATAGAGACCAGGGTATAGAGAAGGTATAGAGACCAGGGCATAGAGAAGGTATAGAGACCAGGGCATAGAGAAGGTATAGAGACCAGGGCATAGAGAAGGTATAGAGACCAGGGCATAGAGAAGGTATAGAGACCAGGGTATAGAGAAGGTATAGAGACCAGGGCATAGAGAAGGTATAGAGACCAGGGCATAGAGAAGGTATAGAGACCAGGGTATAGAGAAGGTATAGAGACCAGGGTATAGAGAAGGTATAGAGGCCAGGGCATAGAGAAGGTATAGAGACCAGGGCATAGAGAAGGTATAGAGACCAGGGTATAGAGAAGGTATAGAGGCCAGGGCATAGAGAAGGTATAGAGACCAGGGCATAGAGAAGGTATAGAGACCAGGGCATAGAGAAGGTATAGAGACCAGGGCATAGAGAAGGTATAGAGACCAGGGCATAGAGAAGGTATAGAGACCAGGGCATAGAGAAGGTATAGAGACCAGGGCATAGAGAAGGTATAGAGACCAGGGCATAGAGAAGGTATAGAGACCAGGGCATAGAGAAGGTATAGAGACCAGGGCATAGAGAAGGTATAGAGACCAGGGCATAGAGAAGGTATAGAGACCAGGGCATAGAGAAGGTATAGAGACCAGGGCATAGAGAAGGTATAGAGACCAGGGCATAGAGAAGGCATAGAGACCAGGGCATAGAGAAGGTATAGAGACCAGGGCATAGAGAAGGTATAGAGACCAGGGCATAGAGAAGGTATAGAGACCAGGGTATAGAGAAGGTATAGAGACCAGGGCATAGAGAAGGTATAGAGACCAGGGCATAGAGAAGGTATAGAGACCAGGGTATAGAGAAGGTATAGAGACCAGGGCATAGAGAAGGTATAGAGACCAGGGTATAGAGAAGGTATAGAGACCAGGGCATAGAGAAGGTATAGAGACCAGGGCATAGAGAAGGTATAGAGACCAGGGCATAGAGAAGGTATAGAGACCAGGGTATAGAGAAGGTATAGAGACCAGGGCATAGAGAAGGTATAGAGACCAGGGCATAGAGAAGGTATAGAGACCAGGGCATAGAGAAGGTATAGAGACCAGGGTATAGAGAAGGTATAGAGACCAGGGCATAGAGAAGGTATAGAGACCAGGGCATAGAGAAGGCATAGAGACCAGGGTATAGAGAAGGTATAGAGACCAGGGCATAGAGAAGGTATAGAGACCAGGGCATAGAGAAGGTATAGAGACCAGGGCATAGAGAAGGTATAGAGACCAGGGCATAGAGAAGGTATAGAGACCAGGGCATAGAGAAGGCATAGAGACCAGGGCATAGAGAAGGTATAGAGACCAGGGCATAGAGAAGGTATAGAGACCAGGGCATAGAGAAGGTATAGAGACCAGGGTATAGAGAAGGTATAGAGACCAGGGCATAGAGAAGGTATAGAGACCAGACCAGGGCATAGAGAAGGTATAGAGACCAGGGCATAGAGAAGGTATAGAGACCAGGGCATAGAGAAGGTATAGAGACCAGGGCATAGAGAAGGTATAGAGACCAGGGTATAGAGAAGGTATAGAGACCAGGGCATAGAGAAGGTATAGAGACCAGGGCATAGAGAAGGTATAGAGACTAGGGCATAGAGAAGGCATAGAGACCAGGGCATAGAGAAGGTATAGAGACCAGGGCATAGAGAAGGTATAGAGACCAGGGCATAGAGAAGGTATAGAGACCAGGGTATAGAGAAGGTATAGAGACCAGGGTATAGAGAAGGCATAGAGGCCAGGGCATAGAGAAGGTATTGTAATGTTAAGTGTCTAGAGCTAAACAACTTGGCTAACAATCAATTCATACAACAGCAAGTCATGGTGGGCATCGACAAGGAATGATGGAGGGAGTGTCCAATGACATCATACATAACTACTCGTGACATCCCTCCTTGAATATGGGTGCATGATTGTGAAGTAACAAGCTATAGTAAGTATCTTATGATGCTGTCAATATGGAACGTAATCGGCTGACCAACGTGGAGGCCTGTGAACTCGGTCAGATCTTCGGAGGAGGTGCAGGATTCATACTCTGTGATGCCACAGGAGGTTCACTTTGTGATGAAACATTCGGGTGTTGCTCTGTGGGACTGGTCTGGTCTGGTACTCTTGGCACTCCAGCTGGCCGCACAGATTCCTCTCTCTGTAGTGATGATTCCTCTCTCTGTAGTGATGATTCATCTCTCTGTGGTGCTAAGTCCACCCAAGGTTGATCTTGGAGTGGTAGGTTGTCGGAATGGTTGAGTTGGTGGCGGTTGCGTCTGAATACTCTTCCTGCCATTTTGACTACATAACTTCTTGGGCCGGCTGTACCTGTACAGATTCCAGCACTCCATGTGGTGTGGCCAGGAAGACGCATCCAGACTGTATCCCCAGATGCAATAGGTGGGAGATTTTTTGCATGTTGGTCATAGTAATGCTTTTGCAGCTCCTTTCTGGCGCCCAGTGCTTGCATATCCTCTCTTGTCGAATAACGAGGCTGCAAGAGTTGTCCGGAGACTGGTAGTAGGGGTTTACAGCGACGACCTAGGAAACGTTGTGCTGGACTGGTTCCCATGCCTTCTGAGGGTGTGTTACGCCAGTCTAGGAGGGCCAGATACTCTGATTGTCCTGATTCCCGGGAGGGTGTGTTACGCCAGTCTAGGAGGGCCAGATGCTCTGATTGTCCTGATTCCCGGGAGGGTGTGTTACGCCAGTCTAGGAGGGCCAGATACTCTGATTGTCCTGATTCCCGGGAGGGTGTGTTAAGCCAGTCTAGGAGGGCCAGATACTCTGATTGTCCTGATTCCCGGGAGGGTGTGTTAAGCCAGTCTAGGAGGGCCAGATACTCTGATTGTCCTGATTCCCGGGAGGGTGTGTTACGCCAGTCTAGGAGGGCCAGATACTCTGATTGTCCTGATTCCCGGGAGGGTGTGTTAAGCCAGTCTAGGAGGGCCAGATACTCTGATTGTCCTGATTCCCGGGAGGGTGTGTTAAGCCAGTCTAGGAGGGCCAGATACTCTGATTGTCCTGATTCCCGGGAGGGTGTGTTAAGCCAGTCTAGGAGGGCCAGATACTCTGATTGTCCTGATTCCCGGGAGGGTGTGTTAAGCCAGTCTAGGAGGGCCAGATACTCTGATTGTCATGATTCCCGGCATTTTGTGAACAGCCTTTTTACTGTCTTCACTGCTTTACCGTTTGACTGTGGGTAGTGTGGTGATGAGGTGATATGATCACCCCCCATGATTTGGAGAAAATGGCAAATTCCGCTGAGGCAAACTGAGGGCCATTGTCTGTGACGAGCTCATTCGGTGCACCATATCTTGAAAACAGAGTTTTCAGCACTTTGCTCACGTGTGGAGTGGTGACTTTCTGGATGTTCTCACAATTCCCTCTGAGCTCTCCTCAACAACCCTCAGCTGAGTAAGCATGCTTTCTGCAGCATGGCCGATCTCATCCGTTTTGGCCAGAGTAAGCCTAAGCCTGGTTTCCCTGAGTAATCTCTTTCTAACCTTGGAATCTCTGACTCCAAACACAAGCCTGTCCCTCAGGATTTCATCTGGTGTGATTGTCTGGAAGTCACACCCTGCTGCCAGCTTACGTAGCGCTGTGCGGTACTGACGTAGGTTTCTCCTGCCTCTTGTACACGACGGTTAAACCGATAATCTCTCGACGGGCACATTTCTATGGGGCTCACAGTACTGTTCAAATTTCCGTAGTACTGCTTCAATTTTTGCTTCATTTCCTGCAGTGCCCCAGTCAGTGAACGTGGAAAAGACCTCGCACGCTTCTTCACCTATCACAGTGAGCAAGGTAGCAACTTGTATTACTTCCGTCTTCGCAGTAAGTTCAATCGCCAAGGAATAGTTAAGCCAGGCCCACTTGAACTTCTTCCACTTCTCTGCTGCTTGTAGGTCATGAATTTCAAGAGGAGGTGAGGGTGCTAGCGTATATCCAGTGGCCATAACTTTTTTGTTGTTGTTGTTTTTGCGTTGTATCTTACACCTCTCAGTATTGTTCCCTCGCTGCTGTAGATATTCTTCTTGATCCCACCGCTGCCTGCATGTAACGTTAAGTGTCTAGAGCTAAACAACTTGGCTAACAATCAATCCATACAACCGCAAGTCATGGTGGGCATCAACAAGGAATGATGGAGGGAGTGTCCAATGACATCATACATAACTACTCGTGACATGTATAGAGACCAGCATACAGAGGCTAGGGTATAGAGACCAAAGGTATAGAAGGTATAGAGACCAGGTTATAGAAACCAGGGTATTATAGAGACCAGAGTATAGAGATTAGGATATAGAGACCAGGGTATAGGGACTAGATAGAGACCAGGGTATAGAGACAAAGATAGAAACCAGGTTATAGAGACCAGTGTATAGAGACTAGATAGAGACCAAGATATAGAGACCAAGATAGAAACCATGGTATGGAGACCAGGATATAGAGACATTGGTATAGAGACCATGGTATAAAGACCAGGGTATAAGACCACATATTATAAAGACCATGGTATAGAGACCAGTGCATAGAGGCCCTGGAATAGAGGCCACACTA
Source organism: Cladorhizidae sp. MBARI D1340-BT2 (assembly GCA_028752905.1). Lineage (NCBI taxonomy): Eukaryota > Metazoa > Porifera > Demospongiae > Poecilosclerida > Cladorhizidae > Cladorhizidae sp. MBARI D1340-BT2. The sequence continues at coordinate 44,888,753 of JAQNBH010000004.1, forward strand.
TAGAGATCAGGGCTTAGATAGCAGGTTATAAAGATCAGGGTATAGAAACCAGGGTTTAGAGGCCAGGATATAGAGACTAGGGTGTAGAACCAATGTATAGAGCCAGGGTTTAGACATCAGAGTATAGAGACCAGGTATAGAGATCAGGGTGTAGAGATCAGGGTAGAGAGACAAGAGTATAGAGACCAGGGTATAGAGACAAAGATATAGAGGCCGGTATAGAGACAATGATATAGAGGACAGGATAGAGACCATTGTATACAAGCCAAGGTATAGAGACAAAGATATAGAGACCAGGGTATAGAGTCCAGGGTATAGAGAGACCATGTATAGAGGTCAAACTATAGATATCAGGATATAGAGACCAGGTTATAAAGACCAGGATAGAGACCAGGTTGTATAGAGAAGGTTATAGAGGCCAGGGTATATGGTTTAGAGATCTAGAGCAATTGACTCCAAATGCTGGCCTTTGCATGTGACATACTCGGGGGGGGGGGGGGGGGGGGGGGGAAACCCGACCCAGACATGACTTGAACCTGCAACCTGCAACTTACATGGCAGGTGCTCTAACCATTAAGCCACGGGGACTGTCTGGTGAGCTAGGTGGTCTTACCGCCTCTCCCTTCAGGATGCCACCAAAGGTGTGTTTGGGGTGGCAGTTCAAACTGTTGCTGTACATATAGTGCAGGCCAGCATCAACGTCCCCAAATAGGATTTTATATATTGCTGCATAACTCCACACAGGAAGGTTTTTGTGTTCTTATCTTTGGACAGTGGCTAGAGTAAACCTTGGACATCCAGTGCCACTCCCCTTTTGTGCATAGTGTTAACCACAATCATGTCACAAAATCTTCGCTATATGTAACCCTAAAAGGAAATTTCTTGACTAGTTCTTGATGAAACATTCCAATCTTTCACACTCTATCAACACTCTGGAAGTGTCTACAAGTGTTTCAGATGGATTTTTTAATAGGTCATTTTTTAATTAGTTATTCACCAAAATTGGAATTCTTTAGTGTTGACTTCAATTCAAATTCTCTCAATCAACTCTTCAGATGCAATTTAAAAAAATGCACCAAGCTAGAGATCTGTCTTACGGATTTTTGATTAATTTAATAATGAAGAAGTTATGTACAGACAATGTTATAGTGTTCATTATGTAAGTACACGACGGTGCGACTTGTAGCTTTTCACAGCTTGTTCCACCTCCCTTCCTAGTTGTTTCCTTCCAGATAGGCAAGTTCATACTCCCTCACTCTCCTGAAGTATTTTCTCATGAAATCTATTGAAACAGAGTCAAGTGCTGGATGGAGAATCTCTTTTAGTCTAGTATAGGTAAAGTTAGTGTGTGCCCGACAGAACCTCTTTGATTGACCCCAGACACGTTCAATGGGGTTAAGCTCACAATGGAACTTTGGAAGGAACATGCTCAAATGACCCCTACTATGACAGTAGTGCTCCACCTGTGTCTTCTCCCGAACAAAGTCTTCATGGAAGGAGATAAGCTGCCTCATCTGGTCAGCCTTCAGATGGCCAATGTTCATTAGTCCTCTTTCTTTCAGTATGGTCCTGAGACCTTTTGCTGAACCATCTGGATGGACCATGACCTGTTGCTGCCCACCCCAAATAGTGTCTCTTACTCTTCTTGGACCTCCGTCCTTCACCAGTATGTTGCGTGGAATCAGCACAAGCTCTTCATACTTCCTGTGGCAGCTACTCTGATAGAAAATGAAGAGGACTGAGTGTGTAGCTGGGGGGTACTTGAAAGAAGCGATGTCACATGCAGTCTCCAGCTGCTTCATAAAATGGTTGCCAGTCCAATACCCCTCCCTCTCTGCACCATATTCCAGGACTTCTCTTGCAGTTTCCTTGATGACCTGATGGTTTGCCTCTGCTAGAGCATGCTGCTCGGGAGTCAGCTTCAGATATCCATCATGCTCGTCAATGAAATCTGACACCATGATCCCACTCCCTTTTGTCTTTGGCAGTATGGCAGGCTTGTCATTTGTCCCCCACATCCATTTTTGGCTGTCAGATAAACTAAGCTTAGCAAGACAGCCAGTATACCTTGTTCCACGAGTCTGATGAGCTGACAGTAGAGCTACCTCGGAAGGTCTATCCTAGAGCGGTCCTGCACCGCAGAATGGTGCACAGTGAAATGTTGTAACACTAGCTTGGTCGTAGCAGACGCTGGAGCTAGTCAACAGTTGTTTCATCAGTCAGCTTCATCAGCTCCTCTATTCCTTCGAGGCTGGCATTAATATCGAGGGCCTTTCGCTGAAGAACGACATTATGAACGGTCCAACAAGTGAGAGACTGCAGAACGATGAAGAAGCTGGAGCTCGAAGCTGATTGTACTTGAGCACTAGGCTGGTGAATGACTGCGCAAACAAGGGCGAGCTAATTGAACCACAAACAAATTTGAAATGCGAAGAAAAAAAATTCTTCGCCATTGGAATGGAGTTGTTTTCTTCGTTACGGGGGACTACACCTGAAACACTTTGGATTTTTTTATTTATTATTTTTTATCAGTTCAAACTGTTGCTATACATATCTACTAGCCAATTCTAAAGTTTTAGAGCTATTGGATGCTCCATTTCAAAGTTATGATGGTTTTTGTCCATGCAATTTCTCATATTGGCAAAAATTTGAAGAGAAACCAACAAGGAATACTAAAGGGGGGGCCAGCAGCATTTTTTAAATTAAAGCAAACAAACTTGTGGTCACCACTTTATAGCTCCATAGATTCCCAACCCCCCCCGACCCCAAGCTGAGTAATGGAGATCAACTGTGGTCCCAGCCTAGCATGACATGACAGAAAAGGGGGAAAACTGGTAATGATCATCAACAAGTAGTTGCCCTTCAGCACTTGGAGATGTGAACCCCCCCCCCAGTCAGACATAAGTCTTGAATTTGCACCTAGCTAACCAGACGGTCCCAGCCAGTGGCTTAATGGTTAGAGCACCAGCCATGTAAGTTGGAGGTTGCAGGTGCAAGTCAAAAACGTGGCAAAAAGACTCCCTGAACAAGCCCTACAAACAATGAATCCCCTAAAGAAATCCCAAGGACCGAACTACTACATCCCAGAACAAGAAGCCCAATTGACGCCCATCGGGTAAAGCGTCCACAAATGCACAAACACTGTACACAATCATCTTTTGACACACACACATTCTAGGACATCTAGATGCACACACGGGCATCTAGACGCGCAGACATTACCACCTAGAATTAAATATATCACTCACCCCAAACAAATAATTGTATGCACCCATGCACTTAACAAGCTCTAATTAAGAACCACACTAATTTAGCACACACATAGTACTTAAACCCACCCTCATCCTATTATTGCACACACATGCTGTCTTAACTATTCCAAGCCATGGATGAAGGCAAGCTGAAATATATTTGTCTTAGTGAAAGTTGTGAGTTCCTAGTTAGTTTCGCTCTAATATAATCCTGTCTTTAAACCCACCCTGAGCTAGGTACAAATTCAAGACTTATGTCTGACTGGGGAGGGGTTCACATCTCCAAGTGCTGAAGGGCAACTACTTGTTGATGATCATTACCCTTTTTTCCCTTTTCTGTCATGTCATGCTAGGCTGGGACCACAGTTGATCTCCATTACTCAGCTTGGGGTCGGGGGGGTGGGCTAGGGTTGGGCTTGGGCTAGGGTTGGGCTAGGGTTGGGCTTGGGCTAGGGCTAGGGCTAGGACCAAGGAATAGAAACCAGGGTATAGAGACCAGGGTATAGAAACTAGGGTATGGAGACCAGGGTATAGAGACCACAATAGAGATCAGGTTATAAAGACCAGGGTATCATCACTCCTATGTCATCCATGGATGACCAAGTTAATAGGGATGTACATGGATAATTCGTGGATGGCAGAGTTACTAGGGATATCCAGGGTTCATCTCGGAAGGCCGGGTTACTAGGGATATCCAGGGTTCATCTGCAGATGGCCGGGTTACTACTAGGGATATTCAGGGTTCATCTGCAGATGGCCGGGTTACTAGGGATATCCAGGGTTCATCTGCAGATGGCCGGGTTACTAGGGATATCCAGGGTTCATCTGCAGATGGCCGGGTTACTGGGATATCCAGGGTTCATCTGCAGATGGCCGGGTTACTAGGGATATCCAGGGTTCATCTGCAGATGGCCGAGTTACTAGGGATATCCAGGGTTCATCTGTAGATGGCCGGGTTACTAGGGATATCCAGGGTTCACCTGCAGATGGCCGGGTTACTAGGGATATCCAGGGTTCATCTGCAGATGGCCGAGTTACTAGAGATATCCAGGGTTCATCTGCAGATGGCCGGGTTACTAGGGATATCCAGGGTTCATCTGCAGATGGCCGGGTTACCAGGGATATCCAGGGTTCATCTGCGGATGTCCCTAGAAACTCTTTCATCCGTGGCTACTGTGACAGGCGGTCATTGGACATACGTGGACTTCCGTGGATGAACCCTGGATATCCCTAGTAACTCTGCCAGATGTTCTTAGTGTCTCTGCCATGCACGGATGATCCTCGTACATCCCTAGTAACTCGGTCACCCATGGATGACATGGGATTGACCACGACGACACTGAACCACCTGACACTGCACATGCACTAACATGCAAGAGAGATACATATTTTCTTATATAAATGCATGCATGAGCTTTTAATAATGGTCGCTCTTGCAAAATGTAAATGTATACAGACATCAAACTAGTAGAATGTTCACAGGGTGATTCCTCATGTCGCAAGAATGGAACAACAATTCAGCATACATCACCATGATGACACTGATCTAGCCATTGCCCTAACTAACCCTACCTACTGTCCTATCAGTAACCCTAGCCACTGCCCTGCCCCATCCATTGCCCTATCTCTAACCTAACTCTATCCCTAACCCAGTACTGAAGGGTGCAGTTTTGATGATGACATCATGATGATGTAATGCTAGGATTGTGAGATTTGGAATTAACCATGATGTGCTTTAAATATAGAAAAAGTGATATGAGCATTCCCACACAAGGTTTAATCATACCAGCTGCTAAACTGACTTCACCATTTAAGGAATTGGGTGAAGTCTCAACTGCCAACATAATTTGTCGAAATTTTCCCTGCCTAAAATTCCAACATGCTATCATGGCTCTAACATTGACATATGAGTAAGCTACGGCATACAAAACGCACCTTCATCACTACGATCAGACGTTAATTTTGCAGGAGCTGCTTCAGGATCTAGTCTCCTTCATCAAGATTTCTGCGATCGCACGATACTGTGGCTCTGTGAGCAGGTATTCCATGAATATTCCATAAACATCTTTGTCCTCCTCCACTTTGTTTCTAAGGACACCCAACACCTCGCACGCTTTCTCTTCAGGTCTCAGCATGGATCTAACATTAGTGACGGAATAGTAGGTTGCTCTGGGAAGGATGTTTCTTATGTGCAAGAAATTGACGATGCCTTTCAAGTTGATTTGTATGGAAAGTTCCAATTCTCTCTCATGCAATTCTGTAGCATTGTGGATTCCGTGGACACAATCATTGCACGCTAGCCAAATGCTACAAATTGTGGATTAAATTTTTTATAAGGTTAATAAGCATATTCTTTACAAACAGGTAATACATACAATTGTCCAAGTTTATAGTGTTTCACTCACCTCATCCACCGACAATGCTTACTACACATTTGAAATGCTGTCCCTCGGAGGAATATTACCTATCAAGATAATACAATAATATAACTTTATGGCTCTTTTTCTTCTAAGTACCCAGGGCCAAAGCCAATCACATTAGCTAAAAATGTTTTTGATTTCACAGGAACTTTAAGTAGTACAGGAGGCAGTTGGCCACACTTCTCTGGAGACCAAAGATGAGTTCCAGCTAGAAGCTTTCAGGGGAAGAGTGTGCAAGTCTAGGATACAAACATTGCTAGCCAATCCCCCACACCACACACACACAACAACAAAGCTATAATGTCAAGATGACACAGTTCTACCCCCACCCTAGCAGTTAGGCAGGTAAGCAACTGCTAACCTTTCCATAGTTATCACCGAGTTGGGCCGCGAACTGCAACTTGATGCCCGCGCCAGGCAATTGTAGGATCCTAATAGTCGCGTGCGCGATCATTTCTCCAGGTTCAAATGACTGCTAGTATCTTTTGAATTTGTGGCATTGTCTGTGACCAGGGGCGTATCTAGGAATTTCAAGGGGGGGTTTCCATCTCATGCATGTGAAGCTTGCTTGTAAAAAAAATCACCTGGCCAACCACTTTTTCTGACTGTGCCCCACAATAGTTTATAGTACATACAATAATTACAGAATTGTTGCGTTAATGACTCAAAATGTCCTGGGGTAACATTCTTCGAGGGACGAGCAAAAATGTTAAGAATAGCATCTACATCAAAGTTTAAGCCATAGTGGATGTGCATCAGTGCCAGTCCTGATAACCTTTGCTGCCCCATAGTAGTATGCAAGTAGGTTTTGAGTACACTGACACTACGTTCACATACACAGCTGGTTATGGGTAGACTACAAACAATATGGAGTAAGCATAAATATTCAGAAACATGCTCTCATTTGCACAGTTCAAGGCCTGGGATGGAGTTTTGGGCAATTCTTCTGAGAAACTCCTCCATTTAGATATCCACAAATGGAGTTCCTGTTCAAAAGATGAATGACTTGGCATATCATCTTCATAGAAATCCAAAAGTTCCTTTAACAATTAGACTCACTCTGAGTGACTGCATTGGGCATGAATACAGATGGAACTATGCTCAAAGCTCGTAATTGCTTTGTTTTGTGTTTCATTAAAAACAGTGTGAATATCTAATATCATCTCATCCTGAAATGGAACAGAAATAGATCTTCTGTAATAACCTTCAGTAGAGTCGGCAGGTACATTGCTTCTACTTGTTTGCCTTGCACATCGACGTGGAAGAGATGGCTGTGATGCATTGAGTTTTTGTGCTAGAGTGACTGCAGAATCAAACCATTTCTTGTGATGAGAATCAATGCTGTCACGAACTTCATGTAAAGTAGTCTCGACTAAATTTACCTCAGTATAAGCATTGCAAATATCGCTCTGTAGTGACACTGTTAATACTTTTATGTAGCCTAGGCCATGGTATACCACCTCAAATGCCATAAGAAACTCAAACTGAGTTGTAGCTGTTAAAAGTGATGCAGCTTTCTGAGCAGACTCTCTGTTCCACTCATCTTCAGTACTGATCATCTCCAAGGTACTAATAACAGCTGGTACCATCTTCGAAAAGACTTCATAGGTCTCTATTCTAGCTACCCAATGGGTTTTGCAAAGGCTTACCATTTTCTGTCGGTTAGTTGTTCCCAGTGGAAGTTCACTGATCCATTTTTCTAGTTCTGCTTCCCTCTTCGGAGAAAACCTAAAGAAAAGGCATAGCTCCACAAGAATTCCTTGAGATTCAGTGTATGAGCCGCACATAGACTGCTTTTGGATATTGTTTCTCGATTAGAGAAGCAACCCCATGATACTTGCCAGCCATGTTGCTGGCACCATCATAGCCCTGCCCACGCAAATTATTTGGGTCTAAGGCATAATTTTGTATTGCATTTAGGATAGTTTTAGAAACAGCTACTCCACCAGTGGTGCCATCTTTGCAAAGAATAAATTCAACAAACTCTTCTCTCACCACATTTTCCGAGTCAACATATCGCAGTACTAGAGGAAGCTGTTCTTTATTAGATGCATCAGCAGCCTTGTCTAAACACACAGGAAAGTACTTTGCTAGCCTAACCTCCTGTAGAATTTTCTCTCTTATCCATTCACCAATGGCTGCAATCAGTACATTTGGAATGATTGGGGCATGATATTGGGCATTTCTGGCTGCAGAAGCTAAGTGGTCTGTCAGAACTGGATCACCTGCTTCAACATGAAATTGAAGCAAGGCTAAAAAATTTCCAGGATTAAAGAGCCTCTTGGTGGCCACGAAGAGCTATGTTTTGCTTACCACAAAAAAATGATCGTCCTGAGAATAGCCTTAAGAACTTCCCGATTCTTCTGAACTTGAGCAGATGCTTGACTATGTAACTGTTGCTGTATGGAAAGCTGGCCTACTTGCATTTGCCCAGTAAATGTAACAGTATCAGCCATAGCTGCTCTGTGATTTCTGCAAGCTTTGTTCCTTGAGTGTTTGCTTTGCTCGAGTCGAATTAGTCATTGGAACGGTGACCAGCTGTCCAAGAATATATCGATTCTTGGTGAAGAGTAAACAGCTCACACAGAAGCCACCATTGCACGAAACAGAGTAGCTCAACCAAGAGTATTCTTTCAACCAGGAGTTCTGGAAGGATCTAGACTTTGAGTACTCAATTTTAGTAGAGAACTTGAAGTCACACCCTGGTCTAAAGGCATTCTTCAGAAGCCCAAGCTTCTGGTCATTGCTAAGAATTCTGATGTCCTCAAGTTTATAGTTTCCTAAGTCAGCCTCTGGAGGACATGCATGCATCCTAGCAGCTGATACATACCCTTGACCTGACACATTTCCCAGATCATCAGGAGATAGAGACTGAGTAGTACTTGGCTGACTTACTTCCCTTTGATCTTGAACTCTGACTTTCTTAGGATCAGTAGCAGTGCTACTGTCACACTCACTGCTTGACACTGACACCCCAAATGACAGAATGGACATTTGCCTCTTGGCCATGTCACAGCTTTACTACAATCTCAAATACAGTGCACCCTCCTGGAATAGGGGCTGGGCTAAGGTATTCCTATAAGAGATTAGCACAAACTCACTAATATTCATAGGCTTGCCAGTTCCAAGCAAATAGTTTTCTACAAGAAAACAGCTGCTTGAGTACTGTAGTAAAAGTTTTGTGGTTTGTAGAAGTAAATTTATGAGCCTCTAAGGGCTTAAATTTTCAATACAAGAGTACACTATAGTACAAATTTATAAGTAGGATTAGCAAGTATTGTGATGCTAGTTGCAGCAGTCAAATTACTTATGGGTGTGGCTTGTACTCAGGGGGGGTTTCTGGGCAACAGGAAACCCCCCCTGAATACGCCCCTGGTGACACTAACTAAATTTAAGCTGCTCAACTTATTTTGATTCCACTTCAACTAAGCTCAAATCGAATAGATAAATGTTACGTTTGCATTACGTTAGCTAAAAATCACCATTTCAGTCAAATTATCAACTGTTATCTAGCCTATTCAAAAGAGTGGAGTTTGCGGTTACCCTGAGGCGAAGCCGAGTGATGTAACCGCAAACGAGTAGGTTAAATTGGCGCGAGTTATTTACTTATACTACACTGCGCATGCGCTAAACTACATAGCAGGAAGAATTTTTTATTGACCAAGGCGCCCCAGCTATTGACAAAGTACTGCAAGATAAACACGAAGCTGAGTTGGAGCAACTTCCTTCAACTGATAATCAAAAACTCCTTCAATTTCAGTGATTTATGAACCCACAGTGGCTGATAGAACATCCAGTAGAACCATCTCTCAATTCTGTCCTGCAGCCAGGACCTTCTGTTTCTCCTCTCATCGCTATTCAACCAACTCCAGTGTCCCAATCTCGTTTTGGAGATGCCATGACTAGTAAGCAATTACAACAAGCTGTTGCTAGTAGGGTGCCAGCAAACACTAAGAAAAGTACTAGCACAATTTGGTTAGAATGGTGTAAAGCCAGAAATGTTACTCAAAGTATACTGGAGATGGAAGATGCAATTATTAATGAGTTAATGGCACAATTTGTGCAAGAAGCACGCAGGAAAGATGGGAATGAGTATCCTCCAGGATCTCTCACCAACATAGCCTCTGCAGTCCAACATTACCTCAGAGAAAATGGACGACCTTCAGTATCATTTTTTGATGAAAAAACCCAGCATTTGACCTCATGAGGAAGAGCCTTGATGCTAAACTAAAAGAACTTACCAGAAGAGGAGTTGGCAGTCGTAAAAAACAGGCACAGCCAGTCACTCCACAAATGGAGGAAGAATTGTGGGAAAAGAAAATCTTCAGCAGAGAATCTCCTGAATCATTCACCAATGTTATTTTCTGGTACTGCTCCAAGATGTTTGGACTTCGAGCTGCAGATGAACATAGGCATTTGGAAGTTGGCCAGTTCACAATAGCAACTGATGAAACTGGTAAATATCTACGCTTTACAGGGAGGAGCTGCAAGAACTGGCAAGGAGGTCTTAACCAAAGAAAAATTGAGCCTAAAGATTTGAAAATATATGCGAAGCCAGAGCTTGGGGAGAGGTGTGCAGTCAGCAACTTTGTATTTTATTTAAGTAAAATTCCTCCAGATGGCCCCTTTTATCGCCGACCCTTAACTGGCAATTCAGTCAGGTATATACTCGTCACAAGTAATAGGAATACACAAACCCTCTATCAACATAAGTTTTGTACCAAAATGTAGCATTGAACTTGCGTGCGAATGGTAGTCTGCTCTATCTGCTTGAGGAGCTTTTCGGTGACATCTGCGGGCCTAGTTCGAACACATGGGCCTTTAAGTTGCCGCTGTCCTGGCTCCAGTCAACTGCCAAGAGCTCTGGGAGATACCCCCGTGTCTAGTTCCAGTCCAACACCACGTGGGAATGAGTCGGTTGAAGATGCTGTTGTTGCTACTCCTTTCTCAAAGCTGCGCTCTAATGTACTGAAGAGAGTCCCTAGAGCCTCGAGGGAGCTGGCAGCCAGGAAGCTAGCATCCATCGTGTTAAGTGTGGTGGCGAGGAATGACCATTCCACGTGGTGTCGCCTCCTGCATTTTGCGTCTCGCTGTTTTAGGCTGCCGCCGAGAGGAGGGAAGAGGTGGAATTTAGCGTCAGCCGTAAATAAACTTGTAAGGGAGGAAGCTGATGCTGATGCTACATCAGGGAAGCCTAGCCGTTGCTCCAAAAGACAGAAGTCTCGTGATCCCCTACAGCTCTTGTCTTCAAAGGTGACATCCAAGCTGGAAGAGGGCGATGTCAAGGGCGCTGTCAGGCTTGCATGTGCTGAGGATGTTTTAGCTGATCACTCACCTGACACTCTGGAAGCCTTGAAGCAGAAGCACCCTGCGGCTCACCCAGATTCTTCAATAATGATATCCCCGGACCCATCCTCATTCTCTTTCTCAGTCACCGAGGCCATCATAACTCAAGCCATACGTTCCTTCCCAAATGGATCTGCAGGTGGCCAGGATAGCCTCAGACCACAACATCTCAAAGACCTCACGGGTCCGTCCGCTGGTGAAGGTGGCCATTCACTACTGAGGGCGCTCACTTCTTTGATATCTCTAATTCTAAGAGGTGACACACCTGTATCCATCCGTCCTCATTTCTTTGGTGCCTCACTGGTAGCTCTGCGTAAGAAGGATGGTGGGGTTCGCCCTATCGCTGTGGGCTGTACCCTGCGCAGACTTGCTGCAAAGTGTGCTTGCTTTCATGCCATGCAAAAAGTTCCTGATATCCTGGCCCCTCGGCAGTTAGGTTTTGGAGTGACGCGGGGGGTTGAAGCGGCAGTGCATGCTGCTCGCATCTACCTCCAGAACCTCAAGGAAGACCAAGTGATCATGAAAGTGGACTTCAGAAATGCATTCAACAGTATTCGCCGGGACAAGATGTTGGGTGCTGTTGAGGAGTACATTCCCGAGCTTCTCCCTTTTGTCCACTCAGTGTACTGCTCGCCATCTTTACTCTCATGGGGTGATGAAGTGGTGCTGTCTTCAGAAGGGGTTCAGCAGGGCGACCCGCTGGGACCCCTCCTCTTTTGCCTGACTATTCAGAAATTGTGTGCAAAGCTGAGGTCAGAGTTCTGTGTTTTTTATCTGGATGATGGAACTCTGGGAGGCAACCGGGAAGATGTAATTTGTGATCTCAAGACCATTGAGGTTGAAGCAGGTGCTCTGGGCCTTGAGCTAAACAGAGGAAAGACAGAATTGATCTGTAAGGATCCTACCTCTCGTGGGATCGTCCTTATTGCTCTTCCAGGAGTTAGCATCATTAACCCAGAGAATGCCAATCTCTTGGGCTCTCCTATTGGAGGGTTACAATCAGTGGATGCATGTGTAAGGGAGAAGACAGAGCTGCTGCAGTTGATGGGTGATAGACTTTGTCATTTGCAATCACATGATGCTATCACATTGTTGCGTCACTCATTTGCGATCCCTAAGATGATGCACATTCTCCGCTCTGCTCCCTGTTTCTCTTCCAGTCATCTCCCAGCATATGACCACCTTCTCAAGTCAATCCTCAGCAATATCACTAATATAGATTTTCAGAACAATGACTCTTCTTGGCTACAGGCCACCCTTCCTGTGAACCATGGGGGAATTGGAATTAGGAGTGCGGTTCATCTTGCTCCCTCTGCCTTTTTGGCTTCTGCTGATGGATCGTCCAATCTTATTCACCATATCCTCCCCCCTCGGTTTAGTGCTGTCCAGTACCCTGAGATTGAGGTTGCCCTTTCACTCTGGGGTGATGACCTTGTCTTGCCTCCTCCAGCCCCGCCTGCTTCCCATCAGCAGAAATCGTGGGACATGCCTCGTATTTTGGAAAGGGCAGAGTCACTTTTGCGGAATGCTAGTGACCCCCAAACCAGAGCTCGTCTCCTCGCCGTGTCTGCATGTGAATCAGGTGCCTGGCTTAATGCCCTGCCAATCTCCTCACTGGGTCTCCGAATGAGCGATGAGGTAGTTCGAATAGCAGTTGGGCTACGTCTTGGAGCACCCCTGTGCCAGCCACACTCTTGTAGTTACTGTGGATCGGATGTCAACCAGTTTGGTACACATGGGTTGAGCTGTAGGCACAGTCAGGGAAGGCTTTCTCGCCATGGTGCTTTAAATGACATCATCCACCGGTCATTAACTGCTGCAAATGTCCCTTCCCGGCTGGAGCCCTCAGGTCTGCTTCGGTCCGATGGAAAGAGACCTGATGGCATGTCCATCATTCCATGGTCAAGTGGTAGACTATTGGTATGGGATGCAACCTGCAGTGACACCTTTGCCCCATCCAACCTTTTGGCTGCAGTCACTGAGGCTGGTGCAGTGGCAGCACAGGCGGAGATTTTGAAGGGTGAAAAGTACGCCCACCTGGACTCGGCATACAAGTTTGTACCTGTGGCGGTAGAGACGTGTGGATCCTTTGGGCCTCAAGCAAAGGCATTCTTCAGGGAGTTGGGACGCCGCCTGAGGTCAGTGACTTATGAAGAGGACTCCCATCAACATCTTCTTCAGCGGATTTCTGTGGCTGTGCAGCGTGGGAATGCAGCCTCAGTAATGGGATCTTTGCCATCAGGGTTGGGGACGAGCCATTTCCCTAGTCATCGCATGAACTTTTTAACTTGAGATATGGCATGTTGTTCTCTGTCATAATTATGTATAAAAATTATTATATTATTCATGTAGTATTTCTATTTCAAGTTTCAGAGCTTAGAAGATAAGCTATTTAATGATGTATTTAACTTTTGTCATATGGCAAAGTGTCAGCCAGGCAATCCAACTTTTGCCCTGTCCGCAAATTAAAAAAAAAGCTCTGTACTATTGTTAAAAGCTTTTGTGAAAAGGCTGGGTTTCATGGATATTATATATTATACCAACCACTCAGGAAAGGTAACATGTGCAACTGAGCTATTTAAGCAAAATATTGATGAACAGCTTATTAATTATGAGGCAAACTGGCCACAGGAGTCAGGATGCTGTGAGGAAGTACAAAAGGCCATTGATTGAACACGAATTGCAAGTGTCAGACATCTTGCAACCTCCTGCACCAAAGAAACACAGTACTTCTGAGACACTTGTCCTTCCTGGGAAAGAGAATACCCCATATACTTCCTGCATACCTGTATTCAACTTTAGTGCACAGGGTAATGCAGCACAAAACATCTTTATAAATTATAACGAGTGATGACATTAACCGATTAAACGCCGTAAGCGCCATATGGCGCGAGACCTTACATCCGTCGCCACACAAAAATATATAAAATGAACCGTTACGAGCTAACAGCCCCGGTTGGGTTCTGCACATGCCTAGTAGACTAGAGAACGTCACAAAAATGATTATTTCCGGTTGATGCATCGTGCAACAAAAATCCTGCGGTTGAACGCCATTTTTGTTGGTCGGGCTTTTTTTTTTTAACTGCTCAAAGATGCTCTACTGTGAGGACGTTATTTCTCAACTTTTAGCCTACGATTCTGGCGATTCTGGGTCAGATTCATTTGGGGAAGAAGGTGAAGACATCTATGCATACCGAGGAAACACTCTGGATCCAGTTGCTCTAAGAGAAGAGGCGTGCTTGGATGGACTTCTCGATTGTAAGTTTCTTCTAACCTTAGCGCTTCATAGCCTTTGTTTACCATAGTCAACTGAGAGTGTACTATTGCCAAATACTAGCTTATTCTGTTGGTATTCCAAATTCAGACAGGATAGTTATAGAAAAAAAGTTATAGCTAAGAGTGTAGGTTGGAGTTGTTGATTTTCATTTGAATTTGAATTTACAAATGTTGACCACAAACTTGATATATATATTGTTTTTCCCACCCTCCCCACTACTTTTCCTACAGCATCAGATGATCAGAGTGGAGATGAGGCATCTATGACTCCTTTTGTTACATTGGAGGATGAGGAAGCCTTGCCTGAAGTCTCTACAGGGCGTAGGAACACGACTGGTGCTGGAGTTGTGCGAGGGAGAGGCGGGCGAGGGAGTACTGGCCGAGGGAGAGGCGGGCGAGGGAGTACTGGCCAAGGGGGAAGCAGCTCAAGTGGTAGTGGAGTCGTAAGTGTTGCTAGTGGTCCTCCAAAAGGTACTGGTAGTAGGCGGGCCAGAGGTTATAGGCGTGTGCGAGCATCTGGCACTGGTTCTGTCCGAGCATCTGGCACTGGTTCTGCCCAAGCATCTGGCACTGGTTCTAGGCTAACTGAGGTCACAGGTAAGTGGAAAATAAAGGAGCCAACTCCTTTGAAATTGGACTATACAGCAACAGCTGGTCCAACTTCTTCATTGCTTGGTGCATCAAGTACATTTTTAGATGCATTTTACCTTTTTTTTACTCTTGAAGTGTGGGAACTCCTAGTAGCAGAGACGAACAGTTACGTTTCTAGGATGGCTAGTCTCTCCAGGCCATGGGTAGATACTAATATAGAGGAAATGAAAGCTTTTGTAGGAATGTTGATAATAATGGGAGTTTCCACACTTCCATACTTAGAATTGTACTGGTCCACTAATCAATCGGATTTGTCTGGATCTTTGGTTCGTAAAGTAATGCCTAGGACTCGGTTTTTGGAGCTAATGCGTTATGTACATGTAAATTCTATTGATGGTTTGTTGGTTACAAAGGGTAACCTGAATTATGATCGGCTTTATAAGGTAAGGAAGTTATTAGATTTGATTACTCCTAAGTTTGAGAGTGAATATACTTTGCATCAAGAGCTTAGTATTGATGAAGCTATGATTCCCTTTCAAGGTAGGCTTGGCTTCAAACAGTATATGAAGGACAAACCAATGATAAAAGTGTTTGTCCTTTGTGATGCTAGGAATGGGTACATTTATCGGTTGCAGATTTATACAGGTAAGAACGTGGAAGTAGCTGATAAAACTGGTTTGTGTAGTAGAGTTGTTTTAGATTTGTTAGAAGGATTAGAACATAAGAACTTCCATGTGTACATGGACAATTATTATACTAGTCCTAATTTATTTCAAACGCTTACAAGTAAAGGCTTTGGTGCATGTGGTACAGCTAGGTATACTAGGAGGAACTTTCCTCCAGATTTAGTAACAAAAGCTTCGATTAGAAATAGAGGTTATTATGATTATAGGTCTAATGGTGCACTCCTGGCTTTAGTTTGGGTAGATAAACGGTCAATCTACATGATAACTAATATACATCCCGCGGAAAATAATTTAGTACCTCCTACTGTAAAAAGGCGCAAAATTGATGGTTCTAGAGAGGATCTGCCATGTCCCCCATGTTTGCCTGATTAAGTCATTCATGAGAGGTGTGGACAGAGCAGATCAGAGAATAGGCTACTATAATTTGGGTAGAAAGTCTAGGAGATGGTGGAAAAGGGTTTTTTCGTATTTGATAGAAGCTTGTTTATTGAATTCATTTATTTTGTTTTCTTCTGTCCGAGCTCCAATATCAGTAAGGAAGGGTAATTATCTAGAAGCTAGGATTGTTCTAGCTAAATCTTTGATTGGTTCTTTCTCTTCTCGGCAGCGTGCAGGTCAACGTTGTAGTCAGGCAAATAGTCAGCTAGATCGCCTCAATTTAAAACTAGGTCATTTCCCACAGTGCTGTGCAAAGAAGCGCTGTGTAGTTTGCATTTGTAAAGGTTACAGGCATGAGGCAAGGTCCCAGTGTTGTTTTTGTAAGGTTCCTTTGTGTGGTGGATCAACAGGCCGTGACTGTTTTCGTAAATACCATACCTTGGTGGACTATCAGTAATGTTTATGCACCCCCTGCTCCTTTCTGTGCTTCTCTCTTGTTCCCTGCTCCTTCGTCTACTTCTCTCTTGTTCCCTGCCCCTTCGTCTACTTCTCTCGTTCCCTGTCCCTTCGTCTACTTCTCTCGTCTCTCCAGTATTCAAGTGTTATTCTTATCCTGGTATCTCATGTTTGTGTAGAATAAAAACATGGTGAAATATCATGCCGGAGACCAAGCAAGCTATACCCAAGACTGAGCAAGTTCTACTCTACCCGTGACAGCAAGACCGGAGCTCTACCCAAGACACTCCCTTACATAATTGTGTTTTATATTATGGTTTTATTCTAGTATGTGTTAGCATTTTCACTCTCTTATAATTTGTTTTTTGTATTATTATTTGTTAGCATTTTGATGGGGAAAACAACCCACTGGCTTTGCATATGGTAGAGGGTTTGTAAATAGATGCTCCATCTTGTGTTGGCATTATAATGTGTGAAAATATGAAAATATTCACCCCCAAGAAGATGACAAGGTTTTATAATGCTGGTTAGTTCTGCCCAGTTGGTACCAGTTGGTAAGGAAGGCTCGATTTTTTTACAGGAAGTAGAGCTATCATGTGGCTTAATATGACCCAAGTTTCATGGGTGGAGTCCCTGCAGAACGGAAGATATAAAAATAAGTAAAATACCTCGTTAATTCATGAATAATTTGCCCGCGGGTACTAGGAGTACGGCGTGTAATCGGTAGCGTAGCCGGTCTTGCTAGTTGTCCGAGATTGTCGATGGTGTGTTGTAGGTGCAACCGCTCAGGTTCTTGCGTGTCTTGCTCCTGTGTAAAAAAGGGCCTGGCATGCCAAAGCTGCCTCCCTGGCCGGTGTGGTACGTGCTCTAACCGCCCAACCGCCCCGGGTGCGAGTGCTCCTGCCCATTCTTCAATGTGCCCACCTCAACCTGCCCATTCTTCAATGTGCCCACCTCAACCTACCAATTCTTCTTCTCAACCCTCCAATTCTTCAGTGAGTCCACCCATCTATCCATCTAGCTTGCCTCCTCTGCATTCCATCTTTCATGTTAAGTATGCCACTCTTCAACATGTTCCTAAAGGTGCTAGGAATGCCTGGGCCGATATTGTAACTTATGTCTTTAATGCTGTTGTCAGTCACCCCACCAGTTTAGAGGACTGGAGTAAGTTATTTATGCTTGCTCGTTGTATCCTCGCTAACCCGGTGAAAGGTGCCAGCAATAGTTGGCGAGAGACGGAAAAAATTGTGCTAGCTAGGATTAAACGTTGGAAATCTGGTGATGTTGATGGCCTCTGGTCCTCTGTTCTTGAATCGGAACGTCAATTCAAAGCAAGACTGGAGAAGTTGAAGAAGTCCCCATCACTACCTCTTAACCTTCTCAATGCCATACGTGCCAAGAAATGTCTTGAAAATGGGCAATTTGGGAAAGCTGCTCAGGCATTATGCTCTAATGGCTTGGCGCCTACTTCAACTGATGCCCTCTTTGAAATGCAGAACAAACATCCCCAAGGTCGTCCTCCTTCCATCCCTGCTGTCCCCCTTTCCTCCCATGTTAGGGTAACCGCTGAATGTCTTTCTGTGTCCATAAAGTCATTCCCTAATGGTTCTGCTCCTGGACCCTCTGGTCTTAGACCAAGCCATTTCAAAGAAGCTATTCTCTGCCCCTCTTCCGTCCGCGGTAATAAAGCCCTCACTGCTATCCTAGGGGTAGTTAAGCTGCTATGTGACGGTCAGTTGCCACATGAAGTTATCCCTCACCTATGTGGTGCTTCCCTTTTTGCGGTTAAAAAGAAGAGCGGTGGCCTCCGTCCAATAGCTGTAGGAGAGGTTTTGCGTCGGCTCACTTCGAAAGGTATGTCTAGGATTGCCAGGCCAGAGGTGTTAAATATTCTGCCCCCACTCCAGTTGGGTGTGGGGGTCAAGGGGGGATGCGAGGCTATTGTGCATGCAGTTGCTCATATTCAGGAAGATGTAAACATTCGGCCGGAAGATAAATGGACCCTTCTCTTGGACTTCACCAATGCCTTCAATTCCATAGACCGTGCTTCTATGTTCAAGGAGGTCAGGTCTCGTCTACCCTCTTTGTCGCCGTGGCTTGAAAGCTGCTATAGTTCTCAACCTATCCTCCAGTTTGGGGACCACGACATCCTCAGTTGTTGTGGGGTTCAACAGGGTGATCCTCTTGGGCCCATTGGGTTTGCTTTAGCACTCCATCCCATTGTGGAAAAAATCAAGGCTCAGGTCCCTCACCTTCTCGTTAATACCTGGTACCTTGATGATGGTACTCTCTGTGGTACTGGTGATGAATTGTGTGCTGCCCTTGCAATAATCGAAAGTGAGGCCCCTTCGTATGGTCTGCAGTTGAATCGATCTAAATGCCTCCTATTCATCCCTGTGAACTCCTCTTCTGTCCCTAACCCCCTCCCAGCAGATATTCCCTCCACCTCTGAAGGTTTTGTTCTTCTCGGCTCTCCTATTGGCCCTCCTTCATTCTGTGAGTCTTCCTTTCATGAGCGTGTTACAAAGGTACAGTGTGTGCTTGGAAAACTTCCAGACCTCCAGGACTCACAGATGGCCACTTGTCTCCTTCGCTCTTGCCTTGGCTTTCCCAAAGTTTCTTTCTCTCTTCGGACCTGCCCTCCCTCCTTTCTTACTGAGGCCACTGTTGCTTTTGACCATGCTATGAGAGATGCTCTTACTGATATTGTTGGTACTCCTTTATCTGATAGGGCTTGGTTAAAGGCTTCACTCCCTTGTTCCTTAGGTGGTCTCTCAATCCGGAGTGCTTCCCTGCATGGTCCAGCAGCTTTCCTGTGTTCGTTGGTCCTTACTAAAAGCTTGGTTGCGAGTATCCTGGGGCGTATACCAGGTCCTTCTTTCCACCTCTCTTCCACTCTGCATTCCCTGGCCCTTGCTGTTGACAAACCCGAGTGGTGTACTATCGATGAAGTGGATGTTCCCTTACACCAACGCTCCCTCTCTCACGCTATTGATATGAATTCGTTCGACAATCTTTTGGCTCTTGCTGATGACTCCCGATCTAAAGCTCTTATTAGGTCGTCAGCTATTGACCATGCCGGTGATTGGCTAAATGTTGTCCCTTCTAGTTCACTTGGCCAGGATAGGGAATTTCAACATTGCTTGCAGTACTGGCTTGGCCTCAGGATGGTGAAAGACGGTTCAATTTGCCCTATCTGCAACGTTACCATGGACTCTTTCGGTGATCATCAGGTTGGGTGTGGGGGTGATGGTGATCGTATTCACCGTCATGACGCCATCAGAGACTCTATCTTCTCGGTGTGTCAGTCTGCCGCCCTCGCCCCTAGAAAAGAAATTCCTGCCCTTATTCCAGGCTCTCAGAGTCGTCCAGCAGATATTTTCCTTCCGAACTGGAAGAGAGGTCGTGCCGCTGCCCTAGATGTCCACGTCATCTCCACCCTCCAACGTCTCACCGTGGACGGGGCTGCTTCCACCCAAGGCTATGCTTTGTCCGTCGGTATGGCTCGGAAGAGAGCAGCTCACTCGGCTGATTGCCAGTCGGTGGGTGTCGATTTCGTTCCCCTAGTTGTGGAATCACTTGGGGGTTGGAGTGAGGAGGCTGCCCGAACCATCTCGGACATCGGTCGTCACCAAGCACAGCGATTGGGGAGTTCTTCACCGGATGCAATTCGGCATCTTTTCCAACGGTTGTCGGTCAGCCTCTGGAGAGGAAATGCTACGCTCTGGCTTAGCCGCAACCCTCCAGTTGGGGCCGAGGTTGATGGAACTCTTTAGATTAATTAATTATTGTTCTTACTTACTTACTTAAAAGGACGTTGTACTCTATACTGCATTGTATTGTCTGCATGTTTTATTTTAATTCAAAAATTGTAAAAAAAAAAAAAGTTAAAGCTTCATGAACAGTGAACATTAATAGCTAAAGCTTTCAACAATAAAAGTCTTGAAACAAAATGGAAGCTAACTTCCATGGCCTGCAGCTTTAAAAGTGTAGGTTATATGCTTATGTAACCTATAGTTATTAACCAATCAAATTAGCCACAGATCATTTGATGTAGTATAAAGATGCAAATTTGTCCCAATTCTGTCTTCAAATAAGTAAACTTAATATAAGAATGCTTTCAGCATGTCAACAACTTTATTTTTAAATGTTTGATGCCTGTAATAACAGAAAGTAAAAACACAAGTACAATTTTCGGAACCGTCTGTGCTGCAACAGCCAACATTAGCTACAGATCTTCAGATCTTGCCCAACCCTAAATCAGCATATATAGGAGTAAAGGATTGCCTACCAGACCCACAATCCTTATAATTCACCTTGATGGTTCAATGAACTTATACTTTATATAACAGAGTTTCTCGCTAATAAGCTTGGCTTATTCACTGATGTGAGTTTTTGGTTTATATTTTCAGTGTAAAGTTAATAGAGACCAAATCGTTCAAGACTGTTCAAGCGAAGTTTAGGCAACGATTCAATTTCCACCATTACCAAAAAAAAGTTTGTTCGAAAGTTTGAAGCCTATGGTATATACTGTGGAGGATCGTAGAAAAGCTACGAAAACACCTACTGGAGCTCCTGTTACAGTTTACAGTTCTCACTCCTGAGAATGTCGAGAGGGTTCGAGACTCTGTTAGCTAAAGCCCGAGCAAGTCTCTGCGCCATAGGTGTCAACAGCTTGAGATTTCTTGTCTTCAATTCAACCCATTTTGATCTCTGATCTGAAACTCTATCCCTATAGGATTCAGATTAAACATCAGCTCATCCAGGCTGTAGAGAGTCTCCATGTGTCGGTGGTGTTCTCAGAAGATTGATGAGAATGATGAGTTCCTGGGTAACATGTGTGGTTCTCAGATGAGGCCCACTTTCTGCTGTCCGGACATGTCTACTCCAAGAACTGGGTTTTCTGGGAAACTCAGAAGCCTCACCGTGGTGTTCAGCGACCTTTGCATTCAAAGAAGTGCACTGCATGGTGGATTGCAATGTCCAAGAATGGAATCATTAGGCCATTTTTCTTTGAAGATGGGCTAGGAAATGTGACGGTGACAAAGGAGCGCTATGTGAAGATCATGGAACTGTTCTGGGGAGAGCTGGAGGAACATGATGTTGCAGAAGATGCACAGCGGTTTCAGAAGGACGCTGCTCCTCTTCACTCCACCTTGGACTGGTTGAGGGAGCACTTTGGGGAACGTCTCATCAGCTGCAGAGCCGACACAGAATTGTCCCCACATTCACCGGATCTCAACCCCCCAGACTTTTTACTTTGGGGTTTCCTCAAAGACATCTATCAAAAAATCCTGAGACCATTCCAGCTTTAAAGACAGTCATCACAGTTAATATTCAGACCATTAGCCAGGATGAATGTGTGCATGTTATCAACCACTTTGCGCGGCGCATTCAGGAATGCCTCCACCTCGATGGCAGTCATTTGGAGCATATTCTCTAAGCACCATCAGTCTCTCATGTCTGGTTATTAAATAAAACCTGGTTGTATGGGTATCAATCATTCTGAAACACCTTGGTATATCAAAATATAGCTTGCACTGCGTATACTTCAAATGATATTTCTCTTTTGTAATTTTGTTTCATCCCATCAACGACCATTGCGAGGCTCTTATTTGGGAGATTATTTATGAACATAGCTTTATGACGTTACTTTACATCCATACGTCCAAGTCAAGTTTTAGAATATAAAAATTGCTTTCAAATTTATAAAAAAATATTATGAAAGGATAAAAAATATTAAAGTGATTTGATAACTTCCAAGATATCGAGCAGTTTCTAACCACTTTCCAGCTGCCAGAAATACCCCATGCATCGCTAGACCTTCATTATATACTTATGTGTGAATGCAAACAAAATGTTGAAACAATTGACTTTCACTTTCTTCTACTTTTCAGCAAGAGTAACAGCCAGCGTGCAACCTATAGCTACATAATGTATATAGATGCATCAGACTTGTTTTGTTATGTATATTGAATTAGCAAACATAAAAACATCATAATTTGCAGGGGCTCCCATGCCCAGGTGCATCCATCGTTATCCTCCACAGACGTCTTCACTCCTCCTCCAGTAATCCCTGCAAGCTTGACAATACAAAGCAAAACACACATAAACAAAATAGAACACTCAAAGAACATGTTAGCTGACTAAAACAAAATAAACATAAAGAAAATAGAACACTCAAAGGTTATGTTAGCTCGACTACTAGATATACCTTTTAGACATAATCTTACCAAAGCCATCCTTGCTTCCAACATTGAAGCTCACCACACCTAAATCAATGGCAAGTCTGATACTTGTGGCACTCATATGCTCTGTCTTATCCACCCGACTCCACACTACAGAATTAACTCTCACTTCGATTGTATGTGTAGCCGCCTCAACACTTGTGCAAAAGATCTTCACCTTTACGCAGGCTCAACTCAAAATGCCTGTAGGACAATACTCATGCTGGGGATGTTCTGCAGTTGATAAAAAAAATTGCTTTCACATCGCGAATCATCCTGTCTAGGCTGTCCTCATTATTTTTTTTAATCGCTCCCACAGGATAGGTATGCATTTTAATCAGACACATGACTAACCCCCATAGCGCCAGCCAAGGTTACACACTTGCCATCGTCGGATCCCATCATCATCCACAGCACCTTTTGCAGTCAAAATGCATTATTTTTTCTCTCTCGCAACAACCAATTCATTTTAATGACCCTTTACCATTTAACCTCATACACCAAAATTGTGTGTAAAGGGTCCTCAATGTTGTGCTATATCTTCCCCCACCCACTTATTTTTATAACCATTTTTATCTTGTAATATCCACAAGAATTAATTATTAATTATTATTGTACAATTGTTAAGGAATGTCATTTTAAATGGTAATATATATAGACAGCAATATCGATGATGAGTCCTTGTCCTCCAAGTCTATCCTACACACACTCAAACCCCTAGAACCTTCTTTCTAGACAAGCTGGACTTCGCAAGGTCAAAGTTCATATGTGTCTCCTGCACATCACACAAAAACAAAAGAGAAAGGAAAAGGTGAACAGCAGCCGAGAGGGGGAGAGATTCCGGAGGTTCAGATATGGCCATGTCTGGCATATATAGAAGTGCCTATGCACTGGGAGGCCAGGAGTGGGAGGAGAGAGGGCAAAGGAGGGAGGACTGAGGAATGGACAGGGAGAGTGTTGATTAAGTGAGGGAAGAAGAGGGAAAGTGAAGGAGAAGAATAAGCAACTCTTTATACCATCATCATCAACAACAACTATGTATGTGTCATGCCTGGGGTATTGAGGTGATCTTTGACTCATGAAAGCTTGGCAGCTTAAGCTTGCAGAAGAGAGTTGATTGAAACAGCTGGGTCAGCATCCTACAAACACAAACATTAAGATGGACAGATGAAAAACACACGAGACAAAGTCAAGTAAGGCACGAGCAAGCAGCTGGCCCACTATGGATCTCCACTGTAGCTACTGCTATATGTAAGACATTAGCCATTAGCTGGCCCGTTCTGGACCTACACTGTAGCTACATGGTAAGACATTAGCCATTAGCTGGCCCACTCTGGACCTACACTGTAGCTATGGCTATATGTAAGACATTAGCCATTAGCTGGCTCACTCTGGACCTACACTGTAGCTACTGCTATATGTAAGACATTAACCATAAGCTGGCTCACTCTGGACCTACACTGTAGCTACTGCTATATGTAAGGTATTAGCCATAAGGGTCATTCCGTGCCAAATCACCTAGGGGTTCCCAGGTGACCCTCTCAGATTTTGATGAAACTTCATCAAAATGTTAATTTGTACAGATAATGAACACACAAAATAAATTAGGCCCAGAGTCCGAGTCGTTTTGAAGTTACGCCCCTCCGAAAAATATGCCACGCCCACCTTTTGGGTCCTATCATCAGTTTCTTGTTACTTTGAGAAGCTTGTACTTTTTTATTGGAAAAAGATACGAATCTGAAAGTTGGTACCCTGGGTAATTTATACTCTATCATTCCCAAATCTGCCATCAAAGTAGGGTATCTTACTTTGTTTTAAGGTTAGGGGCATATCAAAACACATGTTTTGCTGGAAAAACTGATTTTTTACAATTTTCATGTTTGCCTAGTGGCTATATCGTGAACCTGAGGAGGCTTAAATTACAGATGCGCTATCTCTAGGTATAGGTGTGTAAGCCCAAGCAAGGATAGACAAATTCAACTATTAATAAAGGAATGGCTGTGGCCCAAAGTCAGACCGACATGCAAAAAGTCTAAATAATGCCCATCTTCAGGTGGACGGTTGACCACGTAGACAGTTATCAGGGGTACTGAAACTTACACCACAGGAATATATGTATCTGATCTACATATGTACCAAATATCAAGTATGTGATCTAACTCCTTCATAGTTTGGCAGCTCTATGAAAATTATTATTTAGAACACGTCCAATGTAGCTAATGTCATGCATATTATTCTTAACGAATTTTATGTGGGTATTTTATCCAAGTAATAGCAGCCAGGTGTATCTTAAAAGTTGTTTTGGCCTTTAACATGGCATAATATTGTCTCCTTTTTACTTAAATTGAGCATACCCAACACCTGTAAAGTTAATTCAGATTTTGATTGATCATAACAAATTCATAACAATACAATACTAAAAAGTTGGCAGAAGAGCATTTATACCATCATAGTCTATAGAAGACAATTTATACTGGCGACCACCATGTCCTTGCAGTTCTGGAGCACTGATAACACATAGGATGTCTTGAAAAGGTACCCAGCACTGATTTCTCCTGTCTTGTGGCCATGACAGGGTTGTGTTGTGAGATTGTTTAGTAAACTTCACATACACGTCATTGTGTTCCTCTGAACGCTCAATAATGCTCCCAATGAACCACTCTTGATCGTACATACAAGCTATGTACTTGCCAGGTTGGTTCTGGAGTGTATTTGATTGTGACTACGTCTCCTCCTGCTCCAAAATCAGCATTCCTGCCATTTTTGACAACTAGACAAATTATTAGAAAGGCACTCTCTAGCTCTGCTTGGCAATGCTTAAACACTCGCCATCTCTTCTAGCTGGCACGATACATAAGATTGACGACCCTTACCTATGCCAAATAGATTACATCTGCACATGGGCACTACTTGGTATGCTCCTCCTCTGCATTAGCCCCTGCCACACCCCCTCAACACACCCTTGTTGACCGACGCTATAAATGCCAAACAGCTTAACAAATAGCGTTTGTGAGATGGTAAGTGCATTTAGGGGGGCAGATTCTTTACATAGTTTCCCCAACTTTCTCCCACTCCAACCACTCCATATTAAGCACACCTTGTGTATTACTAACCTGTTCTAATGAGTTCCAAGAACACTGACCTATGACCTGGCTAAGCAGTTTCAACTTCACTCTGGCCATGATTGTAGTTTCTTATTTAGACCAACTAACAACTTAAAGGCTATCCAGAATTTGTTGTGTCATAATCTCCACATGTCACCTGATATATTTTAATAACTGGAGAACTCCACCACCTTGTGATTAAGATAAGAGAAAGCAAGCAAGGTGCACCAGTCAAGAGTGGCAACTACTAGGTGCAGTTGTGGAAGGGAGGGAGTAAGGAGGTGTGTATGGGACGAGCTAGCTGAGCCTAGTCACAGGCACGTGGAACTGCAGTCCAAGTCCTCAGCCAAGGATGACCATCTGATCATGAACTCTGTCAATGTTGTGTGAGGCAGATCAAAACTTGTGCTTGAGGTTCACCAAGAAGTTCCAGACACAATTGAAGGCAGTTGTGGTCATGCATATCCGCAAGAATTTAGTTACTTGTAAGTATGAAGCTATTAGTGGTCAATATAAAATGAAGTATATACAGAGAAAACAACTTCAGAGTAAAAAAGTGTTCTGATGAAAACGTAGAGCATTAAATAAGCTACCAAATGACATGTAGAAATGGACTTCTGTGATGTTCCACGATGGAAAAACTTTGTTTGCAAAACCTAAGAACTCAAGTTGGAGAAATGTAAGATAAAGTTCGCACATGGATTTTGCATTGCTCCTTTTCAGTTTCTCCCTCACTAAATCAGGGGGTGGAGCAGAGGTAGAGAAGTGGTAGGGGCAGAGGTAGAAAAGGCAGAACCAGGAGTAGAAGTGGTCTTGGGATCTTAGGCCTCGTCTTCTTCTATCCAGAACACTTTTTCTGGTGTAGTTCCATAAAAAACTTGACTCAGAACACACTCAGCAGCTTATAGCTATGAACTAGACTGAGCATGTGCAGTACTTCAATTTTTCTTAAATTCGTATCAATTAGAATACCATAAATCTACTTGGAGTGAGCTATATTTTGAATGTCTAAGTGTGTTGTGTAGTTCTGGAAATATGACTTGACCCAGGCTGTGGCATCTCATAGCTATCCAACCAGTTTCTCCTTGGACATCATGGACAACATTGTCTATCACTTTAAAAATGGCTGGTCCAAATGCTTTCAAATTTGAAAGGTAAGTAGTCTATGTGGCACTGAATGCTTTAAGAACCAAAAAGACCTCTTAACCACCCCCAAAACAACGAAATTTATGGGCATCTGCCACCTTAATGAAATTCATCTCTTTCTCTTATGGTGTTTAAGATGGAAACTCCAGTTCTTGATGTAGAAATAGCTTCTTATCACCGAGATTCCATAGAATGTTCCATTTAACAATGGATGTTGCTGTTGACACAGTAGGTGTTGCTGCTAACAGTGAGTGTTGCTGTTGCCACAGTAGGTGTTGCTGCTAACAGTGAATGTTGCTGTTAACTCTTTAGGTTTGATGGTGGATAATGCATGCATGTGAGTTTCTCATGGACAACAATAGCAGATATATCCACGCAAACAACACAGCTTGATAGTCGTAACCAAAAATCTACGCTAGTGCTAGCATGCTAAAATCTAACTCAAGAATGCGGCTGTGACTAACCACACTCCACTAGGAAAATAAACACAGTTGCTGAAGTGAGGAAGTTTAGAGTAACAAGTATTGTCTTGTAGACAGACAAATAACAAACAAAAGAAGAAGTTGGTAATCATATTAGCAGGCATGGCTGCAGGCAGCAAAACATTTAGAATCTGATGTAACATAGAAGGACTTTGATACAAGTTCATTGTCTCCCATCCTAGGGCTTAGCAGTTGATAGAGGACTAGCTAGCCTAAAGCTAATAGGATCACCACAGCTTAAATACTAGCATGCTAGAGAAAACCCCTCAAAGATGGTGTCTTTACTGCAGGTAGCTTGCATATCCACAGCGCTAGTTGATAGAGCCCTCAAGCTATGAAGAAGGCAACTTCGTCATGTGACTCTAAAATGAATACATGAGCATGCTTGTGTTGCGTTACTTAATTTTGGTCCCTAAGTATGAGTGAATGTTTGCTTAAAAGTGGGTGTTGGTAGTGAATGTGGAGGCCAAGCCATGCTTGATGCCAAGAGCTTCTTTGGGAGGATTGGGGGGGGGGCAAGGTGTAAACGTATGTAGAGGTCATGGTAAGCGATATACAGTAGACGCAAAAAAAACCTTTACGTACCGTTGCGTTGGGCTTCCGTTCAACGCAGAAACGTTTCAGGAACGCACAAGCAACGGTCAGGCAACGCACAGGGAACGCTCAACCAACGATCAAGCAACGCTCAAGCAAAACCCAACGCACGAACCGTTCTTTAATTATCCGAAAGGCGCAATCACATTTCCGGTAGCCTTCACCACGTGTGTACGAAAGGGCGCGTTCGATTACTTGCTAACTTCGAGGTTGAACAGTCTGCTGCTTCTCGTTGATATCGATTGTTTGCTCTATGGCTCTCAGAAGAACTCTAGCTGCTACCTTGGCTCATCGTAGTAAGTATACTTGCCCGAAGGGGATAAAAGCTAGCGCAGAGACCCAGTAACCAACCAAGATTTTAGCTACTTCTAGTAAAGATCTGTACATTAACCATAGCGTGTTCATCTTGAGAGCATTTAGATCATCAGAATTAATTTATCTTTGAACTCTTGATACTTTACAGATTATTGTTTGGTCTTCTGGCCCGAAGAAAATTCTGTCTCGGCTGTACCAAGCAGCAAAGTTTTAGGGGGCACCTTGGTTGGAGAGGACTGTGAGGTCAAAGCTGGGAGGCTGACTTTCAATGGGAGGATTTCAGCTGTTGGTAAGTTTGAAAATTTTTTTTTAAATTGAAATGAGATTATTATGCTGAAATATAGGTACCCAAGCAGCCATGGAGGAGCTTGAGGAGGAGTTTGAGCCAGTCTTTGAAGACGAGGAAAATGTAGCTCCTTGTCCTCAACCAATGGCACAGTCTGGTGTAAGTTGTTTATTTAGATCCGATTTATTTTTAATATTGCTGAGCCTGTTAAGGCCTTCACATATATATTACAGCACAGTGTGGAACTATTTAGTAACTAACCTACTAAATGAATCCAATAGATTATAATATGAGTTAAATGTTGAATTAAATTCAGAATTCCAAGCGGAAGAGGGGGAATCAAGGTGAAGAACCTCGAGGAAAGAAACCTGATGGTGTGCTACAGTTCAATAATCAATTTATAATGTACTCTCAATGGTTCTACTAGATGCTCAAGCCTTCATCTGGAATGATGAATTTTTGTTAGTATGGTCATATGATGCTTCCCTCCTGCACAGCTCGGGCACGTTCTCCAGTCCCAACTCGACGCTCTTCTGAATCTATTCCTGTAAGCTTTGTATGCATTTATTTTGGTGGAGATTAATTATAAAAATCTTCTAATTCAGGTGTCTAACAAAGTTAACAAAGTTCCCAAAAGAGGGAAAGTCCAGAAACCTGCTGAAGGTGAAGTAACTAAACTTCATAGGGTGTTCATCATAATTTGATTTCACCAAATAGGTTCCATAATACTGGTGACCTCGCCTAGTTCTGCTGAAATTGAAGTGCCAGGGAACGTTCACCAAGAGGATATTGGTGCGAGTGTATTGGGTGATGCCAGGGCAACAACTCCTACTCCAGAGTTTGGTAAGTGCAACCAAATTTATAATTGTTGGTCAAATGTTCATGGAAATTTATTATTGGTCAAATGTTCATGTTCATGTAAATTTATTATTGGTCAAATGTTCATGGTCAAATGTTCATGTAAATTTTTTATTGGTCAATGTTCATCATGTAAATTTATTATTGGTCAAGGTTCATCATGTAAATTTATTATTGGTCAAATGTCCATAATGCCACAGCTCTGAACATGGAGATGGCAGTCTTAGAGCAATCAGAGAGGCTAGACATAATGGAGAAAGGCCAGAAAGAACTGGCGAGATCCATCCAAAAAATAGAAACAACTTTGGAGGATATTCTGAAGAGGCTAGTTCCCCCGACCTCTCCTCCTCGTTCCCTGCCGTCTCCAACCCACACCTCACTTCCACCTCGTTCCCCTTCCCCGCCGCCTCCAACCCACACCTCACTTCCACCTCGTTCCCCTTCCCCGCCGCCTCCAACCCACACCTCACTTCCACCTCCGTCACCTGTCACTTCTCCTGCTGCCTGTGATCGCCCTGCACACAGGCCAATTGGTGTCGTGAAGCGGGCACTGCCATCCCACATGATAGAAGAGGACCTTGAGGATATTACAACAGTATTGGCAAGATATCCGAAGTTGCTACCTCTGTGCAAAGTCGGAGCCTTGGCATGCAAGCTAGCCAGAGAGTCAATATTTGGACAGAAAGTTTATGAAAATGTGCACTCCCATGGGGAACCGAGATCTTCCTATCAAAGAGCTGAAACTCTTGAAGAAAACTATTCATGAACAATACCCCCAATTTTGGAAGGCCCAGGCAGAATTTGAACCAGTATGGGTAAAATGTCTGGAAGCCATCCAGCAAGCTTCCAAACGTTTACGTTTATATAGTAAATAAACACTTCCCATGTATTTAATATATTATTGACATTTCTTCCCCCCGCCCCCCTCCCGCCCCCCTCCCCCAAAATAAATTGTGTATATAGTGTAACTTTACTACCTAATAAATCTTGCTACAGTCGGTACCTAATAAATATTCTATGATCGTTTCTGCCGATTATGAACAAAGCTGGCAAACGGTTATAAGTGCTAACCACATCACACCTTTGTGGCTTGCATGTAAAATAACCAGAAGTAATTAGCATCTGGCAACCTTTAGTAGCCACTCCCAACCAAAAATGTCCAACTGACAATAACATGACAAAAAAATGTTTTACAAGATTTTATGTACATTATAACAAATGAATATGTTATGTGCAACACGAGTAACTAGAATGCATGAATGACAAGAATTACATATTAAATATTCAGTACCCTGTAGCTGCACCCTCCAGTTCTATTATTTTAGGAATTACTTTTCTAAGGTGTCTAATGTATTTTTGACATTTAGTAATATCTACAGTTAACCAAAATCGTCTTATTCCATCCACCAATTCAGCCTTTGTCCTGGGCTTTACTTCCCTCCTGATGTACTCCTTTAACTCGTGCCACAGGTTTTCAATTGGGTTGGCATCTGGAGACTCAGGAGGTGTCCTCCACCAATTGACATTGTTTGCTTTCAAGAATTCCTGAGCCAGCCTAGATGTATGCTTGGGGTCATTGTCATGCATGTAGCGATGCCGGGGACAAATATCCTTCACAAAGGGTAAGAGGGTCTTCTTCAGAATTTCCACAAAAAGTGGTGCTCGCATGATGCCATCAAATATGCATATTCCTGTTCTCCCTTTCATGCTGATTCCTGCCCACACATGCACCTTCACTGGATGTTTCGCCCTATAATCAAATAAACAGATTGTATATCATAAATATTACACGCCCATAATACAGCATGTAACATACCTTGGCTTGTTCTTTGGTGCCCTTCCTACCTTTCGGCAACAAAACCGCCTGTGCGTTTCCAACTGAACCGTGCACTCATCTGTCCAAATAACGTTAAAAAACCCATCAGCTGCTTCGTCAATGTTCTGCCTGGCCCACTCCAATCTTTTGACCTAGGATAGGGATAAATAATACTGCCATTGATCACAGGCTTATTACAAAAGTCACTGTACAAATTCACCAGTGTTCAATATCAATATCTTACCGAGTCCTAAAGCATACGTAGTCCTAAAGCATAACAACAAGGTGCCCAATTTTTAAAATCAAATGGCTTATCCCGATCGTCATTGACTCTAGCCAAACTGCCCCCAAAACCAAGGCCTAGATTATCATTAACCACTAGCTTCAGCATAAGAGAAAGCTTCTACACTAGCATTAGCTTTCACTAGCTTAGCTTGAACTATGTACGCAACACAACAAACCTTGTTGACATCTCTTATAAGTTGGCAGTACGCACTGCCTCGAAAAGTCCACCCAAGCAATGTCCGGCACCGCAACACTGTGTGCAGGGATAGTGGATATCCTTTGCTGTGAAGGAGGAGGTGTAATTGATATGCAGTTGTCTCGTCATCTTCCTCCATCTTTTCATCTACAACTTTCTTGACAGCAGCTGTCACCAACGAAGGTCTCCCGCTCCCTGGCTGTCTGGCGATTGTACCAGTCTCACGGTACCGCTTAATAAAACTGTAGACGCCTTGCCTCGTTGCTGTCATGCCCTCCTCGTTCAAAATGCGGAGTATAGCTATAGCCTTGAATCCTCTTGATTCCAGAGTGAGAATCTTCTGTTTCTTAAATGTAGAATAAGGCATTTCCTCGGAGTACTGGGTGAGCGATAAACAGTCGAGTAGAAGTGAGCGATAAATAGCCGAGTTGAAGTGAGCGATAAAACACGTGTAACTAGCATTAGCCTTTCTCCCGCCTTCGTCGATCGCGGGAGAGCATGCGCAAGTGAATTCAATATTAGAACGCTTAATGATTCGTGGCTAACGTACCGTTCGTACATACTTACGTGTTGGCAAACGTATGGGAAACGTTTGTCGAACGCTTGGCGAACGTATGGCGAACGGTAGAGGAACGCTGTGACTCAAGCGTCCCGCAAACGTACAACGCAAACGGTACGTAAAGTTTTTTTTGGCGTGTACTGTAAG
The DNA here is from genome assembly GCA_028752905.1 of Cladorhizidae sp. MBARI D1340-BT2. Lineage (NCBI taxonomy): Eukaryota > Metazoa > Porifera > Demospongiae > Poecilosclerida > Cladorhizidae > Cladorhizidae sp. MBARI D1340-BT2. Next base: position 44,921,172 of record JAQNBH010000004.1, read on the forward strand.
TGGGAAATAAATTCTACTATGCTCCAATATCGATAGATATTATTCATAGTTTGTGATGAGGTTGTGGTCACAATAAGCTGACCATAATGTTTATTAACATATTCTAATAATATTATCCAATAATATTATCCCATAATATATAGTTGAACTTCAGTGAGTTTCTACTTGGTGTAGATGTTAAACTCTCCCAGCAATCCGATGTAAGGGAGTTTAATCATCATTTATTGCAGCACCAGCACATAGATATCATTGGCAAGCACACAGAATGGGCTACATTATGAATGATGATTTAATAACAAAATAATAGCCCACAAATATGCTCTGCTCCTCTGCCATTTAAGATTCTTATATGAATGCCATTGAGATAACTAAAATATTAGACTACTAACAGTATTGCAAGCTGTTCAGCTGACTGAGCTACAAGTTAGCTATGAACTTACATTGTACTGAGCTAATGCAAGTGAACTAGTCTAGCAAAGTTAGAGTTAAGTCTATATATATATATATATATCAGTGGAATCCTGACTGCTTACCACATTCCAGGTCATCTGGTCTGCTCCACTTCAATCCTCCGGAACAGATCCCTGGTGGTTGATGTGGTTCCAGAGTGTAGCTCCTAGGTTGTCCTGCTGAAGAAATTTGAACAAGAAGAATATCATTATTAGTCTTCTCCCATTAATTTAGTATTGATGATGTCATGTTACATCATAGATATGAATATGTCTTGTAGACATTGACAAAATACAACAAAATAAGAAGTAGGCAATAATATTAGCAGCAGCTAAAGGCAGCAAAATATATAGACACTGATAATCCTTGTTTCTCATCCTAGGGCTTAGCTGATAGAGGGACTAGCTAGCCTAAAGCTAAAAATGATCCTCAGCACGCTCAAGAAAAACCCTCAGAATGCTTTGTTTATTGTTGCTAGGTATCTAGCATAACAACAGCGCTTGCTGATAGAGCCTTCAAGCTACGAAGGAGGCAACTTCATCATCTGACTGTATAAGCTCCCATAGTTAGGAGCCCAAAGGTGTTCCACTGCACACATCAACAACACAATACCACTAGCTCCCATAGTCAGGAGCCCAAGGATAAGGGAGGTTCCACTGCAGACATCAACAACACAATACCACTAACTCCCATAGTCAGGAGCCCAAGGGTAAGGGAGGTTCCACTGCATACATCAAGACAATACCACTAGCTCCCATAGTTAGGAGCCCAAGAGTAAGGGAGGTTCCACTGCACACATCAACAACACAATAACACTAGCTCCCATAGTTAGGAGTCCAAGGGTAAGGGAGGTTCCACTGCACACATCAACAACACAATACCACTACAAGAAGGTGATTTTCTTCTTCATCAACTTGTCATGGTCTCCATTACAAGCTAATTAAAATGAATAATAGTCCATAACATTCTAGTGAGGTGAGGTGTAATTTGTTAATTCTATTCCTTGTGGCTAGGTGTAATCTATTGCTTGGGGCTAGGTGTAATCTATTGCTTGGGGCTAGGTGTAATCTATTGCTTGAGGCTAGGAGAAATCTATTGCTTGAGGCCAGGTGTAATCTATTGCTTGAGGCTAGGTGTAATCTATTGCTTGAGGCTAGGTGTAATCTATTGCTTGAGGCTAGGTGTAATCCATTGCTTGAGGCCAGGTGTAATCTATTGCTTGAGGCCAGGTGTAATTTGTTAGGGAAGAAGCATATTCTATTACTTCTGTTTTGATGTGGAAAGAAGAAAGAGAATTTTTTTATTTGCAAATCACTTTTCTACCTCTAAATATTAACTGGCTTCTCCCTCTCTCTCCTAGTGTGTTGCAGGTGTGATGCTCTCATGATTTAGTGGGGGAACTAGTGGCTGCTGTGCTGTCCCTCAGCCCTGTTGTGAGCATTTAGGCAAGAGTAACTTCTGACAAACAATCTAGGTTAACCAGGTACAGAGTCACATGACATTTAAATCCCCTTCTCTTTCTCTTATAGTTTACTATTATAGAAACTCTGAATTGTTAATAAGAATGGATCCATCCTACCACACTGAATGACTTGTGTGCTACAGATATACCAGCACTGATAACCTCCACACTAAACATTGGTTGAGCTCTGTGCTTGGCAGCTACAGCAGGTGTGCAGTATTCTTGGTGAGAGCAGTGTGGCTTCTCCTGTGTGGAAATGCTCTCTAGATAATAGTTTAGGCAGAACTTGTTTCCTTTTGAGTTTCCATCCAAATTTACTTTGCCAAATGACAGAACAAGAGTAAAAACAGACAATAAGCACAGAGGATGTTGCTGGAGCATAGACCAGTGAGGCTCTGACAGGTTCCATCTAGGGCTGCAGGTGGCTCCACAGATACAGAAAGGAGAATAAAGGGACCCTCACCTCATACCAGAAGTAGTGATGCCTCAGAAGCAGTCTGGATTAGGCATTCATTGTATATCTAGAAATTATATCAGTAATTACTTCACTCTCTGAGCTGAAAGATACAAAATTTGTTGCCTTGTAAAAAATGCCCTTTATGCCTTTGCAGTTCTCACTAACTGCACAGCTAACTAGAGCTGAACTCACTGTCATAATCTCATCTCCATCCAAATCATCAGATGGACTGAGAGCAACTGTACATAACTTCAGCACCTACAACAACAGCAACACCCGCGCCTTGCTCTACGCATACACACTTCAACACTGTTGCTCCAGCAACAACAACAGCAACGCCCGCGCCTTGCTCTACGCATACACACTTCAACACTGTTGCACCAGCAACAACAACAGCAACACCGTGCCTTGCTCTATGCATACACACTTCAACACTGTTGCTCCAGCAACAACAACAGCAACACCCATGCATTGCTCTACGCATACACACTTCCAACACTGTGGCTCCAGCAACAACAGCAACACCCGTGCCTTGCTCTATGCATACACACTTCAACACTGTTGCTACAGCAACACCCGTGCCTTGCTCTACGCATACACACTTCAACACTGTTGCTCCAGCAACAACAACAGCAACACCCGTGCCTTGCTCTACGCATACACACTTCAACACTGTTGCTCCAGCAACAACAACAGCAACACCTGTGCCTTTCTCTATGCATACACACTTCAACACTGTTGCTCCAGCAACAACAACAGCAACACCCGTACCTTGCTCTATGCATACACACTTCAACACTGTTGCTCCAGCAACAACAACAGCAACACCACCGCCTTGCTATTGCATACACACTTCAACACTGTTGCTCCAGCAACAACAACAGCAAAACCTGCGCCTTGCTCTTGCATACACACTTCAACACTGTTGCTCCAGCAACAACAACAGCAACACCCGCGCCTTGCTCTATGCATACACACTTCAACACTGTTGCTCCAGCAACAACAACAGCAACACCCGTGCCTTGCTCTATGCGTACACACTTCAACACTGTTGCTCCAACAACAACAGCAACACCCGTGCCTTGCTCTATGCATACACACTTCAACACTGTTGCTCCAGCAACATCAACAGCAACACATGTGCCTTGTTCTATGCATAAACACTTCAACACTGTTGCTCCAGCAACAACAACAGCAACACCCGTGCCTTGCTCTACGCATACACACTTCAACACTGTTGCTCCATCAACACCAACAGCAACACCCGTGCCTTGCTCTACGCATACACACTTCAACACTGTTGCTCCAGCAACAACAACAGCAACACCCGCGCCTTGCTCTATGCATACACACTTCAACACTGTTGCTCCAGCAACAACAACAGCAACACCCGTGCCTTGCTCTATGCATACACACTTCAACACTGTTGCTCCAGCAACAACAACAGCAACACCCGTGCCTTGCTCTACGCATACACACTTCAACACTGTTGCTCCAGCAACAACAACAGCAACACCCGCGCCTTGCTCTATGCATACACACTTCAACACTGTTGCTCCAGCAACAACAACAGCAACATCCGTGCCTTGCTCTATGCATACCAAGTGTAAGCTGGTTGTTAGAGCAGGTGCAATATTAACCATCCAACCGTCATAAGCGACTTTTTGCGCAGAGCGATCTAGCGTCACAATAGTAAAAGATCGACCGTATATTTTATATCATAAAATAAAATTATTTACACTCTATTTATGCACCAAATAATGTGACATATGTACGCGGTAACTAGGGCAAAAAATTATCGATTATTTCAATCGCACAATGGCTCAACGACCGACTCGAAAAGGTCCTTGCTCTTCTTCAAGACAACGATTTTAGGATTCTTCCAGCAATGAAGAAGGGGATGGCATCCATGCGTACCTCGGAGAGAGAAAATCTAGCTGTGGAACGGTTTATTCTTTGCTACTGTGGTTTCATCTGCTTGCCGGCCAGCTGATTGTAACGCTACAGCTAACACGATGTTTTTCTCTCTGATTATGAAGAAGGAAGTGATGAACAAGGATACTAAGGTTTGTCAGGATTCCAGCTAGCTATAGATAAAGATTTAGCTTTCTAGTAGATAAGTGTGGCTTCTTAGTTGTGTAGCAGAAGGGATAGCTTGTGCATGCACCCATGCAATAAGTTTTTATTGTATGTATATACATACAGACAACATGATGGATACTGGAGAGCCTGTGCTGCTTCCACCAGTGTCTACAACAGCTACTCTCTCACCTTCAGTGACCTAAACTGGCATGCCTCCTGAGATTATCATAGGCTAGAAGCAGATAATCATATTCATAGCTTGTGATCAGTTGCTTAGCAACCAGTTGTCGACCACAATGTTTATCAACACCAATGCTATCCCATCAACCATGGTTGCTAGGGACTTTAGTGCACTGGTATTTATTATTTTATATACCATGGTCATCTTTTTTTTTTAATCCCGTGTAAATCCGACGGTGAAAGAGTTCAACACCTCCTGTCTGTTTGTTAAGCTCCCACGCTACTCCTACAAGTACTGCACTGTTGGTTCTGGAGTGTATTTGATTGTGACTACGTCTCCTCCTGCTCCAAAGTCAGAATTCCTTCCATTTTTGACAACTAGACAAATTATTAGAAAGGCACTCTCTAGCTCTGCTTGGCAATGTTTAAACACTCGCCATCTCTTCTAGCTAGCGCGATACATAAGATTGACGACCCTTACCTATGCAAAATAGATTACATCTGCACATGGGCACTACTTGGTATGCTCCTCCTCTGCATTAGCCCCTGCCCCACCCCCTCCACACCTCCTTGTTGACCGACGCTATAAATGCCAAACAGCTTAACAAATAGCGTTTGTGAGATGGCAAGTGCATTTAGGGGGCAGATTCTTTACATAGTTTCCCCAACTTTCTCCCACTCCACCCACTCCATATTAAGCACACCTTGTGTATTACTAACCTGTTCTAATGAGTTCCAAGAACACTGACCTATGACCTGGCTAAGCAGTTTCAACTTCACTTTGGCCATGATTGTAGTTGCTTATTTAGACCAACAAACAACTTAAAGGTTATCCAGAATTTGTTGTGTCATAATCTCCATCGTGGCTCCTGATATATTTTAATAACTGGAGAACTACACCACCTTGTGATTAAGATAAGAGAAAGCAAGCAAGGTGCACCAGTCAAGAGTGGCAACTACTAGGTGCAGTTGTGGAAGGGAGGGAGAAAGGAGGTGTGTATGGGACGAGCTAGCTGAGCCTAGTCACAGGCACGTGGAACTGCAGTCCAAGTCCTCAGCCAAGGATGACCATCTGATCATGAACTCTGTCAATGTTGTGTGAGGCAGATCAAAACTTGTGCTTGAGGTGCACCAAGAAGTTCCAGACACAATTGAAGACAGTTGTGGTCATGCTTATCCACAAGAATTTAGTTACTTGTAAGTATGTAGCTATTAGTGGTCAATATAAAATGAAGTATATACAGAGAAAACAACTTCAGAGTAAAAAAGTGTTCCGATGAAAACGTAGAGCATTAAATAAGCTACAAAATGGCATGTAGAAATTGACTTCTGTGATGTTCCACGATGGAAAAACTTTGTTTGCAATACCTAAGAACTCAAGTTGGAGAAATGTAAGATAAAGTTCGCACATGGATTTTGCATTGCTCCTTTTCAGTTTCTCCCTCACTAAATCAGGGGGTGGAGCAGAGGTAGAGAAGTGGTAGGGGCAGAGGTAGAAAAGGCAGAACCAGGAGTAGAAGTGGTCTTGGGCCTGTAGAAGATCTTAGGCCTCGTCTTCTTCTATCCAGAACATTTTTTCTGGTGTAATTCCATAAAAAACTTGACTCAGAACACCACTCAGCAAGCTTATAGCTATGAACTAGACTGAGCATGTGCAGTACTTCAATATTTCTTAAATTCGTATCAATTAGAATACCATAAATCTACTTGGAGTGAGCTTTATTTTGAATGTCTAAGTATGTTGTGTAGTTCTGGAGATATGACTTGACCCAGGCTGTGGCATCTCATAGCTATCTAACCAGTTTCTCCTTGGACATCCATGGACAAACATGTCGATCACTTAAAAATGGCTGGTCCAAATGCTTTCAAAGTAAGTAGTCTATGTGGCACTGAATGCTTTAAGAACCAAAAGACCTCTTAATCACCCCCAAAACAGCGAAATAATTTATGGGCATCTGCCACCTTAATGGTCTCGCGTGCAATGATGGCGTCCACAGAATCCACAACGCTACAAAATTGCATGAGAGAATTGGAGCTTTCAAACAAATCAACTTGAAAGACATTGCCGCTTTATTGCAAATAAGAAACATCATTCCCAGAGAAACCTACTATTCTGTCACTGTCAAGTTCTTTCGGGTGTAATTCCATAAAAACTTGACTCAGAACACACTCAGCAGCTTATAGCTATGAACTAGACTGAGCATGTGCAGTACTGCAATATTTCTTATATTCGTATCAATTAGAATACCATAAATCTACTTGGAGTGAGCTTTATTTTGAATGTCTAAGTATGTTGTGTAGTTTGGAGATATGACTTGACCCAGGCTGTGGCATCTCATAGCTATCTAACCAGTTTCTCCTTGGACATCCATGGACAAAAATGTCTATCACTTAAAAATGGCTGGTCCAAATGCTTTCAAATTTGAAAGGTAAGTAGTCTATGTGGCACTGAATGCTTTAAGAACCCCAAAAGACCTCTTAATCACCCCCAAAACAGCAAAATTTATGGGCATCTGCCACCTTAATGAAATTCATCTCTTTCTCTTATGGTGTTTAACTCCAGTTTTTGATGTAGAAATAGCTTCTTAATACCGAGATTCCATAAAATGTTCCATTTAACAATGGATGTTGCTGTTGACACTGAAGGTGTTGCTGCTAACAGTGAGTGTTGCTGTTGACACAGTAGGTGTTGCTGCTAACAGTGAATGTTGCTGTTAACTCTTTAGGTTTGATGGTGGATAATGCATGCATGTGAGTTTCTCATCGACAACAATAGCAGATATATCCACGCAAACAACACAGCTTGATAGTCATAACCAAAAATCTACGCTAGTGCTGGCATGCTAAAATCTAACTCAAGAATGCGGCTGTGACTAACCCTACTCCACTAGGAAAATAAACACAGTTGCTGAAGTGAGGAAGTTTAGAGTAACAAATATTGTAATTTTTTGTGCCACGCCTTAGTAAAAAGAGGAAACTATCGTATAAAATAGCAACATTTCAATTCAATATATTTTCAATATTTTTTTATCTTTACAACTAAATTTCATATCATTTGATAGCTAATTCAATGTTGGTTATGATGGTATCAGAATGATACATGTGAGGCTAGTTGTTCTCGAGATAAATATTAAAAAGTTTGAAAAACATAAAATATTGTGCTCTAGTAATTATTTAAAAAAATAATTCAATTATATACTAAATTGCAATGGATAAGGTGATTCTGCTATCTTTGCTGATTCAGATGATATAAAAAGTTTAACCATTGAGTATAGCAGTAGCCAGCAACCATGCCTACAAAAACGGGACTCATTTTTACAACATTTTATTACTGAAGCATAGGGTTAAGCCAGTCTAGGAGGGCCAGATACTCTGATTGTCCTGATTCCCGGGAGGGTGTGTTACGCCAGTCTAGGAGGGCCAGATACTCTGATTGTCCTGATTCCCGGGAGGGTGTGTTACGCCAGTCTAGGAGGGCCACATACTCTGATTGTCCTGATTCCCGGGAGGGTGTGTTACGCCAGTCTAGGAGGGCCAGATACTCTGATTGTCCTGATTCCCGGGAGGGTGTGTTACGCCAGTCTAGGAGGGCCAGATACTCTGATTGTCCTGATTCCCGGGAGGGTGTGTTAAGCCAGTCTAGGAGGGCCAGATACTCTGATTGTCATGATTCCCGGCATTTTGTGAACAGCCTTTTTACTGTCTTCACTGCATTTTCTGCTTTACCGTTTGACTGTGGGTAGTGTGGAGATGAGGTGATATGATCAACCCCCATGATTTGGAGAAAATGGCAAATTCCGCAGAGGCAAACTGAGGGCCATTGTCTGTGACGAGCTCATTCGGTGCACCATATCTTGAAAACAGAGTTTTCAGTACTTTGGTCACGCCACGAGTGGTGACTTTCTGGATGTTCTCCACTTCAATGAAATTACTGAAATAGTCACAAACAACCAGTAAGGTGCGTTCCTGGAGAACACACAAGTCAGCTCCTACTTTGGACCATGGACGAGCTATGAAATCATGTTGCTGGAGTGGTTCTTTACCAAGGCACGATGTGCGATATAGATGTCACATTTGCTGATGTACTCCTTCAATTCTGTAGCCAAAACATGGCCTCCCGGGCCCTGCGCATACAACCCTCAACTCCGATATGTGTTTTATGAGTAATGCCAATCATCTCCTTACGCATGGAGGCTGGAACAACCACAAGTGGCCCCTTAAACACCAGGTCCTCTTGGGTGGTTAGCTCGTCACGAAAATCATAGTAGGCATGGAGAACGCTGGGTTTATCTGATTTACTCTCTGGCCAACTCTGATGAATAACCCTGCGAAGTACTTGCAGCACAGGATCATTTGCCGAGACATGCTTGAATTGTTGCAAATGTTTGTTAGAGAGTTCCAGTGACTTCGTGTGATCAATGCTTCCAAAGTCTTCCGACGAACTGCACACGTGAACTTCAGGAAGATAAGCACGGCTGAGTGTGTCAGCCAGGAACATGTGTTTGCCTTTTTTGTACTTAAACGATGTGGCTATATTTTTTGCAATTGGAGGAGCATACACTGTAGCCTTTTGGGTGCACTGTTCAGTGGCTTCTGCATGATTAGCTCCAGTGGCTGATGGTCGGTTTCCACATGGACATCACTCCTCCCGTAGATGTACATCTCAAAGCGATCACATGTAAACACAATAGCCAATAGCTCTTTTTCTATCTGTGCATATCGGGTCTCTGCAGAAGTTAAAGCCTGTGACGCATAGGCTACTGGTTGGCCATTCTGCTGCATTAGGGCTGCCCCAAGGCCAAACTGGGATGCATGGCACTGGAGTGTAACCTCTTCCTTCAGGTTATAATAGCGGAGCACCGGTGTGGTGGTGACAGCCTTCTTTAAAGTGTCCAGTGCTTGCTGCTGAGCATGATTCCAGACCCTGGCTACATCCTTCTGTGTAAGCTCTCTCAATGGCTTTGTCAGGTCAGAGAGATGTGGTAGGAACTTACTCAGCTACTGAGTAAACCCCAACAGACGCTGTACTGCGATCACATCGGTAGGAGGGGGCATCTCCCTGATAGCACGCACTTTGTCGGGGTCCACACACAACCCATCTGCTGTTGCTATATGCCCAATAAATGGTACCTTTGTCATCCTGAGCCGGACCTTCTCAGCATTCACTCTGATATTCCGTCCTACACACCGCTTGAGGAAGGCTTCTAAGTTCTGGTCATGGTTGTGAATAGCCTTCCATTGTGTGTCTCCAAAACCAACCACCACAAAATCATCAGCTACCACTTCAACTCCGTGCAGTCCCTCAATCAACTCATGCATGCGGCGCTGAAATACTTCTGGTGCCGAACTAATTCCAAATGGCATACGCTTCCAGCGGTATCTCCCAAATGGAGTGTGGAAGGTGGTTAGAAACGATGATGGCTCGTCCAGTGGGACATGCCAAAATCCCTTACTCACATCTAGGATGGTGAAAACCTTCGCTCCATGCAGGCGTGTTGCGATATCTTCGATGGTTGGCAATGGATAGTGTTCTCTTAGGATGGCCTTGTTGAGGTCCTTGGGATCAAGGCAAATACGCAATGTCCCATTCTTCTTGGGTACCACCACCATGGAACTAATCCATGGTGTGGGTGCTGTCACTGGTGCGATGATGTCCTGCTTGACAAGGTCCCTCAATGCTGTATTGAGGTTGTCCCGTAGCATACGCCGTGGAGAATGCTGACAGGGTCAATGCTTGGATCAAGTCGGATGTGGTAGCTGCCCTCTAGCAAGCCTTCACTGAACACCTTGGGTGGGATACTTCTTAGTGCACTGCTCAGTTGATATAGTAGGACATGAGTCTTCTAGAGTATACACACAGTGGGGAGTCCCCTGTGTTGGGTTGGTTTAATTGGTCATTGTCTAGATATGTCACAACCTTTAATCCCAGACATGCTTTCCTTCCTAACAGTGGCCTAATGTCCCTACGATCAACCAATTTGCAGGCTAACCGACACTGGAGGTCACCACGTTGCACCCGTAGGGGGACAGTCCCAACTACAGGGAGTGTAGTGCCCCCATATGCAGTGATCCCTGTTTTGGTGCGAGTCACCTTGGCTAGCTGGTGATCTTTGGTTGCTTTCTTATAGAGTCTTAAGGCTGGTTCACAACACGACATTGGCCGAGCGGAGCGTTGCGTTGCATTGCATTGCATTGCATTGCGTTGCGTTTGTCGGTTCACAACATAATTAACGCAACGCTCCGCTCGGCCAGTGTCGTGTGCCAATTGACCTTTGACCCTATTCATTTTGAACCGCGCTCAACAAAAGCGCGACAGCACTGACAACAACAACGAAGAAGAGTTTGATTTAATCTTGCTATTGGCTAGTAGGAGACGAAGAAAGTGGAAGAGAAGGATGTGAGTACACCCTATATTCGCTCGCTGTACCCAGCATGGAGATTAGAACAATCTCCTACAAGAGATGAGGCTGTCTGACCCCGAGTCATTTACGATGTCTAGGGAGAGGTTTGACTCTCTTTTAGCTGAGGTATGCTTGGTATGCTTTGTATGTGCCATAGTGTAAATAATAAAAGTTACCTAATTATATATATATACCATACCTGACCCATCACAGTCATGACAGCTCTTGCAGAGCTGATATATTCCCAGGTGAAAGGTTGGCACTCGCTCTGAGATTTCTTGCTACAGGCAACTCACAAGTATAGTGCTAAATTTTTTTAAATTTGTTGGGTCTCTCTGTCATGTATCCTCTATGATTTTGCAGACCTCACTGACCTTCAACTTTCGCACGGGACGATAAACAGTTTGTACCATCGACGAGGAGCAATGTACTGGAATGGAGTCCATATCATGTGCTGGAAGCAGCAGAGTTCCACCCCCCCCCCCCCCCTTTGTACCTTGTTCATTATATAAAGTACATTGAGGTATTCACAATCCGCTGCTTCCACGAGAGATGCTTCAGGGACTACTTCTCAAGCACAGCTGGAGAAGCCCCCTGGCAGTACAACTATGTTTTAGCATACATAAACACACTCTGCTTGCTAATAATAAATTGTCTTGTCTAGTAAATATTTTCAACATATCATACACAAAATTGGCTTAAAATAATTATTTTACATATTCATGATAATTGGTAGGTGGTGGAGAATAGGGTTCTTGGGGAATTCAATGTTCACAAATGATGTGTAAAAATGATGATAGAAAACGGTGGCCAACATGAAATAACCATGGACCTGCATCACCCTCTTGGGACTCTTCTTCTTCAGTTCCCTTACACACCATCCCTCAGTGTCTTCCACTTTTTGCAACAGTGTTCTGAGGTTGCTCCTTCTCCAACCTATCATATCAATATGTGGATAATTGTCACTCGATAGGAACTAGTTGTAGCTAGGCCTTCTTTCTATAGCTAGTTATAGCTAGGCCATGCTAGGCCATTCTTTATATAGCTAGTTATAGCTAGGCCATTCTTTATATAGCTAGACCATTCTTACCTGACTTGCCACTGACTTCCAGTCACCTACAAACGGGAAGCTGCAACTTTTCTTCATCAATGGACACCGCTAAACTGCAGGTCAGCGGCACGTGATAGATTATAGCTTTCTGATTGGTCCGACGCTGCGTTTCAGACGCTGGATTAGAACTTTTTTCTAATCGAGAATACAGCTCCGTCGCGTTGCGCTCCGTTGCGTTTGAGGTTCACAACACCACGCAACGTCACGCTCGGACGCAACGCAACGCTCCGCTCGGCCAATGTCGTGTTGTGAACCAGCCTTAAGGGTATCACATTACACTGGGCTCCTGTGTCGGCTTGGAAATGCATCAAGTTACCAGACTCTAACCCCACTGTGACAAACTGAGACTCATCTATGTTAGCATTAGATAACTGAAAGATCTCAGTGTTGTCCTTTGTGTCATCGACAGCCTTTATGTGCCGGGTTCCTCTTACACCACGACATTTTGCTGCAAAATGGTTTAGCTTGTGGCACTTTGTGCAAGTCTTGCCGTATGCAGGGCAGAGTTCCTTTTGGTGGTATTCATGTTTGCGGCCACAGTTCCAGCATTCTCGGATGTGCTTTCCTTCTGTCACCATCCATTGGGTTTATTCTGCTCCTTGCCCACCACACTCACAATTCCCTCTGAGCTCTCCTCAACAACCCTCAGCTGAGTGAGCATGCTTTCTGCAGCATGGCCGATCTCATCTGTTTTGGCCAGAGTAAGCCTGGTTTCCCTGAGTAACCTCTCTCTAACCTTGGAATCTCTGACTCCAAACACAAGCCTGTCCCGCAGGATTTCATCGGGTGTGATTGCCTGGAAGTCACACCCTGCTGCCAGCTTACGTAGCCCTGTGCGGTACTGATCGTAGGTTTCTCCTGCCTCTTGTACACGACGGTTAAACCGATAATCTCTCGACGGGCACATTTCTGTGGGGCTCACAGTACTGTTCAAATTTCCGTAGTACTGGTTCAATTTTTGCTTCATTTCCTGCAGTGCCCAGTCAGTGAACGTGGAAAAGACCTCTCGCGCTTCTTCACCAATCACAGTGAGCAAGGTAGCTACTTGTATTACTTCCGTCTTCGCAGTAAGTTCAATCGCCAAGGAATAGTTAAGCCAGGCCCGCTTGAACTTCTTCCACTTCTCTGCTGCTTGTGGGTCATGAATATCAAGAGGAGGTGAGGTGCTAGCGTATATCCAGTGGCCATAACTTTTTGGTTGTTGTTGTTTTTGCGTTGTATCTTACACCTCTCAGTATTGTTCCCTCGATGCTGTAGATATTCTTCTTGATCCCACCGCTGCCACCATGTAACGTTAAGTGTCTAGAGCTAAACAACTTGGCTAACAATCAATTCATACAACAGCAAGTCATGGTGGGCATCGACAAGGAAAGATGGAGGGAGTGTCCAATGACATCATACATAACTACTCGTGACAGGTATAGAGACCAGCATATAGAGGCTAGGGTATAGAGACCAAAGGTATAGAAGGTATAGAGACCAGGTTATAGAAACCAGGGTATTATAGAGACCAGAGTATAGAGATTAGGATATAGAGACCAGGGTATAGAGACCAGGGTATAGAGGCCAGAGTATAGCAACCTAGGTGTAGAGACCAGGGTATAGGGACTAGATAGAGACCAGGGTATAGAGACCAAGATAGAAACCAGGTTATAGAGACCAGTGTATAGAGACTAGATAGAGACCAAGGTATAGAGACCAAGATAGAAACCAGGGTATGGAGACCAGGATATAGAGACATTGGTATAGAGACCATGGTATAAAGACCAGGGCATATTATAAAGACCATGGTATAGAGACCAGTGCATAGAGACCCTGGTATAGAGGCCACACTATAGAGATCAGGGCATAGAGAGCAGGTTATAAAGACCAGGGTATAGAGACCTGGGTTTAGAGGCCAGGATATAGAGACTAGGGTGTAGAACAAATGTATAGAGCAGGGGTTTAGACATCAGAGTACTTATAGAGACCAGGTATAGAGACAAAGATATAGAGGCCAGGGTATAGAGACAAAGATATAGAGGCCAGGGTATAGAGACAATGATATAGAGGACAGGATAGAGACCAGGGTATACAAGCCAAGGTATAGAGACAAAGATATAGAGACCAGAGAGTCCAGGTTATAGAGAGACCATGTATAGAGGTCAAACTATAGATATCAGGATATAGAGACCAGGTTATAAAGACCAGGATAGAGACCAGGTTGTATAGAGGAGGTTATAGAGGCCAGGGTATATGGTTTAGAGACCTGACACCAAATGCTGGCCTTTGCATGTGACATACTCGGGGGGGGGGGGGGGAAACCCGACCCAGACAGGACTTGAACCTGCAACCTCCAACTTACATGGCAGGTGCTCTAACCATTAAGCCACTGGGACAGTCTGGTGAGCTAGGTGGTCTTACCGCCTCTCCCTTCAGGATGCCACCAAAGGTGTGGTTGGGGTGGCAGTTCATACTGTTGCTGTACATATAGTGCAGGCCAGCATCAACGTCCCCAAATAGGATTTTTATATATTGCTGCATAACTCCACACAGGAAGGTGTTTGTGTTCTTATCTTTGGACAGTGGATAGAGTAAACCTTGGGCATCCAGTGCCACTCCCCTTTTGTGCATAGTGTTAACCACAATCACATTACAAAATCTTCGCTATATGTAACCCAAAAGGCAATTTTTGAAATTTCTCGACTAGTTCTTGATGAAACATTCCAATCTTTCACACTCTATCAACACTCTGAAGTGTCTAAAGATGGATTTTTGATTGGGTCATTTTTTTATTAGTTATTCACCAAAATTGGAATTCTTTCTTTAGTGTTGACTTCAATTCAAATTCTCTCAATCAACTCTTCAGTTACAATTTTAAAAAATGTATAAACAAAATAGCTAGAGATCTGTCTTATGGATTTTTGATTAAGTTAATAATGAAGAAGTTATGTACAGACAATGTTAGTGTTCATTATGTAAGTACATGATAACAATATAGGTAGAAAAATGATTTAAGTTAGGCAAAGAATTGTTAATAAATCGTTTGAAGGAAGAGTGTGGGGATGAGGATCTAATGGAGGTTGGGAGTGAGTTCCAAAGAGCTGTGGCGGAGGGAACGAAGACTGCATGGATGCAGTGCGGGAGAATGGGATTATCACCACTGACTTGTAGCATGTCACAGCTTGTTCCACCTCCCTTCCTAGTTGTTTCCTTCCAGATAGGCAAGTTCATACTCCCTCACTCTCCTGAAGTATTTTCTCATGAGATCTATTGAGACAGAGTCAAGTGCTGGATGGAGAATCTCTTTTAGTCTAGTATAGGTAAAGTTAGTGTGTGCCCGACAGAACCTCTTTGATTGACCCCAGACATGTTCAATGGGGTTAAGCTCACAATGGAACTTTGGAAGGAACATGCTCAAATGACCCCTACTATGACAGTAGTGCTCCACCTGTGTCTTCTCCCAAACAAAGTCTTCATGGAAGGAGATAAGCTGCCTCATCTGGTCAGCCTTCAGATGGCCAATGCTCATTAGTCCTCTTTCTTTCAGTATGGTCCTGAGACCTTTTGCTGAACCATCTGGATGGACCATGACCTGTTGCTGTCCACCCCAAATAGTGTCTCTTACTCTTCTTGGCCCTCCGTCCTTCACCAGTATGTTGCGTGGAATCAGTGCAAGCTCTTCATACTTCCTGTGGCAGCTACTCTGATAGAAAATGAAGAGGACTGAGTGTGTAGCTGGGGGGGACTTGAAAGAAGCGATGTCACATGCACAGTCTCCATCTGTTGGAGATCTTCCAACCCAGAAGAGCCCCAACAAGCGAAACATGACAATAACTGAAGCAAATAGACGATATAGCTGAACTAGAATATATGTAGAGTACGTGTGATTGCATGTAATTAGTGTGTATATGTTGTGGTCATGAGGTAAGGGGTCAGGTAGAGTAATTAAGCCCACCTGACTCCAACCTCATGGCAGTTAAGTCTTAGTGTGCAGTATCAAGAAAGGTGTATTATTCTTTACATTGCATTACCGCTTAACTCGTCAGGGATTGGCCCTAACTATCTCTAACACTGGTGGCAGCTAGGAAACTAACCTTAGCTGTTTCGAGATTTGCTACCAAGAACAGAAAAAGAGATGGATAATGGAAGAAAGAAGAAGGGGGAAACAAATCCCAAAAGTGCTCCAAAGGTGACGACAGTCAGCCATAGAATGGGTACAGAGCATGCTGAAGCAGATGAAGAGTTAGTAGTTTCAGTCAAGCTGAACAATGAGCTAACAGAGATGTGCAAATTCATGGCAAAAATAAACATGGAGTCAGAGGCAGCACGTCTGGACAGAGAGGAGAAAAGAGATGAGGAAAGACAGGAGCAGAGGCGTAGGGAGAGAGAAAGAGAGGAGAAACGAGAAGATGACAGACATATAGAGAGAGAGGAGGAAAGACGTAGAGACAGAGAAAGAGAGGAGAAACGAGAGGATGAGAGACGCAGATAGAGGAGACAAGAACACGACTTGGAACGAGACAGAAAGCGGGCAGCCAAAGATGTGCCACAGCTAACTCGGCTAAAGGATGGCAGGGAGATTGAGAACTTGCACTTTTCAAGACCAAATGAGGATGCACGGAGTTGAGAAAGCCTACTGGTCGGCCAATCTGTTGGCTGTCTTTTATGACAAATCGCTCACATTTCAGAGTGGGTTGGACCTTGCAGACAAGCAAGATTTCGATGTCTTAAGTGCCAAGCTAGTGACGTTCCACGGGGTGACGCCTGATTTTTACCGAACTCAATGGAACGAGATCAAGGTAATGACTGGAGTCGTTCCAACAGTGCTTACAACGGACGCAAACCATCTCACATAACTGGATGAGGCCAGCAAAAACCAGAGAGGACATCATAGACATGATAAATCGTGAGAGACTGCTGGACGTCATGGACCAATCAGTCAGAACGTGGGTAAGACAGCAGAGTCCCGCAACAGCAAACAGTGCTGCAGAGCTAGCTGACAAGTACATCCTATCACAGCCCAAACGAGATGAGCCACAGAAGTGGACAAGATCGGGAGCCAGTCAAGATTGGAGTAAGTCTAAACCTGGCCAAGCTGACTACTCAAAGCCACCAGGGTGAAGTATGCCGGCAGCCACAATGCCAACAACAACCGACACAGACAAGTCGTCGAGGCCTCCAGCCTTTGACGCAATAAGAGGCCCCCGTTGTTTTCAATGCAATGAATACGGCCATATCGCCAAGCAATGTCCAACAAAGGCTTGCTTGATGGCACAAGTACACCGAAAGGAACTGGAGAGAACCCAAGGCACCATCAATGGGAAGAGAGCCAATGACCTTATCATCGATTCAGGTTGTCAAGTGACACAGGTTCACCCGAAATGGCTGACTCCAGGATACCGCCGCGAGATACCCATTCGAATTACCTGTGTCCACGGAGATGTAAGGACACATGAAACCACTACAGTAGATCTAGAGGTCATGGGAAAAGCCATCACGACCCGAGTCGTCGTCAACCCAAACTTGACATCTGATGGGCTGTTGGTTTAGATATTTTGACGAGCAGAGAACAT
The DNA here is from genome assembly GCA_028752905.1 of Cladorhizidae sp. MBARI D1340-BT2. NCBI lineage: Eukaryota > Metazoa > Porifera > Demospongiae > Poecilosclerida > Cladorhizidae > Cladorhizidae sp. MBARI D1340-BT2. The sequence goes on from JAQNBH010000004.1 coordinate 44,938,870, forward strand.
AACTACGGCAACCTTCCTCGAACCAGGAGCAAGACCAAGCACAGACGAAGGAGGAAGACAAAAACATCCACAACCACCGCCAACGAGTCCTCTGAGTCTCAAGAATTGTCAGCAACTCCTCAATCAGACACGGACGATACAGAGCGGGACTCTAGCTCAAGGGCAAGCTCCAACAAAGAAGAGAGCGCCACAGACACTGAGCGACCAAACGGCCCACAATCTCTAACACTGCAGTTATCAAGGTGGGAATCACCGTCAGCCGTCTGCCTGGTGAGTATGGAGGAAATAAACAAGCAGACAGACAATGCTGGACCAGACTTTCCACCGTGGAAGGCAGAGAACACAGTTGACATCAAGCCAGACATGGACCCAACGCTGAGCCAAGCGCAAAGAGAAGACATTCAAAATGCCTTGGAAGATTACAAGGCAACGAGAGGTACAGCTGCTGGAAGAACAGATCGTGCAACCATGCAGATAGAGACCGGCACTACTCTGCCATCCAGCTCACCACCCTATCGCCTCGCACATGCCAGAAAACCAATAGTTCAGGAGGAGATTAAAGAAATGCTACGTGATGGCATCATCCAACCCAGCCACAGTCCTTGGGCCGCACCAATGGTGTTGGTTCCCAAAAAGGATGGAACTCTGAGGGTATGCGTCGACTACCGTAAGCTGAATGCGGTCACCAGACCAGATCCTTTCCCCATCCCTAGAATAGACGACTTGTTGGATGGGATGTCGTCAGCCAGATTTATCACAACATTGGACTTAGCCAGGGGATACTGGCAAGTCCCCATGGACCCAGCATCGAGAGAGAAGACAGCCTTTTCCACAGAGTTTGGAAAATACGAGTTCTGTGTGATGCCATTTGGGCTGGTGGGATCACCAGCCACCTTTCAAAGATTAATGAACGAGTTATTTGGAGATCTGCATGGAAAGGTGGCTGTCTACATGGATGATTTGGCCATTTACTCAACCACATGGCAAGACCACATCGCTCAACTCCGGGAGACCTTGAAGAGACTGGCAGAGGCTGGCCTCCAGATCAAGCTTGAAAAATGCCAGTTTGGGATGACATCCTATGATTACCTGGGACATCGGATCGGTCATGGGAGACTACAACCAAACGAGGCAAAAGTGTCTGCCATCCAGGCCTTCAAAGTGCCCAAGAGGAAAAAGGACCTGAGAGCCTTCCTCGGCCTAGCAGGCCATTTTGTGCCCCATTATGCGGACATTGTTGACGGACTTGACGGGGAAACTCTTTCCCGACAAACTGAAGTGGGAAGAGCAGCATCAAGCAGCCTTCACTTCATTAAAAGAGTATTTGAAGGCCGACACGGTTGTGACGGGCTCAGATTACAGCAAGCCATTTTTACTACAAACAGATGCCTCTGAGATTGGCATTGGTGCAGTGTTGAGCCAAATGGACAAGCAGCAACAAGACAGACCAGTGGCCTACTTCTCAAGGAAGCTTAAGAGAGCAGAGCGCAACTACGCAACGGTTGAGAGAGAATGCCTGGCAATTGTGGACGGCATCAAACACTTTCAAGTGTATTTGACAGGGGTGCCGTTCACAGTGGTCATGGATCACGGATGTTTGAAGTACCTTCATAACATGAAGGACTCCGGGGACGACTCATGCGGTGGGCATTACAGTTACAAACGTATGGATTACAAGGTCATCCATCGACCAGGAAAAGACAACGGAAACGCCGATGGGCTATCCCGACAGGCCTGGGAAGAGGACAAAGGCCCGGATGCACTCCAGGGGGAGAAGGGAGGAGTGTTGGAGATCTTCCAACCCAGAAGAGCCCCAACAAGTGAAACATGACAATAACTGAAGCATAGACGATATAGCATATAATTTATGTAGAGTACGTGTGATTGCATGTAATTAGTGTGTATATGTTGTGGTCATGAGGTAAGGGGTCAGGTAGGGTAATTAAGCCCACCTGACTCCAACCTCTTGAAAGGTGTATTATTCTTTACATTGCATTACCGCTTAACCCATCAGGGATTGGCCCTAACTATCTCTAACACCACTACTTCATAAAATGGTCGCCAGTCCAATACCCCTCCCTCTCTGCACCATATTCCAGGACTTCTCTTGCAGTTTCCTTGATGACCTGATGGTTTGCCTCTGCTAGAGCATGCTGCTCGGGAGTCAGCTTCAGATATCCATCATGCTCGTCAATGAAATCTGACACCATGATCCCACTCCCTTTTGTCTTTGGCAGTATATATGGCAGGCTTGTCATCTGTCCCCCACATCCATTTTTGGCTGTAAGATAAACTAAGCTAGCAAGACAGCCAGTATACCTTGTTCCACGAGTCTGATGAGCTGACAGTAGAGCTACCTCGGAAGGTCTATCCTAGAGCGGTCCTACAACCCAGAATGGTGCGCAGTGAAATGTGTGTAATCCTAGCTTGGTCGTAGCAGACGTTGGAGCTAGTCAACAGTTGTTTCATCAGTCAGCTTCATCAGCTCCTCTATTCCTTCGAGGCTGGCATTAATATCGAGGGCCTTTCGCTGAAGAACGACATTATGAACGGTACAACAAGTGAGAGACTGCAGAACGATGAAGAAGCTGGAGCTCGAAGCTGATTGTACTTGAGCACTAGGCTGGTGAACGACTGCGCAAACAAGGGCGAGCTAATTGAAGCACAAACAAATTTGAAATGTGAAGAAAAAAGTTTCTTCGCCGTTGGAATGGAGTTGTTTTCTTCGTTACTTTTAAGGGGGGAGAAGACCATTTTTCCCTTTTTTTCCTTCTTCTTCCCCCCCCCCCCCCCCCCATCATTCTATACCTTCACTATTATATTAGCTGCATTTCAAGTTTCAACATTTTATTGTCAACCATTCTTGAGTTATGATACTTTTTATCCTCGCATTTCATTGCACAACTCTGCGCGATGAATATGAAGAAGCCTGAATAAATGCAGTAAGTTGGATCGTTCATAATATAATAACTGGTGATGGCCAAGACTTGAAACTTGGCTAAAATATCGCGTGCTATTCCGTCATTTCCGCGCTATCTGCGTAAAGGGGGGGTACAAACGTCTGCTCCTGCGCACGCCACGTTATTCTTTCTCAGTTCCCAGCTTTGATCGAACCTCTGTGTGATTCTAGTGCGATTCTAAAGCTATTATCATGCACCGTTCCAGTTGTCGTCGGAAGAAGAGACCCAAAGTCTTCCCTGGGGTACGACCGGTGAAGAAGATGAGAATAGAAGCTGAAGACAGGAGTGATGCTGGCTCTTCTTCGCCGTCAAACCCTCTGGTTCGGACTAGTAGCGAGTCCGTAGTAGGTCCTCCCCGAGCCAACTAGAACAGGTCAGTCTGTTGGTGAGGCTGGCCTTTTGCATGCGAGCGCTGAACTTGTTGGTTTGGGGCATGCTGCTGGGGAGCCTGTGTCAAGCATGAGGCAGATTGCTGGGGAGTCTGCTTCAACCTTGGGACAGATTGCTGGGGAATCTGCTTCAAGAGTGGGGCAGATTGCTGGAGAGTCTGCTTCTATCTTGGGACAGATTGTTGGGGAGTCTGCATCAAGAACTGGGGCAGATTCCCTATGAATCTGCTCCAATTTTGAGGCAGACTGCTGTGGAATCTGTTTCAACCTCTGTGGAATCTGTTCCTGTTACCATGCACTCTCAGATTGCTAGTCAACGTAAATTGAAAAAGGTTGCTAGTGGGGCTGGTAAAGCCAAGCTACTCGATGAAGATTGTATGGGTACAGGCAATCGCATTGTTAGCATATCTACCTTGTCCCACATTGCTGACTTTGTGAGATGTCCAACCTCAAGTGTTAGACTTTCTGAAGGTGTAGGTAACCGAAGAGGGTTAGTCACAATGTTGTCTCTGGACTGTAATGGGTGCAGCTGGAAGTATAACATTACTGATCCATACAGCAGTGAGGCTAAGGGTTTGAACAGCAAATCAGTGTTCGGAGCTAGGTTGATGGGAATGGGGAGGACAGGACTTGCCACATTGTCTGCAGCTCTAGATTTGCCCCCTCCATTGACGGGCAACTATTACTCAGAACACACCCATCATATCTGTTGTTCTGGTGAGAGTGTCCGTCAAAATCAATTAGGTGCTGTGGCACGTTTACGTGCTGAGTACAATGTCGGCCCCAGTGAGCTTTTGGACATTACCGTCACTTATGACGGTACACTTGGTCCAAACGTGGTTTCACTGCATTGTATGGTGTTGGTGTTGTCATGTCCTGGGTAACGGGGGAAGTCCTCGATACTGAGTTACTTAGTAAGTACTGTTCGGGTTGCAAATTATACAAAGGGCCTGAAGAGGGTCCCGAGTATGAGCAGTGGTATGAGGGGCATAAGGATCACTGCACCCTTACACATGCAGGTTCGTCTCCAGCAATGGAGGTCGCCTGTGCTAGGAAACTCTTTTCGAGGTCTATTTTGAAGTACAACCTTACTAGGTATAAAACGGTCATCAGTGATGGTGACACCAAAACTGTTAGGACGTTGAATGCTGAAAGGGTTTATGGAGAAATCCAGATTGTAAAACACGAGTGTGTGGGACATGTTCAGAAGCGCGTAGGCACGCACCTTCGTAAGCTAAGGACCCGATTTGCAGCCCTTCTGAAGGATGCTAGGGCAGCTATAAAAGCTGCCAAAGATGAACTTGCAACAGCTAAAAGCAAGCTAGCTGCACGGAAACGTAGTCGGAGTTCTAGAGGGGGCTCCCAAAGGGGTGTTCAGCGACGCTCACAAGGGGGTACTCTTGAGGACTCTGGTGAAATCTCTGAGTTGCAGCATGAAGTCGATACAAAATTGGGTGTTGATATGTAAGCTTCAGAAATACTATGGAAATTATATTACGCGCAATGTCGGCAATTTAGATGAGATGGTGCGTGCCTGCTGGGCTTCTTTTTATCACTCGTGCTCACATGACGGTCATCCACAGTATGATTACTGCCCTACTGACCCAGGTACCTGGTGTTGGTATAATCATGGGTCATCAGGGTTGTATACAGAAATTTTGCCAAGGGGGGGCGAACTTGAGATATGGAAAAATAAGGGGGGGCGGAGAGCCTGGATGGTGCGGAAAGGGGACGTGCACCCTGGGCTTCCGCGTGGAGTACGAAAGTGTTTTACCCACAGGTATTTTTGCTGTACTAACTGTATATATAGCTGCTACTTATGATGTCATGCACTTTTTCTAAAATCTTTAGTACAACATTCCATCTTAAATATTTGCTGAAGTTGCATGCTACGGCAATCAGCATATATAGATTAGATATAGTCACTTGTCACTCGTATAATGGAGGTGGGCTTTTGTGAAATCGAATTATGTTGCATTCCATGCATTTTCTTACAAAATCATGGACAACAGGTTTCATACACAATTTTTCTCTAGTTCTCTAGGGGGGGGGGGGGGGGGGGGGGGGTGGAAATGGTTGGTCACTTGGTGCCCTAATTTTTGTTAATATTTTCTTAACATGTTCATTCATAAGTCGTAAAAGGGGGGTCTGGGGGGAAGATCCCCCCATATTTTTTTTTGCTTTTACAATGTCTGAGGATAGCTATTTTGACCGACTACCAATGGCATTATGCTATACCGAACTATGGCTAGACTGTATATATTTCTCATGATATTGTAGCTGCTTGGAAAAAGGAGAGCATGTGTCATGACACGATGACATCACACACCACCACGTGCTCTCCTTTGTAGGTTTGTCACTTCTTTTGCTCTCAGTATTTTTAACTCAGTCCATTATGTCATGGTCTTCAAGTCTAATCTTAGACATGATGTCATCACACGCCACCACGTGTTCTCCTTTGTAGGTTTGTCACTTCTTCAGTTCCCTCCTTCTTTCCCATTCTCTCTCAGTATTTTTAACTCAGTCCATTATGTCATGGTCTTAAAGTCATCACACACCACCACGTGTTCTCCTTTGTAGGTTTGTCACTTCTTCAGTTCCCTCCTTCTTTCCCACTCTCTCTCAGTATTTTTAACTCAGTCCATTATGTCATGGTCTTAAAGTCTCTATAAAAGAAACCTTACTAGCTGATTTCTCTTCATATTAATATGGATATTCGCTCATACTTTGCAAGTACTTCTCAAGCCTCTTCTCATGCTAATAGCAGCGATAGCGAAGATAGCAGAACAGATAGCTCTGAGCATGTCGAGGCATCTAGTCCTAGCCTTAGTCCTCCACCTTCAAAGAAAAGCAAGCAAAACAAACACCGCTCTTCTGTATCCACGAAGAGAAAATACTCTAAGAGCTGGGAGAAAGATTTCAGTTGGCTCTATTATGACGAGGATAGCGATGGTGCCTTTTGCAAGGTTTGCAAGCAATCTGGTCTGCAGCGTACTGGAGGAGTGTGGGTCACACAACCTTGCAGAAATTGGAAGAAAGCTGTTGAAAAAATGAAAGCTCATGCGAGAAGTGACTTCCATATCCATGCAACTCAAGCTCTTTTTGCAGCTGAAGGAGCAGCCAAAGGTGGAACAGTTGTACAGCAACTCCAGAATGTTTTAGCTCGCAAAAGAGCTCAGAACAGAGCTGCAGTGAAGTGCCTGATCCTACTCACTCATTTTCTTACAAAAGAACAAGTTGCACATTCGACAAAATTTGAGAAGCTGGTTGACGTGGTGGTTCGATGTGGCAGCCAACATTTGAAGCAATTCTTAGAAACTGCACCAAGAAATGCTGTGTACACATCAAGAGTGGCTGTGGTTGAATTCATCGAATCATTGGGGACATGGGTGGAGGAGTCGATTCTGAAGCGACTTCAAAAGGCACCTATGTACAGCCTCATGGCAGATGAGTGCACAGATGAGTGCACAGATGTCACCAACGTAGAAGAATTGTCTGTGTTTTGCCGCTGGGAGGAAGATGGTGTACCAGTAGAGTGCCTTCTGGAGCTTATTCCATTGAAGAAGGCTGATGCAGAGACCATCTATTCTAATCTCATCGATTGTTTAAAGAAGAAAGGTCTACAAGTCGGAAGAATAGTTGGATTGGGATTTGATGGAGCTGCAACTTTTTCTGGACGAAAGACCGGGGTTCAGGCACGTATCAAGAAACATACTCCTCACGCTCTGTTTATACACTGCCACTGTCACTTACTGCAGTTGGCTTGTGTGCAAGCTGCCAATAAAACTCCTGGAATTGCTCATGTTTACAGAACATTGACTACTCTTTGGAAGCATTTTCGCAATTCCCCCAAGCGAGCAGAGTGTCTGAAGGAGGTACAGCACGTTCTTGAACTTCTAGAAATGAAAGTGATCAAGCCATCTGACACACGCTGGCTGGCACATGAAAGGTGTGTCAAAGCTGTCAAAGCAAGTTATTCTGCAATTGTAATCACCATTGGGAACATCTACGAGACGTCCCACGAGCCAGAAGCTCTTGGAATCCATGGTGCCCTCTGCAAATTGTCTACGATTGCAGCTATATATTTGCTTGATTTCACTCTACCACAAGTAGCCAAGCTCAGCAAAGCACTTCAGGCAGAGCAGCTTGACCTCTCGTTGATATCATTCCTTGTTGATGCTACTGTTAAATCCTTGGATGATGCAGTTTTGCCTGGAGCGAACTGGGTGTTGGAGCTTCTTGAAAACGTTGAAGACTTGAAGTCATCTACAAAGGTGTCTATTGACGCTGATAAAATACTTTCGTTCCAGAATGTTGTTGGTAAGCCTTTTGTTGCTGATTTAAAGGCCAACATAAAAGCCGATTTTCTTCATCCAACGCTGTTGTATCAGCATTGTCTATATTCGATCCACGGAAAGTTCCAAAACCAGATTCAGTATCTTTTCCCACTTATGGAGACACGTCTGTTGATAAACTGATTGCTCACTACGGAGAAGATAGAGATGCAGAAACATTGGATGGAGAAGAAACAGTGAAGACAGCCATGATTTCCACTGAAATACTTACAGAGTGGAAAACATTCCGCCAGCTGTTAGTCAAGCAACCACGGGATACTACTGCATCACAGCTGAAAGAACTTGTTTCAAACGACATGCTCAAGGCCATGTTTCCCAATTTGCACAAGATTGCCTCCATCTGCTTATCGATTCCAGTTTCTACTGCTTCTGTGGAGAGAAGCTTCTCACAGATGAAGATGATCAAGACTCGTTTGCGTAATTCTCTAAGTGACTGCAGCCTTTCTCACCTTATGAGGATTGCTATAGAGGCACCCAGAAGTACTCTCTGAGAGCGACCTTGAAGAGATTGTGGACGTATGGCAGAGAAAACCAAGAAGAACCTCAGTTTGACATTCCTATCATTTGAACCTGATATCATAAGCTTATTACACCTTTCTTGTATTACACCTTTCTTGACATTATTAAAAAAAAAATCTCTAATTTCAAGGGGGGGGGGGCGAGAATGATACAAGGGGGGGCGAATGCCCCCCCCCCCCCGCCCCCCCCTAAATACACCCCTGGGTCATCCACAGCATGATTACTGCCCTACTGACCCAGGTACCTGGTGTTGGTATAATCATGGGTCATCCACAGCATGATTACTGCCCTACTGACCCAGGTACTGGTGTTGGTATAATCATGAGTCATCCACAGCATGATTACTGCCCCACTGACCCAGGTACCTGGTGTTGGTATAATCATGGGTCATCCACAGCATGATTACTGCCCTACTGACCCAGGTACCTGGTGTTGGTATAATCATGGGTCATCCACAGTATGATTACTGCCTACTGACCCAGGTACCTGGTGTTGGTATAATCATGGGTCATCCACAGCATGATTACTGCCCTACTGACCCAAGTACCTGGTGTTGGTATAATCATGGGTCATCCACAGCATGATTACTGCCTGCTGACCCAGGTACCTGGTGTTGGTATAATCATGGGTCATCCACAGCATGATTACTGCCCTACTGACCCAGGTACCTGGTGTTGGTATAATCATGGGTCATCCATAGCATGATTACTGCCCTACTGACCCAGGTACCTGGTGTTGGTATAATCGTGCTGTACTTGAGGACAATTTGGATAATATGCCTGACAAAGTACCACTCATACAGGGGTGTATTTAGGGGGGGGGCGGGGGGGGGCATTCGCCCCCCCTTGTATCATTCTCGCCCCCCCCCCTTGAAATTAGAGATATTTTTTTAAATAATGTCAAGAAAGGTGTAATACAAGAAAGGTGTAATAAGCTTATGATATCAGGTTCAAATGATAGGAATGTCAAACTGAGGTTCTTCTTGGTTTTCTCTGCCATACGTCCACAATCTCTTCAAGGTCGCTCTCAGAGAGTACTTCTGGTGCCTCTATAGCAATCCTCATAAGGTGAGAAAGGCTGCAGTCACTTAGAGAATTACGCAAACGAGTCTTGATCATCTTCATCTGTGAGAAGCTTCTCTCCACAGAAGCAGTAGAAACTGGAATCGATAAGCAGATGGAGGCAATCTTGTGCAAATTGGGAAACATGGCCTTGAGCATGTCGTTTGAAACAAGTTCTTTCAGCTGTGATGCAGTAGTATCCCGTGGTTGCTTGACTAACAGCTGGCGGAATGTTTTCCACTCTGTAAGTATTTCAGTGGAAATCATGGCTGTCTTCACTGTTTCTTCTCCATCCAATGTTTCTGCATCTCTATCTTCTCCGTAGTGAGCAATCAGTTTCTCAACAGACGTGTCTCCATAAGTGGGAAAAGATACTGAATCTGGTTTTGGAACTTTCCGTGGATCGAATATAGACAATGCTGATACAACAGCGTTGGATGAAGAAAATCGGCTTGTTATGTTGGCCTTTAAATCAGCAACAAAAGGCTTACCAACAACATTCTGGAACGAAAGTATTTTATCAGCGTCAATAGACACCTTTGTAGATGACTTCAAGTCTTCAACGTTTTCAAGAAGCTCCAACACCCAGTTCGCTCCAGGCAAAACTGCATCATCCAAGGATTTAACAGTAGCATCAACAAGGAATGATATCAACGAGAGGTCAAGCTGCTCTGCCTGAAGTGCTTTGCTGAGCTTGGCTACTTGTGGTAGAGTGAAATCAAGCAAATATATAGCTGCAATCGTAGACAATTTGCAGAGGGCACCATGGATTCCAAGAGCTTCTGGCTCGTGGGACGTCTCGTAGATGTTCCCAATGGTGATTACAATTGCAGAATAACTTGCTTTGACAGCTTTGACACACCTTTCATGTGCCAGCCAGCGTGTGTCAGATGGCTTGATCACTTTCATTTCTGGAAGTTCAAGAACGTGCTGTACCTCCTTCAGACACTCTGCTCGCTTGGGGGAATTGCGAAAATGCTTCCAAAGAGTAGTCAATGTTCTGTAAACATGAGCAATTCCAGGAGTTTTATTGGCAGCTTGCACACAAGCCAACTGCAGTAAGTGACAGTGGCAGTGTATAAACAGAGCGTGAGGAGTATGTTTCTTGATACGTGCCTGAACCCCGGTCTTTCGTCCAGAAAAAGTTGCAGCTCCATCAAATCCCAATCCAACTATTCTTCCGACTTGTAGACCTTTCTTCTTTAAACAATCGATGAGATTAGAATAGATGGTCTCTGCATCAGCCTTCTTCAATGGAATAAGCTCCAGAAGGCACTCTACTGGTACACCATCTTCCTCCCAGCGGCAAAACACAGACAATTCTTCTACGTTGGTGACATCTGTGCACTCATCTGTGCACTCATCTGCCATGAGGCTGTACATAGGTGCCTTTTGAAGTCGCTTCAGAATCGACTCCTCCACCCATGTCCCCAATGATTCGATGAATTCAACCACAGCCACTCTTGATGTGTACACAGCATTTCTTGGTGCAGTTTCTAAGAATTGCTTCAAATGTTGGCTGCCACATCGAACCACCACGTCAACCAGCTTCTCAAATTTTGTCGAATGTGCAACTTGTTCTTTCGTAAGAAAATGAGTGAGTAGGATCAGGCACTTCACTGCAGCTCTGTTCTGAGCTCTTTTGCGAGCTAAAACATTCTGGAGTTGCTGTACAACTGTTCCACCTTTGGCTGCTCCTTTAGCTGCAAAAAGAGCTTGAGTTGCATGGATATGGAAGTCACTTCTCGCATGAGCTTTCATTTTTTCAACAGCTTTCTTCCAATTTCTGCAAGGTTGTGTGACCCACACTCCTCCAGTACGCTGCAGACCAGATTGCTTGCAAACCTTGCAAAAGGCACCATCGCTATCCTCGTCATAATAGAGCCAACTGAAATCTTTCTCCCAGCTCTTAGAGTATTTTCTCTTCGTGGATACAGAAGAGCGGTGTTTGTTTTGCTTGCTTTTCTTTGAAGGTGGAGGACTAAGGCTAGGACTAGATGCCTCGACATGCTCAGAGCTATCTGTTCTGCTATCTTCGCTATCGCTGCTATTAGCATGAGAAGAGGCTTGAGAAGTACTTGCAAAGTATGAGCGAATATCCATATTAATATGAAGAGAAATCAGCTAGTAAGGTTTCTTTTATAGAGACTTTAAGACCATGACATAATGGACTGAGTTAAAAATACTGAGAGAGTGGGAAAGAAGGAGGGAACTGAAGAAGTGACAAACCTACAAAGGAGAACACGTGGTGGTGTGTGATGACTTTAAGACCATGACATAATGGACTGAGTTAAAAATACTGAGAGAGAGTGGGAAAGAAGGAGGGAACTGAAGAAGTGACAAACCTACAAAGGAGAACACGTGGTGGCGTGTGTTGACATCATGTCTAAGATTAGACTTGAAGACCATGACATAATGGACTGAGTTAAAAATACTGAGAGAGAGGGAGTGGGAAAGAAGGAGAAACAAAAGAAGTGACAAACCTACAAAGGAGAGCACGTGGTGGTGTGTGATGTCATCGTGTCATGACACATGCTCTCCTTTTTCCAAGCAGCTACAATATCATGAGAAATATATACAGTCTAGCCATAGTTCGGTATAGCATAATGCCATTGGTAGTCAGTCAAAATAGCTATCCTCAGACATTGTAAAAGCAAAAAAAAATATGGGGGGATCTTCCCCCCAGACCCCCCTTTTACGACTTATGAACATGTTAAGAAAATATTAACAAAAATTAGGGCACCAAGTGACCAACCATTTCCACCCCCCCCCCCCCCCCCCCCCTAGAGAACTAGAGAAAAATTGTGTATGAAACCTGTTGTCCATGATTTTGTAAGAAAATGCATGGAATGCAACATAATTCGATTTCACAAAAGCCCACCTCCATTATACGAGTGACAAGTGACTATATCTAATCTATATATGCTGATTGCCGTAGCATGCAACTTCAGCAAATATTTAAGATGGAATGTTGTACTAAAGATTTTAGAAAAAGTGCATGCCATCATAAGTAGCAGCTATATATACAGTTAGTACTGCAAAAATACCTGTGGGTAAAACACTTTCGTACTCCACGCGGAAGCCCAGGGTGCACGTCCCCTTTCCGCACCATCCAGGCTCTCCGCCCCCCCCTTATTTTTCCATATCTCAAGTTCGCCCCCCCTTGGCAAAATTTCTGTATACAACCCTGCTCATACCCCCTGATCTCGCACTGATCGTAAAAATCGAGTGGGGCACGTTTTGTGAACGTTCCCTTCTAGCTCGTTGTGTGCATGGTGCTACACAGAACCAAAAAGTGTCCTTCAATGCACTCATTTGGAACCGTTGTAGCAAAGCTGACTTTAGTTCTCCCACCTCGGTGCAGGTGGCTATTCACCTGGCTGTGCTTACGTTCAATGAGGGTAGGTGCTCGCTACTGCCCATATTTGAACAACTAGGGCAAGCACAGCCTAGTCCATTCTGTGCCCGAGTGCTTGCAAGTGATGATAGCTCAAGGCTTTATAAGTCTAAGCTTATAATTCTCAGTGGGAGAAGGAAAGGGGGCATAAACAGAGAATTGCTAGGTTGAAATGAGAGTGAACTTATAAATGTCGAGGGGGTAACTTATGGACCTGGAGGGTTTGATTGAGCGAGCTCTACCCCATGGAGGACTTTGGCGTCTCTTGGTGTTTGAGGTGATGATGATGCTTGTACTTACAGTGCTGAACCCCAAACTAAAATTCACATACTCAATTTATCATAAAATAACTCTTTCGTCAATATTTTCATGTTATTTTAATGTTGTACCTTTTATTATGAAATGTAATTTTCATGTAGTGACATCACATGATACCGTGTAACTCATTCAATTTTTGTCTGTAGTTATATATTATTATGAAAGCTCTTGCATTACTCCGTTTTTTCAATACATTTCTAACCAATCCAGTCATTTTCTGATGAGATATAGTCAGTCTGACAGCATAAAAATGAAATTGGGATTTGGGATATTGGGGGGAATAAAATATAAAAAATCAGACAAACTATTGAAAACACTCTGTGATCACTCGAATATCACCATAAATAGCAAGTGTTGAAGACCTGTGGTTGGGGCACGGAGCGCATCTAAACATTTGAAGGACCTTTGTGGTTTTTCCCATGTTTCAGTCCTGCAACACCATTATTCTAATGTCATTGGAAAGCACCTAAATGAGCTACATTTTGAGACCATAATCTTTGGAAATGGATTAAGCATTCAATAGTTATGACACGTATTCCCCACAAAATGGTCGACTCCACCCGGGGTGGACTACAACTGAAAAACTTTGGATTTTTTTAATTTATTTTTTATCAGTTCAAACTGTTGCTGTACATATCTACTAGCCAATTCTAAAGTTTTAGAGCTATTTCCATTTCAAAGTAATGATGGTTTTTGTCTATGCAATTTCTCATATTGACAAAAATTTGAATGAGAAACCAACAAGGAACACTAAAGGGGAGGACAGCAGCATTTTTTATTTGGATAAATTTTTTTGTGGTTACCACTTTATAGCTCCGTAGATTCTGCTCACCCAACCCTAGCCTAACCCCCCTCCCGACCTCAAGCTGAGTAATGGAGATCAACTGTGGTCCCAGCCTAGCATGACACGACAGAAAGAGGGGGAAAAGGGTAATGATCATCAACAAGTAGTTGCCCTTCAGCACTTGGAGATGTGACATAAGTCGTCCTTGAGTTTGCACCTAGCTCACCAGACGGTCCCAGTGGCTTAATGGTTAGAGCAACAGCCATGTAAGTTGGAGGTTGCAGGTTCAAATCAAAAACGTGGCGACAAGACTCCCTGGAACAAGCCCTACAAACAATGAATCCCCTAAAGAGATCCCAAGGACCGAACTACTACGCCCCAGAAGAAGAAGCCCAATTGACGCCCATCGGGTAAAGCATAGAAAATGCACAAACACTGTACACAATCATCTTTTTTCACACACACATTCTAGGACATCTAGATGCACACACGGGCATCTAGACGCGCAGACATTACACACACATCACAAGACTGCACCTAGAATTAAATATATCACTCACCCCATACATACAAACAAATAATTGTATGCACCCATGCACTTAACAAGCTCTAATTAAGAACCACACTAATTAGGAACCACACTAATTTAGCACTCCCATAGTATTTAAACCCACCCTCATCCTATTATTGCACACACATGCTGTCCAACTATTCCAAGGCACTGAGGAAGGCTAGCCCAAATATATTTGTCTTTGTGATAGTTGTGGGTTCCTAGTTAGTTTCCTTCTATACTCCTGTCTGTAAACCCACCCTGAGCTAGGTGCAAATTCAAGACTTATGTCTGACTGGGGGGGGGGGGGGGGGGGGGGGTCACATCTCCAAGTGCTGAAGGGCAACTACTTGTTGATGATCATTACCCTTTTTTCCCTTTTCTGCCATGTCATGTTAGGCTGGGAACACAGTTGATCTCCATTACTCAGCTTGGGGTTGGGGGGTTGGGCTTGGGCTAGGGTTGGGCTTGGGCTAGGGCTAGGGCTAGGAGACCAAGGAATAGAGACCAAGGTAGAGACCAGGGTATAGAGACCAGGGTGATAATACCAGGGTATACATACCAGGGTATAGAAACTAGGATATGGAGACCAGGGTATAGAAACCAGGGCAGTATGGTATAGAAACCAGTGTATAGAGACCAGGGTATAGAGACCAGGGTATAGAGACCAGGGTATAGAGTCCACAATAGAGATCAGGTTATAAAGACCAGGGTATCATCACTCCTGTGTCATCCATGGATGACCACGTTAATAGGGACGTACATGGATAATTCGTGGATGGCAGAGTTACTAGGGATATCCAGGGTTCATCTCGAATGGCCGGGTTACTAGGGATATCCAGGGTTCATCTGCAGATGGCCGGGTTACTAGGGTTTTACAGGTGCAGATGGCCGGGTTACTAGGGATATCCAGGGTTCATCTGCAGATGTCCCTAGAAACTCTTTCATCCTGTGACAGGCGGTCATTGGACATACGTGGACTTCCGTGTGGATATCCCTAGTAACTCTGCCAGATGTCCTTAGTGTCTCTGCCATGCGCGGATGATCCTCGTACATCGCTAGTAACTCAGTCTACCATGGATGACATGGGATTGACCACGACGACACTGAACCACCTGACACTGCACATGTACTAACATGCAAGAGAGAGAGATATTTTCTTATATAAATGCATGCAATGAGCTTTTAATAATGGCACTCTTGCAAAATGTAAATTATACAGACATCAAACTAGTAGAATGTTCACAGGGTGATTCCTCATGTCACAAGAATGGAACAGCAATTCAGCATATTCACCATGACGACACTGATCTAGCCATTGCCCTAACTAACCCTACCTACGGTCCTATGAGTAACCCTAGCCACTGCCCTGCCCCATCCATTGCCCTATCTCTAACCTAACTCTATCCCTAACCCAGTACAGTTTTGATGATGACATCATGATGATGTAATGCTAGGATTGTGAGATTTGGAATTAACCATGGTGTCTTCAAATATAGAAAAAGTGATATGAGCATTCCCACACAAGGTTTCATCATACCAGCTGCTAAACTGACTTCACCATTTAAGGAATTGGGTAAAGTCTCAACTGCCAACATAACTTGTTGAAATTTCCCCTGCCAACATGCTATCACGGCTCTAACATTGACATATGAGTAAGCTATGGCATACAAAACACACCTTCATCACTACAATCAGACGTCAATTTTGCAGGACCGCTTCAGGATCTAGTCTCGCATACTCCCCATCAAGCTTTCAGCGATCGCACGATACTGTGGCTCTGTGAGCAGGTATTCCATGAATATTCCATAAACATCTTTGTCCTCCTCCACTTTGTTTCTAAGGTCACCCAACACCTCGCATGCTTTCTCTTCAGGTCTCAGCATGGATCTAATGTTAATGACGGAATAGTAGGTTGCTCTGGGAAGGATGTTTCTTATGTGCAAGAAATTGGCGATGCCTTTCAAGTTTATTTGTATGGAAAGTTCCTCTCGTGCAATTCTGTAGCATTGTGGATTCCGTGGACGCAATCATTGCACACTAGCCAAATGCTACAAATTGTGGATTAATTTTTTTTATAAGGTTTAATAAGCATATTCTTTACAAACAGGTAATACGTACAATTGTCCAAGTTTATAGTGTTTCAACACATCCCCTCACCTCATCCACCGACAATGCTTCCTACAGTTGAAATGCTGTCCCTTACCTATCAAGATAATACAAGATAATAACTTTATGCCTCGTTTTCTTCTAAGTACCCTTGAAATTCAGGGCCAAAGCCAATCACATTAGCTACATATCTTTAAAAATGTTTTTGATATCACAGGAACTTTAAGTAGTACAGGAGGCAGTTGGGCACACTTCTCTGGAGACCAAAGATGAGTGCCAGCTAGAAGCTTTCAGGGGAAGAGTGTGCAAGTCTAGGATACAAACATTGGCCCAATAGCTAGCCAATCCCCCACACCCCACACACACAATAACAAAGCTATAAAGTCAAGATGACACAGTTCTACCCTCACCCTAGCAGTAAGGCAAATGGCAGCTATGTTCTAGGTAAACAACTGCTAACCTTTCCGTAGTTAACACCGAGTTGGGCGCAACTTGACGACGAAGCCAGGCAATGGAAATGGAAGTTACGTGTCGGAGGGGGTATAAATGGCCTAATAGTCGCGCGCAAAAATAGCGCGATCATTTCTCTGGTTCCAAATGACTGCTGTCCAAGCTAGTGTCTTTGGCATTGTCTGTGACAATAACTAAATTTAAGCTGCTCAACTTATTTTGATTCCACTTCAACTTAGTTCAAATTCGAATAGAGTTTGCGCTAAAAATCACCAAATTATCAACTGTTATCTTGTTAGCTATAGATGCAAATTTGTCCCAATTCTGTCTTCAAATAAGTAAACTTAATTAGGCTCCCTATAAGTATGCTTTCAGCATGTCAACGACTTTATTTTTAAATGTATATATGATGCCTGTAATAACAGAAAGTAAAAACACAAGTACAATTTTCGGAACCGTCTGTACTGCAACAGCCAACACTAGCTACAGATCTTCAGATCTTGCCTAACCCTAAATCAGCATAGGAGTAAAGGATTCCCTACCAGACCCACAATTCTTATAATTACCCTTGATTGTTGATGAACTTATACGTAAGAGTTTCTCGAAGCTTGGCATATTCACTATATACGATATTTGATTGACAGTTATTCTTACGTTCTTACGGCACAATTGTATTGCTGAGTCATGAGCTCTAAAACACTTCAAGGAGGAGGGATTTAGGGGAAGGAAAAAATCCCAACCTTGCAACTGTATAACCTCTACAGTATAAAAAATATAAAACTTTCAATCTGCATGCTCCCTTCTGGAACTTAACTTGAAGGTATAGGAATAACCATGTCAAAATTGCATATTTAAAAAACAAATTTGTGAGGTCACCAGATTCTACTCCTTATGTGTGCAATAAAACAGTGTGGTCTAGTCTTGTATGATATAGCTATATATATATATATATAGGAGGTGATGCAAAGCCACAAATTGATGGTCGTTGTTTTATTGTTGTGTGTGTGCTCACAGAGCATTTCCAGAATGAAGCTTACATAGCTTATTACCCCCAACCCTCACTGTGACCTCTCAACTGTTCATGCCAACTTCACGTAGTTTGAAATCCTGGCTTGTGATTGAGGCCCTACTTTGAGAGTGTGTAACTTTATTATAACTATAACTTTTGTTAATCTGATGTTTAATGTTTAATAATCTGACAACCTTGTTATCTGACAAAACCTTGCAGGAATTAATTTAAACACGATAAACTTTTGTTGCGACACTGATTCGCTTGGTTTAAATGGAAGTATAAATTAAGCAATTTTTCTCTTAACTATAATATACACTCTGATTTGACCTAACGAATTGCAACAATCTCAATCGACTCGAAATATACTGTTTCAACATTTTGCCTAGATGCTCTAGCTTGCATCAGTATCAGCATTTCTGATGAGGGCTAGAGCATCTGTCAAAGCATCGAAAGAGAAAATTTCAAGTTAATTATTGAGAAAGTCATATATAACTCCTGTTCATTCACTGCCACTCATCTTGTGTCAACTCCTTTTTCTGTATCCATTTTCTGTATCCATCAGCAATTGGGGCTTGACCTGCCACCTCCTACACTGTTTCATCAAGCCATCATGGACTCGGCTATACCTTGACATGGCTGTAAAGCAAAATATGAGCCTAGGTGGTCAAGGTTCATCTCTCTGTAAAAAGAACAAGCTTGTCATGATTGAGGTATATGCATGCTTGCAAATGTTGATAGGCCCCTGCTAGCCATCAAGCTTGTGGAAGTGCTTCAGGTTAAGAGCTTCCAGCCACTGCAAAACTAGCTTATGTGGACAGCACCTGTTGTGGCCCCTAATTTTCCACACTAAGTTATACTAGAACTAGAGAACCAAATATTTGTAACAGGATGTATGCATGTACATAGAATATATGCTATCCTTAAAAAAAGTGTTAACTCTCTTTTTCAATTTTTTAATAGTAAGAAACACTAAGAAATATGTCTGAGCTAATCCACATCATTAGGTATTCCTATATGTTGCCTCCTGAGCCATGGAATAACGATCCTCCAAGATGTGCACTTATCAAGTACCTCATCTTAGATTGCAACTGGCACTTGTTGTATCCACTACTGATGGCAGAGTGTATCACAGAGAGATGATATGATTGACATTGGTCTGTCTTCTTCGATCCTATGAGGTTGAGACTCTGTACCCAGTGATTGTCATCAGTGTCATAGGCATAGGCTAGTAATAAAATGTGAGGCAGTTATGTGGCTATGAATGAGCTTGTTGCAATACATAACTACCTGTCCATGTGTTGGGCCTTTGACGACACTAGAGTTCCCTACAAGCATTCTTTTCAGCTTGTTATCTGCCACTTGCTTCTCAGTTTGAGTGCGTGGAATATTATATCACCTTTTGATATTTTGGATAATGAGAGGGTTGAGTTAATGGAAATGTTATTGTGGTTGAGCTCAACGTGTTTGACATATTTATCAGCTCTCACAGCACTGCTTGTTACACTGAACAACTGAACAAGAAGACCACTAAGAACTCCCAGATGGCATTAGGGGACCAAAAATGACCACTGTTGAGTGAATGATTATAATAACAGGGGCAGGTGAGCTTGCCACTCATGCACATCCATTGAGGTAGGCACCTGAAAACATACAAGTATTCCACAGGCTAGCTTTACATACTGGATGGCACAACACCTACATACATATGCAGCAAGTAACCTCCACTCCACAAGCTAGAGCTATGCCATTTCATGTTTTGAGGAACTGAAGAGAAAAAAGATGGAGGGGAAATGTCAAGAGCATTATGAATGAGTGCAGTTCATGTTTGCCAAAGTTGTCTCCCTTAAATTTTTTGTTACTGCCCTTTCATTACTGAGTGAATGCAAATAAACATTTTATAGTGTATTTGTTCACAACATATTAATGGCAACTGTGTATCACAATGCATTTGGTGTTTGCCCACTTAAATGCAATTGCTATATTTCTGTAAGGAGTGTTGTCCACTTTTTTTCTTTGCTTCTCTCGACTACAGCAGTAACATGCAGTCATCCTCAACTAAGTGAACACTTCGAAGCCATATACTGGGAGCAGCTGAAAGCCGAATCTCCCTCTGGCCTTGAGAAGTCTTCATCAGCCTGCAGCACTAAGCAGCTGTTTCTGCATAATCTGGATCAAGGTTTCTAAAAAAAAAATTGTCATTTATTTTTCCTTGAACCTTATCAAGTTTTATAAGGCGTGTGTGTGTGTGCAAAAAGAGTCAGTACCATCAGCTCAATTGCTAGCTATGTCCACCGCTATCTTGTTGAAAGGAAAGTTTTGCTGCAAGGTGAAAACAATTATTTTGCATTATTAAAATATTGTCATGGATAATGGTACGATAACTGCCTTGCAAATGAACATTGCCCACATACTAACACAGCTACCCACCAGCTACCTACAGCTTCACTTTGCGTCAAGTACAATAAACATACAACTAAAGTACTTAGCTACTTGTGGCTTACTGACTGCTGTTTCTTGTCAGTGATGGAGTCAAATCCTGGCATTGTGTAGCTGAGTTCGATTCTCATGTCATGCTGGGAATCCAACTGATTCCTACACTTCATTTTGATGTGAGTCAGATTGGAAAATCCAATCTCTCAGAGATATGTCGTTGTGAAAAGCACAAGTGTAGTGAGTTTCTTTTCCGCAAGTGCGGAGAATGGCTCCAGTTGGCCAGCCCAGAATGTTTCCACAATGCCATCTGCAAACTGCAGTTGTATTCCACAGTAGCTCCTCAAATCAATCGCATCCCTGTTGGCATCAACGTCTTCCAGATTGTGCCGGAAGGGGTGTTGGATCCAGTTATCGCAAACTTGAAACTCTCCACTGGAGAATCAGCCATCAAATGATGTATGCAGCTTATGCAGATGGGCGACAATGTGTGAGCTGAATTCTGTATCCAAGACAGCATCTTGTGGAAGGGTTTCTTCCAGGGAAGGGAAATTCACAAAATTACCCTGTCACTATAGCAAGCTTCTCCTTGAATGCGGTCAGTTTCTCAAAGGCAATCACAATGTTCAGCATCTTCCCGTGCAGAGCATCCTGAAGATATCGGACAAATAAGCTTGCATAAAATCAGGAGAATCAAAATGCTCTGCGAGGTCATGCCGCTGCTCTTGAAGAAATTGCTTGATTTGTTTTTGCAGCTCAAGTACACGAGATAGCACACAACCATGTGACAGCCACCTGACTTGGTATAAAAGCATGGTGTGATCTTGACTAAACTCCTCACACAGTAGCTGGAACAGTCGATGGTTCATAGCCTGGCCTCAGATCATGCTCACCACTTTGACACATATGTCCAAAATTTGCTTCATGCTTGGGGGCAATGTTTTCGCTGCAAGAGTGTGATGGTGAAGAATGCAGTGCTTGACCTTCATGCTTGGAATTTCCTATCTGAGCAAGGCATCAAATCCAGAACAGTTTCCCAGCATGGGTGGTGCACCTTCTGTGCATATTGACCCGAACATGTTAAGGTCAATCTGATGCTCTGCAAAGAACTCTTTTATCATGCTGAAAACGTCTTCTCCTGGAAGCAGTTGTTTTCAGAGATCTTGCACTCCCTTGTTTTTCACTTACTGAACTATAACCAACAACTGGCACAGTCCCACACATCGGCCGACTCATCCAACTGCTGGCTAATCTTTATTGGACTGGTTTTGATGTCACTAATGCGGACCATCTTGACTCATGTCAGTTATTTGACTGCAAATAACATCGTTAGAGAGAGAACTTGTCGGAGATTCTTCTCAGCTCTCTTTCCAAGGAAGATTCTAGCCATCTCGAGAGAGCTTGGCTTGATGAGTTCTTCACCAATGGTGGGAGGTTTCTTTGACTTTGCAATCAGGTATGCTACTTGATAGGAAGTGTGAAGCAAAGGTTTCTTTGTTGGCAGAAATCCATAGGCCAGCAATGTGCCTGCTCCATCAAACCTAGCACATTTAGCTGTCAATGTCCCAAAGTCATTCCCTGCCTCTTTACCACCATGCTTGCTCTTGAAATGCTCATCGAGCTTTTATAGCTTCAAGTTTGTGTTATAGAATGTGACATTACACAGGGCACACTGCAAACATTGAGCACCATCTTTCTCGGTGATACAGGTGAAACCACACCAAACACAGATGTTGTTGGACTATTGTTTCTTTGATATGTTGATAACGAACCTAGTCAATGAAAAGTAATATATTACCAAATGCAGGGATGAGTGCTGCCGGAACTCACCAGAGCTTAGCTCCGACACCTCTAATTTTGATTTAATATTAATTTTAATGTTATATAGCAGAGTATCACACTTTTCACTACGAAATTGCAATCATTTTTATAATTAATAAAAATGCAATTACAATGATACAATTCGGGTATAGATCAATGTATTCTTTAAATTTGTAGCAGACTAAAAGGGAATTGTGAGTGCGACTATGTGAAAAGTGACTGGTGGAGGTGTGGGCACAGGTAGTCTTGACATACACGTACACTTCTTATCCAAATATTTTCGTTGAGTTTAAAGATATGAAGTTGTAGTAAGTTCAGTATATATTATGTTACAATAAATCTATAAGAATAATATGTATATAGTATATATATATTATGGCACCTTGCAACGCAACAATGTGTTTATAGGATAAGAATTCTTTTTCGATATATCAAATTTTTCTTTCTATCGTCACCCGTGCAGGCAAGCAATGGAATGAAAGATTCAAGGTGCTAATATTTACTAACACCACAAATGTTAAAATTTATATTATCAAGTTTTCACATAGAGAAAACAACAATTTCATTTCGTTTTAATGCAATTACACACATATCAGAGGAAAACCAAATTCACCTATAAAATACTCTTCACAGACACACATCACACCCACACCGAGTGCCGGAAATGGAAAACTGACAAAACTAGTGACGGACAGGGCTGCCCGACTTTACATGACTTAAGGGGGGAAGAGGGCTGCATATCGCGTAGTCTCACATAAAGTACAATATCTTTGCTGATAGCTGACAGAAGATGGAGCCCGGCTATATAGATGTAAGTGCACAGGGATTCTGGGGTAATAGGTACCAGGGAGCTTTCTTTGATTTGAAAGTGTCTAACCCTAACGCTCGCAGCACCGACACCTCCAGTTTGGAGCAGCTTACAAAAATCAAGAGAGAGAGAAAAGGAGGAAATACGAAGAAAGAGCGCGAGATGTTGAATTTGGCTCATTCATCCCCCTAGTGTTCTCAACCTCTGGGGGAAAGGCAAAGTCTGCAACAGTAGCCTACAAAAAGCTTGCCTCCCTACTTGCAGCAAAAATAGATCAGCACTGACATGGCCTGGTTGCGTGTCCTTCTTAGCTTCTCTCTTCTGAGGTCAAACATGACTTGTCTCAGGGGTGCTAGTCTACCTCAGGCCACCCCATTCATGACATCGACCTTGCCATGCGTAAGGTCGAATAACACTACATCAGTGAAATCCATTGAACTCTATACCATACAATACGTAATGTCAATAAAAAATAAAACATATCTTTGTTCGCATTCACGATTTATATAGCTTGTAATCTGTGCTTTCTAATGGTAATTCTCTTTTTGTAATTTTGGTTCGCCCTACTTTTTTCCTTCCTCATTATAGCCTCTTTGAGTGCGGACCGTAAGCCGTTAATTAAGTAAAATTTTAATTAAGTTAAAAAATGGCGGTGAACCTGATACACGATGCGTGCGTGGTATGTTCTAAGGATGAAGAATCCTCGGAGGAAGGCTCAAGGTGGATTGGATGTGAAGGGTCTTGCGGGGGATGGTTTCACCAAAGATGTGTTGGCATGTCTGAGGAGGATATTAAGAGTTTAGGTGAGAAAAAATGGGCTTGTAGTCAATGTTGTGGGAGTTTGGATGGAGCAAGTGTGGGGAAGGGAGAAGTTCATGCTGAAGGTAAAGGAAAAGAAGTGCAGTGTGCTGATACGAAGAACCGGAAAGAGGCACGAGAAAGAGTAATGAATAGTGTAGTAAGTTGTTTCAGTGAAAAGGTTATGATAAGGAAGCAGGAGATAATAGAGAAAATTAAGGAGGAGTATCGGGACGAGAGAGATGGTGGTGGGTTAGTAGATACCAATGCCACCAACACTGTTCATATATTGACGAGGGAGGTGATAAAGAAGTTGGAACATAGAGAGAGTGGTGATGTATGGATCAATATGAAACTTATGGAAAATCTTCAAATGGGTGATGTGCTGGTTAATGTCTTGTTGAGGGTGGAATAATTAGAAAAGCAGGTAGAGCATAAAAACAGAAGAATTGAAGTCTTAGGGAGGAAGTTAGAGCAGGTGATGGCGGAAGAAGGAGGGAACAGGAAGCAGGCCAAGAGGGTGGTAGAGGAAGTGGGTAAGAAAGATAAAGCTGAGAAGGTGGTAAAGGAAACAGGACAAGTAAAGCTGGTGAAGGACGGAGAAGGATGGAGGAATATAGATCAGGATATTAAGAAGAGGGACGAAGAAAATTTTCACGAGGTCTTGAACAAACTGGTGGGAAGGCCATTTATTATGAGAAAGACAGGAAGATACAAGAGGAGGAAAGAGAGTCTGGGGGGAAATGGAGTGTATATGGCGCAAGGGATGTATCAGCATCGGCATATGAAGAATCGCCAGCAAGCGAAACATCAGGAGAAGGCACGCAGGGAAAGAAGTCTGATTGCAAAAGGGTGGTGGAGCGAGGGGGGAGAGTGGATGGAGGCCAGGAGGAAAAATCAAGGGGAACGTATCTACTGCGATCTGGTACATGTGGGTTGTCAGGGGGAGAATCGCTGGTGGACAACAACACAGAGAGGGATCGAGAGAGGCAAGAACCGTCAGGTGGGGGAGCACCGGGAGGGGATTCATACAGGGAAGGAGCACCTACTGGCCAAAGCAAAGATGTCAATGAGCATGAACAAACCCAAGCAAAGAGTATGTTGAGGAGGGTGGGGGTTGGGAGAGGGACCAAAGATAGGGAAACTGGGCGGTTGAGAGTGGCATTTGTTAATTGTAGAGGATGGTGGTCAAGGGAGGTGGATTTGAAGGTAGTGTTGGGAACGAAGAAGTTTGATGTGCTGGGATTAGCGGAGACATTTTTGCAGAAGGAGGATGAGGTGAGTGTGGCAGGATATGAGTGGTATGGCAGGAATAGAGAGGGTGGCAGGCGGGCGAGTGGAGGTGTGGGAGTTCTGGTGCACGAGAGATTGGAATCTAGGGTTAGGAAGTCAAGAGAAGGTTTGCTGTGGGTGGAGTTAAGCGGAGCGGGGAGAAGAAAAACCATGGTAGGGGTAGTGTATGTGAACCCAGAAGGAGTGAGAGTGAGTGAGACGGAGGTATTGTTTGAGGTATTGCAGGAGGATGTGGTGAAGTATGAAGAGAAAGGGTTCGATGTTGTTATGATGGGGGACTTCAATGCAAAGATTGGATTAGGAGTGGAGGACAACCCAAACAGTAATGGAAGGCGGTTGTTGGAGTTGGTTAGGGTTGGAGGTCTGATTGTGGGGAACGAGTTGCAGTGCTGTGAGGGCAGGTGGACGTGGGAATGTGGGGAGAGAAAGTCGGTCATAGACTATATGTTGTTTAGTGAGAACATGGATGTAGCTAGGGTGGTAGTTGAGGACTCAGGCAAGCTGGATGTGGGGTCGGACCATAACATTATTTGGGGAGAAATTACGTGGGGTACGAGAGAGGTACAAGTGAGAAGAGAGCGACAAAAATGGAGAGTTGACAATAGGCTAGACTGGATGGAGTATCAGGAGGCAGTGGAGGAAATGTTCATGGGGTGGGAAGAGGAGGTGAGAGAGCTTGAGCAAGAGTTGGGAGGAAACATAGTTGAAGAGGTGTGGGGTAGGTGGAAGGAGAAAGTTTTGGCTGCAGCGGAGAAAGGAATTGGAAGGAAGAAGATTACAGACAGGTCAGAGGGATGGTGGTCAGGGAATGTGGAGTGGTTGATTGGTGTCAGGAAGGAGAAATGTAAGAGGCTAAAGGAAGCCAGGAAGAGAGGGGAGAGAGAGGCTACATTAAGACAACTATGGGATGACTATAGAGAAGCAAGAAAGGAAGTGAAAAAGACTATTAGGATAGAGAAGAAGGAATTGAGGAAGAGAACTATAAAGAAGATTAGAGAGCAGGGTGGGACTAGTTGTAAGCTTTTTTGGAATGATTTAAGAGCAAAGAGGAAGGAGAGAAAGATAAAAGGAGTGAGAGATGAAGAGGGAAGGATGGTAGAGGAGGAAGTCGAGGTGTTGGAGGTGATGGCAAAACACTGGGAAGAGCTGGGGAGGAAAAAAGAGGATGCCACAGCACAAGAAGTAGAGATGGGAGAAGTGGGTGGGCATGAGCTGGGTATGTGTGAAGAAGTAAGCTGGGAAGAAGTAGTAGAGGTATTAAAGTGTTTGAAGAGAGGAAAGGCACCAGGCCCTGATGGAATGTTGAATGAGATGCTGATGTATGGAGGTAGAAGGTTGGTGGAAGTGATGGTGCAGGTGATGAATGTGGTGATGAGGATTGAGTGCTGCCCAGTGGACTGGAAGAGGAGTTTACTAGTACCTCTCCACAAGGATGGTGACGAGGATGAAGTAGGGAATTATAGGGGAATTTCATTGTGTTGTAATGTGGTGAAGGTGTTTGCGAGAGTGTTGGCAAGGAGGTTGGGAGTGTTCGCTGAGGATAAGATTTTGACGGAAGCACAAGGAGGATTTAGGAGACAGAGGAGATGTTCAGACCAGTGGTTGGTGTTAAGAGGAGTTTGTGAAGTGAGGAAGAGCGAGAAAAAAGCTTCATATCTGGCTTTCCTGGATATAAGTAAGGCATATGACAGTGTGTGGAGGGAGGGACTGTGGCAGAAGTTGAGGCAGTATGGAGTAGAAGAGAAGCTTGTGAGGACATGTGTAGGATTGTATAGTGGGGTGGAGACGACGGTGGTATTGAATGGAAGGAGGTCAAGGTGGTTCACTGTGGAGAATGGACTTAGGCAGGGATGTCCTTTGTCTCCACTTCTTTTCAATATATATCTGATGGGAATGGCGGAGGAATTGGAGAGAGCTGAGCTAGGAGTCAAAGTGGAAGGCTGCTGGTGTGGGGCACTCATGTATGCAGATGATGTAGTTCTTCTGGCTGACTCAGGGGTGGAACTGCAAGCTATGTTGGATGTGGTACAGGCGTATGTGTTAAGGTGGAAGATGAAATTTAATAGCAAGAAGAGCAAGGTCATGGTAGTAGGGAAGAAGGAATCAGAAGTGCATTGGAGGATTGGTGAGGAGATATTGGAAGAGGTCAAAGAATTCAAGTACTTAGGAATATGGTTTGATAGGAAGCTAAGGGGTAATGTTCAGTTAGAGAAGATGGCAAAGAAGGCAGAAGAGTGGGTTGGAAAGGTAATATGGATGAGTAGAGTGAATGGGCAGGTGGAAGTAGACAGAGGAAGAATGGTGTGGGAGTTTCTAGCGAGACCCAGTATGGAGCATGCAGCCGAAGTGTGGTGGACAGGAGGACGGAATGCTCGCAAGAAGTTGGAGTCAGCACAGATGAGAGTGGGTAGGAGACTGTTGGGGGCAAGTGATACAGTAGCAGGAGTGGCAATACGGGGAGATATGGGGTGGAGGAAGCTAGAGGAGAGGAGGGAAGAGATGAAGGTTTTGTTTGGCAAGAGATTAGAGGTGTTGGAACAGAGCAGATTGGTTAAAGTTGTTGTAAATAAACTACGAGAGGATGGAGGAATTGGATGTTGGGAAGAATATGATATCTTGAGGAGAAAGTACAAGATAAACAACGAGGCTGGGTCAGTGCGCAAGTGGAAGGGGAAAGTGAAGGTGAGAAATGAGAAGGACTGGGAGGAGGAAGTAGACGGAAAAGTACGCTGAATTATTATAAATTGGCAAAGAATGGTGCAGGGGTGGAGAGGTATGTGAGGGCCATGCATGGTCAGGAAGGTGTGCGGCTGCAATTTCGACTGAGGACTGCATCAGCTGGGTTGTTAGAGGATAAGAAGAGATGTGGGATAGTTAGGGATGAGAGGTGTATAATGTGTGATAGTGGAGCAGGGGAGGATGTGGAACATTTCTTGGTGACATGCGGGGAATTTGAGAGGGATCGGCTGGTTCTGATAGATGAGGTACGCAGAATTGCAGGGGCAAGACAGTGGCTGGATGAATTAAGAAGAGTGAGTAAGGATGGAAAGGTGGCATTGCTTTTGGGGAAAGATGTGGAGGGAGTAAGTGATGCAGTGATGGAGGAGGTGGGCGAGTGTGTTATGTTTTGGGTAGGGAAGTGGTGGCAGAGGAGAAAGGAATTGCTGTATGGTCAGCTGAGGAATGATCTTTGGTCCACTCCTGTCCCCCCCTTCCTGAGCAGCGGGACACTCGTAACTTAATATTGTGGATAATTGTATTAATTAAGTACTGTTGACTTCGTTTTAAAATATAGATTGTTATTAGGTTAGTTACTAAATAGTTTCACACTGTGCTGTATTATATATGTGATGGCCTTAACAGGCTCAGCAATAGCAACATTAAATCATTAAGTAAACCACGTTCCAGCAACGACCTTTGCGAGGCTCTTATTCGGGTCGATCATAACGAGTACGTACAAACTGTCAGTCTTGAAATTTTGAAATTTTTTTGTTGTTCGATTTTATGAACACAGCTTTATGACATCACGTTACATTTTCATCTATAGGTATTTTTTAAATGAAAAAATTCACGGTTAAGTTGTAGAATATAAAATTTGATCAATTTTTTTAATGAAAGGATAAAAAATACTAAATTATTAATTAAGTTATCATTTGAACGGTTTGAACGGTTTTTGAAAAATCACTTCCAAGATATAGAGCCTTAAAGTCAAAGCAGTTTTAAACCACATCACTGCCAGAAACAACCCATTCATTACTAGAATTTTGTGCATACAAACAAAATGTTGTAAGGAACATATTGATTTTCACTTTCCTCTATTTTTCAGCAAAAGCCTATATATATATATATATATATATATATATATATTATTTAAAAGATCAGATATGTTGCCTTAATAATATTGAATTAGCAAACATAAACACATCATAATTGGAAGGGGCTCCCATGCCCGTTGCATCCATCGTCATCGTCACGAACGTCTTCAATTGTCCTCCAGTAATCCCTGCAAGCTTGACAATACAAAGCAAAACACATAAACTAAATAGAACACTCAAGGTAATGTTAGCTCGACTAAAGCAAGATAAACATAGAACACTGAAAGGACATGTTAGCTCGACTATCTTTTAGACATAATCATACCAAAGCCAACCTTCCTCCCAATATTGAAGCTTACCACACCTAAATTGATGGCAAGCCTGATACCTGTCACACTCATATACTTCGTCTTATTCACTCTACTCCACACTACAGAATTCAGGTCAGATGTAGAGTGAATTCTTAGCTGTAATATATATTGAGCTACTGAAGTGACATCAAACAAGTCCCAAAAGCTCGTATGCCTTGGATGGTATATATTGTCACAGTAGTGACCTCTCCAGTTAAGGTCAGATTTACCAAGTCCTTGTGAGATGATATCCTTGATATAACCTGATCGATAATTGAGATGGACATGTCAACAGGGGCCCAACACTTAGAGAAGATTACATGTGCAAATTTCATTATATTGAAATAGGGTTTCCACTGACAACTCCACATCCCAACTGTGTCAAGGTTGATCTATTAAAACAAGTTTGTTTGCTTCAGGTTATCATGCCTCTTCGTGATGTCTGAGAGTATTCACCTTGCAATACTTTTAAGTACAGCAATGGGAACCACCAGAAGTGAGCTTTCTCTCTCTGACATCATCAAGTACTTGAAGACTCTTTCTCCTGTCCAAGTGAAGTTTCATGTCTGAGGTATGTACTTTAGTTAAATTGCTTTTAGTTACTCCTCAACCAATGCCGTGAGTGAAAGAAGTGCTTCAGGGTTGCGTCGAGTCAAGACCTACTTGCATTCAACAATGAGCCAAAAATGTCTCGATAATTAAATGGTAATTCATGTACACAAGGAGAAGACCAATGAACTTAACTTTGAAATCATGCCTTAATGAGTTTGTTGCAGAAAGTGAGCACAGAAGTGGTATCTTCGGACAATTTTAAAGTTGAAACACTAATAAATCAACAATCTATCCTGTTTTAATTATGTCATATAGTAACATTGTCATGTAATATAATGTAAGTGAAATTCCTAAGAAAATTCTCCTAAATATGCAGAGTACTCTATAGGGCCCAAAACCTATCCACAATTTCAGCGCTGGATGGTCACACAGAGACATAACAGTAAAACATACATTTATTAATATACACCATAATTATATTTATATATACGACTGTGTGGCAACCAGTAGCAGGTTTTCATACAGGGAGATGGAGTCCTGCAATATCCCACCCCCAAAAAACAACTCGGATCCCACCCCGAAAAATAATAATAAAACACATCTCCCACCCCAAACTTATTCTGTAATATTTC
Source organism: Cladorhizidae sp. MBARI D1340-BT2 (assembly GCA_028752905.1). Classification (NCBI taxonomy): domain Eukaryota; kingdom Metazoa; phylum Porifera; class Demospongiae; order Poecilosclerida; family Cladorhizidae; species Cladorhizidae sp. MBARI D1340-BT2. Next base: position 44,969,273 of record JAQNBH010000004.1, read on the forward strand.
CTTTAGCATAACAGTCATAGCCTAACAGTCATAGCCAAGTTAATCCACTCCCATTGTGGGTGTGGCTTGGTTGCCGTACAGGTTCAGATTTGCTTCCTACAGGCTTGTCATGTGAGGATAGGCTCTAACAGAGAGAGAGTGGGTGAACCTCACTTGAGAGTATGCTCTAACAGAGAGTGAGAGAGAGTGGGTGAACATCATGTGAGTGTAGGCTCTAATACAGAGAGAGAGATATGGGTGAACACCATGTAAATGTTGACTTTGACAGAAGAGTGGGTGAACCCCATGTGATGGTGAGAGAGTGGGTTAACCCCATGTGAGGGTAGGCTCTAACAGACAGAGAATGAGTGAATCTCATGTGAGGATAGGCTCTAACAGAGGGAGAGTGGATGAACGTCATGTGATGATAGGCTATAACAGAGAGAGAGAGAGAGAGTGGGTGAACCTTATGTGAGGGTATTCTCTAAGAAAGAGAGGGAGAGTGGGTGAACCTCATTTGAGAGTATGCTCTAACACACACAGAGAGAGAGTGGGTGAACCTTATGTAAGCGTACGCTCTGAAACGGAGAAAGAGTGGGTCAACCTCATGTGAGGGTAGGCTCTAACAGAGAGAGAGAGAGTGGATGAACCTCATGTGAGGGTAGGTGAACCTCATGTGAGGGTAGGCTCTAACAGAGAAAGAGAATGGATGAACCTCATGTGAGGGTAGGCTCTAACAGAGAGAGAGAGAGAGAGTGGATGAATCCCATTTGAGAGTATTCTCTAACAGAGAGAGATAGAGTGGATGAACCTCATGTGAGAGTATGCTCTAACACAGATTTAATGGAACCCTATTTGAGGATAGGCTGTAGTAGAGAGAGTGGGTGAACCTCATGTGAGGGTAGGCTCTAACAGAGAGAAAGAGAGTGGGTGAAACTCATGTTAGAGTAGGCTCTAACACACAGAGAGAGAGTGGGTGAACCCCATGTGTGAGTATGTTCTAACAGAGAGAGAGATGGTGAATGTCCTGTGATAGTTGGCTCTAACACAGAAAGAGTGTGAACCAATGTCAGAGTAGCCTCTAACAGAGAGAGAGAGTGGGTGAACCTTATTTGAGTGTAGGCCCTAACATATATATAGAGAGGAGAGTGGGTGAACACCATGTGAGAGTAGGCTCTAATAGAGAGAGAGAGAGAGTGGGTGAGAACCCCATGCGAGAATAGGCTCTCAATGAAGAGAGAGAGTGGGTGAACCCCATGTGAGAGTAGGTTCTAACAGAGAGATTGGGTTAACCCCATGTGAGAGGTGAGAGTGGGTGTAGCCCATGTGAGAGAAGGCTCGAAGAGAGAGAGAGTGGGTAAACCTCAAGTGAGACTAGGCTCTAAATGAGAGAGAGAATGGGTTAACTCACGTGAGAGTAGGTTCTAAAAAAGAGTGGGTTAATCCCATGTAAGTTTGTTCTAAAAGAGATAGAGTGGGTTAACCCCATGTGAGAGTAGGAGAGAGAGTGGGTGAACCTCATGTGATAGTAGGCTCAATAGAGAGAAAGTGTGAGGCTCATGTGAGAGTAGGCTATAACAGAGAGAGTGGATGTATCCCATATGAGAGTAGGCTCTAACAGAGAGTGGGTTAACCCCATGTGAGAGAAGGCTCGAACCGAGAGAGAGAGAGAGAGAGTGGTTATACCTCAAGTGAGAGTCTGCTCTAATGCAGAGAGAGTGGGTGGACCCCATGTGAGAGTAGGCTCTAAATGAGAGAGAGAATGGGTGAACCACAAGTGACAGTAGGTTCTAACAGAGAAAGTGGGTTAACCCCATGTAAGTTTGTTCCAAAAGAGAGAGAGTGGGTTAACTCATGTGAGAGTAGGTTCTAACAGAGAGATTGGGTTAACCCCATGTGAGAGGTGAGAGTGGGTGTAGCCCATGTGAGAGAAGGATCGAAGAGAGAAAAGAGTGGGTAAACCTCAAGTGAGAGTAGGCTCCAATAGGGAAAGAGTGGGTGAACCCCATGTGAGAGTAGGCTCTAACAGGGAGAATCCAGAGCTGCCAACTCACCCGATGCTGCCGGGTGACATCCGAGAACTGAAAAAGAAAACAGCCAACAACAAGGATCAAACGTGGCTCATAAGAAAAGGAAAAGTCACGAAGCTTCAATCCAGTTTCACATCCAGTTTCACTTCAGAAGCTATCGAAGGTGTATATGCTGTATATGCTGGTGAGGAAATAAGAGGGGGGAGTACTTTACCACCCACTACTTTACCACCCAATACATCCCGACTAGATAAAAAACACCCCCTCCAAGTGTGTGTACTTAATACTCATAGTCTTGTAAATAAGCTTACTTCTCTACAATCTTTTATTCTCTCATCCGACTATTCTATCTACTGCTTCTCTGAAACTTGGCTCTCGTCCAACATATATAACAATGAAATCATCCAGACAGGTTTCACTATTTTCAGAAAGGACCGGGACACTAGAGGGGGTGGAGTCCTGATAGATGTCAGGGAAGAAATTTCCTGTAAGCTTATGTCTTCTCCTGCTTCCCTTGAGGTCATCACTATCTCTTTCTGTTTCCAGTATCCCATTCTACTCACTTTAGTCTATTCTCCCCCAAATGCAAGTCACGCCTATCTTGAAAATCTTATCAACTATCTAAATACTCTTGCTGCACTCTCTGCTTCTATCATTCTTGTTGGTGACTTCAATGCTAAATTGGTCTGCCCTCAAAGGGTCCACAACATACTCCAATTCTCTTTGCTTCCTTGTGTTTTCTCTCAATCTCATGCAGCTTGTCACAGTACCTATTCACACTAAAGGTAACCTATTAGATCTGGTTTTAACTAATGAAGATATACATGTGCATGATGTTACTGTTCTATCTAACGACCAGGTTCATTTCCCCACTGACCACTTCCCAATCTCCTTCCTTGTCAACACCTCGTCCTCCCATGTACCAAAAACAACTCCAAAGTTGGTTTATGACTACTCAAAGGCCGATTTTTTCGGCCTTAGCTCTTATCTTTTGGAAGCTGACTTCAGCTCTTGCTTACTGTCTGAAGACGTGGAGCAGGTCTGGGCCTATATCAAAAAACCCATTTTAAATGCTGTGCCTCTGTTTATCCCCAAAGTCAAATTAAGTGCAAAACAACGTCCCAAATGGATTACTAATCATCTACAGCACAAGTACAATTGCCTTCGCACTCTGAAAAGAAGAAATAGATCCCATCCTACCCAATCTCTCCTTGACAAAATAATTCTGTTAGAAATTCAATTGAAAGATGATCTTAAGTATGCTAAATCGGCCTACGAGTCCAAACTGATTCATGAACTTTCCCATTCAAACAACTCAAACATCTACAAATATTTGAGGTCTCTAACAGACTCCAACAATATTCCTCACACAGTGAGCTATGGCTCTTCTAGAGCTTCAGCAGACTACTCTAAAGCCTCTCTATTTAATCACTATTTCCACTCTGTGTTTACTAACAGCACTTCACTACTTGAAGATAACGGGCCCCTGCATGACTCTTTTCAGGAGAATATATATATCAATCACTGACTTTGACGTATATGTAGCTCTAAGCTCCTTAGACACCAAAAAAGCAATGGGAGTAGACAGCATTGGTCCAAAGATATTGAAATCATGTGCAGTATATAGCGCTCTATGAACCTTTCTTACACTTGTTCAACCTCATACTCTCCAAACATGCACTCCCAAGACAGTGGCGTACTCATTCCATCACACCCATATACAAGTCAGGCGACAAATCCCAAGCAAGTAGTTACAGACCTATCTCCCTCCTTTGCACTGTCTCAAAAGTTCTGGAAAAAATCATTTATAATAAATGCCATCCTTGGCTCCATTTCGGCAACACAATTTGGTTTTCTGAAACAGCGATCAACCCTACAGCAGCTTCTAACTCTCTTTAGTACTGCAATCTATGAGTGCAATGACAAGAAAAATCAGGTAGACGTTATTTATATGGACTTAAAAAAAGCTTTTGACAGTGTTCCACATAAGGAACTCCTGTTAAAACTTAGACTCATAGGAATAACTGGAAACTTATGGCTTTGGTTTCAAGCTTACCTCACAGGTAGAGCTCAATGTGTAACCATTAATAATCTGATTCTGACTGCTACCTGTAGTATCAGGTGTGCCTCAAGGCAGCATTTTAGGCCCTTTATTATTCCTTATTTTCATTAATGACCTTCCTTTATCTACTTCTAACTCTTCCATGTTGCTTTTTGCTGATGACACAAAGTGCTTTCGCCCAATCAACTCTGTCTTGGACAAGGATCTACTACAACAGGACATTGACTCCATTTTTGACTGGAGTAAGAATTGGAGCCTGGCCTTTAATGAATCCAAATTCGTCCACCTGAGTTTCCTGGCAAACAAAGATGTCATCCCTACTTACTATAACATTAGTTCCCATGACATCGCCACGAAAAAATCACACCAAGACCTTGGTATCATTATTTCCACAGATTTAACATGGAGTGAACACTACCTTTATCTGATATCTAAGGTCTACAGATTGCTCGGTCTTCTTCGCCTTCACTTCAGTGCTTCAGCCTCAGTTAGTGCCAAAAAATCCCTATACTTATTAGTGATCAAATCAAGGTTGATTTATTGTTCCCAGCTTTGGCGCCCTAACCTTACTAAAGACATAATAACCCTGGAAAATATTCAAAGAAGAGCTACCAAATTTATTCTCAACGATTATCAATCTGACTACAAAGTTCGCCTTGAAAACCTCAACATACTTCCGCTAATGATGGAGTTCGAACTGGCTGACATCAAGTTTCTAATTAATTCCCTCAAGAACGTCAACTCAACCTTCAATATCAACAACTACATTTCCTTCGCCAACTGTAATACACGATCAAAAGGCTCAGCTAAACTAAAGCAACATACACAAGATCAAGCACCCACAGGTACTTTTACTTCAATCGGATTCCAAGACTATGGAACTCACTTCCGTCCTTAAACATGGAGCTCACTTCCTATACTCTCATTAAGCAAGTTCGTACTCGTTTTATGTCTCACTTCAAGAGTACCTTTTCATCTGCAAATCCCTGTTCCTTTCACTATGTCTGCCCCTGCAACAAATGTTCACACCACCCACCACCTTCCATTCTCAATGTATGTCTCTAAATTGTTATTCCCTCTTAGTTAAATGGATGAGTTTTAGCTAGTAGTCCTTCAGTGCACAATCATAGTTCAACAATCTCGTTAAACAATCTCGTTATGTCTCATGTCATCACATATCTGTACTGTAAAGCAATAAATAAATAAATAAATTTCAGCACTAATCTCCGATTGATATTCAATTCACCCGATTTTATGAGGAATGGATTTTTTAAAGATCAGGGTTCAGGTTTAAAAAAAGAAAGTAATACAGTATACCCTCACATATCCGAACCTAGCTAGGCCTACTGTATAATGGGATATTCCGAACTCCTGATTAAATAATAAACCTGGTAATGGTCGTCAATATGCCAAAGCGAAGTTTGGCTTCGTTCTTTTTTATCTCCCAGGGCCGGATCCAGGGGGGGGGGGGGGGGGGGGTTTGTGGGGGTTGCAACCCCCCCTTTGGAGGTGTTGATCATGCATGTGACATGGATCATCAACACTTTATATCCCTTACAACATGTAACTAGCTATTCAGTAGCTGCTGTCAGGCCTGTAGTTCATTACATATATAGCCATATCTAAGGCACATGTGCACCATGTCTGGAAAAAGAAAATCAACTGTAAGCTCCAAAGGATGTATGAATCTCAATGCTATGTTTAAAAGGTAAATAGCTGAGCATGTTCTTAGGATATACATATATCATCATTGTGATTATGATTCAAGATCACTGGAAGCTGATGAAGAGCCTGGTCCAAAAGACCATGCTCATATGATTCAGCAACAGCAGCATGTCATTCTCAAGGTACAGCTTCTACTGTTGTGACTGACATTTGTGGAACAACCATGCCTGCTGCAACATGTTCTACTTCTGAGCTTTCAATAGCTAGTAGCTGTACACCTCATGCTAAGATTATTGACCTAGGGTCAGTCATAAATGCTTCACATGATTCATTAGATCATTTGAGGAAGAAATCCAAGAATATTACAGATATTCAAAGAACCTTTCTTGTCATTACAAGCCAGCTTCGACTGACGTTCTTCATTCTCATGAAGTATAAGCAAGGTAAAACTTGGAATGTGCATTTTCAGCATCAATGGCGAAGCAAGTTTCCATGGCTTCATATAGCAAAGAGCTAAAGGGTGGTATTTGTAGATATTGTGTGATTTTCCCTGAGCAACCAGATAGGGGTGGCAACAGGAGCAAAACCAGGTGTTTTAGTACTTGCGCATACCAAAGGCCTTACTTGAAGGCACTTGGAAAGGATGGCATTCTTGTTCAGCATGAGAAGAGTGCAATGCATCATGACCAAAATTTCAGAAATCCTGATGCACGAGTTGATACTAAACTGATGAACCAAAAAGCTCAACAAGCAGAACAAAATAGAGAAGTCCTTCGCCAAGTTGTGCTTTGTGTGGAATACTTGTCAAAGCAAGGCTTGCCTTTCAGGGGTAATACGGATGATAAAGTGGATTTTGCTGATGACACTATCAACAGAGGTAACTTCATAGCTCTACTACAGCTCTTGGCACAGAAAATTAGTTGTCTTCAGAAACATATTTTGTTTGCCAAAGGAAATGCTACTTATATTATATAGCAAAACAATACAAAACCAGGTGATTCATATCTATGCCTGTAAAATTATGGAAAGTTTAACCAAACAGCTTTGGGATAATAGCTTACCTTCTACAGTTATTGCTGATGAGGTAACTGATCCCCATGTCAATCAAGAAATTATCTCAGTGTGCTTAAGATTTGTGGATTTAAAGTCATTAAAAAATCCTTCAGGGAATGCTTGATACATTTTATTAGTTTGGAGAGAGCAAATGCTTTAGCAATTTCTGCCAAGACCTTGGAATTCCTTTCTCATCCATCGGTGTCTTTAAATCCAGCAAATAGTTGTGGTCAGGCATATGATGGTGCTGCTGTGATGTCATCTGAAATTGCAGGTGTGCAAGCCAAACTTATAGAGATTTCTCCCTATGCTTTGTATACCCACTGTGGATGATATTTGCCATGCGTTTGTGCAGGCACATCCAAGAAGGATGTTTGAAACGTCACTTTTTACTGACTAACTACTGTTAAATCAATCAATTTTATCATTATATATTTAAATGTACATATATTTTCGTTGTTTTTCTGTTAACATATGGGTACTATGAGATGCATCTCAAATTGTGGTGAATTTTCAGATTGTTAAACTGTGGTGAATTATCAGTTTTGTGTTCTGAATGGGAGGCCTTATGCCCAATGATCCATTGGATACCTGATTGATCTACAACCCCCCCCCCCCCCCCCCCCCCCCCTTGTTAAAATTCCTGGATCCGGCCCTGTCTCCTTTGTCAACTTCCCTACGCCTTACTCTTCCACTAGTCCGGCTCCATTTGAAATCTTGCTTAGAATGGCTATCTTTGACTCGATCGACAAAACTACTCTCTTCCTTTTGCTGGCGAACTGGACTAGTTTCCACATGCAACTTTGACTGTCGGGGGATAAGTTCAGCTCGCAAAGTCATGGCCTTGCTAAAGACGAACAACTAGAAAATGCTTTATATCTGTGGTTCGTTCAGAAAAGGGAGCAAGCCCCAAGGCACTGCAGTTAGTGGACTATTGCTCAGAGAAAATACAACATTATGAATATAAATAATATGAAAAATATGTATGTAAAACAGCATGCCGCCGGTTACTTAGGACCTAGTACCAGGAAGCGAGCTTCTTATTATCCCAAGGACCTGCAGATTAACCCTGCGCGAAATGCTACTATAAAAATTATAAAAAATTAACCTTTCACCAAAAAAATAAAATAAACATATTTTCGCATACTAAAGCTTTGCTCTATGAGTAATTAAAATATAACCTATGTATAACGTCGGTAACCATGAAAAACGTGACGTCAAACTTCACTTCCGGTTTTGGAATATAGATGTCAGTTCGATATAATCGAGATGAAGTTATCTGTCAGCTTTTTTATGATGATTTTGGCCTTTCCAAGAGTGATAGCTCTTAAGAAGATAAAGAAAATACTCTCCTTCTGAATCTGATGAGTCAGTGATGCAAGTACACCTTCCTATTCAGCTCCATGTAATGATATTCACAGTTATGTGGTGGTTGCCAGCTTCATATAATGATATTCATATTTATATGTTTGCAAAAAATATATTCTTCGATTGTCAGATACTAACTTGTCACTCAATGAGCAATAGTAAACTTTTGAACATTCTTAGTGGACAATAATGAAAGCTAGAAACAGTTCCCGTTTCTTATAATGAGATTCACGATGTTGTGGTTTAATGCTAGGCACCAAATTTTGTTACAATATTCATCCACTCATTAGCTATCACCTGATATATGGTTGCTAGGTACTTTACATCGTGCATCTTTAAATATAATAAATATTAAGAAAATCATTCATTTTGAGAAATAAACCTCTGTAAAGTTACCAGTGAGAGGGTTAAAAGGATATTGACCAACGTGATTCAGCATTTTAATTACATTCATGAATTTATAATTAATATTTGTGTTTTTTTGGCCTCTCAGCGTTTCAAATACCTATTTAGTGTCGCTGAGGTAGTTGTTGTCCTCCCTCACAGTAATGCTGAAGAGGAACGACTCTTTAGCATTGTCAGAAAGAATAAGACAGACGCATTCCCTGAATCTGAAGTTCCCTGTCACCGCTGGGTGCGCCTGATGAGAAAATTTTGGACCATGCAAAAAGGGCAACTTCTTGTTTTAATCAGAATCATTAAAGTGATAGCAGTGTGTTATTTAGGGGGGGGGGGGGGGTGAAATTAATTTAGTATGCTTAGCATGCTTATGTTATGACTTGATGCAAATGATAACCAGATTTTATAACAAATCTCCAGATTTTTCGAGTATTTTTGGAGGGATCTCCAGATTTTCATGACTCTGGGGTTGGCAGGTCTGCAGAATGAGTGAACCCCATGTGAGAGTATGCTCCAACAGAAAGAGAAAATGGATGAACCACATGTGAGGCTCTAACAGAGAGAGAGGGAGAGAGAGTGGATGAACCCCATGTAAGAGTAGGCTGTAACACAGATAGTGGGTTAACCCCAAGTGAGAGTATGCTAAAAAAGAGAGAGAGAATGGGTGAACCTCATATGAGAGGAGGCTCTAACAGAGAGAGAGAGGGTCTATAACAGAGGGAAAGAGTTGGTGAACCCTATGTGAAAGTAGCTCTAATAGAGAGAGAGTGGGTGAAACCATGTTGGGGTAGGCTCTAAATCAGAGAAATACTGGGTGAACCCATGCTATAACAGAGAGAGTGGGTGAACCCCATGTGAGAGCAGAGAGTGGGTGTAGACCATGTGAAGGCTCAAACAGAGAGAGATTGGTTAAAACTCATGTGAGAGTAGGCTCTAAATGAGAGAGAGAGTGGGTGAACCCCATGTGGGAGTAGTCTCTAACAGAGAGAGATAGTGGGTGATCCGCATGTGAGAGTAGGCTCTAACAGAGAGTGTGGGTGAACCCCATGTTGTAGCACGAGAACGATAGAGTCGGTTAACCCCATGTGAGAGCAGAGAGAGAATGGGTGAACCACATGTGAGAATTAGCTCAAAATGAGAAATTGTGTGTGAATTCCATGTGAGAGTAGGCTCTAACAGAGTGTGGGTGAACCCCATGTTATAGCAGAGAGAGATAGAGTGGGTGAACCACATGTGAGAGTAGGCTCTAATAGAGAAAGAGTGGGTGAACCCCATGTGAGAGTAGGTTCTAAAAAAGAGTACGCTCTAACAGGGAGAATCCAGAGCTGCCAACTCACCCGATGCTGCTGGGTGACACCCGATTTCAGCACTAATCTCCAGATCTCCCAATTGAATATTCAATTCACCCGACTTTCTGAGGAACTGATTTTTTTAAAGATCAGGGTTCAGGTTAAAATAAAGAAGTCATACAGTATACCCTCGCATATCCGAACCTCACTAGGCCTACTGTATAACATTGGGGATATTCCGAACTCCTGATAAATGTAAACATGGTAATGGTCGTCAATACGCCAAATCGTTAAGTTGTGTGCCTTGCTAAAGACAAACAACTAGAAAATGCTTTATATCTGTGGTTCGTTCAGAAAAGGTAGCAAGCCCCAAGGCACTGCAGTTAGTGGACTATAGCTCAGAGAAAATACAACATTATGAATATATAAAATATGAACAATATGTATGTAAAACAGCATGCCAGTTACTGAGGACCTAAATCCTTCTAGTAGTACCAGGAAGCGAGCTTCTTATTATCCCAAGGACCTGCAGATTAAAAGGATATTGATCCAACGTGATTCAGCATTTTAATTACATTCATGAATTTATAATTAATATTTGTGTTTTTTTGGCCTTGTCAGCGTTTCAAATACCCATTTCGTGTCGCTGAGGTAGTTGTTGTCTTCCCTAACAGTAATGCTCCTCCCTCACAGTAATGCTGAAGAGGAACGACTCTTTAGCATTGTCAGAAAGAATAAGACAGACTCTCGTTTGTCAAGCACTCTAGCCATGAAGCTATATAGCATTCCCTGAATCTGAAGTTCCCTGTTACCGCTGGGGTGCCTGATGAGAAAATTTTGGACCATGCAAAAAGGGCAACTTCTTGCTATAATCAGAATCATTAAACTGATAGCAGTGTGTTATTTGGGGGGGGGGGGGGGGGGGGGGGGGGGTGAAATTAATTTAGTATGCTTTGCATGCTTATGTTATGACTTGATGGAAATGATAACTACTAAATCTCCAGATTTTTCGAGTATTTTTGGGGGGATCTCCAGATTTTCATGACTCTGGGTGTGAGAGTATGCTCCAACAGAAAGAGAAAATGGATGCCACATGTGAGGCTCTAACAGAGAGAGAGTGAGAGAGAGTTGGATTAACCCCATGTAAGAGTAGGCTGTAACACATAGATAGTGGGTGAACCCCAAGTGAGAGTAGGCTCAATAAGAGAGAGAGTGGGTGAACCTCATATGAGAGTAGGCTCAAAGAGAGAGAGGGGGTCTATAACAGAGGGAAAGAGTTGGTGAACCCTATGTGAAAGTAGCTCTAATAGAGAGAGAGTGGGTGAAACCATGTTGGGGTAGGCTCTAAATCAGAGAAAGAGTGGGTTAACCCATGCGAGAGAGGCTCTAACAGAGAGAGTGGGTTAACCGCATGTAAGTTTGTTCCGAAAGAGAGAGTGGGTTAACTCATGTGAAAGGTGAGAGTGGGTGTAGCCCATGTGAGAGAAGGCTCGAAGAGAGAGTGGGTAAACCTCAAATGAGAGTAGGCTCTAACGAAGAGAGAGTGGGTAAAACCTATGTGGGAGTAGTCTCTAACAGAGGGAAAGAGTTGGTGAACCCTATGTGAAAGTAGCTTAATAGAGAGAGAGTGGGTGAAACCATGTTGGGGTATGCTCTAAATCAGAGAAAGAGTGGGTGAACCCATGTGAGAGAGGCTCGAACAGAGAGAGTGGATGAAACCCATGTGAGAGTAGGCTCTAACAGAGAGAGATAGTGGGAGATCTGCATGTGAGAGTAGGCTCTAACACAGAGTGTGGGTTAACCCCATGTGAGATCAGAGAGAGAATGGGTAGAATGTTCTAACAGAGTGTGAGTGGGTGAACTCCATTTAAGAATGTTCTAATAGAGAGAGAGGGTGAACCTAATGTGTGAGTAGGCTCTAACAGAGAGTGTGGGTTAACCCCATGTGAGAGCAGAGAGTGGGTGTAGCCCATGTGAGAAAAGGCTCGAACCGAGAGAGATAGTAGTTAAACCTCAAGTGAGAGTAGGCTCTAATACAGAGAGAGTGGGTGAACCACATATTAGATAAGGCTCTAATAGAGAGAGAATGGGTGAAGAGGCTCTAATAGAGAGAGTGGATGACCCCCAAATGAGAGTAGGCTCAAACGAAGAGAGAGTGGGTAAAGCCTATGTGGGAGTAGGCTCTAACATAGGGAGAGTGTTGGTGAACTCCATGCGAGAGTAGGTTCTAACAGAGAGAGTGAGTTAACCCCATATAAGTTTATTCCAAAAGAGAGAGTGGGTTAACCTCATGTGAGAGTAGGTTCTAACAGAGAGATTGGGTTAACCCCATGTGAGAGCATGTGAGAGGTGAGAGTGGGTGTAGCCCATGTGAGAGAAGGCTCGAACAGAGAGAGAGTGGGTAAACCTCAAGTGAGAGTAGGCTCTAATAGAGAGAGAGAGTGGATTAACCCCATGTGAGAGGTGAGAGTGGGTGTAGCCCATGTGAGAGAAGGCTCGAACAGAGAGAGAGTGGGTAAACCTCAAGTGAGAGTAGGCTCTAATAGAGAGAGAGAGTGGGTTAACCCCATGTAAGTGTGTTCTAAAAGAGAGAGAGAGGGTGAACCACATGTGAGGGTAGACTCTAACAAAGAGAGAGAGAGAGTGGATGAGCCCCATGCTTTAACATAGAGATAGCGGATGAACACCATGTGAGTGTAGGGTCTAACAGAGAGAGTGTTTGAACCTCATCTGAGTGTAGGCTCTACTTGAAAGAGAGAGTGGGTGAACCCCATGTGAGAGTAAGTTCTAACATAGGGAGAGTGGGTGAACCTAATGTGATGTAGGGTCAACAGAGAGAGTGGGTGACAGGGGGTTTACCACTACCTCATTGGAGTGGGGATGGGGTGGTAGGTTTTACTTTTTACTGTGATCAGGTCACTTTTTCAATTTTTTTTATACATTGGGAAGGATACTTTATTAGCTGTACAGGAACAGATTTATACACAAAAACTTTAGCACTAATGGAGAAGAAACATTTTTGCTCTAGCTATAGCCATTAGTTTATACAAAATGATGGGATGCAACAACTAGATTCAAAATTATTATTTATAACTGTGTATAATTTATAACTGTTATAACTATATAATCCAGTTCAACAATATATTTACATTTATCCTACTCATCAAATAATATTGAGTTGCAGAAGAGGCGCCTGGGATTTCTTCGTATGTAACATTTCACAACTTCCTCTGTGTTCAGTTTTTGTGCCTCCATGTAGTGCACAGCCATCATAGTCAGTCCTGCTAGCCTCTCCTCAGATATAGTTGCTCGCAGATAAGTCTTCACATGCCGGAGGACAGAGAAAGACCTTTCTGCTCCACAGGACCCGACAGGAGAGACACATCCAACGAGAAGAAGCTCCCGGATATTGGGGAAGATGTCCAGATCAGCATCAGACAATGTTTCAACCATATTCTGTGGTATTCTGTTTTCTTTTGAGAGCCAGAAGCCTTTCCAGCGCTGGAGCTCTCTCTAAATGAAGAAATGTTTCTAATTTCACATACATGTTTACATTGTATCAGGTGCTATAATATCATTAAGCGGAGACCAGAACATATTTGCATTTTTTGCATTTTTGGGGGTTATTTTTTTAATAATCATAACTCAATAAGGAAGCCAAGCCATTCTCTGTGCTTTCCGATTATAACTGCCAAGTGGGCTTAATTGTGGCAATACCACTGAAACTAATTTCCACCTTAACCACACTTCTCATTTATGGTGCTATTAGGGTACCCACAGATATTGCACAATTAACGACTTTCTTAATTTTTTTTTTAATGATTACCCCTATCATGAGCACACCGACTAGACTCTATCTTGTGAGAGAAGGAAAGATCACTAAACAAAAATGTTTGACCCATTATGCATGCGAAATATTTAATATAAGCAATTACCAGCTAACGTGTATGGCTGGGAAGTTCCACATGGGAGCCACACTTCCGATTAAAACAAGGTCAAAGGTTGTCAGCATAGATGTTGGAGCCAATATTGTATATCGGAAGTTTTTCTCTGCAAAAAAGTGTCTTGAACGGTTTTTGTTGTTCTATAAGTGTCAAAGAGGACTAAACTAGACACGCTTGAGACTGCAGCGTCCATATAGAAAATTCTGCGACATCACCAGGATGGTTGGCAACATTGATATACCTAGCTGATTATCTCGTAAACCAGTCTCTTTCCAGAGGCGGATCTAGAAAATCGAAAGAAGAGCTGACAGTAACATTTGATTGAATAATCATGAGAAAATATTTTCTCTTCTCATATTCTATTACAGGTCCAAGGTACAGAAAATATTTCCTCTTCTCATATTCTATTACAGGTCCAAGGTACAGAAAATATTTCCTCTTCTCATATTCTATTACAGGTCCAAGGTACAGAAACGGAACATGGTAATAATGTGGGTGTGACCAAAATAACCTTTAGTCGCATTGAATCAAAGACAACTCATGAAAGGCTTAAAAATATTTTTGTATTTTTTGTGTATATAGCTACCTGGCTAGTAAAACATTTAAAAGGAAACTTGAATCAACTTAGTCGAGCCACTTCTGGATCTGCCACTGCTTTCCGCATTGGGGAAAGGGTCTGCGTACATTTTACATAATTCCATGTGCTTGTGGAATGTGGCTAATAATCTTAGTCATGTGCTCAAGGAATTATATCAAAGCTCTGGGAATGTAATCTGAGCCTCCTGTAGGTTCAAAACATCCCTCCGTGTGAACAAGTGGCCACAGCTTCAGTGCTGTTACAACAAAGCTGAGCGAGCCTCTGCTACTCCGTCTCCTTGAAGCTCAAGCGGGCAGAACTAGGTGCCTGGTCTAGAATTCTAGGCATTTAATCTGACAACTCACAGCTTACTACACATACAAAATCTTGTCCCCAGACCCTTCTCAACATAACCTCAATTCATGGAATGTCCTGCCTCCTACAGACACAACTTCACATGAAGCGGAATTTATCAACATGTTTATGGAACTATCATATTTATGGAACTATTTCATAATGCACTTCGACCTCACTCATTTCACTACATCTGTCCGATTTTCATGCAAAATACTTAGCATCAATCATACTCACAATACCTCCTGCCTCTAACGGGAATCTCACATATTATTTACTTATTAATTTGATCATCTGTTAATTAATTTACTTGTATATGCCACCATCAGTGCATGGTGGCTGTCCATAAACCTTTAACATGCAAGGAAATCACATTAATCCTCACACTTTATCAGGTTGAAAAGTTCAGAATAATAATAATATCGATTCAGGTGCTGAAGGGATTAGTTTTCGAGACTTAATACTAGCTATAGGACCCAATATGACATAATTATAAACGAGTAACCTAGTAGACTTATATACACAACATTATCCTCCAGTACAGGCCTAATAAATCATAGGCTAGTGTCAATGTCAATGTGTTAACATTAGCCTCCAGTACAGGCCTAATAAATCATAGGCTAGTGTCAATGTCAATGTGTTATCCAGTACAGGCCTAATAAATTATAGGCTAGTGTCAATGTCAATGTGTTAACATTATCCTCCAGTACAGGCCTAATAAATCATAGGCTAGTGTCAATGTCAATGTGTTACCTGAAGAAATCCTGAATGGAGAGCTGCCTCACTTTTTTGAGAGGTGGCTCCATACAACTTAAAAGTGAGACTCAGAACCATAAAGTAAGTTGGCGAGGTGACTCAAAACTCACTCACTGTCACAGTATTCTTGACCAGTTTACACCAAGCTGCTCCAATTGAAGCCTGTTGACATGTGACGATCTGGAAAAGCTCAGCGTTTGCGCATGCACGTACATTAAAAACTTCGTAGACATTTTTTTCTTCCCGCTATATAATTTACTTTGTAGTCATTCCAGTGATCCGTCCTTCCAGTTTGAAAAAAAAGAAGCTTACCTTACTTATATTTTAGCCTTACTTATATCTGAGAAAGGTAGATTTCTTACCAGCGCATTTTAGTCGAAAGGTTGGCATCATCAGTTTTACAATTTAAATTTATTTTTATTATCCTTTTTCCTTTTTTTTTTTGACTTGGCAAGAAGGGGGGGGGGTTTAAACCCCCTAACCCCCCCCCCCCCCTTGGATCCGCCCCTGGGTGAACCTCATGTGAGAGCACAGATAGAGTTGGTCATAGACTACTAGAACTAATTGACTCAACACTGCCTAAAAGGGCCCCGCCTTGCCGCGCCGTATGGGCTGACAAATGAAAAGCTATAATATTATTTTGGCCACTTTTGTTTTTAGTTTTTGTTAGCTATATACACGTTTCATTAGCTAGCTAAGTATAGCTGTATCTAGCTAGCGAGCTATGTATAGCTGTATCTAGCTAGCTATGTATAGCTGTATCTAGCTAGCTGGTGTATCTAGCTAGCTATGTATAGCTGTATCTAGCTAGGTATGTGTAGCTGTATCTAGCTAGCGAGCTATGTATAGCTGTATCTAGCCAGCTATGTATAGCTGTATCTATGTATCTAGCTAGCTATGTGTAGCTGTATCTATGTATCTAGCTAGCTATGTGTAGCTGTATCTATGTATCTAGCTAGCGAGCTATGTATCTATAGCTGTATCTAGCCAGCTATGTGTAGCTGTATCTATGTATCTAGCTAGCTATGTGTAGCTGTATCTAGCTAGCTATGTGTAGCCGTATCTAGCTAGCTATGTATAGCTATATCTAGCTAGCTATTAAAGCTATACGAGTATCTAGCTAGCTATATTTCATGTAGCTATTTGCCACGATGAGCAGCGCTACTTTTGTTTCAAATCTTCAAATAAAAGACTTTTTTCACTTGCAGACGAATTAGCTAAACTACGCAACTTACATTTTCAAGTTTAAGAAATTTTCCAAACATCTCTCATCGTACCATCGAACAAGCTTCGTTGCAAAAGTAGTTGCATCTCCGGGCATAATCTCCCGCAGCGAGACCCTTTACCGATCGATACCAGGCAGGTGTGGACACGTTTTTGAAACCCCCCTTTTTGTTTGAAATCCTGGATCCGCCACTGCAGTAGTCACCATACCAGAGCAGCTAAACGATATTACTAGTGAAGATTTCAACTTAAGGCATGGGGGAAAAGTGCCTGGCAGTTAATTTCCGCTCTGGCTATGACTTAACTAAACAGGACAAGGCAGTCGAGGAAGAGGGCGGGGTGCCAGAGCCCAAGAAGTATACAGTGAGAGTCTTTCCTGCTAATGAGGAGATCAGGCAGAAGTGGGTGAAAACACTCCACCGAGAGGATTCCAGAAAAAGTGTTTGAGCAATTTAAACTTTGTCCTCTTCGGTCCAGTATGGCCAGCCATGGGTGTTGAATGTGCCAAGTGTGAGGCAGTATTCCTTGGGTTGTGAGGCAACACGATCTGTAGGTGAGGTTCACCCATCTGGTTAGTCGATTTGCGGTGCAACACTCCTTTGTCCCAAGCAAATTCAGAGTCTTCATCCTCAGCCTCACTTCATCCTCAGCCTCTTCAATGACTTTAGCAGGAGTTGTGTCTGCTCTTTGGGCATTGGCTAGATCCGTAGCTTTCTTTAGCTGGACTTCTTGACTCACTGGAATATCATCTTCTTCGTCTGTTTCTTGCACTGAGAGGTTAGATTCCCCTAATCAAAATGTGGTCCGATGAGTTCATCTAGGGGCTTAAGCTGCTCATGCTCCATCAGTGATTCGACAGGAGGGTCGACCGCTGCTTGTCGTCTTGTCTGTACTGCTAATACCTCTCCTGTGCCCTCTCTCCTGGTCGCTTGCAGGATATTAAAGAGATTAGGGACATTGAGGCCCAGCAGCATGTCATAGTGTAGATCTGCAGACTCTGCCATTGAGATGTTGTATCTCTGTCCATCGATTTTACAGCACACCTCCTGAACTGGATCTTGCACCGGGCTGCTCTGGAAAGCTTTCAACCGGATTGTGGATGTTGGTTCAGCCAGTGGCGCTCCAGAGGACTGAAGTTGGTTAACAAGGTCTGTGCTGATGAGGGTATGATCTGCCATAGTGTCGACCATATATTTCATTGGAAGGTTGGCAATCTCGCCATAGATAGAGGGGCGATTCATCCTGTGATCTGGCTGCTTCTCTGAGGCAAGGGTCAATACCTGCTTGTTGGGACAGTTGGCTCCAATGTGGCCCCACTGCTTGCACATGGGGCAGCGCTCGGCATCGAAATATCTTGAGCGCTTGTGAGGTCTATTCGAGAGCCTGCCTTGTTGAGCCGGAGCATCTCCCATGGGTCTCTGTGACAGCTGCTGTGGAGGCTGCTGTGTTTGTTGAGGGTGCTGTGCCTGGTGCACAGATTGCTGAGGACTTGTCCTCTGTTGTTGCTGACATCCATCTGGCTGCTCCTGGTTATGGGAGTCTTGATGGGGATGGGCCATGCTGGTCTGTCCGAAACGTCGATCCTGTCCCCACTGCTGTCTTCGGTTGTGAGGAGCTGAGCGGTCCCGTCTCCATGCATAGCCTGGTCCCCAACGCGATTCTGTCACATACACGTCTGCGTACTCCGCCATTTCTATTATGGTTTTTGGCTTGAGGGACCTTACATGGGCTGCCACCTTAGGATTCAGGCGCCTGTACAGGATTTCCATTGTTACTAGTTGACGCATCTGCTGGACGGTAGAGCAGCTTCTTGTACACGATGAGCAGGCGTCCAGTGCACGTAGTCCAGCTTGCAGGACCGGTTCATTGGCATCAATGGTGGGGTCCAGCCAATGCTCGAATTTCGTCGAAGTCGAAACCCCCACGTGAACAAGTAGCAATTGTTTAAGAGTCGCGTAGTCGGCTACTTGCTCTGGCGGTATCGTCATCGCCGCACTAATCAAATCGCCACGAAGCAACACCTTAAACTCCGTTGTCCAACGGTTCACAGGCACCTCATGTGCCGTCATATGAGACTCAAATCTTGAGAGGTCTGGGGTCCCGAACGAATGTGGGGCAACTGCTGCACCTTCGGGGCTGACTGCACTGTCACTGGTCTTCCTAGTGCTTCCAACATAAGTTTGGCATTCTGCACCTGCATGTCCCTCATCTGCTGAATGAGTGATGCCACCGTCGGGTCGATTCCAACTGCTGCTACTGTAGGCATCGGTCCATACATTTCTTGACGTGCTGTTAGTACAGATGAGTCCCAGACTGCATCTGTCTTAGTCGAGTCCTCATCCAACGGTTGATAAGTCCTTGGTTTGTCCAGAAGTGAAGACGTCATCGCAAACTAGGAGTTCTACTCAGCCAGTCTTTTGCTCCTCCTTTCATGGTCTTCAATCACTGTTGTCTGTTCTAACTCTTCATCCGACATGGTGTCTATACTTCAATCAAGAGCAAGGTAACCACCCACTGTTATAATTGTCTCTTGAGGCTAGTTGCTTTATCTGTTGTCTGGACAGTCTCAATGGACTTTTCCTTGTCTTGTCGAGGAGTTGGTAGCTGCTGTTCACTTCAATGGTTCTGGATTCGAGGTTCTACTGCCACCAGATGTTAAGGTAACACTACTAGTGCCCCAACAACACAATGCCCAATGGCAAACAATGCACCAAATGTAGCTAAGAGTAGGATTTTACAAGATTTAATTCTCCAAATAAATACTATCTCTTACAAGCACCACAGTCTCTAAATAATGCCTCATGAGTCCTGGCCTTATAAGGTAAGAATACAAACACTGTATACCAGTTAATAAATAGCTAGTTTAATTAGCAGTAGAGTTGTGATTCACACCTCCTTTGTTCTTGGTCTCCTGACCTGCTGCAGTCTGTGGTGAGCTGTTCCTCTTTAGGCTGCTTGTTTGTGGAGGGCTGGGCCTAACAGTATACTACATGTAAGGTGTTTTAAACTTCTGTTTATTTCATTAGAGCATGAAATATTTGGTGAAGGTGCATGTGTGGGCTGGTATTATGAGAGCCCCACTTTTTGTTCAAATACTTCAGCAGACAATTTTACCCTTCATGAAGGATGTTTGCCCCCATCACTGCTTCTGCAGGACACTGACCCCAAACATACATCCAGGCTGACTAAGGAGTTGTTTGATATAAATTGATGGAGGACGCCTCCCAAGTTTCCAGATGCCAACCCCATTGAAAACCTGTGACACGAGTTGAAGGAGTACATCAGGAGAGAAGTGAAGCCCAAGTCCAAAGCTGAATTGGTGGACAGCGTAACACAATTTAGATTAACTATATGTCAGAAGTAGATTAGACACCTGGAGGATTGGGCTACAGGGAGGTATATTTGGAAATCACTTGCCAAGCAATGCTTCTTCATATCAAATTGGCAACACTTTTGTGTGTTTGGGAGGTACTGGAGGGGTTTCCCCCATCAAATTATCAATAAGAATAATAATGATAATTTCAAAACACTATATAGTTATCAAACAAGTCCAGTCCTGACCCCACCACCACAGATGTAGAGAGTGAAGAACTGTTATCCTCGTCTTCCATGACGGGCTCGAATTCTTCCTCCCAGCTATTTCAAAATAATAAATCACACCTGAATTTGATTTAAAGAATTTGATTTAAAACTTACCAATAGCTGAAATCTTGCCTTTACATATCACCCTCACTGCCTTGACCTCCCACTCCCACTGAGGAGCCCCCTAAGACATTGCTGCTTGGTACAGCTGACGCAGAACTTTCATTCTGCCAGAAGACCAATCAATAGTCTGTATAATTATCATGACTGGATCCTGTGCTAGCTTTTAGTTGTTTTTTGGGGTTTGTGTTCTTGAAGGTTACTAAATAAGACTAACAACTAGACTGAAGTAAAGGCTGGCTCACTACCACAGATAGGAGCTAGAGGTACAAGCCATCGGAGTTCTACCTAGTATTACACATACTTCTTAGAGTGAAGGTAGCAGCGAGAGTTCTTCTGCCAGGACAATTCAAAAGTAGGAGCTGCAACAAAACCCAACAGTGATCAACAGTAGGCCGACTGACTTTACGTGCTCTATCGAACATGTGGTGTAGGATACCAAATGTTGATTGCACATTTCGGGTAATTAAATAATGGTTCGTGCGTTGTGTTCGCAATATGTTGCTTGAGCGTTTCTTATGAAATGTTTCTGCGTTGAATGTAAACTCAATGCAACGGTACGTAAAGTTTTTTGGCCTCTACTGTAGAAAAAACCTACTCTACGTAGATGAAATATTGAGATAACAATATGCTAGTTATAATTAACAGTTATGCACTTCATTATCTCAGCTACTTATAGCATGTGCTTGTATTTTGTCAAACAACAGCAACAAATGATTGCTGAATCTTAGTGGGAAATAACTATGTTCCAATATTGATAGAACAAAGATAATGATATTCATGTTTTGTGGTGAGGGTGTGGCCACAAAAAGCTGACCACAATGTTTATTAACATATTACTAATAATATTATCCCAGGACTTCAGGGGGGAGGATGCTAAATTTAATTATTATTATTTTTTTACCTGTGGTTACAACTTTAGAGCTCCGTATATTCTGCAAACTTCAATTTTGCACCCACGTGTCTGACCAGTAATAAATTTTTAACTCCTATTCAAAAGAGTGATTGCGTGCTCTAGAGCTTCCTCTAGCCACTCGTCCCATTTTCAATTTTTTGGCACTTTGCAACTCGGAGTGGTTTCTGTGGAGGTTGCGGCGATTCAGATTTTAGAGGTCCCTCCGCTTTAGGGTCTAGTAACTTGCCTATATTTATACCTAATGAAGCATTTTTAGTATCAAAAGACAGCACACAGAGAGACCTATCTTTTGAGCTGTATATCAAGTCCATACCATGAAGTTTGCAGAATCTACGGAGCTCTAAAATAACCACAGGTAATTTAAAAAAATTAAAAAATTTAGCATCGTCCCCCCTTCAGTGAGTTTCTACTTGGTGTAGATGTTAAACTCTCCCAGCAATCAGATGTAAGGGAGTTTAATCATCATTTATTGCAGCACCAGCACACAGATATCATTGGCAAGCACACAGAATGGGCTACATTATGAATGATGATTTAATAACAAATAATAGCCCACAAATATGCTCTGCTCCTCTGCCATTTAAGATCCTTATATGAATGCCATTGAGATAACTAAAATATTAGACAACTAACAGTATTGCAAGCTGCTCAGCTGACTGAGCTACAAGTTAGCTATGAACTTACATTGTACTGAGCTAGTGCCAGTGAACTAGTCAGAGTTAAGTCTATATATATATCAGTGGAATCCTGACTGCTTACCACATTCCAGGTCATCTGGTCTGCTCCGCTTCAATCCTCCGGAATACATCAATGGTGGTTGATGTGGTTCCAGAGTATAGCTCCTAGGTTGTCCTGCTGAAGAAATTGAAACAAGAAGAAAAACATTATTAGTCTTCTCCCATTAATTCAGTATTGATGACGTCATGTTACATCATAGATATGAATATATATGTCATTGACAAAATACAACAAAATAAGAAGTAGGCAATAATATTAGCAGCGCCTAAAGGCAGCAAAATATATAGACACTGATACTCCTTGTCTCTCATCCTAGGGCTTAGCTGATAGAGGCACTAGCTAGCCTAAAGCTAAAAATGATCCTCAGCACGCTCAAGAAAAACCCTCAGAATGCTTTGTTTATTGTAGGTAGCTAGCATATCAACAGCGCTTGCTGAAGCTATGAAGGAGGCAACTTCATCATGTGACTGTAAGCTCCCATAGTTAGGAGCCCAAAGGTGTTCCACTGCACACATCAACAACACAATACCACTAGCTCCCATAGAGGCTCCACTGCACACATCAACAACAGATTACCACTACAAGAAGGTGATTTTCTTCTTCATCAACTGCTACTACTTGTCATGGTCTCCATTACAAGCTAATTAAAATTGTCTATAATATTCTAGTGAGGTTAGGTGTTATTTGTTAATTGAGGCTAGGTATAATCTATTGCTTGAGGCTAGGTGTAATTTGATAATTCTTTCCTTGTGGCTAGGTGTCATTTGTTAATTCAATTCCTTGAGGCTAGGTGTAATCTATTGCCTGAGGCCAGGTGTAATCTATTGCTTTAGGCCAGGTGTAATCTATTGCTTGAGGCTACAGAAGGTGTAATTTGTTAATTCTATTCCTTGAGGCTAGGTGTAATCTATTCCCTGAGGCTAGGTGTAATCTATTGCTTGAGGCTAGGTGTAATCTATTGCTTGAGGCTAGGTGTAATCTATTGTTTGAGGCTAGGTGTAATCTATTGCTTGAGGCCAGGTGTAATCTATTGCTTGAGGCCAGGTGTAATCTATTGCTTGAGGCTAGGTGTAATCTATTGCTTGAGGCTAGGTGTAATCTATTGCTTGAGGCTAGGTATAATCTATTGCTTGAGCCAGGTGTAATCTATTGCTTGAGGCCAGGTGTAATCTATTGCTTGAGGCTAGGTGTAATCTATTGCTTGAGGCAAGGTGTAATCTACTGCTCGAGGCCAGATGTAATTGGTTAGGGAAGAAGCATATTCTATTACTTCTGTTTTGATGTTGAAAGAAGAAAGGAAAAAAATATATTTGCAAATTGCTTTTCTACCTCTAAATATTAACTGGCTTCTCCCTCTCTCTCCCAGTGTGTTGCAGGTATGATGCTCTCATGATTTAGTGGGGGCACTAGTGGCTGCTGTGCTGTCCCTCAGCCCTGTTGTGAGCATTTAGGCATGAGTAACTTCTGACAAACAATCTAGGTTATCCAGGTACAGAGTCACATGACATTTAAATCCCCTTCTCTTTCTCTTATAGTTTACTATCATAGAAACTTTGAATTGTTAATAAGAATGGATCCATCCTACCACACTGAATGACTTGTGTGCAACAGATATACCAGCACTGATAACCTCCACACTAAACATTGGTTGGGCTCTGTGCTTGGCAGCTACAGCAGGTGTGCAGTGTTCTTGGTGAGAGCAGTGTGGCTGCTCGGGTGTGGAAATGCTCTCTAGATAATAGTTTCAGCAGAACTTGTTTCCTTTTGAGTTTCCATCCAAATTCACTTTGCCAAGTAACAGAACAAGAGTAAACACAGACAATAAGGACAGAGGATGTTGCTGGAGCATAGACCAGTGAGGCTCTGACAGGTTCCATCTAGGGCTGCAGGTGGCTCCACAGATACAGAAAGGAGAATAAAGGGACCCTCACCTCATACCAGAAGTAATGATGCCTCAGAAGCAGTCTGGATTAGGCATTCATTGTATATCTAGAAATTATATCAGTATCACTTCACTCTCTGAGCTGAAGATACAAAATGTGTTGCCTTGTGAGAAAATGCCCTTATGCCTTTGCAGTTCTTGCTCTGCTCACTAACTGCACAGCTAACTAGAGCTGAACTCACTGTCATAATCTCATCCCCATCCAAATCATCAGATGGAGTGAGAGCCACTGTACATAACTTAAGCACCTACAACAACAACAGCACCCGTGCCTTGCTCTACGCATACACACTTCAACACTGTTGCTCCAGCAACAACAACAGCAACACCCGCACCTTGCTCTACGCATACACACTTCAACACTGTTGCTCCAGCAACAACAACAGCAACACCTGTGCCTTGTTCTACGCATACACACTTCAACACTGTTGCTCCAGCAACAACAACAGCAACACCCGCGCCTTGCTCTACGCATACACACTTCAACACTGTTGCTCCAGCAACAACAACAGCAACACCCGTGCCTTGCTTTAAGCATACACACTTCAACACTGTTGCTCCAGCAACAACAACAGCAACACCCGTGCCTTGCTCTATGCATACACACTTCAACACTGTTGCTCCAGCAACAACAACAGCAACACCCGTGCCTTGCTCTATGCATACACACTTCAACACTATTGCTCCAGCAACAACAACAGAACACGCGCGCCTTGCTCTACGCATACACACTTCAACACTGTTGCTCCAGCAACAACAAGAGCAACACCCCTGACTTGCGCTATGAGCATACACACTTCAACACTGTTGCTCCAGCAACAACAACAGCAACACCCGTGCCTTGCTTTAAGCATACACACTTCAACACTGTTGCTCCAGCAACAACAACAGCAACACCCGTGCCTTGCTCTACGCATACACACTTCAACACTGTTGCTCCAGCAACAACAGCAACACCAGTGCCTTGCTCTACGCATACACACTTCAACACTGTTGCTCCAGCAACAACAACAGCAACACCCGTGCCTTGCTTTAAGCATACACACTTCAACACTGTTGCTCCAGCAACAACAACAGCAACACCCGTGCCTTGCTCTATGCATACACACTTCAACACTGTTGCTCCAGCAACAACAACAGCAACACCCGTGCCTTGCTCTATGCATACACACTTCAACACTGTTGCTCCAGCAACAACAACAGCAACACCTGTGCGCCTTGCTCTATGCATACACACTTCAACACTGTGGCTCCAGCAACAACAACAACAACACCCGTGCCTTGCTCTACGCATATACATTTCAACACTGTTGCTCCAGCAAAATCAACAGCAACACCCGTGCCTTGCTCTATGCATACCAAGTGTAAGCTGTTGTTAGAGCAGGTGCCACCTCCTGTCTGTTTGTTAAGCTCCCACGCCACTCCTACAAGTACTGCACTGTTGGTTCTGGAGTGTATTTGATTGTGACTACGTCTCCTCCTGCTCCAAAGTAAGCATTCCTTCCATTTTTGACAACTAGACAAATTATTAGAAGGCACTCTCTAGCTCTGCTTGGCATTGTGCTTAAAACACTCGCCATCTCTTCTAGCTAGCACGATACATAAGATTGACGACCCCTACCTATGCAAAATAGATTACATCTGCACATGGGCACTACTTGGTATGCTCCTCCTCTGCATTAGCCCCTGCCCCACCCCCTCCACACCTCCTTGTTGACCGACGCTATAAATGCCAAACAGCTTAACAAATAGCGTTTGTGAGATAGTAAGTGCATTTAGGGGGGCAGATTCTTTACATAGTTTCCCCAAGTTTCTCCCACTCTAACCACTCCATATTAAGCACACCTTGTGTATTACTAACCTGTTCTAATGAGTTCCAAGAATACTGACCTACGACCTGGCTAAGCAGTTTCAACTTCACTCTGGCCATGATTGTAGTTGACCAACAAACAACTTAAAGGTTAAAGGTTAAAGGTCTCATAGCTATCTAACCAGTTTCTCCTTGGACATCCATGGACAAAAATGTCTATAACTTAAAAATGTCTGGTCCAAATGCTTTCAAATTTGTAAGGTAAGTAGTCGATGTGGCACTGAATGCTTTAAGAACCAAAAAAATACCTCTTAATCACCCCCAAAACAGCGAAATTTATGGGCATCTGCCACCTTAATGGTCTTGAGTGCAATGATGGCGTCGACGAATCCACAACGCTACAGAATTGCATGAGAGAATTGGAGCTTTCAATACAAATCAACTTGAAAGACATCGCCACTTTCTTGCACATAAGAAAAATCATTCCCAGAGCGACCTACAGTAGAGGCCAAAAAAACACGTTTATTTTGAACGTGCGTAGATGCTTACCGTTTCCAACCGTTACTTAACAAACGCTAACAAACGCAAATAAACAGTTAACGTTTACGAGAGTTTTGCGCAGCGACGCTGACTAAAGGTTAGCACTTCCGCGCAAAGGTCACCAAAGTGCACGAGATTTGTGCCTCGTGGCAAGTTAATTTTTTAGCTGCTTGAGACTCGACTCGTCTTTGCTTCGAGATTTTGAAAGGATTAGATCGTATAAGTTGTTGAAAAGATATCCTGAAGCCCACGGTGAAAAACAGTGAGTTGATTCTGTATGATTGTGATATAAATACCTCTTTTCAGCTAAGTAGCTGGTCCTTCACAGGTTTGTTAGTCATGCTTCTGACTATAGCACTTGCAAGCCTTTTTTTCTTAGTTATTCCATAAGAATGGGCTAGCAAAACTTAGCTAGCTTTTGTGTGCAAGCCTTTAGCTACATACCATGCTCTCAATGTGATGGCCCCTAGTTTCCTTCCAAGATCTCAACCAACATTTCCAGCTTTGTAACCCACATTACACCAAATTGTTGACTGTTCTTCTTTGGAGATGGGTAAAGTGGTTATGCATCCAAAATAAATAATGTATTGGACAATATGATTGTGTATTTCTTTCTTATCTTTGGCATATGTATAATAGAATGTTATTCATTGGAGAAGAACCAGAGGGAGCTAACCCACCTGTGTGCCACTTCTGGAGAACAGGTTGGCTCCGGTAACTCCCCCAGTGCCTCGGCCTTCTCCAGTTTGTCTTCAAGGTTCAATGAAGTTGACACCCCATTTCTCCACCTGCCTTGGTGCCAGGCCCCCTCCTTTCAGACCGTTGATTTGAAGGTGGTCACTCAAAAGTGGGACATCACCTTTTTTAAATAATTGGTTTTTTTGGGTTAATTTATTTTTTAATACAGATTGTTATAAGTGTTAGCCATGTGATGGCGGCTCAGCAATATCAAGATTGAATTATTTTGTACAACAAAGAACACAACAATTGAATTGAAACCACATTTTATAACCATATAATTGAACAGTCAGGTAGAAAACAAAATAGAAAATAAAGCAGCAATTAGAAATAAATATATTAGAATCTTCTGATACTCCTCTGGATAGGAGGGCTAGGATTAGTTCCAGAATCTTCATTCTTCCCACCTGAAGTAGTGCAAGTCCCCTGAGCATCGGTAGTCTCAGCGAGAGCACAGCAGTTGCAGTCAGCATCTGTCTTCTACCTGAAGCACTTTCGTTCTAATCTGCATTTAATAGTATTAATAAAGGTGAGGTGTAGAAACCTACGCTTGACCGTCAAAAGGCTTCAGATAAGAGACTGATTTCGACTGCACTGCTTCTTGATAGGTGACGCTCGACTGAAGTACGAAACCGGAGGCCTAGGCTAGACTGTAATACTTCAGGTGGGAAGAGTGAAGGCTAGAAACTTGAGAGCGCTCGCTCGCAATTGAGGCTTATAGCGGAGCGATACAATAATTGCGAAGCGCTTGCGCTTCAGCACCGCTACGCGGACAGTTTATCTTGTTTGCTACCGTTGGTTTCCGTTGGGATTGCTAGCGTTTACGGTGTGCGTTTATTAGCGTTTACGGTTGGTGTTTTTTAACGTTGAACGCAACGCAACCGGCATGTTTTTTTGGCCTGTACTGTACTACTATTCTGTCACTGTAAAAAAAAATCTGGTGTAATTCCATAACAACTTTACTCAGAACACCACTCAGCAAGCTTATAGCTATGAACTAGACTGAGCATGTGCAGTACTTCAATATTTCTTAAGTTAGAATACCATACATCTACTTGGAGTGAGCTTTATTTTGAATGTCTAAGTATGTTGTGTAGTTCTGGAAATATGACTTGACCCAGGCTGTGGCATCTCATAGCTATCCAACCAGTTTCTCCTTGGACATCATGGACAAAATTGTCTATCACTTAAAAATGGCTGGTCCAAATTTGCAAGTTTAAGTAGTCTATGTGGCACTGAATGCTTTAAGAACCAAAAAAGACCTCTTAATCACCCCTTAATCACCACATAAACAACGAAATTTATGGGCATCTGCCACCTTAAAATGAAATTCATCTCTTTCTCTTATGGTGTTGGGGGGACTACACCTGAAACCACTGAAATTTGAACGCATATAGCCATCATACCTTTCCCCCCCTTTCTTCTGCGTAGATACTATTGATACCAACTTGCTGCTCATTCTGTGTGCTTTTAAGATGATATGTGAAATGTCTCTATAGGCACATTTTGTTAGAAGATACATCCAAAAAGGCAAGGGTCACTCCAAAAATTGCACCCCACAAACTGTGGCAAGGATAATTCCCAAGTGCCTGGTCTACAGATGCTCAAATTTGGTCTGTAGCTTACCAAGACATTTAGCTGTGATATAATAGTGGCATATTTATAAACACATCTCGTGTTCATTAGTTCTAAGGCATTTCATTTCGAACCACGCAAAATACATGCAAAATCTGTGACGATCACCTCTTCTAATCACCATAACTCGGCAATGCTTCAAGTAAAAAAATAATTGAAACCGTCATAGTCATGTTTGCGACAAAATCAGAACAAAATAGATTTTCAAAATTCCTGGGAATGGGTGTTTAAGATGGAAACTCCATTTTTTTATGTACCGAGATTCCATAGAATGTTCCATTTAACAATGGATGTTGCTGTTGACACAGTATGTGTTACTGCTAACGGTGAGTGTTGCTGTTGACACAGAAGGTGTTGCTGCTAACAGTGAATGTTGCTGTTAACTCTAGGTTTGATGGTGTGCATGCATGTGAGTTTCTCGTCGACAACAATAGCAGATATATCCACGCAAACAACACAGCTTGATAGTCATAACCAAAAATCTACGCTAGTGCTAGCATGCTAAAATCTAACTCAAGAATGCGGCTGTGACTAACCCTACTCCACTAGGAAAATAAACACAGTTGCTGAAGTGAGGAAGTTTAGAGTAACAAGTATTGTCTTGTAGACAGACAAATAACAAACAAAAGAAGAAGTTGGTAATCATATTAGCAGGCATGTCTGCAGGCAGCAAAACATTTAGAATCTGATGTAACATAGAAGGACTTTGATACCAGTTCATTGTCTCCCATCCTAGGGCTTAGCAGTTGATAGAGGACTAGCTAGCCTAAAGCTAATAGGATCACCACAGCTTAAATACTAGCATGCTAGAGAAAACCCCTCAAAGATGGTGTCTTTACTGCAGGTAGCTTGCATATCCACAGCGCTTGTTGATAGAGCCCTCAAGCTATGAAGAAGGCAACTTCGTCATGTGACTCTAAAATGAATACATGAGCATGCTTGTGTTGCGTTACTTAATTTTGGTCCCTAAATCGGTATGAGTGAATGTTTGCTTAACAGTGGGTGTTGATAGTGAATGTGGATGCCAAGCCATGCTTGATGTCCAAGAGCTTGTTGGGGAGGATTGGGGGGGGGAGGGGCAATGTGTAAACGCCAGAATATATGTAGAGGTCATGGTAAGCGATCAAGGTATATACATCAGGATATAGAGGATAGAGGCCTGGGTATAGTATAGAGACCAGTTAGAGACCAGTTAGAGACCAGGGTATAGGGGCCCACGTACAGGAGGCAGGGTATAAAGGCCAGGGGTACACAGACCAGGGTATAGAGAAGGTATAGAGACCAGGGTATAGAAACCAGGGTATTATAGAGACCAGAGTATAGAGATTAGGATATAGAGACCAGGGTATAGAGGCCAGAGTATAGCAACGTAGGTGTAGAGACCAGGGTATAGGGACTAGATAGAGACCAGGGTATAGAGACCAAGATAGAAACCAGGTTATAGAGACCAGTGTATAGAGACTAGATAGAGACCAAGGTATAGAGACCAAGATAGAAACCAGGTTATGGAGACCAGGATATAGAGACATTGGTATAGAGACCATGGTATAAAGACCACATATTATAAAGACCATGGTATAGAGACCAGTGCATAGAGACCCTGGTATAGAGGCCACACTATAGAGATCAGGGCATAGAGAGCAGGTTATAAAGATCAGGGTATAGACACCAGGGTTTAGAGGCCAGGATATAGAGACTAGGGTGTAGAACCAATGTATAGAGCCAGAGTTTAGACATCAGAGTATAGAGACCAGGTATAGAGATCAGGGTGTAGAGATCAGGGTATAGAGACAAGAGTATAGAGACCAGGGTATAGAGACAATGATATAGAGGACAGGATAGAGACCAGGGTATACAAGCCAAGTATAGAGACAAAGATATAGAGACCAGGATATAGAGTCCAGGATAGAGACCAGGTTGTATAGAGAAGGTTATAGGGGCCAGGGTATATGGTTTAGAGACCTGGAGTAATTGACCCCAAATGCTGGCCTTTGCATGTGACATACTCGGGGGGGGGGGGGGGGGGGGGGGGGACGCGACCCAGACAGGACTTGAACCTGCAACCTCCAACTTACATGGCTGGTGCTCTAACCATTAAGCCACTGGGACTGTCTGGTGAGCTAGGTGGTCTTACCGCCTCTCCCTTCAGGATGCCACCAAAGGTGTGGTTGGGGTGGCAGTTCAAACTGTTGCTGTACATATAGTGCAGGCCAGCATCAACGTCCCCAAATAGGATTTTTATATATTGCTGAATAACTCCACACAGGAAGGTTTTTGTGTTCTTATCTTTGGACAGTGGATAGAGTAAACCTTGGACATCCAGTGCCACTCCCCTTTTGTGCATAGTGTTAACCACAATTATGTCACAAAATCTTCGCTATATGTAACCCTAAAAGGCTATTTTTGAAATTTCTTGACTAGAACTCGATGAAACATTCCAATCTTTTACAATCTATAACACTCTGAAGTGTCTACAAGTGGATTTTTGATAAGGTAATTTTTGTATTAGTTATTAACCAAAATTGGAATTCTTTAGTGTTGACTTCAATTCAAATTTTCTCAATCAACTCTTCAGATACAATTACCAAAAAATTATCAAAAAATGCACAAACACAATAGCTAGAGATCTGTCTTATGGATTTTTGATTAAGTTAATAATGAAGAAGTTATGTACAGACAATGTTAGTGTTCATTATGTAAGTACACGAAGGTGCGACTTGTAGCATTTCACAGCTTGTTCCACCTCCCTTCCTAGTCGTTTCCTTCCAGATAGGCAAGTTCATACTCCCTCACTCTCCACAAGTATTTTCTCATGAGATCTATTGAAACAGAGTCAAGTGCTGGATGGAGAATCTCTTTTAGTCTAGTATAGGTAAAGTTAGTGTGTGCCCGACAGAACCTCTTTGATTGACCACAGACACGTTCAATGAGGTTAAGCTCACAATGGAACTTTGGAAGGAACATGCTCAAATGATCCCCTACTATGACAGTAGTGCTCCACCTGTGTCTTCTCCCGAACAAAGTCTTCATGGAATGAAATAAGCTGCCTCATCTGGTCAGCCTTCAGATGGCCAATGTTCATTAGTCCTCTTTCTTTCAGTATGGTCCTGAGACCTTTTGCTAAACCATCTGGATGGACCATGACCTGTTGCTGTCCACCCCAAATAGTGTCTCTTACTCTTCTTGGACCTCCGTCCTTCACCAGTATGTTGCGTGGAATCAGCGCAAGTTCTTTATACTTCCTGTGGCAGCTACTCTGATAGAAAATGAAGAGGACTGAGTGTGTAGCTGGGGGGTACTTGAAAGAAGCAATGTCACATGCAGTCTCCATCTGCTTCATAAAACGGTCGCCAGTCCAATACCCCTCCCTCTCTGCACCATATTCCAGGACTTCTCTTGCAGTTTCCTTGATGACCTGATGGTTTGCCTCTGCTAGAGCATGCTGCTCGGGAGTCAGCTTCAGATATCCATCATGCTCGTCAATGAAATCTGACACCATGATCCCACTCCCTTTTGTCTTTGGCAATATGGCAGGCTTGTCATCTGTCCCCCACATCCATTTTTGGCTGTCAGATAAACTAAGCTTAGCAAGACAGCCAGTATACCTTGTTCCACGAGTCTGATGAGCTGACAGTAGAGCTACCTCGGAAGGTCTATCCTAGAGCGGTCCTGCACCGCAGAATGGTGCGCAGTGAAATGTTGTAACCCTAGCTTGGTCGAAGCAGACGTTGGAGCTAGTCAATAGTTATTTCATCAGTCAGCTTCATCAGCTCCTCTATTCCTTCGAGGCTGGCATTAATATCGAGGACCTTTCGCTGAAGAACGACATTATGAACGGTCCAAGAAGTGAGAGACTGCAGAACGATGAAGAAGATGGACCTCGAAGCCGATTGTACTTGAGCACTAGGCTGGTGAATGACTGCGCAAACAAGGGCGAGCTAATTGAACCACAAACAAATTTGAAATGCGAAGAAAAAAGATTCCTCGCCATTGGAATGGAGTTGTTTTCTTCGTTACGGGGGACTACACCTGAAACACTTGGATTTTTTTTTGTTATTATTTTTTATCAGTTCAAACTGTTGCTATACATATCTACTAGCCAATTCTAAAGTTTTAGAGCTATTGGATGCTCCATTTCAAAGTTATGATGGTTTTTGTCCATGCAATTTCTCATATTGGCAAAAATTTGAAGAGAAACCAACAAGGAATACTAAAGGGGGGGCCAGCAGCATTTTTTATATTAAAGCAAACAAACTTGTGGTCACCACTTTATAGCTCCATAGATTCCCAAACCCCCCGACCCCAAGCTGAGTAATGGAGATCAACTGTGGTCCCAGCCTAGCATGACATGACAGAAAAGGGGGGAAACTGGTAATGATCATCAACAAGTAGTTGCCCTTCAGCACTTGGAGATGTGAACCCCCCCCCCAGTCAGACATAAGTCTTGAATTTGCACCTAGCTAACCAGACGGTCCCAGCCAGTGGCTTAATGGTTAGAGCACCAGCCATGTAAGTTGGAGGTTGCAGGTGCAAGTCAAAAACGTGGCAAAAAGACTCCCTGAACAAGCCCTACAAACAATGAATCCCCTAAAGAAATCCCAAGGACCGAACTACTACATCCCAGAACAAGAAGCCCAATTGACGCCCATCGGGTAAAGCGTCCACAAATGCACAAACACTGTACACAATCATCTTTTGACACACACACATTCTAGGACATCTAGATGCACACACGGGCATCTAGACGCACAGACATTACAAACACATCACAAACACATCACAAGACTGCACCACCTAGAATTAAATATATCACTCACCCCAAACAAATAATTGTATGCACCCATGCACTTAACAAGCTCTAATTAAGAACCACACTAATTTAGCACACACATAGTACTTAAACCCACCCTCATCCTATTATTGCACACACATGCTGTCTTAACTATTCCAAGGCACGGATGAAGGCAAGCTGAAATATATTTGTCTTTGTGAAAGTTGTGAGTTCCTAGTTAGTTTCCTTCTAATATAATCCTGTCTTTAAACCCACCCTGAGCTAGGTGCAAATTCAAGACTTATGTCTGACTGGGGGGGGGGAGGGTTCACATCTCCAAGTGCTGAAGGGCAACTACTTGTTGATGATCATTACCCTTTTTCCCCTTTTCTGTCATGTCATGCTAGGCTGGGACCACAGTTGATCTCCATTACTCAGCTTGGGGTCGGGGGGGTGGGCTAGGGTTGGGCTTGGCTAGGGTTGGGCTTGGCTAGGGTTGGGCTAGGGTTGGGCTTGGGCTAGGGCTAGGGCTAGGACCAAGGAATAGAAACCAAGGTAGAGAGACCAGGGTATAGAGACCAGATAATACCAGGGTATACATATATACCAGGGTATAGAAACTAGGGTATGGAGACCAGGGTATAGAGACCAGGGTATAGAGACCACAATAGAGATCAGGTTATAAAGACCAGGGTATCATCACTCCTATGTCATCCATGGATGACCAAGTTAATAGGGATGTACATGGATAATTCGTGGATGGCAGAGTTACTAGGGATATCCAGGGTTCATCTCGGAAGGCCGGGTTACTAGGGATATCCAGGGTTCATCTGCAGATGGCCGGGTTACTAGGGATATTCAGGGTTCATCTGCAGATGGCCGGGTTACTAGGGATATCCAGGGTTCATCTGCAGATGGCCGGGTTACTAGGGATATCCAGGGTTCATCTGCAGATGGCCGGGTTACTGGGATATCCAGGGTTCATCTGCAGATGGCCGGGTTACTAGGGATATCCAGGGTTCATCTGCAGATGGCCGAGTTACTAGGGATATCCAGGGTTCATCTGTAGATGGCCGGGTTACTAGGGATATCCAGGGTTCACCTGCAGATGGCCGGGTTACTAGGGATATCCAGGGTTCATCTGCAGATGGCCGAGTTACTAGGGATATCCAGGGTTCATCTGCAGATGGCCGGGTTACTAGGGATATCCAGGGTTCATCTGCAGATGGCCGGGTTACCAGGGATATCCAGGGTTCATCTGCGGATGTCCCTAGAAACTCTTTCATCCGTGGCTACTGTGACAGGCGGTCATTGGACATACGTGGACTTCCGTGGATGAACCCTGGATATCCCTAGTAACTCTGCCAGATGTTCTTAGTATCTCTGCCATGCGCGGATGATCCTCGTACATCCCTAGTAACTCAGTCTACCATGGATGACATGGGATTGACCACGACGACACTGAACCACCTGACACTGCACATGTACTAACATGCAAGAGAGATACATATTTTCTTATATAAATGCATGCATGAGCTTTTAATAATGGTCGCTCTTGCAAAATGTAAATGTATACAGACATCAAACTAGTAGAATGTTCACAGGGTGATTCCTCATGTCGCAAGAATGGAACAGCAATTCAGCATATTCACCATGATGACACTGATCTAGCCATTGCCCTAACTAACCCTACCTACTGTCCTATCAGTAACCCTAGCCACTGCCCTGCCCCATCCATTGCCCTATCTCTAACTAACTCTATCCCTAACCCAGTACTGAAGGGTGCAGTTTTGATGATGACATCATGATGATGTAATGCTAGGATTGTGAGATTTGGAATTAACCATGATGTGCTTTAAATATAGAAAAAGTGATATGAGCATTCCCACACAAGGTTTCATCATACCAGCTGCTAAACTGACTTCACCATTTAAGGAATTGGGTGAAGTGTCAACTGCCAACATAATTTGTCGAAATTTTCCCTGCCTAAAATTCCAACATGCTATCATGGCTCTAACATTGACATATGAGTAAGCTACGGCATACAAAACGCACCTTCATCACTACGATCAGACGTTAATTTTGCAGGAGCTGCTTCAGGATCTAGTCTCGCACTCCTTCATCAAGATTTCTGCGATCGCACGATACTGTGGCTCTGTGAGCAGGTATTCCATGAATATTCCATAAACATCTTTGTCCTCCTCCACTTTGTTTCTAAGGACACCCAACACCTCGCACGCTTTCTCTTCAGGTCTCAGCATGGATCTAACATTAGTGACAGAATAGTAGGTTGCTCTGGGAAGGATGTTTCTTATGTGCAAGAAATTGGCGATGCCTTTCAAGTTTATTTGTATGGAAAGTTCCTCTCATGCAATTCTGTAGCATTGTGGATTCCGTGGACGCAATCATTGCACACTAGCCAAATGCTACAAATTGTGGATTAATTTTTTTATAAGGTTAATAAGCATATTCTTTACAAACAGGTAATACGTACAATTGTCCAAGTTTATAGTGTTTCAACACATCCCCTCACCTCATCCACCGACAATGCTTCCTACAGTTGAAATGCTGTCCCTCGGAGGAATATTACCTATCAAGATAATACAAGATAATACAATAATATAACTTTATGCCTTGTTTTCTTCTAAGTACCCTTGAAATTCAGGGCCAAAGCCAATCACATTAGCTACATATCTTTAAAAATGTTTTTGATATCACAGGAACTTTAAGTAGTACAGGAGGCAGTTGGCCACACTTCTCTGGAGACCAAAGATGAGTGCCAGCTAGAAGCTTTCAGGGGAAGAGTGTGCAAGTCTAGGATACAAACATTGGCCCAATAGCTAGCCAATCCCCCACACCCCACACACACAATAACAAAGCTATAAAGTCAAGATGACACAGTTCTACCCTCACCCTAGCATTGAGGCAAATGGCAGCTATGTTCTAGGTAAACAACTGCTAACCTTTCCGTAGTTAACACCGAGTTGGGCGCAACTTGACGACCACGCCAGGCAATGGAAATGGAAGTTACTTATCGGAGGGGGTATAAATGGCCTAATAGTCGCGCGCAAAAATAGAGCGATCATTTCTCTGGTTCCAAATGACTCCTGTCCAAGGAAATAGCTAGTGTCTTTGGCATTGTCTGTGACAATAACTTAATTTAAGCTGCTCAACTTATTTTGATTCCACTTCAACTTAGTTCAAATTCGAATAGAGTTTGCGCTAAAAATCACCAAATTATGTACTCCTACAGATCTTCAGATCTTGCCCAACCCGAAATAAGCATAGGAGTAAAGGATTCCCTACCAGACCCACAATTCTTATAATTACCCTTGATTGTTGATGAACTTATACGTAAGAGTTTCTCGAAGCTTGGCATATTCACTATATACGATTGACAGTTATTCTTACGTTCTTACGGCACAATTGCATTGCTGAGTCATGAGCTCTAAACACTTCAAGGAGGAGGGATTTAGGGGAAGGAAAAAATCCCAACCTTGCAACTCTATAACCTCTACAGTATAAAAAATATAAAACTTTCAATCTGCATGCTCCCTTCTGGAACTTAACTTGAAGGCATAGGATAACCATGTCAAAATTGCATATTTAAAAACCAAATTTGTGAGGTCACCAGATTCTACTCCTTATGTGTGCAATAAAACAGTGTGGTCTAGTCTTGTATGATATAGCTATATATATATATATATATAGGTGATGCAAAGCCACAAATTGATGGTCGTTGCTTTATTGTTGTGTGTGTGCTCACAGAGCATTTCCAGAATGAAGCCTACATAGCTTATCACCCCCAACCCTCACTGTGACCTCTCAACTGTTCATGCCAACTTCACGTAGTTTGAAATCCTGGCTTGTGATTGAGGCCCTCCTTTGAGAGTGTGTAACTTTATTATAACAATAACTTTTGTTAATCTGATGTTTAATGTTTAATAATCTGACAACCTTGTTATCTGACAAAACCTTGCAGGAATTAATTTAAACACGATAAACTTTTGTTGCGACACTGATTCGCTTGGTTTAAATGGAAGTGTAAATTAAGCTATTTTTCTCTTAACTATAATATACACTCTGAATTGACCTAACGAATTGCAACAATCTCAATAATCGACTCGAAATATACTGTTTCAACATTTTGCCTAGATGCTCTAGCTTGCATCAGTATCAGCATTTCTGACGAGGGCTAGAGCATCTGTCAAAGCATCGAAAGAGAAAATTTCAAGTTAATTATTGAGAAAATCATATATAACTCCTGTTCATTCACTGCCACTCATCTTGGGTCAACTCCTTTTTCTGTATCCATCAGCAATTGGGGCTTGACCTGCCACCTCCTACACTGTTTCATCAAGCCATCATGGACTCGGCTATACCTTGACATGGCTGTAAAGCAAAATATGAGCCTAGGTGGTCAAGGTCCATCTCTCTGTAAAAAGAACAAGCTTGTCATGATTGAGGTATATGCATGCTTGCAAATGTTGATAGGCCCCTGCTAGCCATCATTAACTCTCTTTTTCAATTTTTTTATAGTAAGAAATACTAAGAAATATGTCTGAGCCAATCCACATCATTAGGTATTCCTATATGTTGCCTCCTGAGCCATGGAATAACGATCCTCCAAGATGTGCACTTATCAAGTACTTCATCTTAGATTGCAACTGGCACTTGTTGTATCCACTACTGATGGCAGAGTGTATGTATCACAGAGAGATGATATGATTGACATTGGTCTGTCTTCTTCGATCCTATGAGGTTGAGACTCTGTACCCAGTGATTGTCATCAGTGTCATAGGCATAGGCTAGTAATAAAATGTGAGGCAGTTATGTGGCTAAGAATGAGCTTGTTGCAATATATACTACCTGTCCATGTGTTGGGCCTTTGACGACACTAGAGTTCCCTACAAGCATTCTTTTCAGCTTGTTATCTGCCACTTGCTTCTCAGTTTGAGTGCGTGGAATATTATATATATCACCTTTTGATATTTGGATAATGAGAGGGTTGAGTTAATGGAAATGTTATTGTGGTTGAGCTCAACGTGTTTGACATATTTATCGGCTCTCACAGCACTGCTTGTAACAAGAAGACCACTAAGAACTCCCAGATGGCATTAGGGTACCAAAAGTGACCACTGTTGAGTGAATAACAGGTGCAGGTGAGCTTGCCCACCCATTGAGGTAGACACCTGAAACATACAAGTATTCCACAGGCTAACTCTACTGACACCTACATACATATGTAGCAAGTAACCTCCACTCCACAAGCTAGAGATATACCATTTCATGTTTTGAAAGAACTGAAGAGAAAAAAGATGGAGGAGCAATGTCAAGAGCATTATGAATGTGTGCAGTTCGCGTTTGAAAGTTCTCTCCATTAAATTTTTTTGCTACTGCCAAGTTTTAGAATATAAAAATTGCTTTCAAAATAATTATATATATATATATTATGAACGGATAAAAAATATTGAAGTTATCAAATCACTTCCAAGATATCGAGCAGTTTCTAACCACTTTCCAGCTTCCTGAAACACCCCATGCATCGCTAGACCTTCATTACTTATGTGTGACTACAAATAAAATGTTGAAACAATTGACTTTCACTTTCTTCTACTTTTCAGCATGAGCAACAGCCAGCGTGACACCTATAGCTACATAATGTAGATGCATCAAACTTGTATATTGAATTAGCAAACATAAACACTTCATAATTTGCAGGGGCTCCCATGCCCAGGTGCATCCATCGTCTTCCTCCACACACGTCTTCACTCCTCCTCCAGTAATCCCTGCAAGATTGACAAAACACACACAAACAAAATAGAACATTCAAAGAACATGTTAGCTCGACTAAAGCAAAATAAACATAAAGAAAATAGAACACTCCAAGGATATGTTAGCTCGACTAATAGATATACCTTTTAGACATAATCTTACCAAAGCCAACCTTGCTTCCAACATTGAAGCTCACCACACCTAAATCAATGGCAAGTCCGATACTTGTGGCACTCATATGCTCTGTCTTATCCACTGGACTCCACACCACAGAATTAAAACTCATTTTGATTGTATGTGTAGCCACCTCAACACTTGTGCAAAAGCTCTTCACCTTTACGCAGGCTCAACTCAAAATGCCTGTAGGTCAATACTTATGCTGGCAGTTGATAAAAAAAATTGTTTTCACATCGCCCAATCATCCCATCTAGGTTGTCCTCAGTATTTGTAATTGCTCCCACAGAGTAGGTTTGCATTTTAATTATAGACATTGACTAATCCCCATAGTGCCAGCCAAGGTTACACACTTGCCACAGCATCTTTTAATGCATGTCTCAAAATGCATTAATTTCCCCCCCCCCGCAACAACCAATTCATTTGAATGACCCTTTACCATTTAAACTCATACCTGTAAAGGGTCCTCAATGTTGTGCTATATCTTCCTCACCCACTTATTTTTATAAACATTTTTTCACTTGTAATATCTAGAATTAATTATTGTATTATTGTTAAGCAACATTCTTTACTCAGATTTTTGGTTAAAGGAATATAAGTTTTAATGGTAATATTATATGGACAGCAATATTGATGAGTCCTCCAAGTCTATCCTGCACACACAAACATCTAGAACCTTCTTTCTAGACTTCTCAAGGTCAAAGTTCATATGTGTCTCCTGCATATCACACAAAAACAAAAGAGAAAGGAAAAGATGAACAGCAGCCGAGAGGGGGAGAGATTCCGGAGGTTCAGATATGGCCATGTCTGGCATATATAGAAGTGCCCCTGCACTGGGAGGCCAGGAGTGGGAGGAGAGAGGGCAAAGGAGGGAGGACTGAGGAGAATGGACAGGGAGAGTGTTGATTAAGGGAGGGAAGAAGAGGGAAAGTGAAGGAGAAGAATAAGCAACTCTTTATACCATCATCATCAACAACAACTATGTATGTGTCATGCCTGGGGTATTGAGGTGATCTTTGACTCATGAAAGCTTGGCAGCTTCAGCTCGCAGAAGAGAGTTGATTGAAACTGCTGGGTCAGCATCCTACAAACACAAACATTAAGATGGACAGATGAAAAACACACGAGACAAAGTCAAGCACTGCACGAGCAAGCAAACTCTATGAGCTCCTACTACTAGAAATGGCTTTGCTGTTCTAGGGCTAAAGGAATGCTTGAGACCAAGTCAAGTAAGGCACGAGCAAGCAAACTCTATGAGCTAGAAATGGCTTTGGTGTTCTAGGGCTAAAGGAATGCATGAGACCAAGTCAAGTAAGGCACGGGCAAGCAAACTCTATGAGCACCTACTAATAGAAATGGCTTTGCTGTTCTAGGGCTAAAGGAATGCATGAGACCAAGTCAAGTAAGGCACGGGCAAGCAAACTCTATGAGCACCTACTAATAGAAATGGCTTTGCTGTTCTAGGGCTAAAGGTATGCATGAGACCAAGTCAAGTATGGCACGAGCAAGCAAACTCTATGAGCACCTACTACTAGAAATGGCTTTGCTGTTCTAGGGCTAAAGGAATGCATGAGACCAAGTCAAGTAAGGCAGCTCATGTTGGCCACTTCCCAAGACTTGCTCATGTGTGTCCAACATGTCCATACATACACAACCATAAGGGACACTTTTAGCATCATGGCACATTGCATTCCTGTCTTAGCACTAATGCACACACACACACACACACACACACACACACACACACAACAACAACAACTCATCTCAATTCTGTATGCGGAATTTATGGCTGCCTTACTTTGCTCATTCTTCCTGTCTCGGTCAACAGCCCTGAAGGTGAAGAAGGTCTGAAGTGTGTCTGTGGAGCATGATATGATGGACTTCCTGCCTCAGCTGAGACCCCTGAAGGAGAAGAAGGTCTGATGTGGGTGTGTGGAGCATGATATGTTGCTTCATGAAGTCAGCGGATGTGAACTGGTACCCATCAATCAGTTTAACTTGATGTTATAGAGGCCTCAGGCTATTTAGAGTGAGCCCCACCAAGATGGCTGCTAGATCATCTTTACTCATTGCAGTAGCTATAAGGTATTATTTATCACATTCTAGGAGAGAGTTAAGGTTGCTGATTCAATTTTCCAGGAGCAATCCAAATAGGGCCAAAAAAAAGTAGTTATCCAGTGTGAGCAGCTGTCTGTAGACCTGTCTGGAGCAACTATTCATTGTAAACAGCTGTCTGTAGCAATTAACCCACTGAGTGAGCAGCTGTTTGTAGACCTGTTTGGGGCAGATATCTGTAGACCTATCTGGAGCAGCTGTCCAGTGTGAGGGTAGGCTCTAACAGAGAGAGACAGAGTGGATGAATCCCATGTGATGGTCGGCTCTAACTGAGACAGAGTGGGTGAATACCATGTGAGGGAAGGCTCTAACAGAGACAGAGAGTGGGTGAGACTCATGTGAGGGTAGGTTTTAACGGAGAGAGTTGGTGAACCCCATGTGGGGGTATGCTCTAACTGAGAGAGAGTGGGTGAACCCCATGTCAGACAGGGTAGGCTCTAATAGAGAGAAAGAGAGTGGATGAACCTCATGTGAGGGTAGTCGACCAAGTGGAGGGCTGCTACTTGGACACTGAAATGATAGGTAGCCTTGTTTCTGTGTGCCTGTGAGGCAATGGAAGCACTGGACACTGAGAGATGGCGTGGCCGAGTGAGATTTACCATCAATTCAGGTGTCTCAAAAAACTCGCCTTAGACGATTTCTGTGGAGTGCGGAGGCTCTTGGTGTGTGGGTAAGTTGGAGGGTCACATGTGCTCAGGAGGATTGCTCTGTTTGTTCTCAGAGTTGATGGCATTTGCAGCAAACTATGCAGAGGCCGTTCAGTATGGGAAACCCAGTCTTCCTGTCATCCTGTGAAATATCCACTTATGCTTCCATGTGCTGCCATTTCATCAGCCCCAATTAATAACTTTGAGTTAATTAATTACAAACTTATCACTAACAATCTTGATGTAAAAGTAAGAAGCTCAGAGTAGCAGGAAGTACCTGCTTCTAGCCATGAGTGCCCCTCCCTGCCTACAACCTCCTCTTCTAGAAAACATGTCCAAGGTTACCAGGATCATGCAACTTTTCTATTAGACCTCGTTCAGTTACTAGATTAATAAAAGTGTCAACGGATTGTGTGTTAGCACACTTGCGAAGAGCATCAACTTCTTCTCGGTTCCTCCACATGAGAGTTTGTCTGCTTGACCTCTCATGTATTATTACTCTCTCCAGTGAAGTGCTGTCAGGAATTCCTATCATGACATCATAACAGTACTGGAGGAATGATGGCTCTGTGTGGTAATTATATATTATTAATTCTTGTAGTGCTCTATTTCTCTCCATTAGGTCTACTACATGTGCTGGTGCACAACAAGCACCCCACACACAACATGTCAGTTTAGTTACATTAGTATTGGTACAAGTGGCAGGCAGCTCAAGGATGGGGAGATCATCTCCATAATAAGTGATAGTAATTGTTTGTAATGTTGAGGGAGCAAATATAATCCTCAACACTTCAATATATGCAACGTGTAGGTCAGTGTTAATATCCAATTCCAATTCCACAAGCTTCCCAGAGGTTGATGGATCTATCAGTCGGTGAAGGGCAGAGCAGTATTCCTGGAGGGACTCTTCACTTTCTAGGTGAGGTAGTACTAATGCTTTCACATTGCTGGACTTAAGCTTGTCAAGCAAACGACTAGCACTAAGGTTGTCAATTGCTGATCGCCATGCAAGGTCTAGTTTTTCCAGCCCATGCATGACAGAAACGGCGTCAGATAGCATGTCAACAACCCAAGACACTGGATAACACTTCAGGCAAGGCACACCAGATAATGGTGCACTCATGAAGTGGTTAGCAGCAAATTGCTCATCATCCTCATCCAATTGGATGACCATCTTTCTTATATGACCACCAGGTGGTGATTTCCTTGAATTAAACCCCCAGACAAAACTATCTAGTGCTCTAGTGCCTCCTATGGTAATTTTCTCCCACGATGCTTCAGAATTAGCAATGCTTTCCAGCCCATGCATGACAGAAACGGCGTCAGATAGCATGTCAACAACCCAAGACACTGGATAACACTTCAGGCAAGGCACACCAGATAATGGTGCACTCATGAAGTGGTTAGCAGCAAATTGCTCATCATCCTCATCCAATTGGATGACCATCTTTCTTATATGACCACCAGGTGGTGATTTCCTTGAATTAAACCCCCAGACAAAACTATCTAGTGCTCTAGTGCCTCCTATGGTAATTTTCTCCCACGATGCTTCAGAATTAGCAATGCAGTAACCAAGTGCATATGCAAGCAAAGGTTCCCTGATCTCACCCTTCATCCTGCATTCTCGTCCAAACAGTCGTGCATAGTCAGCAGTACATTGAGCTTCATAAAGACACAGAATTAAGTCTTCAGTTAAATGTAGTGGATCAAATTCTGGCACAGATTTGGTCAGACCAGCGACAAACCTCTGCACTATGTTCCAGTGGCTGCCATGTATCTGCCTCTCTGCAATGATCTGTTTATCTTCATCATTAGTGAGCCGAGAGATGTGGTAGGCAGCAAGGAATTCTAGGACTGTTAGGTGAAGGAAGTTGTAAGATATTGCACCACCCCCATGCAGTGAAGCTACTCTATCAAGAAAACCAAAATGCTCTAGACTTGGATCCAAGTTATGGAAAATCACGTTCTGATCAGCAATGCCTTTGTAAGCTATATTACATAAGGCAAAAAACTTTTGATACCGATCTCCAGGAAGATCTTCAGAAAGACTTTTGAAATCACTCAAAGTAACCTTTGGTTGATCTGGGAGGTCAAGATGTCTTTTTAAGATAGTGAGGCACAGTTCTATATAGAGCTCAGTCATGGTACTTGGCATGAGTCCACAACCTGCTGGTCGATCCTTGAACAGGGCTACCACAATCGCAGAATTTAAGGGAACATACATCAGGCTGTTAATAGCTGGGTTTTTAGAGGCTGAGATATAGCTAAGAAACTCCCTCAACATTTCAGCATCTTGAAACACACTCCTAGCATACT
Organism: Cladorhizidae sp. MBARI D1340-BT2; assembly: GCA_028752905.1. NCBI lineage: Eukaryota > Metazoa > Porifera > Demospongiae > Poecilosclerida > Cladorhizidae > Cladorhizidae sp. MBARI D1340-BT2. Next base: position 45,013,792 of record JAQNBH010000004.1, read on the forward strand.
CTTCCACTTGCTCATGAGTGAAGCCAAGAACTTCAATATGCTTATGTGGAGTACATTTTCTTAAGAGACTAGCAGTGGCAGAAGGTCTGCTGGTAACAAGAACTGTGCACTTTCGAAGAGCGTCTCCAGATATGAGCTTGTCAACAAGAAAGCCTTTCTCCTGAAGTTCCAATGGAAGTTCATCGAACCCATCCAGGATGAACAAGACCCCCTTACCACAGACATTTTTAACCTCCTCCGCCACACCTACAGCTTGCTCATCATCAAAGAGATCAGCTACATTAGTGATGTTCTGCACAGCTCTCTCTCTCAACCTGAGCAACACCACTAAGTTATACTCCTTATCCCACTTCCGACAGAGCTCCCAGGATAGCGTGCTTTTCCCTATCCCAGGAGCTCCTTCAACCAAGATCAGTTGAAACGTATCTTTGTCGTCTCTCCCTAGATGCAAGACTTGCTCGACAGAGATAGTTTTTCGACCTTTCAAAACCTCTTTCACATCACCAGCCATCACCTTTTTTGTGTAGTCCACCTTTTTTGTGTAGTCCTCACTGCTCCGGTGATGCTCCGAAATGGCAAGACGTACGTACTTTGTACTTGGAGTTATCGGCCACTTTCCGTCCTTTTTGATGGGATGGTTTTCGTATTTACCCTTGAGATATTTAGCGTAACCAGATATGGCTGTGGAGATGGTGGATGTGTTGGTAACGGATGAAGACTTACTGGTGAGTGCTGAGGGGAATATTTGACCTGTACAAACGACCAGGTATTTATTAAACACAATGCTGAAGACATTACATCAAGTAATATTATGAAAGTTGTGGTGACCAGAGTACAAAGTTCAGCTAGAACAACATATGCCAACACCTGGCTCACAATACCACACAATGCACTACTGCTCCAGTCAATAGTAGAGGTCAAAGTAAACTTGACCTTTCCCTTACCTAGAGCCACACAATGCAATGCAAATGCACTCCAGCTCTAGTCAAGTCTCACTGGCAGTAGAGGTCAAATTAAACTTGACCTTTCCCTTATCTAGAGCCACACAATGCAATGCAAATGCACTCCAGCTCTAGTCAAGTCCCACTGACAGTAGAGGTAAATTAAACTGAATGTTGCTCCCTTATCTAGTCCCACTAGATTAACTCCTCCCATCCTCCTCCTCCAAACACAAGGATGAAAATTTCTTGTTTTCCCTCCTTTTCTTTGTGAGACAATGCTTGCCATATGCAGTCAGCAGAGAACTGCCCCTCGGATGGAGTAGCCTGGACCTCACAGCAGCTGAGGCTCAATTGGAGCAGGTGTGGACATGTTGACAGCTAAACAACACAATAGACCCCGCCATGTAGCTCAGATATGGCTCCACTGAAGACTGGACCAGCTCTTGGCATGGAGACGGTGAAGAAGTCCGGACCTACAACTTCTTTATGTTTAAACGCTGTTTAAAAGAAGTTCACAGAGGTAACGCACACTGTGGTATTCTTCTACCATATATTAGAACGAACCAATCAGATTGACAGTAGTTTGGGAAAATATCTCGTAAATATTTTGTGACAATAAAGTGACAACATTTCAATGCACGGAAATATAACACAATCATTTCTTCTTATCAAACAATATCAAGCACCTCACGAGAAGCACGAGGCTAAGAGGTAGACATATTCCAAAGTATCTTCTGGTTGTAATGACCACTATCACATCTGGTGGTAGCCATTGAAGAGCAGCTAGAATATGAGCATATAATGTCAATGACAGGTATGCAGTAGCAGTCAAGAAAGACAGCGCTATTCTTCAAGGTCTTCTTTAACCTCTCCATTAACTAATGTTCTAGCAGGTGAGGGAAGCCATGTTGATAGTGGCAGCCATAGGCAAACTATGGCTGTGACAGTGATGGCAAGCTTGAGCAGACAGTGGTTAGCTATATACCTGTAATATGGGATACATGGACGTATGCTATGGCCATATTTTATCTAATTACTCCGATGTTCTAATTATTCATTCTAATAAATATTTCACGAGATATATTTTTGTGGTTGACTGCCAAAAAAAAAGTAATAAACAACCAACAAATGCCAACTAATTTTGAATGTGCATTATTTACAATTTTCATTCTCATTCATTTTGCATTCTCATTCTTTTTGTTTCTGTCTCCGCATGCTCGTCATGATTGCCTGTCTTCATCGAGTTTGAGCTTCGCCATTCTCCTCTTAACACACAGGCCCACTCTTGGTTGGAACTTTCATGGGAGTTGCAGGGTCAGCTCAAAAAGTTAATAATAAGGTATGGTGTGAAACTTCACTGAGGGGGCAGATGTCAGGCCTCAGCCCTGCAAAGATCAAACTATAAATAGAATTTATAAATAGAGCTAGAACTCATGACCTCAGACTATCAACACATAGGACAATCATGAGATCAACTCACACTCTTAGATAAGTCCTGTAGGGACATCCAGTAATTCTACTACTCTCACACTGTTATCAACACCATAAGCTGTGAAAGCCTGGCTGCAAGGGTATTTAAACCCCTCTGCAGTCCAGGCTTAAGTCAGTCTCATCCTATCTTCATATTCTGCTACTCGACTGTTGTTTTAATATAAGCTACTTAAGATCTAAAACTCATTTGACAAGCTTGGTGTTTAGCTAGAAGAAGTTAGGGAGAGACTCTGGTGGCAGTGAATTAGCAAGGTTGGTATCTGTTAGGTATCTTGTGGTTGGAGACTCTTAACAGCACAGACTTCAAGTATATATGTGCTGGACATGTCAATAATAAGTATGTGTGAAACTTCACTCGGGGGGGCAGAGGCTTTTAGCTTGTGCTAAGCTTGTAGATGACAAGTTCGAAGGTCTAGCTTGAGCCAGGCTTGGTGGCTTACCTTAGCAGAAATTAAAGGGGCCATCGTAAATCATCACACGCTAAGTGTCTACCTAGTACAATCTTGAAAACTATATACAGTAGACCCTCTCTTATCCCAACTCATTGGGACCCAAGGTAGTTCGGATAAGCAAAAAGTTCGGATATGCAAAAAATCATTATAAATTCTTGAATGTAATTAAAATGCTGAATCACGTTGGAACCATTTTCAATATCCTGCAGTTCCTTGGGATAATAAGAAGCTCACTTCTGGTGCACTAGAAGGATTTAGGTCCTCAGAACCTGGCATGCTGTTTTACATTTATATTCATAATGTTGTATTTTCTCTGAGCAATGGTCCACTGACTGGAGTGGAGTGCCTTGCCCCTTTTCTGAACGAACTGCAGATATAAAACATTTTCTAGTTGTTCGTCTTTAGCAAGGCACATGACTTTGCGAGCTGAACTTCCCCCCCGACAGTCAAGGTTGCCTGCGAACTCTCGAAGTTTGGCTTCGTTCTTTTTTATCGTCAACTTCCCTTGATATCTTGCTTGGAATGGATCTTTGACTCGATCGACAAAACTACTCTCTTCCTTTTGCTGGCCAAAACGAACCAAACTAGTTTCCACGTGCAACTTATGCAAAAAGATCTGGCATATCGACGACCATTACCAGGTTTAATTTTTAATCAGGATAATCGAGGTTGGGATATGCGAGGGTACTGTACTACAAATTTTGCCAATTGAAAAACTTCCATTGACAAAATTTTTATTTGCAGCTTCTGCTTGACCCAATAAGTTTCCATCTCCACCCAACACAATGCACACCAGCAACTCATGGTGAGGGAGAAGACACAAGGCTGGGGGAAATGAATCACTTCTTCTCCTCTCCAGAACTGGGTCACACTATATGATGTACTCACCATGTGTGCATGCAGTCATTGTGTACTCACCATGTGCATGGCCGTAGCAACCACTACGGCCGCTCCGGTTTTGGCCGCACCAAATTTCAAGCAAAAAAAAAAAAAAAATAAAAAATAAATAAAAAAATATATATATATATATATATATATATATTTAATTATATGCACGTGGTCAATCGAGTTCGAGTCATAAGAAAGGTCATGGCTTCTAGTTCACGAGTAGGTGAGATAGTAGTGAAAATATCCCTGAGCAGCCTCATCAGCCACGGGCATTTCATTTTCCCAAGCGATCTTTCGGGAAAAAGAATGCAGTTCTGCGTAGTTTTCAGCCAGAGTGGTTCACTAAGTGGCAATTCCTTCACTATGATGAGGCAAAGGATGTTGTTTTTTTGCCATGTCTGCCTCATGGCTACAAAGAAACAGATGATGAAGACAGGCTATCTTGACCCAGCCTTTGTGAGTATATAATATAGTTCAAATATAACTAGCTTGCTAGCTATAGCTATACCACTAGCTAGAACAATTGGTAGTTAGCTAGCTTATATATCTGTAGCATATTAACAATAATTATGGGAAAGTTGTTGGGTAGTGAGCTAACTAGGAAGAATATGTAACATTATATTTAAGCACACTGATAATCAATATTAAATTTTAATTTAGGTAACTCGTGGGTTTGCTAATTGGAAGGATGGGACTAGAAGTTTCAAAAATCATGAGACCAGTGCTGCTCACCATGAAGCTGTTGATGTGATGATTACTATTCCTTCCACTACTGGGGATGTAGGAGCACTGCTTTCTAGACAATTTGCTACTCAGAAGAAGAAAAATACACAGGCTCTGTTCCAGATATTTTCATCCATTACGTTTCTGTGTCGTCAAGGTCTTGCTCTGAGAGGAGATGGCACTGAAATAGATGGAAATCTACAGCAATTGTTGAAGATGAAGGCTAAAGAGAATCCCAATCTTGCAGAGTGGTTAAGAAGGAAGGAGAATGTTTATACAAGCCCTGAAATACAAAATGAAATGATTAAACATATGGGTCTTAAGCTTCTACGAAACTTGGCAACAGAGTTTCGTACTTCTCCTTTTTTGACTATCATGGCTGATGAGACTACAGATGCTGCTAATTGTGAACAGGTCACTCTTTTTGTTCGTTGGATTACCGATGACTTGCAAGTACATGAAGATTTTCTAGGATTATATTCTGTCCCTTCAATCGATGCTGAAATGTTATTTTCAGTGATCAAAGATGTTTTTTTGAGATTGAATTTGAGTTTTGAAAGAGTACGTGGTCAGTGCTATGATGGTGCAAGTGCTATGAGTGGTAGCAGGAGCGGTGTTGCAAAGCGAATCAGTGAACTTGAACCAAGGGCCATCTTCACACATTGTTATGGACATGCTCTAAACTTGGCTGCCAGTGACACCATTAAGAAATCAAAGGTGATGAAGGATGCGTTGGATACTACCCACGAGATTACTAAGCTTATCAAGTATTCTCCACGCAGAGAAGCAATTTTTCGGGATTTGAACGCAGCTATACCAGGCGAAAGCAATCCTGGTATCAGAGTTCTGTGCCCAACCAGATGGACCATGAAGGCCAATACCCTTGCTAGTATCATGAGCAATTTTGAAACTTTGCAATTGACATGGGAGAAAGCTGTCGATGTGGTACGAGACACAGAAACAAAGGCTAGAATCCGTGGAGTATCTGTAATGATGTCCACGTTCAACTACCTCTTTGGCAACATACTTGGAGAAATGCTGTTGAAACACGCAGATAATCTGAGCAGCACTCTCCAGCACAAGGGTTTCTCAGCTGCCGAGGGTCAGGCGGTTGCTAAAATGACTGTGGAAACCATAAAGCTGCTAAGAAGTGACGAGTCATTTGACCTGTTCTGGTTAAAGGTAAACCAGAGAGCCAACAGTCTTGGTATAGATGAGCCTCAACTACCACGTCGTCAGAAACGTCCTCGAAGATTTGATGACGGTTTATCAGAAGGTGATCATCACGAAAATCCCAAGTCTCTCTACAAGCAGCAATATTACGAAGCAATTGATTTAATTATCAGCTGCATTGAAGATCGATTTGATCAACCTGGGTACAAAGTGTATCACTCATTGGAAACTCTTCTGCTTAAAGCTTGCAAATCAGAAGACTTTGAAAGTGATTTGCAAACTATCAGGCAATTTTACAAAGACGACTTTGACCATGAGCTCTTGCGCACTCAACTTCAGACCTTTGCTGTGCACTTTCAACATGTTCAAGAAAAACCAGCAGAACCTACAACAAAAATCAATATCTTTGATGTGAAGAATTATTTACTTTCACTTTCTCCTGCTCAGCTATCTCTGGTATCAAATGTCAAATGCCTTATGCAGCTCATACTAGTTATGCCTGCCACAAATGCATCTTCGGAAAGGTCTTTCAGTGCATTAAGGAGATTGAAAACCTATCTTCGGGCAACTATGAAGCAGGATCGTCTCAACTACCTTATGCTTCTTCATGTGCATAAAGATAAAACAGATGAACTGGACCTCAAACTTCTCGTTAATGAATTTATAAATTCAGATCACAGATTAAATATCTTTGCTAAATTGGAATAATTATTTCGTATTCCACATCGCACTATTAATCTTGTATATAATTGTAATAATTTCATTGCACACAAATTAAGGTGTATATATAATATATATAGCTACATTTGGAATAATAAGCATGATACAATTACACGTAGAATGAAGAGCAGAGTTGCTTTTAAGCAAAACAAAGTGAACAAGACAGTCATAAGATAGAAATTAAGCATATAGAGCTAGCTACAAGATGACAAAATCAGCACAAATAATCATCAGGATATATACGATGCTTACAAAAATTATTGAACTCAATTTATACAATGACAATTAAAAACAGGAGACTAAAACATGACTATATTGCTACTCGGTCAGAGAAATGGGATCTAGTAACAAAAAGACTGATATATAACTAACCACATCCGGCCCGGGCACTCCCATTTAAAACCACACCCACTTCCTGGCCGGACCATTCAAAATTTGCTTGCTACGGGCCTGATGTGTGCATGCATGTCATTGTGCACTCACCATGTGTGCATGCCAGTCATTGTGCACTCACCATGTGTGCATGCCAGTCATTGTGCACTCACCATGTGTGCATGCCAGTCATTGTGCACTCACCATGTGTGCATGCCAGTCATTGTGCACTCACCATGTGTGCATGCCAGTCATTGTGCACTCACCATGTGTGCATGCCAGTCATTGTGCACTCACCATGTGTGCATGCCAGTCATTGTGCACTCACCATGTGTGCATGCCAGTCATTGTGCACTCACCATGTGTGCAAGCATGTCATTGTGCACTCACCATGTGTGCATGCATGTCATTGTGCACTCACCATGTGTGCATGCCAGTCATTGTGCACTCACCATGTGTGCATGCATGTCATTGTGCACTCACCATGTGTGCATGCATGTCATTGTGCACTCACCATGTGTGCATGCCAGTCATTGTGCACTCACCATGTGTGCATGCCAGTCATTGTGCACTCACCATGTGTGCATGCCAGTCATTGTTCACTCACCATGTGGGCATGCATGTCATTGTGCACTCACCATGTGTGCATGCATGTCATTGTGCACTCACCATGTGTGCATGCCAGTCATTGTGCACTCACCATGTGTGCATGCCAGTCATTGTTCACTCACCATGTGGGCATGCATGTCATTGTGCACTCACCATGTGTGCATGCCAGTCATTGTGCACTCACCATGTGTGCATGCCAGTCATTGTGCACTCACCATGTGTGCATGCATGTCATTGTGCACTCACCATGTGTGCATGCCAGTCATTGTGCACTCACCATGTGTGCATGCCAGTCATTGTGCACTCACCATGTGTGCATGCCAGTCATTGTGCACTCACCATGTGTGCATGCCAGTCATTGTGCACTCACCATGTGTGCATGCCAGTCATTGTGCACTCACCATGTGTGCATGCCAGTCATTGTGCACTCACCATGTGTGCATGCCAGTCATTGTGCACTCACCATGTGTGCATGCATGTCATTGTGCACTCACCATGTGTGCATGCCAGTCATTGTGCACTCACCATGTGTGCATGCCAGTCATTGTGCACTCACCATGTGTGCATGCCAGTCATTGTGCACTCACCATGTGTGCATGCCAGTCATTGTGCACTCACCATGTGTGCATGCCAGTCATTGTGCACTCACCATGTGTGCATGCCAGTCATTGTGCACTCACCATGTGTGCATGCCAGTCATTGTGCACTCACCATGTGTGCATGTCAGTCATTGTGCACTCACCATGTGTGCATGCATGTCATTGTGCACTCACCATGTGTGCATGCCAGTCATTGTGCACTCACCATGTGTGCATGCCAGTCATTGTGCACTCACCATGTGTGCATGCCAGTCATTGTGCACTCACCATGTGTGCATGCATGTCATTGTGCACTCACCATGTGTGCATGCCAGTCATTGTGCACTCACCATGTGTGCATGCCAGTCATTGTGCACTCACCATGTGTGCATGCATGTCATTGTGCACTCACCATGCGTGCATGTCAATCATTATGCACTCACCATGTGTGCATGCCAGTCATTGTGCACTCACCATGTGTGCATGCATGTCATTGTGCACTCACCATGTGTGCATGCCAGTCATTGTGCACTCACCATGTGTGCATGCCAGTCATTGTGCACTCACCATGTGTGCATGCCAGTCATTGTGCACTCACCATGTGTGCATGCCAGTCATTGTGCACTCACCATGTGTGCATGCCAGTCATTGTGCACTCATCATGTGTGCATGCCAGTCATTGTGCACTCACCATGTGTGCATGCATGTCATTGTGCACTCACCATGTGTGCATGCCAGTCATTGTGCACTCACCATGTGTGCATGCCAGTCATTGTGCACTCACCATGTCTGCATGCATGTCATTGTGCACTCACCATGTGTGCATGCCAGTCATTGTGCACTCACCATGTGTGCATGCCAGTCATTGTGCACTCACCATGTGTGCATGCCAGTCATTGTGCACTCACCATGTGTGCATGCCAGTCATTGTGCACTCATCATGTGTGCATGCCAGTCATTGTGCACTCACCATGTGTGCATGCATGTCATTGTGCACTCACCATGTGTGCATGCCAGTCATTGTGCACTCACCATGTGTGCATGCCAGTCATTGTGCACTCACCATGTGTGCATGCATGTCATTGTGCACTCACCATGTGTGCATGCCAGTCATTGTGCACTCACCATGTGTGCATGCCAGTCATTGTGCACTCACCATGTGTGCATGCCAGTCATTGTGCACTCACCATGTGTGCATGCCAGTCATTGTGCACTCACCATGTGTGCATGCCAGTCATTGTGCACTCACCATGTGTGCATGCCAGTCATTGTGCACTCACCATGTGTGCATGCCAGTCATTGTGCACTCACCATGTATGCATGTAAGTCATTGTGCACTCACCATGTGTGCATGCCAGTCATTGTGCACTCACCATGTGTGCATGCCAGTCATTGTGCACTCACCATGTGTGCATGCATGTCATTGTTCACTCATCATGTGTGCATGCCAGTCATTGTGCACTCACCATGTGTGCATGCATGTCATTGTGCACTCACCATGTGTGCATGCCAGTCATTGTGCACTCACCATGTGTGCATGCCAGTCATTGTGCACTCACCATGTGTGCATGCCAGTCATTGTGCACTCACCATGTGTGCATGCCAGTCATTGTGCACTCACCATGTGTATTGTGCACTCACCATGTGTGCATGCCAGTCATTGTGCACTCACCATGTGTGCATGCCAGTCATTGTGCACTCACCATGTGTGCATGCCAGTCATTGTGCACTCACCATGTGTGCATGCATGTCATTGTGCACTCACCATGTGTGCATGCCAGTCATTGTGCACTCACCATGTGTGCATGCCAGTCATTGTGCACTCACCATGTGTGCATGCATGTCATTGTGCACTCACCATGTGTGCATGTCAGTCATTGTGCACTCACCATGTGTGCATGCCAGTCATTGTGCACTCACCATGTGTGCATGCATGTCATTGTGCACTCACCATGTGTGCATGCCAGTCATTGTGCACTCACCATGTGTGCATGCCAGTCATTGTGCACTCACAATGTGTGCATGCCAGTCATTGTGCACTCACCATGTGTGCATGCCAGTCATTGTGCACTCACCATGTGTGCAAGCCAGTCATTGTGCACTCACCATGTGTGCATGCCAGTCATTGTGCACTCACCATGTGTGCATGCCTGTCATTGTGCACTCACCATGTGTGCATGCCAGTCATTGTGCACTCAACATGTGTGCATGCCAGTCATTGTACACTCACCATGTGTGCATGCCAGTCATTGTGCACTCACCATGTGTGCATGTCAGTCATTGTGCACTCACCATATGTGAATGCCAGTCATTGTGCACTCACCATGTGTGCATGCCAGTCATTGTGCACTCACCATGTGTGCATGCCAGTCATTGTGCACTCACCATGTGTGCATGCCAGTCATTGTGCACTCACCATGTGTGCATGCCAGTCATTGTGCACTCACCATGTGTGCATGCCAGTCATTGTGCACTCACCATGTGTGCATGCCAGTCATTGTGGACTCACCATGTGTACATGCCAGTCATTGTGCACTCACCATGTGTGCATGCCAGTCATTGTGCACTCACCATGTGTGCATGCCAGTCATTGTGCACTCACCATGTGTGCATGCCAGTCATTGTGTACTCAGCATGTGTGCATGCCAGTCATTGTGCACTCACCATGTGTGCATGCCAGTCATTGTGCACTCACCATGTGTGCATGCCAGTCATTATGCACTCACCATGTGTGCATGCCAGTCATTGTGCACTCACCATGTGTGCATGCCAGTCATTGTGCACTCACCATGTGTGCATGCCAGTCATTGTGCACTCACCATGTGTGCATGCCAGTCATTGTGCACTCACCATGTGTGCATGCCAGTCATTGTGCACTCACCATGTGTGCATGCCAGTCATTGTGCACTCACCATGTGTGCATGCCAGTCATTGTGCACTCACCATGTGTGCATGCCAGTCATTGTGCACTCACCATGTGTGCATGCCAGTCATTGTGCACTCACCATGTGTGCATGCCAGTCATTGTGCACTCACCATGTGTGCATGCCAGTCATTGTGCACTCACCATGTGTGCATGTCAGTCATTGTGCACTCACCATGTGTGCATGCATGTCATTGTGCACTCACCATGTGTGCATGTCAGTCATTGTGCACTCACCATGTGTGCATGCCAGTCATTGTGCACTCACCATTTGTGCATGCCAGTCATTGTGCACTCACCATGTGTGCATGCAGTCATTGTGCACTCACCATGTGTGCATGCCAGTCATTGTGCACTCACCATGTGTGCATGCCAGTCATTGTGCACTCACCATGTGTGCATGCCAGTCATTGTGCACTCACCATGTGTGCATGCCAGTCATTGTGCACTCACCATGTGTGCATGCCAGTCATTGTGCACTCACCATGTGTGCATGTCAGTCATTGTGCACTCACCATGTGTGCATGCATGTCATTGTGCACTCACCATGTGTGCATGCCAGTCATTGTGCACTCACCATGTGTGCATGCCAGTCATTGTGCACTCACCATGTGTGCATGCCAGTCAGTGTGCACTCAACATGTGTGCATGCCAGTCATTGTGCACTCACCATGTGTGCATGCATGTCATTGTGCACTCACCATGTGTGCATGCCAGTCATTGTGCACTCACCATGTGTGCATGTCAGTCATTGTGCACTTACCATGTGTGCATGCATGTCATTGTGCACTCACCATGTGTGCATGCCAGTCATTGTGCACTCACCATGTGTGCATGCCAGTCATTGTGCACTCACCATGTGTGCATGCCAGTCATTGTGCACTCACCATGTGTGCATGCCAGTCATTGTGCACTCACCATGTGTGCATGCCAGTCATTGTGCACTCACCATGTGTGCATGCCAGTCATTGTGCACTCACCATGTGTGCATGCCAGTCATTGTGTACTCACCATGTGTGCATGCCAGTCATTGTGCACTCACCATGTGTGCATGCCAGTCATTGTGCACTCACCATGTGTGCATGCCAGTCATTGTGTACTCACCATGTGTCCATGCCAGTCATTGTGCACTCACCATGTGTGCATGCCAGTCATTGTGCACTCACCATGTGTGCATGCCAGTCATTGTGCACTCACCATGTGTGCATGCCAGTCATTGTGCACTCACCATGTGTGCATGTCAGTCATTGTGCACTCACCATGTGTGCATGCATGTCATTGTGCACTCACCATGTGTGCATGCCAGTCATTTGGCACTCACCATGTGTGCATGCCAGTCATTGTGCGCTCACCATGTGTGCATGCCAGTCATTGTGCACTCACCATGTGTGCATGCCAGTCATTGTGCACTCACCATGTGTGCATGCATGTCATTGGGCATGCACATGTAAAAGTCATGCTGAAGTAAACTGATGTCAATATTGTCACGTGATCTGCAGTTATTTTTAGCGCAGATTAGCAGGTTCTTTGCTGACTTCTCTGTGTAGTGAAGTTGTATGGATATGGACTGGAATGTTTGTAGGACTGCTACAGGAATACGTGACCAGATATTTGTTTCTAGCAAGATCATTAGCACCTACTAGGATCCTAAAGATGATGTCCTGAAAGTTTGAAACTGCTTTGAAAAAGTGCATGACCATCGGCACCTCCCGCCATGTCGAGGCCATCCCTGGCCTTGCCTGAGAGCACTGGCTCTTGAGAGCACTGACTGTGAGGTCTGTACAAGTCATTCTTGTACCTCAAGGCTACTTGAAAAAGACAGCACAGCAGCTGAAGAAGAAGCTCCTAATGAATGCACTCAACACATGCACAGGAAACATCCATTCATGAAGGGTAAGTGCATGGACCTAGTTGATAGTAAAGGCGTGTCCACACTGCACCTAAACGGATGAGCATTATGGCATGTTAGATCCTACGGGGGAAACTCTTCAAGTCGATGCGCGTACATCGCATCCACACTAGCACCAAAATAAACCATACGAAGCTAAAATAATCAGTCTACCAAAGACAGTCAAAATCATACACTGTAGCTGTAGTTGAGATAGAGTTTGTTTTTGCGTCCTTTTCTTGCTGATCAGCTACCTACAGATGTGCAGGAAACATGTTCTGCAGAGAACAAAGAGGAGAGAGCTGAGGGAAAGGCAGAACCAATGAAGGTTGTGACTGCATGCACTTCAGAAGTGCAGATGCAAGGCATATAAACATAGCAACAGTTCTCTAATGTAGTTGGTCTAGCTATGCAGCTAGTTTGGCAGCAGGGCAGAGCCAGAGAGACAAATGCATTAGTCCAATACTAGCCAGCTGTATGTGGCATGTAGTAAAACATTAGTTAGCTACGGGCATGCTATAATGTATAATACCATGTATTTACCTGTAGTCTTAGTGATGTATGATTATTCAAATTGTATGCATGTCTGCATGTCAGAACGGGAGTCATAACAGCAGTCAGGAGTAACTTGTTTGAGAACAGTTGAGTTCTGTTTTGTCTTTTGCTGTGTCTTCTATATCTTATTTATTTATCCACTTAATATATTTAAACCTCTCTGAACTCTTAACAGTCTAGCTAGTTGTCTAGAATTGTACTAAGTTGAACATTTATTGAAGCTGAATAGCTAGCATTAGAAGTAAGTTGAATAGCTAGCTATAGTAGTAGCTACTTGTTGAATAGACTGAACTCGGTCGGTTACATTTGGTGGCAGCGGTGGGATAGACTTATTGAAGTTGTTATTTTTAAAGTAGCTATACTTGCAGTGAGACATTTTAACAACTTTGAGCTAGGAACTGAAGAAGACATGGATACGGTGTTAGAAGTGTTGAAGACTATGATGGCAGTCATGAAGGATCAACAGAAACAACAAATTGAGGAACAGCATGAATGGCGAGAGCTGCAGCGTGAGCAGTTCGAACAGCAACTGAAATTATTGAAGGGTGTAAGTCGAGGACGACGAACCGGAGTTGATGAATGCTTGAGTAAACCAACAGTAGCATCACTGGGTTTACAGTTTCTGACCGATGACGTGGATATAGATGACTACTTAATAGCATTTGAAAAGAAGTATGAGATTTAATGGGATTGAGAAGGAGCAATGGATGAGATATTTGACACCACAGTTGAAAGGAAAGTCGCTAAGTCAGTATAGTGCTCTAGATGAAGATTCTGAATACGATGATGTGAAACTTGCCATTCGAAGGAGATTTGCTGTCAATGCAGAAACCTATCGGCAGAGATTGAGAGCTACTAAATTGAAAACAGGAGATGATGTGACTGATTTGGCAATACAAGTGTATACTTTGGCAGATAGATGGCTTCAGGAATCTGAAGATAAAGTGGATCTGGAGCAGTATTATAATGCAATACCACGAGAAATTGCAGAGTGGCTGAGAGATCAACAGCCTGCAAGTCTGATGGAGGCTGCTGGAAAAGTAGTGGAATACCAAAAAAACCATAAGACAAAGGAATGTCATCATGGCAGATATCCCCGAGGTAATACATTCAGAGAATCCAAAGGAAATGAAAGGAGCAACGAGACTTACAAAACCCATCAACAATTCAAAAATAAGGAATACAGTCGTGAGTCATCTAATAAGATAACATGCTACAATTGTAGAAAATTAGGCCATATTGCTAAGAATTGTCCGGAGAAAGCATTCCTGGTCAAGGAGTCAACTGTGAAGGATATGTGCTGCAAGGGAGAAGTAAATGGCAGACTCGTTAGCAACATCCAGATTGACACTGGAGCTTGCAGAACAGTAGTAAGAGAAGATCTTGTTCCAAGACAGAGTTGGAAGGACTCAACAGTAAGGCTAAGAATAGCAGACAACACTGAGGTGAAATGTCCAGTGGCAAATGTAAAAATCAAGACAGGAAATAACACTTATCAGGTTGAGGCAGCAATTGTGAGGCAATTGCCAGCTGATGTGCTCCTTGGCAGGGACATGTTGCTCGGGAAAGGTGTTCCCTTGCTAGAATACACCCTGGAACGTATGGAGACAGAAGAAATCAAGCAGACCTTAGAGAGGATGCTGCAGAATGGAGTACTGAATCCAGAAGCAATAATAACGGAGCCTTCAGAGGGGTATGTACTAGCCGTTGAGACAAGAGCTCAAAGATCAAGAAGTTAAAGGAGGAGGTTCAAATGAGAAACCACGAAAAAGAGTCTGGAGGAAAACTCACCCCAATCGAGACATCTGTCGTAGAGGATGTCCAACCAGCAATGAATGAGAGTTCAGTCATAAACATTGAACCATCTGTAGAAACAGATGAGGAAGTTGCGATGGAGTACCCCATACTCGATTCCAAAGAGTCAGAGGAATCACAGACAGCAGATCAGGTTGAGGAGAACCCATTTGACTCCTTTGCAGAAGAATTGTTTGGAGTACATCGACCCCATCGCAAGAATTTGTCTAAGGCTCAGAAGAGACGCCAGGATAGACAACGGAGGACTCAGCATCAGGGAAAAAAGTTAGGAGAGCTTCAAGATCTGGATCCTGAATTAAGAAAGCTGGAGGAAGGCGATAAGAACAGCCGTTTTTATCGGAAGAATGGAATTCTCTTCCGAAAATGGATTCCCAGAGAAAGTCAAGGAGAGGAATATGAGCAAATAGTGGTACCAGGTGGGTACAGGAGAAAAATATTGCAGTTGGCTCATTCAATTCCTTTAGCAGGACACATGGGACGAGATAGGACAGCTAATAGAATATTGAAAAGATTCTTTTGGCCAAATATTTTTCTCAAGATGTTGCAGAATACTGTCAGTCATGTCCAGAGTGTCAGAAGGCATCCCGAAGAACTGGAGGAAGAGCACCAATGATACCCTTACCAATAATGGGACAGCCATTTGAGAGGATTGCGATGGATATCGTAGGACCTCTACCTAGAAGTGTCAAAGGAAGTATGTGCTGGTAGTGTGTGATTATGCGACCAGATACCCCGAGGCTATACCTATGAAGACGTTTACAGCGGATGCAGTGGCAGTGGAGTTAGTTACATTGTTTTCTCGGTACGGAATACCTAAGGAAATCCTTACTGACCAAGGCACTAATTTCACATCTCAACTACTACAGGTACTGTACAAACTATTAGGAGTAAAGCCGATCAAGACAACACCATATCATCCACAAACGGATGGACTTGTTGAACGTTTCAACAAGACATTAAAGGATCTGTGTAAGAAGAATCATACAAGGAGAAGGGCGCGAGTGGGAAAAATATCTACCCTATTTATTATTTGCTTACCGAGAAGTACCGCAGGAATCAACTGGATTCAGTCCATTTGAACTCATTTTTGGACGAGATGTCCGAGGACCTTTGGATGTAATAAATGGATGTAATAAAAGAACAGTGGAGTAATGCAGAGGAACCAGGAGATGATGTTCTGACCTATGTAAACAAGGTGCGGGAAAGGATGGAAGCAGCTAGGGAGATCGTCGTACAGAATATGAAGAAATCTCAAAGGAAGCAGAAGGAATGGTATGACCGAAAGGCTCGTGATTTGAAACTGAAAATTGGAGACCAAGTGCACCATGTGTGCATGCCAGTCATTGTGCACTCACCATGTGTGCATGCATGTCATTGTGCACTCACCATGTGTGCATGCCAGTCATTGTGCACTCACCATGTGTGCATGCCAGTCATTGTGTACTCACCATGTGTGCATGCCAGTCATTGTGCACTCACCATGTGTGCATGCCTGTCATTGTGCACTCACCATGTGTGCATGCCAGTCATTGTGCACTCACCATGTGTGCATGCCAGTCATTGTGCACTCACCATGTGTGCATGCCAGTCATTGTGCACTCACCATGTGTGCATGCCAGTCATTGTGCACTCACCATGTGTGCATGCCAGTCATTGTGCACTCACCATGTGTGCATGCCAGTCATTGTGCACTCACCATGTGTGCATGCCAGTCATTGTGCACTCACCATGTGTGCATGCCAGTCATTGTGCACTCACCATGTGTGCATGCCAGTCATTGTGCACTCACCATGTGTGCATGCATGTCATTATGCACTCACCATGTGTGCATGCCAGTCATTGTGCACTCACCATGTGTGCATGCCAGTCATTGTGCACTCACCATGTGTGCATGCCAGTCATTGTGCACTCACCATGTGTGCATGCCAGTCATTGTGCACTCACCATGTGTGCATGCCAGTCATTGTGCACTCACCATGTGTGCATGCCAGTCATTGTGCACTCACCATGTGTGCATGCCAGTCATTGTGCACTCACCATGTGTGCATGCCAGTCATTGTGCACTCACCATGTGTGCATGCCAGTCATTGTGCACTCACCATGTGTGCATGCATGTCATTGTGCACTCACCATGTGTGCATGCATGTCATTGTGCACTCACCATGTGTGCATGCCAGTCATTGTGCACTCACCATGTGTGCATGCCAGTCATTGTGCACTCACCATGTGTGCATGCCAGTCATTGTGCACTCACCATGTGTGCATGCATGTCATTATGCACTCACCATGTGTGCATGCCAGTCATTGTGCACTCACCATGTGTGCATGCCAGTCATTGTGCACTCACCATGTGTGCATGCCAGTCATTGTGCACTCACCATGTGTGCATGCCAGTCATTGTGCACTCACCATGTGTGCATGCCAGTCATTGTGCACTCACCATGTGTGCATGCATGTCATTGTTCACTCACCATGTGTGCATGCATGTCATTGTGCACTCACCATGTGTGCATGCATGTCATTGTGCACTCACCATGTGTGCATGCCAGTCATTGTGCACTCACCATGTGTGCATGCCAGTCATTGTGCACTCACCATGTGTGCATGCATGTCATTGTGCACTCACCATGTGTGCATGCCAGTCATTGTGCACTCACCATGTGTGCATGCATGTCATTGTGCACTCACCATGTGTGCATGCATGTCATTGTACACTCACCATGTGTGCATGCCAGTCATTGTGCACTCACCATGTGTGCATGCATGTCATTGTGCACTCACCATGTGTGCATGCATGTCATTGTGCACTCACCATGTGTGCATGCCAGTCATTGTGCACTCACCATGTGTGCATGCATGTCATTGTACACTCACCATGTGTGCATGCATGTCATTGTGCACTCACCATGTGTGCATGCATGTCATTGTGCACTCACCATGTGTGCATGCCAGTCATTGTGCACTCACCATGTGTGCATGCCAGTCATTGTGCACTCACCATGTGTGCATGCCAGTCATTGTGTACTCATCATGTGTGCATGCATGTCATTGTGCACTCACCATGTGTGCATGCATGTCAATGTGCACTCACCATGTGTGCATGCATGTCATTGTGCACTCACCATGTGTGCATGCCAGTCATTGTGCACTCACCATGTGTGCATGCCAGTCATTGTGCACTCACCATGTGTGCATGCATGTTATTGGGCATGTGCACATGCAAAAGTCATGCTGATGTAAAACTGATGTCAATATTGTCACGTGATCTGCAGTTATTTTTAGCGCAGATTAGCAGGTTCTTTGCTGACTTCTCTGTGTAGTGAAGTTGTATGGATATGGACTGGAATGTTTGTAGGACTGCTACAGGAATACGTGACCAGATATTTGTTTCTAGCAAGATCATTAGCACCTACTAGGATCCTAAAGATGATGTCCTGAAAGTTTGAAACTGCTTTATAAAAGTGCATGACCATCGGCACCTCCCGCCATGTCGAGGCCTTCCATGGCCTTGCCTGAAAGCACTGGCTCTTGAGAGCACTGGCTCTTGAGAGCACTGACTGTGAGGTCTGCACAATTCATTCTTGTACCTCAAGGCTACTTGAAAAAGACAGCACAGCAGATGAAGAAGAAGCTCCTAATGAATGCACTCAAAACATGCACAGGAAAAATCCATTCAGGAAGGGTAAGTGCATGGACCTAGCTGATAGTAAAGGCGTGTCTACACTGCACCTAAACGGATGTGCATTAATGCATGTTAGGTCCTACGGGGGAAACTCTTCAAGAAGATGCCCGTACATCACATCCACACTAGCACCAAAATAAACCATACGAAGCTAGTCTAACAAAGACTGTCAAAATCATACACTGTAGCTGTAGTTGAGATGGAGTTTGTTTTTGCATCCTTTTCTTGCTGATCAGCTACCTACAGATGTGCAGGAAACATGTTCTGCAGAGAACAAAGAGGAGAGAGCTGAGGGAAAGGCAGAACCAATGAAGGTTGCGACTGCATGCACTTCAGAAGTGCAGATGCAAGGCATATAAACATAGCAACAGTTCTCTAATGTAGTTGGTCTAGCTATATAGCTAGTTTGGCCGCAGAGCACAGATAGTGTACAGTTACCTCCAGTATCCAACTGCAGCATCAGGAAGACATGAGCGAATGAAATTCTTTTTCAACGCACACTCGAGTAGTTATTTGATTGCTTCAACTCAAACCACCTATCAAAGTGGACCAGAATAATGCGCATTATTTAAATTCAAATTCAATGTGGACATGCCCAATGCGTTAATGCACATCCACTTGTGCAGTTTGAACAGCCTTAATGGCTTATTTGGTCCGCTAGAACTAGTGCCTAGTCATGTTATATTTTGATCACACCAACTAAACTGTCTACAGCTACATGGCTATAGACAGTATGTGTGGGCACTCAAGTACTCAGCACCCATGGCTGTGTGCAGTATGTGTGGGCCATCAAGTACTCAGCAGCCATGGCTGTGTGCAGTATGTGTGGGCCATCAATTACTCAGCACCAATGGCTGTGTGCAGTATGTGTGGGCCATCAAGTACTCAGCAGCCATAGCTGTGTGCAGTATGTGTGGGCCATCAAGTACTCAGCACCCATGGCTGTGTGCAGTATATATGTGGGCCCTCTAGTACTTAGCACCCATAGCTGTGTGCAGTATGTGTGGACCATCAAGTACTCAGCACACATGGATGTGTGCAATATGTGTGGGCCATCAAGTACGCACTACTATATGTCCCCATCCTAATCCTACACTTCTGGAAACAGCTCACACAGTGGGTGCTTACCTGTACTGCCATGCTAGTTGGTGTGTAGTCCTACCTGTAGTCCATGCTAGTTGGTGTGTAGTCCTACCTGTACTGTCTTGCTATTTGGCGTGTAGTGCTACCTGTACTGCCATGCTAGTTGGTGTGTAGTCCTACCTGTACTGCCGTGCTAGTTGGTATGTAGAATAGTTTCGATAATGAGGTCTAAATAGCTCCATCTAAAATGTTGTAAGAAGCAGAATCTTCCTGGGAGCTCCTCCCAATACTCTCCTGGAATATTTTGAAGGTTCTGCTGACTCGACAAACATTTATACAGAGTAAATAAAAATGCTGATAATCTTCAAGAAATGTCCGAGCGAAGCAGATATGGGATGAGACTGTCACACTTCTTGGAGGTGTGTTGGGTGCCTAGACATGCCCCACTACCTGTCTGTTATACTGGAGGTTGTTGGTGTTTGCTCCAAATTAGACATGCCCCACTTTATGGAGATATGTTGGTTTCCTAGACGACCTAACTACACTATCATGCACCAGCCTAGACTAGGTGAACCAATTATTTAGGCTCAAATTTATTGTTGGTTAGCTACGATAGTATAAATCAGAGGGTGGAAGCTCTAATTTTAATCCCTGAAGGCATCTAAAGGGAGAAGGAAAATATCATTAGATGTTTCTGAAGATCGTCTGAGAATAAGACGTTGTCATAGGGTTACAATAAAGCGAATAGTGCTCACATATATTGTGTAAAATAAGAAACTACATCTAAATGTGGCATTTAAATACAATTGGAATCGAACCAATCCCCTCCGGGTTAAAAGCCCGTAGCTCTACCAATTGAGCTATATACCCAAAACGAAAATAAATGTTGAAATAAAATCGGATCCCCTCCTCCCGCAGGATAAAAAAAAGCTGTTAAAATTTTGATTGGTTAATAACATCGTAATCCCCCCAGCTAATACAGGTAAGGATAATAATAATAAAATTGCCGTCACTAAAATTGATCAAACAAATAATGGCATTCTATCGATGGTTATCCCAGGCGCACTCATATTTATTATTGTAGTTATAAAATTCATTGCCCCTAATATCGAGGATATCCCTGCTAAATGTAAACTAAATATTACTAAATCCACCTACATAGGGAATAGCCGATAATAAATTTGTTATTACTGTAGCGGCTCAAAAAGACATTTGCCCTCAAGGGAATACATAAGCCGTCAGTTTCATTAAGAAAAATAAAACGTACTCCCACATTTCAAACTATCACTTTTGTATAACTACCATAATACATGCCCCGGCCTATATGAAAATAAACACATTAAAAAAACATAGATGCCCCATTAGCATATAAATACCTTAAAACAAACCCATAATTTATATCATGAGTAATATGCACCACAGATGAAAAAGCTAACTCTATATCTGAACAATAATGCATGGCTAAAAAAATTCAGCTAATAATTTGAATAATTAAACAAAACGCCAATAAAGAACCCAAATTCCAGAAATAATTTAAATTCGAGGGGGCCGGAAGATCAATAAACCAATTATTTATTAGAAAAAAACCAGTCATCACCTCGGACCCCATTTATAGTTGGAGTAAATACGTAATTATTTCACCGTAAATACGTAATTATTGCACTAGCCTACACTACCATGCACCAGCCTACGCTACCATGCACTAGCCTACACTACCATGCACTGGCCCACACTACCATGCACTAGCCTACACTACCATGCACTAGCCTACACTACCATGCACTAGCCTACACTACCATGCACTAGCCTACACTACCATGCACTAGCCTACACTACCATGCACTAGCCTACACTACCATGCACTAGCCTACACTACCATGAACTAGCCTACACTACCATGCACTAGCCTACACTACCATGCACTGGCCTACACTACCATGCACTAGCCTACACTGCCATGCACTAGCCTACACTACCATGCACTAGCCTACACTACCATGCACTAGCCTACACTACCATGCACTAGCCTACACTATCATGCACTAGCCTACACTACCATGCACTAGCCTACACTACCATACACTAGCCTACACTACCATACACTAGCCTACACTACCATGCACTAGCCTACACTACCATGCACTAGCCTACACTACCATGCACTAGCCTACACTACCATGCACTAGCCTACACTACCATGCACTAGCCTACACTACCATGCACTAGCCTACACTACCATGCACTAGCCTACACTACCATGCACTAGCCTACACTACCATGCACTAGCCTACACTACCATGCACTAGCCTACACTACCATGCACTAGCCTACACTACCATGCACTAGCCTACACTACCATGCACTTGCCTACACTATCTACCATGCACTAGCCTACACTACCATGCACTAGCCTACACTACCATGCACTAGCCTACACTACCATGCACTAGCCTACACTACCATGCACTAGCCTACACTACCATGCACTAGCCTACACTACCATGCACTAGCCTACACTACCATGCACTAGCCTACACTACCATGCACTAGCCTACACTACCATGCACTTGCCTACACTACCATGCACTAGCCTACACTACCATGCACTAGCCTACACTACCATGCACTAGCCTACACTATCATGCACTAGCCTACACTATCATGCACTAGCCTACACTATCATGCACTAGCCTACACTACCATGCACTAGCCTACACTACCATGCACTAGCCTACACTACCATGCACTAGCCTACACTACCATGCACTAGCCTACACTACCATGCACTAGCCTACACTACCATGCACTAGCCTACACTACCATGCACTAGCCTACACTACCATGCACTAGCCTACACTACCATGCACTAGCCTACATTACCATGCACTAGCCTACACTACCATGCACTAGCCTACACTACCATGCACTAGCCTACACTGCCATGCACTAGCCTACACTACCATGCACTAGCCTACACTACCATGCACTAGCCTACACTACCATGCACTAGCCTACACTACCATGCACTAGCCTACACTACCATGCACTATCCTACACTACCATGCACTGGCCTACACTACCATGTACTAGCCTACACTACCATGCACTAGCCTACACTACCATGCACTGGCCTACACTACCATGCACTAGCCTACACTACCATGCACTGGCCTACACTACCATGCACTAGCCTACACTACCATGCACTAGCCTACACTACCATGCACTAGCCTACACTACCATGCACTAGCCTACACTACCATGCACTAGCCTACACTACCATGCACTAGCCTACACTACCATGCACCAGCCTACACTACCATGCACTAGCCTACACTACCATGCACTAGCCTACACTACCATGCACTAGCCTACACTACCATGCACTATCCTACACTACCATGCACTAAACTTGTTTCAAACCTTGTGAAGGTTGTCCCAGACCATGTTGGAGAGAAGTAGTGCCCCAAATTTGATGAGATGGATAGTGTTGAGCTCCTGACTGGTGTTGACCTATGCACCACACATATCATGACCAGACAAATAAGTATTGTTACATGGGCATAATGAATATAGTCCCATCTAATACATGTACAGTACAAGGTTCATCACCTACAAGACTCAGTGTTTCATACAGGATGTTAGTTTGGGGGAGATGGAGAAAACAGCACAGGCTTAGGGAATAGAGGGATAGAGGGGGAAGGTTCCCTTCCAGCAACATTAAAATTTAAAAAAACACCTTCTGATGACATTTTGGAAATGGTCAATAGTGATTTTTTAATAAATTAGCCCTGTGGGCACGAAGAAAACAAGAAAATAGAAAAACCTCTCAACTTGACTGAACCAGATTTCATGGCTAACCTTGAAGTGATAGAGAATGGTCCGGATGATGAAATCGGTAACCATGGGGAGCAGCTGGGCCTGGGAACATCTGATGGGGGCCAGAAAAGGAGATTTTTTGTGGTGGCTGTTGTTGTTCACCTGATACACACACAACACATGATATCATGAGGATATATAACAAGTGCACAGTTCAGTGTAATAGCACACCAGCCTTGGGCATCATACAAGCCTCATGCCTATTAAAACCACATTAGTGTGTGTGTGTGTGTGTGTGTGAGTGTGTGTGAGAGTGAAGTGGAGTTGATCGACCTACATGCACCTCACATCTCTACAGGTAGTTTGGGTGTCTGTGTGTAGATCTTTTGTGGTAGCCCGAGATGCATGCTCTTGTAAGTAACAGTCAGTCGTTAGACTAGTAACCAACAACTGCCAACTAGAACTACTCCTGACATACTGGGCAGGTTGTCACCAGTTGTACAATCTATGCCTCCATGCCAGACCACCATATGTAAGACCGGGCGAGGGCCTTCATTTTCTTCGTCCCAGAATGAGTCTAAAATCAGCTGTGGGCCTAGTGGAGGAATAATGACACGGGATGCCCAGAGGAGACATCCATCAAGGAAACTGAGTAATAGTCTATAGCTCACTTGCCAGGCATCTTGGGATGTTTGGGGTTGAAATTGTGCAGTGAATATATTTTATGTGGTTGTTGTGTTGATACACTGATGATGAGTAATGATACTGGAAAACTAGCTACGCCTCTTTCCTCTCGTTCTTCATGTCTCACAACTCAAATATATTATATATATAAATAAGTTAAGTAGAGTAAGCAATGTCATATATAAGCACATGAATAATCATATTCATAGATGTGACACATGCTGGTATATATAAATAAGTTAAGTAGAGTAAGCAATGTCATATATAAGCACAGGAATAATCATATTCATAGATGTGACACATGCTGGAGCAAGGCCTGAGCTAGGACTTGCTCAAAAAGGAGAGAATGCATAAATATTATTATACAAAAAGTTCAATCCCACCAATAACAAGGTCAGGGCATCATGAGACATGGAGAGATTATATTTCAAGCTGATTATTGGGAAGGGCCTTGTAATTTCCATGTCAACTGAGAGATAATTGAGGAAATAATGTTGTCTTTTGGACATACAAAAAACCTACTGCGTGGATCAAGTATTGAGAGAGTTATATGTTGCCCAATTATGCACTTCATTATCTCAGCTACTTATAGCATGTGCTTGTATTTTGTCAAACAACTAACAAATGATTGCTGGATCTTAGTGGGAAATAAATTCTACTATGTTCCAATATCGATAGATAATATTCATAGTTTGTGATGAGGGTGTGGTCACAATAAGCTGACCACAATGTTTATTAACATATTCTAATAATATTATCCAATAATATTATACCATAATATATAGTTGAACTTCAGTGAGTTTCTACTTGGTGTAGATGTTAAACTCTCCCAGCAATCCGATGTAAGGGAGTTTAATCATCATTTATTGCAGCACCAGCACACAGATATCATTGGCAAGCACACAGAATGGGCTACATTATGAATGATGATTTAATAACAAAATAATAGCCCACAAATATGCTCTGCTCCTCTGCCATTTAAGATCCTTATATGAATGCCATTGAGATAACTAAAATATTAGACAACTAACAGTATTGCAAGCTGCTCATCTGACTGAGCTACAAGTTAGCTATGAACTTACATTGTACTGAGCTAGTGCAAGTGAACTAGTCTAGCAAAGTTAGAGTTAAGTCTATATATATATATATATATATATATATATATCAGTGGAATCCTGACTGCTTACCACATTCCAGGTCATCTGGTATGCTCCGCATCAATCCTCCGGAATACATCAATGGTGGTTGATGTGGTTCCAGAGTGTAGCTCCTGCTAAAGAAATCGGAACATGAAGAACATCATTATTAGTCTTCTCCCATTAATTCAGTATTGATGATGTCATGTTACATCATAGATATGAATATATATGTCATTGACAAAATACAACAAAATAAGAAGTAGGCAATAATATTGGCAGCGGCTAAAGGCAGCAAAATATATAGACACTGATACTCCTTGTCTCTCATCCTAGGGCTTAGCTGATAAGAGGCACTAGCTAGCCTAAAGCTAAATATGATCCTCAGCATCCACAGGAAAAACTCTTAGAATGCTTTGTTTATTGTTGCTAGGTATCTAGCCGCTTGCTGATAGAGCCCTCAAGCTACGTAGGAGGCAACTTCATCATCTGACTGCAAGCTCCCATAGTTAGGAGCCCAAAGGTGTTCCACTGCACACATCAACAACACAATACCACTAACTCCCATAGTCAGGAGCCCAAGGGTAAGGGAGGTTCCACTGCATACATCAACAACACAATACCACTAGCTCCCATAGTTAGGAGCCCAAGGGTAAGGGAGGCTCCACTGCACACATCAACAACACAATACCACTAGCTCCCATAGTTAGTAGCATAAGGATAAGGGAGGTTCCACTGCACACATCAACAACACAATACCACTAGCTCCCATAGTTAGGAGTCCAAGGGTAAGGGAGGTTCAGCTGCGCACATCAACAACACGATACCACTAGCTCCCATAGTCAGGATCCCAAGGGCAAGGGAGGTTCCATTGCATACATCAAGACGATACCACTAGCTCCAATAGTTAGGAGCCCAAGGGTAAGGGAGGTTCCACTGCACACATCAACAACACAATACCACTAGCTCCCATAGTTAGGAGTCCAAGGGTAAGGGAGGTTCCACTGCACACATCAACAACACAATACCACTACAAGAAGGTGATTTTCTTCTTCATCAACTGCTACTACATGTCATGGTCTCCATTACAAGCTAATAATTGTCCATAATATTCTAGTGAGGTTAGGTGTAATTTGTTAATTCTATTCCTTGAGGCCAGGTGTAATCTATTGCTTGAGGCTAGGTGTAATGTATTGCTTGAGGCTAGGTGTAATCTATTGCTTGAGGCTAGGTGTAATTTGTCAATTCTATTCCTTGAGGCCAGGTGTAATCTATTGCTTGAGGCTAGGTGTAATGTATTGCTTGAGGCTAGGTGTAATCTATTGCTTGAGGCCAGGTGTAATCATTTGCTTGAGGCTAGGTGTAATATATTGCTTGAGGCTAGGTGTAATCTATTGCTTGAGGCCAGGTGTAATCTATTGCTTGAGGCTAGGTGTAATCTATTGCATGAGGCCAGGTGTAATTTCTTAGGGAAGAAGCATATTCTATTACTTCTGTTTTGATGCGGAAAGAAGAAAGGGAAAAAATATATTTGCAAATCGCTTTTCTACCTCTAAATATTAACTGGCTTCTCCCTCTCTCTCCCAGTGTGTTGCAGGTGTGATGCTCTCATGATTTAGTGGGGGCACTAATGGCTGCTGTGCTGTCCCTCAGCCCTGTTGTGAGCATTTAGGCAGGAGTAACTTCTGACAAACAATCTAGGTTATCCAGGTACAGAGTCACATCACATTTAAATCCCCTTATCTTTCTCTTATAGTTTACTATCATAGAAACTCTGAATTGTTAATAAGAATGGATCCATCCTACCACACTGAATGACTTGTGTGCAACAGATATACCAGCACTGATAACCTCCACACTAAACATTGGTTGGGCTCTGTGCTTGGCAGCTACAGCAGGTGTGCAGTGTTCTTGGTGAGAGCAGTGTGGCTGCTCCTGTGTGGAAATACTCTCTAGATAATAGTTTCAGCAGAACTTGTTTCCTTTTGAGTTTTCATTCAAATTTACTTTGCCAAGTGACAGAACAAGAGTAAACACAGACAATAAGCACAGAGGATGTTTCTGGAGCATAGACCAGTGAGGCTCTGACAGGTTCCATCTAGGGCTGCAGGTGGCTCCACAGATACAGAAAGGAGAAAATAGGGGACCCTCACCTCATACCAGAAGTAGTGATGCCTCAGAAGCAGTCTGGATTAGGCATTCATTTTATATTCTATACATGAATTAAGAGTTCCACTCTCTCCCAAGCCAAGATCCAGAAATTGTATCGGTACCACTTCACTCTCTGAGCTGAAGATACAAAATGTGTTGCCTTGTGAGAAAATGCCCTTATGCCTTTGCTCTGCTCACTAACTGCACAGCTAACTAGAGCTGAACTCACTGTCATAATCTCATCTCCATCCAAATCATCAGATGGACTGAGAGCAACTGTACATAACTTCAGCACCTACAACAACAGCAACACCTGCGCCTTGCTCTACGCATACACACTTCAACACTGTTGCTCCAGCAACAACAACAGCAACACCCGTGCCTTGCTCTACGCATACACACTTCAACACTGTTGCTCCAGCAACAACAACAGCAACACACGTGCCTTGCTCTACGCATACACACTTCAACACTGTTGCTCCACCAACAACAACAGCGACACCCACGCCTTGCTCTATGCATACACTTCAACACTGTTGCTCCAGCAACAACAACAGCAACACCCGTGCCTTGCTCTGTGCGTACACACTTCAACACTGTTGCTCCAGCAACAACAACAGCAACATCCGCGCCTTGCTCTACGCATACTCACTGCAACACTGTTGCTCCAGCACCATCAACAGCAAAAGCCGTGCCTTGCTCTATGCATACACACTTCAACACTGTTGCTCCAGCAACAACAACAGCAACACCAGTGCCTTGCTCTAAGCATACACACTTCAACACTGTTGCTCCAGCAACAACAACAGCAACACCAGCGCCTTGCTCTGTACATACACACTTCAACACTGTTGCTCCAGCAACAACCACAGCAACACCGGCGCCTTCCTCTGTGCATACACACTTCAACACTGTTGCTCCAGCAACAACCACAGCAACACCTGTGCCTTGCTCTATGCATACACACTTCAACACTGTTGCTCCAGCAACAACAACAGCAACACCTGCACTCTGCATACACACTTCAACACTGTTGCTCCAGCAACAACAACAGCAACACCCGTGCCTTGCTCTACGCCAGGGGTGGGCAAACTACGGCCCGCCAAAGGTTTTTATGCGGCCCGCCAAGTTATATACGCATGTTATTATGGGACAACATGAAGGGGGAAAAAATACCACGCAACGTCAAATAATAGTGTGGAACATAAACACGTTCCACCCTGGTGTCGTTAGCTCCGCCCACTTTCTCTCATTCTGGAAGCAAGTCTGCAAGTCGCCCAAGCATTGAGATCGGGGCGCCGAGACGCATCAAGCAGTGCGAGATATTTTGGCAGTAGCCCGTGAGCTGTCGTATGAGAAGGTTGTCTGTGCTTCGCGAGTCTCACACACTAGTGTCCTGGCAGACTCCAAAGAGATAAGTCGTGTCCGTGATAAGTTCTTCATATTCAAATTTTACCCAAAATGAGTCATTCGAATCTATCTAAGAAGCGAAAAATTGTAGACGAATGCCGTGTTTTTAACAAAGAGTGGAGTGAAATGTATTTCTTTACTGACATTGGAGTTAAAGCTGTATGTTTGATTTGTCATGAAACAGTTGGTGTGTTCAAGGAATACAATTTGAAACGGCACTTTCAAACAAAGCACGCTAGCTTTGGACAAAATTTATCAAAACAAGAACTGCAAAAGAAAGCAACTGATCTGGAAAAAAGTTTGAAGCAACAGCAAACAGTGTTTAAGAAAACATTTTCTTCACAAAGTAATGCGACAAAGGCAAGTTTTATATTGGCCAATAAAATTGCAAAACAAAACAAGTCATTTGCAGAAGCAGAATTTATTAAAGATTGCATGGTTGATGCTGTTAGTGTTGTGTGTCCTGAAGTTAAGTCAAAAGTAGAAGCTATATCTCTGTCACGAAGAACAATTGTTCGTCGCATAGATGCAATTGCAGTGAATATTCAAGAACAGCTGTTAACAGCCAGTGATAGTTTTCAGTGGTTTTCTATTGCTTTAGATGAGAGTACTGATATTCAGGATACTGCTCAGTTACTCATTTACATCAGAGGAATTGGCAAAAACTTTGAGATTACAGAGGAATTGTTATCTATGGAGTCACTCAAAGACACAGTTACTGGAAAAGTTATGTACATCAGTGTCATTAACAGTCTAATCAGGTCTGGATTAAGCCTGTATAAACTAGCAAGTATTACAACTGATGGTGCTCCTTCACTCATAGGTAAACATTCTGGCCTTGTGAAGTTGATGAATGATAAAATCAAAGAAGATTTTCCACTGCACAGTGCATTGTCTTTTCATTGTATTATACATCAAGAAAACCTCTGTAAGTCTTCTTTAAAACTTAAACATGTTATGGATCCAGTGGTGCATGCAGTGAATTCAATAAGAGCGCGGGGACTGAAACACAGGCAATTTCGAAGTTTTTTGGAAGACAACGAGGCAGATTTTACTGATGTGCTGTACCACACAAATGTCCGCTGGTTAAGCATGGGAAAGGTACTAAAGAGGGTGTGGGACCTCAAAGCAGAGATTGTCATGTTTCTTACTATGAAAGAAATCTCTTGTGACTTTCCAAAGGAAATGGAGAGTGATGAATGGGTTTGTGATTTTGCATTTGCTGTGGACATAATGCAAAAGCTGAATGAGCTAAACACAAAACTAGAAGGCAATGGTTTATTTGCTCATGAATTATACCTGGAAGTGAAAGTCTTTCAATCGAAACTTAAACTTTTAGCCAAGCAGCTGAATGAGCAAAACTTTGTTCATTTTCCTCTGTTGAAAACACGAGCGGTTACACAAGCATTATCAGACAAGTACTGTTCCCAGTTGATGGCTTTAAAAGAGGAATTTATCAGAAGATTTGCTGATTTCAAGGCAATTGAAGGACAGTTCGATTTGCTCAGCTCACCTTTTACAAATTGAAACAGCTACTGAAGAACTGCAGATGGAACTGATTGATTTACAAGCTGACAACTCTTTAAAGAGGATGTTTGAAAGTAAAACACTGGTCGAGTTTTATGCATCTCTGAACTCTGAAAAATTTCAAAATCTGAAAAATTTCAAAATCTGAAATTTTTTGCAAGAAAGATGTTTATGTTGTTTGCATCGACTTACATTTGTGAGCAGACTTTCTCTATAATGAAAGTTAACAAGTCAAAGAACAGATCTCTTCTCACAGATTCAAATCTTCAGTCAGTGTTAAGGATCAGCACAACCAACTTAACACCTGATTTTAACAAACTGGTAAACGACTGCAGTCAGATGCATCATTCTCATTGACATTGTTCTGTTACTTATCGAGTTACTTTGTTTTTCAAATAAATGTGATTCATGTGAAGTTTCTACTTTAAAATATTCTACTTTAAAATATTAATATAAAAAAATTTGCTATTTTTTTCATTAAAACCTTTTTTATTTCATTTTAACTAAATATACTATGCGGCCCTTTAAATTTTTGAAATTTCTGAATGTGGCCCTTGAACTGAAAAGTTTGCCAACCCCTGCTCTACGCATACACACTTCAACACTGTTGCTCCAGCAACAACAACAGCAACACCCGTGCCTTGCTCTTTGCATACACACTTAAACACTGTTGCTCCAGCAACAACAACAGCAACACCTGTGCCTTACTCTACGCATACACACTTCAACACTGTTGCTCCAGCAACAACAACAGCAACACCCGTGCCTTGCTCTTTGCATACACACTTAAACACTGTTGCTCCAGCAACAACAACAGCAACACCTGTGCCTTACTCTATGCATACACACTTCAACACTGCTGCTCCAGCAACAACAACAGCAACACCCGTGCCTTGCTCTATGCATACACACTTCAACACTGTTGCTCCAGAAACATCAACAGCAACACCCGTGCCTTGCTCTATGCATACACACTTCAACAGTGTTGCTCCAGCAACAACAACAGCAACACCCGTGCCTTACTCTATGCATACACACTTCAACACTGTTGCTCCAGAAACATCAACAGCAATACCTGTGCCTTGCTCCATGCATACACACTTCAACACTATTGCTCCAGCAACAACAAGAGCAACACCCGTGCCTTTCTCTATGCATTCACACTTCAACACTGTTGCTCCAACAACAGCAACACCCGTGCCTTGCTCTACGCATACACACTACAACACTGTTGCTCCAGCAACAACAACAGCAACACCCGTGCCTTGCTCTACGCATACACACTTCAACACTGTTGCTCCAGCAACAATAACAGCAACACCCTTGCCTTGCTCTATGCATACACACTTCAACACTGTTGCTCCAGCAACAACAACAGCAACACCCGTGCCTTGCTCTATGCATACACACTTAAATACTGTTGCTACAGCAACAACAACAGCAACACCTGTGCCTTACTCTACGCATACACACTTCAACACTGTTGCTCCAGCAACAACAACAGCAACACCCGTGCCTTGCTCTTTGCATACACACTTAAACACTGTTGCTCCAGCAACAACAACAGCAACACCTGTGCCTTACTCTATGCATACACACTTCAACACTGCTGCTCCAGCAACAACAACAGCAACACCCGTGCCTTGCTCTATGCATACACACTTCAACACTGTTGCTCCAGAAACATCAACAGCAACACCCGTGCCTTGCTCTATGCATACACACTTCAACAGTGTTGCTCCAGCAACAACAACAGCAACACCCGTGCCTTACTCTATGCATACACACTTCAACACTGTTGCTCCAGAAACATCAACAGCAATACCTGTGCCTTGCTCCATGCATACACACTTCAACACTATTGCTCCAGCAACAACAAGAGCAACACCCGTGCCTTTCTCTATGCATTCACACTTCAACACTGTTGCTCCAACAACAGCAACACCCGTGCCTTGCTCTACGCATACACACTACAACACTGTTGCTCCAGCAACAACAACAGCAACACCCGTGCCTTGCTCTACGCATACACACTTCAACACTGTTGCTCCAGCAACAATAACAGCAACACCCTTGCCTTGCTCTATGCATACACACTTCAACACTGTTGCTCCAGCAACAACAACAGCAACACCCGTGCCTTGCTCTATGCATACACACTTAAATACTGTTGCTACAGCAACAACAACAGCAACACCCGTGCCTTACTCTATGCATACACAAAACAACAGCAACACCCGTGCCTTGCTCTATGCATACACACTTCAACACTGTTGCTCCAGCAACAACAATAGCAACACCCATGCCTTGCTCTATGCATGCACACTTCAACACTGTTGCTCAAGCAACATCAACAGCAACACCTGTGCCTTGCTCAATGCATACACACTTCAACACTGTTGCTCCAGCAACAACAACAGCAACACCCGTACCTTTCTCTATGCATACACATTTCAACACTGTTGCTCCAGCAACAACAACAGCAACACCCGTGCCTTGCTCTATGCATACACACTTCAACACTGTTGCTCCAGCAACAACAACAGCAACACCCGTGCCTTGCTCCATGCATACACACTTCAACAGTTGCTCCAGTAACAACAGCAACACCCGTGCCTTGCTCTACGCATACACACTTAAACACTGTTGCTCCAGCAACAACAACATCAACACCCGTGCCTTGCTCTACGCATACACACTTCAACACTGTTGCTCCAGCAACAATAACAGCAACACACTTGCCTTGCTCTATGCATACACACTTCAACACTGTTGCTCCAGCAACAACAACAGCAACACCCGTGCCCTGCTCTATGCATACACACTTCAACACTGTTGCTCCAGCAACAACAACAGCAACACCCGTGCCTTGCTCTTTGCATACACACTTAAACACTGTTGCTCCAGCAACAACAACAGCAACACCTGTGCCTTACTCTATGCATACACACTTCAACACTGCTGCTCCAGCAACAACAACAGCAACACCCGTGCCTTGCTCTATGCATACACACTTCAACACTGTTGCTCCAGAAACATCAACAGCAACACCCGTGCCTTGCTCTATGCATACACACTTCAACAGTGTTGCTCCAGCAACAACAACAGCAACACCCGTGCCTTACTCTATGCATACACACTTCAACACTGTTGCTCCAGAAACATCAACAGCAATACCTGTGCCTTGCTCCATGCATACACACTTCAACACTATTGCTCCAGCAACAACAAGAGCAACACCCGTGCCTTTCTCTATGCATTCACACTTCAACACTGTTGCTCCAACAACAGCAACACCCGTGCCTTGCTCTACGCATACACACTACAACACTGTTGCTCCAGCAACAACAACAGCAACACCCGTGCCTTGCTCTACGCATACACACTTCAACACTGTTGCTCCAGCAACAATAACAGCAACACCCTTGCCTTGCTCTATGCATACACACTTCAACACTGTTGCTCCAGCAACAACAACAGCAACACCCGTGCCTTGCTCTATGCATACACACTTAAATACTGTTGCTACAGCAACAACAACAGCAACACCTGTGCCTTACTCTACGCATACACACTTCAACACTGTTGCTCCAGCAACAACAACAGCAACACCCGTGCCTTGCTCTTTGCATACACACTTAAACACTGTTGCTCCAGCAACAACAACAGCAACACCTGTGCCTTACTCTATGCATACACACTTCAACACTGCTGCTCCAGCAACAACAACAGCAACACCCGTGCCTTGCTCTATGCATACACACTTCAACACTGTTGCTCCAGAAACATCAACAGCAACACCCGTGCCTTGCTCTATGCATACACACTTCAACAGTGTTGCTCCAGCAACAACAACAGCAACACCCGTGCCTTACTCTATGCATACACACTTCAACACTGTTGCTCCAGAAACATCAACAGCAATACCTGTGCCTTGCTCCATGCATACACACTTCAACACTATTGCTCCAGCAACAACAAGAGCAACACCCGTGCCTTTCTCTATGCATTCACACTTCAACACTGTTGCTCCAACAACAGCAACACCCGTGCCTTGCTCTACGCATACACACTACAACACTGTTGCTCCAGCAACAACAACAGCAACACCCGTGCCTTGCTCTACGCATACACACTTCAACACTGTTGCTCCAGCAACAATAACAGCAACACCCTTGCCTTGCTCTATGCATACACACTTCAACACTGTTGCTCCAGCAACAACAACAGCAACACCCGTGCCTTGCTCTATGCATACACACTTAAATACTGTTGCTACAGCAACAACAACAGCAACACCCGTGCCTTACTCTATGCATACACAAAACAACAGCAACACCCGTGCCTTGCTCTATGCATACACACTTCAACACTGTTGCTCCAGCAACAACAATAGCAACACCCATGCCTTGCTCTATGCATGCACACTTCAACACTGTTGCTCAAGCAACATCAACAGCAACACCTGTGCCTTGCTCAATGCATACACACTTCAACACTGTTGCTCCAGCAACAACAACAGCAACACCCGTACCTTTCTCTATGCATACACATTTCAACACTGTTGCTCCAGCAACAACAACAGCAACACCCGTGCCTTGCTCTATGCATACACACTTCAACACTGTTGCTCCAGCAACAACAACAGCAACACCCGTGCCTTGCTCCATGCATACACACTTCAACAGTTGCTCCAGTAACAACAGCAACACCCGTGCCTTGCTCTACGCATACACACTTAAACACTGTTGCTCCAGCAACAACAACATCAACACCCGTGCCTTGCTCTACGCATACACACTTCAACACTGTTGCTCCAGCAACAATAACAGCAACACACTTGCCTTGCTCTATGCATACACACTTCAACACTGTTGCTCCAGCAACAACAACAGCAACACCCGTGCCCTGCTCTATGCATACACACTTCAACACTGTTGCTACAGCAACAACAACAGCAACACCCGTGCCTTTCTCTATGCATACACACTTCAACACTGTTTCTCCAGCAACATATAACAGCAACACGCGTGCCTTGCTCTACGCATACACACTTCAACACTGTTGCTCCAGCAACATCAACAGCAACACCCATGCCTTGCTCTATGCATACCAAGTGTAAGCTGTTGTTAGAGCAGGTGCAATATTAAGCACCTCCTGTCTGTTTGTTAAGCTCCCACGCTACTCCTACAAGTACTGCACTGTTGGTTCTGGAGTGTATTTGATTGTGACTACGTCTCCTCCTGCTCCAAAGTCAGCATTCCTTCCATTTTTGAAAACTAGACAAATTATTAGAAAGGCACTCTCTAGCTCTGCTTGGCAATGCTTAAACACTCGCCAGCTAGCGCGCTACATAAGATTGACGATCCTTACCTATGCAAAATAGATTACATCTGCACATGGGCACTACTTGGTATGCCCCTCCTCTGCATTAGCCCCTGCCCCAACCCCTCCACACCTCCTTGTTGACCGACACTATAAATGCCAAACAGCTTAACAAATAGCGTTTGTGAGATGGTAAGTGCATTTAGGGGGCAGATACTTTACATAGTTTCCCCAACTTTCTCCCACTCCACCCACTCCATATTAAGCACACCTTGTGTATTACTAACCTGTTCTAATGAGTTCCAAGAACACTGACCTATGACCTGGCTAAGCAGTTTCAACTTCACTCTGGCCATGATTGTAGTTGCTTATTTCGACCAACAAACAACTTAAAGGTTATCCAGAATTTGTTGTGTCATAATCTCCATCATGTCTCCTGATATATTTTAATAACTGGAGAACTACACCACCTTGTGATTAAGATAAGAGAAAGCAAGCAAGGTGCACCAGTCAAGAGTGGCAACTACTAGGTACAGTTGTGGAAGGGAGGGAGAAAGGAGGTGTGTATGGGACGAGCTAGCTGAGCCTAGTCACAGGCACGTGGAACTGCAGTCCAAGTCCTCAGCCAAGGATGACCATCTGATCATGAACTCTGTCAATGTTGTGTGAGGCAGATCAAAACTTGTGCTTGAGGTTCACCAAGAAGTTCGAGACACAATTGAAGGCAGTTGTTGTCATGCATATCCACAAGAATTTAGTTACTTGTAAGTATGTACTGTAGCTATTAGTGGTCAATATAAAATGAAGTATATACAGAGAAAACAACTTCAGAGTAAAAAAGTGTTCCGATGAAAACGTAGAGCATTAAATAAGCTATAAAATGGTATGTAGAAATGGACTTCTGTGATGTTCCACGATGGAAAAACTTTGTTTGCAATACCTAAGAACTCAAGTTGGAGAAATGTAAGATAAAGTTTGCACATGGATTTTGCATTGCTCCTTTTCAGTTTCTCCCTCACTAAATCAGGGGGTGGAGCAGAGGTAGAGAAGTGGTAGGGGCAGAGGTAGAAAAGGCAGAACCAGGAGTAGAAGTGGTCTTGGGCCTGTAGAAGATCTTAGGCTTCGTCTTCTTCTATCCAGAACATTGACATCACACACCACCACGTGCTCTCCTTTGTAGGTTTGTCACTTCTTTTGTTTCTCCTTCTTTCCCACTCCCTCTCTCTCAGTATTTTTAACTCAGTCCATTATGTCATGGTCTTCAAGTCTAATCTTAGACATGATGTCATCACACGCCACCACGTGTTCTCCTTGTAGGTTTGTCACTTCTTCAGTTCCCTCCTTCTTTCCCACTCTCTCTCAGTATTTTTAACTCAGTCCATTATGTCATGGTCTTAAAGTCTCTATAAAAGAAACCTTACTAGCTGATTTCTCTTCATATTAATATGGATATTCGCTCATACTTTGCAAGTACTTCTCAAGCCTCTTCTCATGCTAATAGCAGCGATAGCGAAGATAGCAGAACAGATAGCTCTGAGCATGTCGAGGCATCTAGTCCTAGCCTTAGTCCTCCACCTTCAAAGAAAAGCAAGCAAAACAAACACCGCTCTTCTGTATCCACGAAGAGAAAATACTCTAAGAGCTGGGAGAAAGATTTCAGTTGGCTCTATTATGACGAGGATAGCGATGGTGCCTTTTGCAAGGTTTGCAAGCAATCTGGTCTGCAGCGTACTGGAGGAGTGTGGGTCACACAACCTTGCAGAAATTGGAAGAAAGCTGTTGAAAAAATGAAAGCTCATGCGAGAAGTGACTTCCATATCCATGCAACTCAAGCTCTTTTTGCAGCTAAAGGAGTAGCCAAAGGTGGAACAGTTGTACAGCAACTCCAGAATGTTTTAGCTCGCAAAAGAGCTCAGAACAGAGCTGCAGTGAAGTGCCTGATCCTACTCACTCATTTTCTTACGAAAGAACAAGTTGCACATTCGACAAAATTTGAGAAGCTGGTTGACGTGGTGGTTCGATGTGGCAGCCAACATTTGAAGCAATTCTTAGAAACTGCACCAAGAAATGCTGTGTACACATCAAGAGTGGCTGTGGTTGAATTCATCGAATCATTGGGGACATGGGTGGAGGAGTCGATTCTGAAGCGACTTCAAAAGGCACCTATGTACAGCCTCATGGCAGATGAGTGCACAGATGTCACCAACGTAGAAGAATTGTCTGTTTTGCCGCTGGGAGGAAGATGGTGTACCAGTAGAGTGCTTTCTGGAGCTTATTCCATTGAAGAAGGCTGATGCAGAGACCATCTATTCTAATCTCATCGATTGTTTAAAGAAGAAAGGTCTACATGTCGGAAGAATAGTTGGATTGGGATTTGATGGAGCTGCAACTTTTTCTGGACGAAAGACCGGGGTTCAGGCACGTATCAAGAAACATACTCCTCACGCTCTGTTTATACACTGCCACTGTCACTTACTGCAGTTGGCTTGTGTGCAAGCTGCCAATAAAACTCCTGGAATTGCTCATGTTTACAGAACATTGACTACTCTTTGGAAGCATTTTCGCAATTCCCCCAAGCGAGCAGAGTGTCTGAAGGAGGTACAGCACGTTCTTGAACTTCCAGAAATGAAAGTGATCAAGCCATCTGACACACGCTGGCTGGCACATGAAAGGTGTGTCAAAGCTGTCAAAGCAAGTTATTCTGCAATTGTAATCACCATTGGGAACATCTACGAGACGTCCCACGAGCCAGAAGCTCTTGGAATCCATGGTGCCCTCTGCAAATTGTCTACGATTGCAGCTATATATTTGCTTGATTTCACTCTACCACAAGTAGCCAAGCTCAGCAAAGCACTTCAGGCAGAGCAGCTTGACCTCTCGTTGATATCATTCCTTGTTGATGCTACTGTTAAATCCTTGGATGATGCAGTTTTGCCTGGAGCGAACTGGGTGTTGGAGCTTCTTGAAAACGTTGAAGACTTGAAGTCATCTACAAAGGTGTCTATTGACGCTGATAAAATACTTTCGTTCCAGAATGTTGTTGGTAAGCCTTTTGTTGCTGATTTAAAGGCCAACATAACAAGCCGATTTTCTTCATCCAACACTGTTGTATCAGCATTGTCTATATTCGATCCACGGAAAGTTCCAAAACCAGATTCAGTATCTTTTCCCACTTATGGAGACACGTCTGTTGAGAAACTGATTGCTCACTACGGAGAAGATAGAGATGCAGAAACATTGGATGGAGAAGAAACAGTGAAGACAGCCATGATTTCCACTGAAATACTTACAGAGTGGAAAACATTCCGCCAGCTGTTAGTCAAGCAACCACGGGATACTACTGCATCACAGCTGAAAGAACTTGTTTCAAACGACATGCTCAAGGCCATGTTTCCCAATTTGCATAAGATTGCCTCCATCTGCTTATCGATTCCAGTTTCTACTGCTTCTGTGGAGAGAAGCTTCTCACAGATGCGTAATTCTCTAAGTAACTGCAGCCTTTCTCACCTTATGAGGATTGCTATAGAGGCACCAGAAGTACTCTCTGAGAGCGACCTTGAAGAGATTGTGGACGTATGGCAGAGAAAACCAAGAAGAACCTCAGTTTGACATTCCTATCATTTGAACCTGATATCATAAGCTTATTACACCTTTCTTGTATTACACCTTTCTTGACATTATTTAAAAAAATATCTCTAATTTCAAGGGGGGGGGCGAGAATGATACAAGGGGGGGGCGAATGCCCCCCCCCCCGCCCCCCCCTAAATACACCCCTGCTAAGTATGTTGTGTAGTTTGGAGATATGACTTGACCCAGGCTGTGGCATCTCATAGCTATCTAACCAGTTTCTCCTTGGACATCCATGGACAAAAATGTCTATCACTTAAAAATGGCTGGTCCAAATGCTTTCAAATTTGAAAGGTAAGTAGTCTATGTGGCACTGAATGCTTTAAGAACAAAAAAAGACCTCTTGATCACCCCCAAAACAGCCAAATTTATGGGCATCTGCCACCTTAATCAAATTCATCTCTTTCTCCTATGGTGTTTAAGATGGAAACTCCAGTTTTTGATGTAGAAATAGCTTCTTATCACCGAGATTCCATAGAATGTTCCATTTAACAATGGATGTTGGTGTTGACACAGTAGGTGTTGCTGCTAACGGTGAGTGTTGCTGTTGACACAGTAGGTGTTGCTGCTAACAGTGAATGTTGCTGTTAACTCTTTAGGTTTGATGGCATGCATGTGAGTTTCTCATCGACAACAATAGCAGATATATCCACGCAAACAACACAGCTTGATAGTCATAACCAAAAATCTACGCTAGTGCTGGCATGCTAAAATCTAAGTCAAGAATGCGGCTGTGACTAAACACACTCCACTAGGAAAATAAACACAGTTGCTGAAGTGAGGAAGTTTAGAGTAACAAGTATTGTCTTGTAGACAGACAACTAACAAACAAAAGAAGAAGTTGGTAATCATATTAGCAGCCATGGCTGCAGGCAGCAAAACATTTAGAATCTGATGTAACATAGAAGGACTTTGATACAAGTTCATTGTCTCCCATCCTAGGGCTTAGCAGTTGATAGAGGACTAGCTAGCCTAAAGCTAATAGGATCACCACAGCTTAAATACTAGCATGCTAGAGAAAAACCCTCAAAGATGGTGTCCTTACTGCTAGGTAGCTTGCATATCCACAGCACTTGTTGATAGAGCCCTCAAGCTATGAAGAAGGCAACTTCGTCATGTGACTCTAAAATGAATACATGAGCATGCTTGTGTTGCGTTACTTAATTTTGGTCCCTAAATAGGTACGAGTGAATGTTTGCTTAACAGTGGGTGTTGATAGTGAATGTGGAGGCCAAGCCATGCTTGAGGTCCAAGAGCTTCTTGGGGAGGATTGGGCGGGGGGGGGGGGGGGAGAAGGAAGGTATAAACACCAGAATATATGTAGAGGTCATGGTAAGCGATCAAGGTATATACATCAGGATATAGAGGACAGAGGCCTGGGTATAGTATAGAGACCAGTTATAGACAGTTAGAGACCAATAGGGGCCCACGTACAGGAGTCAGGGTATAGAGAAGGTATAGAGACCAGGGCATAGAGAAGGTATAGAGACCAGGGCATAGAGAAGGTATAGAGACCAGGGTATAGAGAAGGTATAGAGACCAGGGCATAGAGAAGGTATAGAGACCAGGGCATAGAGAAGGTATAGAGACCAGGGCATAGAGAAGGTATAGAGACCAGGGCATAGAGAAGGTATAGAGACCAGGGCATAGAGAAGGTATAGAGACCAGGGTATAGAGAAGGTATAGAGACCAGGGCATAGAGAAGGTATAGAGACCAGGGTATAGAGAAGGTATAGAGACCAGGGCATAGAGAAGGTATAGAGACCAGGGCATAGAGAAGGTATAGAGACCATGGCATAGAGAAGGTATAGAGACCAGGGCATAGAGAAGGTATAGAGACCAGGGCATAGAGAAGGTATAGAGACCAGGGTATAGAGAAGGTATAGAGACCAGGTATAGAGAAGGTATAGAGACCAGGGCATAGAGAAGGTATAGAGACCAGGGTATAGAGAAGGTATAGAGACCAGGGTATAGAGAAGGTATAGAGACCAGGGCATAGAGAAGGTATAGAGACCAGGGCATAGAGAAGGTATAGAGACCAGGGCATAGAGAAGGTATAGAGACCAGGGCATAGAGAAGGTATAGAGACCAGGGTATAGAGAAGGTATAGAGACCAGGGTATAGAGAAGGTATAGAGACCAGGGCATAGAGAAGGTATACAGACCAGGGCATAGAGAAGGTATAGAGACCAGGGCATAGAGAAGGTATAGAGACCAGGGCATAGAGAAGGTATAGAGGCCAGGGTATAGAGAAGGTATAGAGACCAGGGCATAGAGAAGGTATAGAGACCAGGGCATAGAGAAGGTATAGAGACCAGGGTATAGAGAAGGTATAGAGACCAGGGTATAGAGAAGGTATAGAGACCAGGGTATAGAGAAGGTATAGAGACCAGGGCATAGAGAAGGTATAGAGACCAGGGCATAGAGAAGGTATAGAGACCAGGGTATAGAGAAGGTATAGAGACCAGGGCATAGAGAAGGTATAGAGACCAGGGCATAGAGAAGGTATAGAGACCAGGGTATAGAGAAGGTATAGAGACCAGGGCATAGAGAAGGTATAGAGACCAGGGCATAGAGAAGGTATAGAGACCAGGGCATAGAGAAGGTATAGAGACCAGGGTATAGAGAAGGTATAGAGACCAGGGCATAGAGAAGGTATAGAGACCAGGGTATAGAGAAGGTATAGAGACCAGGGCATAGAGAAGGTATAGAGACCAGGGCATAGAGAAGGTATAGAGACCATGGCATAGAGAAG
Organism: Cladorhizidae sp. MBARI D1340-BT2; assembly: GCA_028752905.1. Taxonomy (NCBI): domain Eukaryota; kingdom Metazoa; phylum Porifera; class Demospongiae; order Poecilosclerida; family Cladorhizidae; species Cladorhizidae sp. MBARI D1340-BT2. The sequence goes on from JAQNBH010000004.1 coordinate 45,056,118, forward strand.
GTATAGAGACCAGGGCATAGAGAAGGTATAGAGACCAGGGCATAGAGAAGGTATAGAGACCAGGGTATAGAGAAGGTATAGAGGCCAGGGCATAGAGAAGGTATAGAGACCAGGGCATAGAGAAGGTATAGAGACCAGGGCATAGAGAAGGTATAGAGACCAGGGCATAGAGAAGGTATAGAGGCCAGGGCATAGAGAAGGTATAGAGACCAGGGCATAGAGAAGGTATAGAGACCAGGGTATAGAGAAGGTATAGAGACCAGGGCATAGAGAAGGTATAGAGACCGGGGCATAGAGAAGGTATAGAGACCAGGGCATAGAGAAGGTATAGAGACCAGGGCATAGAGAAGGTATAGAGACCAGGGTATAGAGAAGGTATAGAGACCAGGGCATAGAGAAGGTATAGAGACCAGGGTATAGAGAAGGTATAGAGACCAGGGCATAGAGAAGGTATAGAGACCAGCGTATAGAGAAGGTATAGAGACCAGGGTATAGAGAAGGTATAGAGACCAGGGCATAGAGAAGGTATAGAGACCAGGGCATAGAGAAGGTATAGAGACCAGGGTATAGAGAAGGTATAGAGACCAGGGTATAGAGAAGGTATAGAGACCAGGGCATAGAGAAGGTATAGAGACCAGGGTATAGAGAAGGTATAGAGACCAGGGCATAGAGAAGGTATAGAGACCAGGGCATAGAGAAGGTATAGAGACCAGGGTATAGAGAAGGTATAGAGACCAGGGCATAGAGAAGGTATAGAGACCAGGGCATAGAGAAGGTATAGGGACCAGGGCATAGAGAAGGTATAGAGACCAGGGTATAGAGAAGGTATAGAGACCAGGGTATAGAGAAGGTATAGAGACCAGGGCATAGAGAAGGTATAGAGACCAGGGTATAGAGAAGGTATAGAGACCAGGGCATAGAGAAGGTATAGAGACCAGGGCATAGAGAAGGTATAGAGACCAGGGCATAGAGAAGGTATAGAGACCAGGGCATAGAGAAGGTATAGAGACCAGGGTATAGAGAAGGTATAGAGACCAGGGCATAGAGAAGGTATAGAGACCAGGGCATAGAGAAGGTATAGAGACCAGGGCATAGAGAAGGTATAGAGACCAGGGTATAGAGAAGGTATAGAGACCAGGGCATAGAGAAGGTATAGAGACCAGGGCATAGAGAAGGTATAGAGACCAGGGTATAGAGAAGGTATAGAGACCAGGGTATAGAGAAGGTACACAGACCAGGGCATAGAGAACGTATAGAGACCAGGGTATAGAGAAGGTATAGAGAAGGCATGGCATTGAGAAGGTATAGAGACCAGGGCATAGAGAAGGTATAGAGACCAGGGCATAGAGAAGGTATAGAGACCAGGGCATAGAGAAGGTATAGAGACCAGGGCATAGAGAAGGTATAGAGACCAGGGCATAGAGAAGGTATAGAGACCAGGACATAGAGAAGGTATAGAGACCAGGGTATAGAGAAGGTATAGAGACCAGGGTATAGAGAAGGTATAGAGACCAGGGCATAGAGAAGGTATAGAGACCAGGGCATAGAGAAGGTATAGAGACCAGGGCATAGAGAAGGTATAGAGACCAGGGTATAGAGAAGGTATAGAGACCAGGGCATAGAGAAGGTATAGAGACCAGGGCATACAGAAGGTATAGAGACCAGGGCATAGAGAAGGTATAGAGACCAGGGCATAGAGAAGGTATAGAGACCAGGGTATAGAGAAGATATAGAGACCAGGGTATAGATAAGGCATAGAGACCAGGGCATAGAGAAGGTATAGAGACCAGGGCATAGAGAAGGTATAGAGACCAGGGTATAGAGAAGGTATAGAGACCAGGGCATAGAGAAGGTATAGAGACCAGGGTATAGAGAAGGTATAGAGACCAGGGCATAGAGAAGGTATAGAGACCAGGGCATAGAGAAGGTATAGAGACCAGGGTATAGATAAGGCATAGAGACCAGGGCATAGAGAAGGTATAGAGACCAGGGCATAGAGAAGGTATAGAGACCAGGGCATAGAGAAGGTATAGAGACCAGGGTATAGAGAAGGTATAGAGACCAGGGCATAGAGAAGGTATAGAGACCAGGGCATAGAGAAGGTATAGAGACCAGGGCATAGAGAAGATATAGAGACCAGGGTATAGAGAAGGTATAGAGACCAGGGCATAGAGAAGGTATAGAAACCAGGGCATAGAGAAGGTATAGAGACCAGGACATAGAGAAGGTATAGAGACCAGGGTATAGAGAAGGTATAGAGACCAGGGCATAGAGAAGGTATAGAGACCAGGGTATAGAGAAGGTATAGAGACCAGGGCATAGAGAAGGTATAGAGACCAGGGTATAGAGAAGGTATAGAGACCAGGGCATAGAGAAGGTATAGAGACCAGGGTATAGAGAAGGTATAGAGACCAGGGCATAGAGAAGGTATAGAGACCAGGGCATAGAGAAGGTATAGAGACCAGGGCATAGAGAAGGTATAGAGACCAGGGCATAGAGAAGGTATAGAGACCAGGGCATAGAGAAGGTATAGAGACCAGGGCATAGAGAAGGTATAGAGACCAGGGTATAGAGAAGGTATAGAGACCAGGGCATAGAGAAGGTATAGAGACCAGGGTATAGAGAAGGTATAGAGACCAGGGCATAGAGAAGGTATAGAGGCCAGGGTATAGAGAAGGTATAGAGACCAGGGCATAGAGAAGGTATAGAGACCAGGGCATAGAGAAGGTATAGAGACCAGGGTATAGAGAAGGTATAGAGACCAGGGCATAGAGAAGGTATAGAGACCAGGGTATAGAGAAGGTATAGAGACCAGGGCATAGAGAAGGTATAGAGGCCAGGGTATAGAGACCAAGGTATAGAAGGTATAGAGATCAGGTTATAGAACCCAGGGTATTATAGAGACCAGAGTATAGAGATGGTCATGTGTGCGGTTTGGTTACCTAGCAACATGAATTGACCACAATAATGTCCAACAGTAGAGCTATCTTGTGGTATATGGTTGCTAGGGACTATTGTTAACCTCTGATTTAATATCAATTTATTTGTACTTAATGGTCAATTTTTTATTTTTTTCCAAATAAACTCACCGGGAGAAGAGTTAAGTAACCACTCTTCACTTCAATATCATTGTGAGTGTCTTCAAGATGCTGATGTTTTGAAAGGCACAATTGATAATCCTTCTTCCCGTATTGATGTGATGGCAAATAGTGCTCTTCAGATACGAATGAATGAGAACAAACATATTATACGTCAAATTGTTCGTGCCATACTGTTTCTGGCTAAGCAGGGGCTTCCTTTTCGAGGTGATAGAGAAGATGTTTGCCTAAGTACGAATCCAGGAAATTTTCTAGCTTTGCTTAAAGATTATGCTGGGACTGATAAAATTTTATATAAGCATCTCACCAATCCAATAGCTAGAAATGCAACTTACATATCTCCAAGATCGCAGAACGACATTATTAATGTTATTGGCTTTGATATGATTCTATCTGGTATTGTTGCTGAGGTGAAGACTGCCCAATTTTTTTCTGTGCTAGCAGATGAAGTGAGTTGTCACAATATTGAGCATTTGCCCATTTGTTTGCGGTTCGTTGATAGTGAATGTAATATTCGTGAAGAATTTATTGCATTTGTAAAATTAGAGAGGGTTAGGGCAGTTGACATTGCTGATGCAATCATAACATCCTTGGACAATCTTGGGTTGTCTTTGAGTAATTTGCGTGGCCAGGGTTATGATGGTGCATCTACAATGAGTGGAACAAAAGCTGGTGTTCAAGCTAGAATACTCGAAAAGCAACCCAAAGCACTTTACACTCACTGTGCCAGTCATTCACTCAATCTGGCTATTGTGAGTTCTTGCTCTGTTCCACCCATCAGAAATTGTATAGATCAAATTAAGAGTCTTGTCCTTTGGATAAAGCATTCTCCCAAAAGAGAAGGGCTGTTAAAAGCAATTGTGGCACGAAACACACAGAGGTCAAGTCGAGCCCCTCTTCTTAATGTCTGCATAACCAGATGGATTGAGAACATAGATGGTTGGGAGCGCTTCTCCTTAGCTCATCCATTCTTAATCCATGTATGTGAAGTGATGCTTTATGGAGACATTGATTTTCCTCTGTTTAATGATCTGTGGTCACCAGAAGATAAAAAGAATGCACTTGCCCATATGAAAACCTTGGAATCTTTTGAGTTTCTTTACTCAATGGTAACTATCTATCGTTCCTTAATTTATCTGAAAGAAGCAGTTGTTAAAATTCAGGGGGAAAAACAAGATATAGTTTCTGGTGTATCCACAGTCATGCAATGCTGTGAGGAGTTGAAGATAGTTGGAAGATATTGACAGCTATTCCAAGCGTATTTTTGATCACAGCAGTAGAATTGCAGAACAATCTGGCATATCTGTATCAATGCCTCGTATAAGTCAACGGCAGCAACATCGTTCAAACCCACAATTTACATCAGTTGAAGAGTATTTCAAGATAGCTATTGCAATTCCATTCCTTGACCATCTAATAACTGATATTTGTTCGAGATTTACAGCTCACAGTAAGCGAGCAGCTTCCCTTCAAGGGCTTTTACCTGCAAACATCAATGCTAATTCTTCTTTCAGTGATATTAAAGAGGCAATAGATTTCTACTCTGATGACCTTCTCAATCCAAATATAATCGATGAAGAACTCTGTCGGTGGAAGTCAAAGTGGTTGCTTGTTGCAGAAAAAGATCGTCCTGAAACTTTAAGTGACTCTCTAAAGCAGTGTCCTCAATCTCTTCCAAATATCTGTATATTATTGAAGATCTTTGCTACCATCCCTTTGAGCTCTTGTTCATGCGAAAGATCGGCATCAGCTCTCCGACGACTACACAATTATTTAAGGTGTACACAGACAGAAGAAAGTTTAACTGCCTTAGCATTAATACATATGAACTATGAAACCACGATAAGTATAGATAACATTTGCAAGTTTTTTCTGCAGAAGCACCCTCGAAAATTACAGAAGGCTAACTTGCTATTTGAGTGACATGCTGATATTATTTACCATTTGAGTGATATTGTGATATTGTTTTTTTTGTGGTAATGATTAATTATTTGAGGACCAAATTGACTCTCAGAGCACCTAAAATACAGGCCTGGGGAACATACCCCTAGACCCCTGCAACACGATTTCTTGAATCACATACCAAATTGTGCACCCCCCTTTTCAAAAGTCTGTGTACGGGCCTGTAGAGACAAAGATATAGAGGCCAGGTATAGAGACAATGATATAGAGGACAGGATAGAGACCAGACCAGGGTATACAAGCCAAGTATAGAGACAAAGATATAGAGACCAGGGTATAGAGAGACCATGTATAGAGGTCAAACTATAGATATCAGGATATAGAGACCAGGTTATAAAGACCAGGATAGAGACCAGGTTGTATAGAGAAGGTTATAGAGGCCAGGGTATATGGTTTAGAGACCTGGAGCAATTGACCCCAAATGCTGGCCTTTGCATGTGACCTACTCGGGGGGGGGGGGGGGGGGGGGGGGAAACCGACCCAGACAGGACTTGAACCTGTAACCTCCAACTTACATGGCTGGTGCTCTAACCATTAAGCCACTGTGACCGTCTGGTGGTCTAGGTGGTCTTACCGCCTCTCCCTTCAGGACGCCACCAAAGGTGTGTTTGGGGTGGCAGTTCAAACTGTTGCTGTACATATAGTGCAGGCCAGCATCAACGTCCCAAATAGGATTTTTATATATTGCTGTCCACACAGGAAGGTTTTTGTGTTCTTATCTTTGGACAGTGGATACCTTGGACATCCAGTGCCACTCCCCCTTTGTGCATAGTGTTAACCACAATCATGTAACAAAATCTTCACTATATGATACCCTAAAGGCAATTTTTTAAATTTCTCGACTAGTTCTTGATGAAACATTCCAATCTTTCACTCTCTATCAACATTAGTTATTCACCAAAATTGGAATTCTTTAGTGTTCACTTCAATTCAAATTTTCTCAATCAACTCTTAAGATACAATTACAAATCAAGAAATGCACAAACACAATAGCTAGAGATCTGTCTTATGGATTTTTGATTAAGTTAATAATGAAGAAGTTATGTACAGACAATGTTAGTGTTCATTATGTAAGTACATGACGGTGCGACTTGTAGCATTTCACAGCTTGTTCCACCTCCCTTCCTAGTTGTTTCCTTCCAGATAGGCAAGTTCATACTCCCTCACTCTCCTGAAGTATTTTCTCATGAGATCTATTGAAACAGAGTCAAGTGCTGGATGGAGAATCTCTTTTAGTCTAGTATAGGTAAAGTTAGTGTGTGCCCGACAGAACCTCTTTGATTGACCCCAGACATGTTCAATGGGGTTAAGCTCACAATGGAACTTTGGAAGGAACATGCTCAAATGACCCCTACTATGACAGTAGTGCTCCACCTGTGTCTTCTCCCGAACAAAGTCTTCATGGAAGGAGATAAGCTGCCTCATCTGGTCAGCCTTCAGATGGCCAATGTTCATTAGTCCTCTTTCTTTCAGTATGGTCCTGAGACCTTTTGCTGAACCATCTGGATGGACCATGACCTGTTGCTGTCCACCCCAAATAGTGTCTCTTACTCTTCTTGGACCTCCGTCCTTCACCAGTATGTTGCGTGGAATCAGCACAAGCTCTTCATACTTCCTGTGGCAGCTACTCTGATAGAAAATGAAGAGGACTGAGTGTGTAGCTGGGGGGTACTTGAAAGAAGCGATGTCACATGCAGTCTCCATCTGCTTCATAAAATGGTCGCCAGTCCAATACCCCTCCCTCTCTGCACCATATTCCAGGACTTCTCTTGCAGTTTCCTTGATGACCTGATGGTTTGCCTCTGCTAGAGCATGCTGCTCGGGAGTCAGCTTCAGATATCCATCATGCTCGTCAATGAAATCTGACACCATGATCCCACTCCCTTTTGTCTTGGGCAGTATGGCAGGCTTGTCATCTGTCCCCCACAACCATTTTTGGCTGTCAGATAAACTAAGCTTAGCAAGACAGCCAGTATACCTTGTTCCACGAGTCTGGTGAGCTGACAGTAGAGCTACCTCGGAAGGTCTATCCTAGAGCGGTCCTACACCCCAGAATGGTGCACAGTGAAATGTTGTAACCCTAGCTTGGTCGTAGCAGACGTTGGAGCTAGTCAACAGTTGTTTCATCAGTCAGCTTCATCAGCTCCTCTATTCCTTCGAGGCTGGCATTAATATCGAGGGCCTTTCGCTGAAGAACGACATTATGAACGGTACAACAAGTGAGAGACTGCAGAACGATGAAGAAGCTGGAGCTCGAAGCCGATTGCACTAGGCTGATGAACGACTGCGCAAACAAGGGCGAGCTAATTGAACCACAAACAAATTTGAGAAAAAAGTTTCTTCGCCGTTGGAATGGAGTTGTTTTCTTCGTTACTTTTAAGGGGGGAGAAGACCATTTTTCCCTTTTTTCCCTTCTTCTTCCCCCCCCCCATCATTCTATACCTTCACTATTATATTAGCTGCATTTCAAGTTTCAACATTTTATTGTCAACCATTCTTGAGTTATGATACTTTTTATCCTCCCATTTCATTGCACAACTCTGCGCGATGAATAAGAAGAAGCCTGAATAAACGCAGTAAGTTGGATCGTTCATAATATAATAACTGGTCATGGCCAAGACTTGAAACTTGGCTAAAATATCGCGTGCTATTCCGTCATTTCCGCGCTATCTGCGCAAAGAGGGGGGGACAAACGTCTGCTCCTGCGCACGCCACGTTATTCTTTCTCAGTTCCCAACTTTGATCGAACCTCTGTGTGATTCTAGTGCTATTCTAAAGCTATTATCATGCACCGTTCCAGTTGTCGTCGGAAGAAGATACCCAAAGTCTTCCCTGGGGTACGACCGGTGAAGAACATGAGAATAGAAGCTGAAGACACGAGTGATGCTGGCTCTTCTTCGCCGTCAAACCCTCTGGTTCGGACTAGTAGCGAGTCCATAGTAGGTCCTCCCCGAGCCAACTAGAACAGGTCAGTCTGTTGGTGAGGCTGGCCTTTTGCATGCGAGCGCTGAACTTGTTGGTTTGGGGCATGCTGCTGGTGAGCCTGTGTCAAGCATGAGGCAGATTGCTGGGGAGTCTGCTTCAACCTTGGGACAGATTGCTGGGGAATCTGCTTCAAGAGTGGGGCAGATTGCTGGAGAGTCAGCTTCTATCTTGGGACAGATTGTTGGGGAGTCTGCATCAAGACTGGGGCAGATTCGTAGGGAATCTGCTCCAATTTTGAGGCAGACTGCTGTGGAATCTGTTTCAACCTCTGTGGAATCTGTTCCTGTTACCATGCATTCTCAGACTGCTAGTCAACGTAAATTAAAAAAGGTTGCTAGTGGGGCTGGTAAAGCCAAGCTACTCGATGAAGATTGTATGGGTACAGGCAATCGCATTGTTAGCATATCTACCTTGTCCCACATTGCTGACTTTGTGAGATGTCCAACCTGCAATTCAAGTGTTAGACTTTCTGAAGGTGTAGGTAACCGAAGAGGGTTAGTCACAATGTTGTCTCTGGACTGTAATGGGTGCAGCTGGAAGTATAACATTACTGATCCATACAGCAGTGAGGCTAAGGGTTTGAACAGCAAATCAGTGTTCGGAGCTAGGTTGATGGGAAAGGGGAGGACAGGACTTGCCACATTGTCTGCAGCTCTAGATTTGCCCCCTCCATTGACTGGCAACTATTTCTCAGAACACACCCATCATATCTGTTGTTCTGGTGAGAGTGTCCGTCAAAATCAATTAGGTGCTGTGGCACGTTTACGTGCTGAGTAAAATGTCGGCCCCAGTGAGCTTTTGGACATTACCGTCACTTATGACGCTACTTGGTCCAAACGTGGTTTCACTGCGTTGTATGGTGTTGGTGTTGTCATGTCCTGGGTAACGGTGGAAGTCCTCGATACGGAGTTACTTAGTAAGTACTGTTCGGGTTGCAAATTATACAAAGGGCCTGAAGAGGGTCCCGAGTATGAGCAGTGGTATGAGGGGCACAAGGATCACTGCACCCTTACACATGCAGGTTCGTCTCCAGCAATGGAGGTCGCCTGTGCTAGGAAACTCTTTTCGAGGTCTATTTTGAAGTACAACCTTACTAGGTATAAAACGGTCATCAGTGATGGCGACACCAAAAGTGTTAGGACGTTGAATGCTGAAAGGGTTTATGGAGAAATCCAGATTGTAAAACACGAGTGTGTGGGACATGTTCAGAAGCGCGTAGGCACGCACCTTCGTAAGCTAAGGACCCGATTTGCACCCCTTCTGAAGGACGCCAGGGCAGCTATAAAAGCTGCCAAAGATGAACTTGCAACAGCTAAAAGCAAGCTAGCTGCACGGAGACGTATTCGGAGTTCTAGAGGGAGCTCCCAAAGGGGTGTTCAGCGACGCTCACAAGGGGGTACTCTTGAGGACTCTGGTGAAATCTCTGAGTTGCAGCATGAAGTCGATACAAAATTGGGTGTTTTGCGTTCTGCTGGTCTGCTGAAGCTAAGCTGAAAGATCTGCCTGCTCTTAGGGGGCGTCTTACTGATGCGTTGATATGTAAGCTTCAGAAATACTATGGAAATTATATTACGCGCAATGTCGGTGAGATGGTGCGTGCCTGCTGGGCTTCTTTTTATCACTCGTGCTCACATGACGGTCATCCACAGCATGATTACTGCCCTATTGACCCAGGTACCTGGTGTTGGTATAATCATGGGTCATCCACAGCATGATTACTGCCCCACTGACCCAGGTACCTGGTGTTGGTATAATCATGGGTCATCCACAGCATGATTACTGCCCTACTGACCCAGGTACCTGGTGTTGGTATAATCATGGTTCATCCACATCATGATTACTGCCCTACTGACCCAGGTACCTGGTGTTGGTATAATCATGGGTCATCCACAGCATGATTACTGCCCTACTGACCCAAGTACCTGGTGTTGGTATAATCATGGGTCATCCACAGCATGATTACTGCCTGCTGACCCAGGTACCTGGTGTTGGTATAATCATGGGTCATCCACAGCATGATTACTGTGACCCAGGTACCTGGTGTTGGTATAATCATGGGTCATCCACAGCATGATTACTGCCCTACTGACCCAGGTACCTGGTGTTGGTATAATCATGGGCCATCCACAGCATGATTACTGCCCTACTGACCCATGTTGGTATAATCATGGGTCATCTACAGCATGATTACTGCCCTACTCACCCAGGTACCTGGTGTTGGTATAATCGTGCTGTACTTGAGGACAATTTGGATAATATGCCTGACAAAGTACCACTCATACCCCCTGATCTCGCACCGATCGTAAAAATCGAGTGGGGCACGTTTTGTGAAAGTTCCCTTCTAGCTCGTTGTGTGCATGGTGCTACACAGAACCAAAATGTGTCCTTCAATGCACTCATTTGGAACCGTTGTAGCAAAGCTGACTTTAGTTCTCCCACCTCGGTGCAGGTGGCTATTCACCTGGAGCCCTGTGCTTACATTCAATGATGGTAGGTGCTCGCTACTGCCCATATTTGAACAACTAGGGCAAGCACAGCCTAGTCCATTCTGTGCCCGAGTGCTTGCAAGTGATGATAGCTCAAGGCTTTATAAGTCTAAGCTTATGATTCTCAGTGGGAGAAGGAAAGGAGGCATAAACAGAGAATTGCTAGGTTGAAATATGAGAGTGAACTTATAAATGTCGAGGGGGTAACTTATGGACCTGGAGGGTTTGATTGAGCGAGCTCTACCCCATGGAGGACTTTGGCGTATCTTGGTGTTTGGTGTGATGATGATGCTTGTACTTACAGTGCTGAACCCCAAACTAAAATTCATATACTCAATTTATCATAAAATAACTCTTTTTTATTTTATTTTATTTATTATTATTTTTTTTTGGCACATGATGTACTTGATATAATTATGACAGAGAACAACATGCCATATCTCAAGTTAAAAAGTTCATGCGATGACTCTTTCTTCAATATTTTCATGTTATTTTAATGTTGTACTTTTTATTATGAAATGTAATTTTCATGTAGTGACATCACATGATACCGTGTAACTCATTCAATTTTTGTCTGTAGTTATATATTATTATGAAAGCTCTTGCATTACTCCGTTTTTTCAATACATTTCTAACCAATCCAGTCATTTTCTGATGAGATATAGTCAGTCTGATAGGATAAAAATGAAATTGGGATATTGGGGGGAATTTAAAAAAATAATAAAACAAACTATTGAAAACACGTATCTGTGATCACTCGAATATCACCAAGTGTTGAAGACCTGTGGTTGTGGCACAGGAGCGCATCTAAACATTTTAAGGACCTTTGTGGTTTTCCCCATGTTTCAGTCCTGCAACACCATTATTCTAATGTCATTGGAAAGCACCTAGAATGAGCTACATTTTGAAACCATAATCTTTGGAAATGGATTAAGCATTCAATAGTTATGACACGTTTTCCCAACAAAATGGTCGACTCCACCCAGGGTGGACTACAACTGAAAAACTTTGGATTTTTTTAATTTATTTTTTATCAGTTCAAACTGTTGCTGTACATATCTACTAGCCAATTCTAAAGTTTTAGAGCTATTGGATGCTCCATTTCAAACTAATGATGGTTTTTGTCCATGCAATTTCTCATATTGACAAAAATTTGAATGAGAAACCAACAAGGAACACTAAAGGGGAGGACAGCAGCATTTTTTCTTTGGATAAAAAAACCTTGTGGTTACCACTTTATAGCTCCATAGATTCTGCTCACCCAACCCTAGCCTAACCCCCCTCCCGACCCCAAGCTGAGTAATGGAGATCAACTGTGGTCCCAGCCTAGCATGACACGACAGAAATTAAAAAAAGGGTAATGATCATCAACAAGTAGTTGCCCTTCAGCACTTGGAGATGTGACATAAGTCGTCCTTGAGTTTGCACCTAGCTCACCAGACGGTCCCAGTGGCTTAATGGTTAGAGCAACAGCCATGTAAGTTGGAGGTTGCAGGTTCAAGTCAAAAACGTGGCGACAAGACTCCCTGGAACAAGCCCTACAAACAATGAATCCCCAAAAGAGATCCCAAGGACCGAACTACTACGCCTCAGAACAAGAAGCCCAATTGACGCCCATCGGGTAAAGCGTAGAAAATGCACAAACACTGTACACAATCATCTTTTTACACACACACATTCTAGGACATCTAGATGCACACACGGGCATCTAGACGCGCAGACATTACACACACATCACAAGACTGCACCTAGAATTAAATATATCACTCACCCCAAACATACAAACAAATAATTGTATGCACCCATGCACTTAACAAGCTCTAATTAAGAACCACACTAATTTAGCACTCCCATAGTATTTAAACCCACCCTCATCCTATTATTGCACACACATGCTGTCTAACAAGGCACTGAGGAAGGCTACTCTATCAAGCCCAAATATATTTGTCTTTGTGAAAGTTGTGAGTTCATAGTTAGTTTCGCTCTAATATACTCCTGTCTTTAAACTCACCCTGAGCTAGGTACAAATTCAAGACTTAAGTCTGACTAGGGGGGGGGGGGGGGGGGGGGGGGGGTTCATATCTCCAAGTGCTGAAGGGCAACTACCTGTTGATGATCATTACCCTTTTTCCCCTTTTCTGTCATGTCATGCTAGGCTGGGACCACAGTTGATCTCCATTACTCAGCTTGGGGTTGGGGGGTTGGGCTTGGGCTGGGCTTGGGCTAGGGTTGGGCTTGGTCTAGGGCTAGGACCAAGGAATAGAGACCAAGGTAGAGACCAGGGTATAGAGACCAGGGTGATAATACCAGGGTATAGAAACTAGGGTATGGAGACCAGGGTATAGAAACCAGGACAGTATGGTATAGAAACCAGGGTATAGAGACCAGTGTATAGAGATCAGGGTATAGAGACCAGGGTATAGAGACCAGGGTATAGAGTCCACAATAGAGATCAGGTTATAAAGACCAGGGTATCATCACTCCTGTGTCATCCATGGATGACCAAGTTAATAGGGACGTACATGGATAATTCGTGGATGGCAGAGTTACTAGGGATATCCAGGGTTCATCTCGGATGGCCGGGTTACTAGGGATATCCAGGGTTCATCGGGATATCCAGGGTTCATCTGCAGATGGCCGGGTTACTAGGGATATCCAGGGTTCATCTGCAGATGTCCCTAGAAACTCTTTCATCCGTGGCTACTGTGACAGGCGGTCATTGGACATACGTGGACTTCCGTGGATGAACCCTGGATATCCCTAGTAACTCTGCCAGATGTCCTTAGTGTCTCTGCCATGCGCGGATGATCCTCGTACATCCCTAGTAACTCGGTCACCCATGGATGACATGGGATTGACCACGACGACACTGAACCACCTGACACTGCACATGTACTAACATGCAAGAGAGATACATATTTTCTTATATAAATGCATGCAATGAGCTTTTAATAATGGTCGCTCTTGCAAAATGTAAATGTATACAGACATCAAACTAGTAGAATGTTCACAGGGTGATTCCTCATGTCACAAGAATGGAACAGCAATTCAGCATATTCACCATGATGACACTGATCTAGCCATTGCCCTAACTAACCCTACCTACTGTCCTATGAGTAACCCTAGCCACTGCCCTGCCCCATCCATTGCCCTATCTCTAACCTAACTCTATCCCTAACCCAGTACTGAAGGGTGCAGTTTTGATGATGACATCATGATGATGTAATGCTAGGATTGTGAGATTTGGACTTAACCATGGTGTCTTCAAATATAGAAAAAGTGATATGAGCATTCCCACACAAGGTTTAATCATACCAGCTGCTAAACTGACTTCACCATTTAAGGAATTGGGTAAAGTCTCAACTGCCAACATAACTTGTTGAAATTTCCCCTGCCAACATGCTATCACGGCTCTAACATTGACATATGAGTAAGCTATGGCATACAAAACACACCTTCATCACTACAATCAGACGTCAATTTTGCAGGACCGCTTCAGGATCTAGTCTCGCATACTCCCCATCAAGATTTCTGCGATCGCACGATACTGTGGCTCTGTGAGCAGGTATTCCATGAATATTCCATAAACATCTTTGTCCTCCTCCACTTTGTTTCTAAGGTCACCCAACACCTCGCATGCTTTCTCTTCAGGTCTCAGCATGGATCTAACATTAGTGACAGAATAGTAGGTTGCTCTGGGAAGGATGTTTCTTATGTGCAAGAAATTGGCGATGCCTTTCAAGTTTATTTGTATGGAAAGTTCCTCTCGTGCAATTCTGTAGCATTGTGGATTCCGTGGACGCAATCATTGCACACTAGCCAAATGCTACAAATTGTGGATTAATTTTTTTTATAAGGTTAATAAGCATATTCTTTACAAACAGGTAATACGTACAATTGTCCAAGTTTATAGTGTTTCAACACATCCCCTCACCTCATCCACCGACAATGCTTCCTACAGTTGAAATGCTGTCCCTCGGAGGAATATTACCTATCAAGATAATACAAGATAATACAATAATATAACTTTATGCCTCGTTTTCTTCCAAGTACCCTTGAAATTCAGGGCCAAAGCCAGCTACATATCTTTTAAAATGTTTTTGATACCACAGGAACTTTAAGTAGTACAGGAGGCAGTTGGCCACACTTCTCTGGAGACCAAAGATGAGTGCCAGCTAGAAGCTTTCAGGGGAAGTGTGCAAGTCTAGGATACCAACATTGCTAGCCAATCCCCCACACCACACACACACAACAACAAAGCTATAAAGTCAAGATGACACAGTTCTACCCTCACCCTAGCAGTAAGGCAAATGGCAGCTATGTTCTAGGTAAACAACTGCTAACCTTTCCGTAGTTATCACCGAGTTGGGCGCAACTTGACGACCACGCCAGGCAATGGAAATGGAAGTTACTTATCGGAGGGGGTATAAATGGCCTAATAGTCGCGCGCAAAAATAGCGCGATCATTTCTCCGGTTCCAAATGACTGCAGTCCAAGGAAATAGCTAGTGTCTTTGGCATTGTCTGTGACAATAACTAAATTTAAGCTGCTCAACTTATTTTGATTCCACTTCAACTTAGTTCAAATTCGAATAGAGTTTGCGCTAAAAATCACCAAATTATCAACTGTGATCTTGTTAGCTATAGATGCAAATTTGTCCCAATTCTGTCTTCAAATAAGTAAACTTAATTAGTCTCCCTATAAGTATGCTTTCAGCATGTCAACGACTTTATTTTTAAATGTATGATGCCTGTAATAACAGAATAAAAACATAAGTACAATTTTGGGAACCGTCTGTACTGCAACAGCCAACACTAGCTACAGATCTTCAGATCTTGCCCAACCCTAAATCAGCATAGGAGTAAAGGATTCCCTACCAGACCCACAATTCTTATAATTACCCTTGATTGTTGATGAACTTATACGTAAGAGTTTCTCGAAGCTTGGCATATTCAATACGATATTTGATTGACAGTTATTCTTACGTTCTTACGGCACAATTGCATTGCTGAGTCATGAGCTCTAACACTTCAAGGAGGAGGGATTTAGGGGAAGGAAAAAATCCCAACCTTGCCACTCTATAACCTCTACAGTATAAAAAATATAAAACTTTCAATCTGCATGCTCCCTTCTGGAACTTAACTTGAAGGTATAGGAATAACCATGTCAAAATTGCATATTTAAAAAACAAATTTGTGAGGTCACCAGATTCTACTCCTTATGTGTGCAATAAAACAGTGTGGTCTAGTCTTGTATGATATAGCTATATATATATATATATAGGAGGTGATGCAAAGCCACAAATTGATGGTCGTTGTTTTATTGTTGTGTGTGTGCTCACAGAGCATTTCCAGAATGAAGCTTACATAGCTTATCACCCCCAACCCTCACTGTGACCTCTCAACTGTTCATGCCAACTTCACGTAGTTTGAAATCCTGGCTTGTGATTGAGGCCCTGCTTTGAGAGTGTGTAACTCTATTATAACTATAACTTTTGTTAATCTGATGTTTAATGTTTAATAATCTGACAACCTTGTTATCTGACAAAACCTTGCAGGAATTAATTTAAACACGATAAACTTTTGTTGCGACACTGATTCGCTTGGTTTAAATGGAAGTTTAAATTAAGCTATTTTTCTCTTAACTATAATATACACTCTGATTTGACCTAACGAATTGCAACAATCTCAATAATCGACTAGAAATATACTGTTTCAACATTTTGCCTAAATGCTCTAGCTTGCATCAGTAATCAGCATTTCTGACGAGGGCTAGAGCATCTGTCAAAGCATCGAAAGAGAAAATTTCAAGTTAATTATTGAGAAAGTCATATATAACTCCTGTTCATTCACTGCCACTCATCTTGGGTCAACTCCTTTTTCTGTATCCATCAGCAATTGGGGCTTGACCTGCCACCTCCTACACTGTTTCATCAAGCCATCATGGACTCGGCTATACCTTGACATGGCTGTAAAGCAAAATATGAGCCTAGGTGGTCAAGGTCCATCTCTCTGTAAAAAGAACAAGCTTGTCATGATTGAGGTATATGCATGCTTGCAAATGTTGATAGGCCCCTGCTAGCCATCATTAACTCTCTTTTTCAATTTTTTTATAGTAAGAAATACTAAGAAATATGTCTGAGCCAATCCACATCATTAGGTATTCCTATATGTTGCCTCCTGAGCCATGGAATAACGATCCTCCAAGATGTGCACTTATCAAGTACCTCATCTTAGATTGCAACTGGCACTTGTTGTATCCACTACTGATGGCAGAGTGTATCACAGAGAGATGATATGATTGACAGGGGTCTGTCTTCTTTGATCCTATGAGGTTGAGACTCTGTACCCAGTGATTGTCATCAGTGTCATAGGCATAGGCTAGTAATAAAATGTGAGGCAGTTATGTGGCTATGAATGAGCTTGTTGCAATACATACTACCTGTCCATGTGTTGGGCCTTTGACGACACTAGAGTTCCCTACAAGCATTCTTTTCAGCTTGTTATCTGCCACTTGCTTCTCAGTTTGAGTGCGTGGAATATTATATCACCTTTTGATATTTGGATAATGAGAGGGTTGAGTTAATGGAAATGTTATTGTGGTTGAGCTCAACGTGTTTGACATATTTATCGGCTCTCACAGCACTGCTTGTTACACTGAACAAGAAGACCACTAAGAACTCCCAGATGGCATTAGGGTACCAAAAGTGACTACTGTTGAGTGAATGGTTATAATAACAGGTGCAGGTGAGCTTGCCCACCCATTGAGGTAGACACCTGAAACATACAAGTATTCCACAGGCTAACTCTACTGACACCTACATACATATGTAGCAAGTAACCTCCACTCCACAAGCTAGAGATATACCATTTCATGTTTTGAAAGAACTGAAGAGAAAAAAGATGGAGGAGCAATGTCAAGAGCATTATGAATGTGTGCAGTTCGCGTTTGAAAGTTCTCTCCATTAAAATTTTTTGCTACTGCCAAGTTTTAGAATATAAAAATTGCTTTCAAAATATATATATATATATTATGAACGGATAAAAAATATTGAAGTTATCAAATCACTTCCAAGATATCGAGCAGTTTCTAACCACTTTCCAGCTACAAGAAACACCCCATGCGCATCGCTAGACCTTCATTACTTATGTGTAAATGCAAACAAAATGTTGAAACAATTGACTTTCACTTTCTTCTACTTTTCAGCAAGAGCAACAGCCAGCGTGCCACCTATAGCTACATAATGTAGATGCATCAGACTTGTTTTGTTATGTATATTGAATTGGCAAACATAAACACATCATAATTTGCAGGGGCTCCCATGCCCAGGTGCATCCATCGTCATCCTCCACACACGTCTTCACTCCTCCTCCAGTAATCCCTGCAAGCTTGACAATACAAAGCAAAACACACACAAACAAAATAGAACACTCAAAGAACATGTTAGCTGACTAAAGCAAAATAAACATAAAGAAAATAGAACACTCAAAGGATATGTTAGCTCGACTACTAGATATACCTTTTAGACATAATCTTACCAAAGCCAACCTTGCTTCCAACATTGAAGCTCACCACACCTAAATCAATGGCAAGTCTGATGCTTGTTGCACTCATATGCTCTTGTCTTATCCACTCTACTCCACACTACACTATTGTATGTGTAGCCGGCGCAACACTTGTACAAAAGATCTTCACCTTTACGCAGGCTCAACTCAAAATGCCTGTAGGACAATACTCATGCTGGGGATGTTCTGCAGTTGATAAAAAAATTGCTTTCACATCGCGAATCATCCCGTCTAGGCTGTTCTCATTATTTGTAATCGCTCCCACAGAGTAGGTTTGCATTTTAATTGTAGACCATGACTAATCCCCATAGCGTCAGCCAAGGTTACACACTTGCCATCATCCACAGCAACTTTTAATGCAGGTCTCAAAATGCATTAAAAATTTTCGCAACAACCAATTCATTTGAATGACCCTTTACCATTTAATCTCATACACCAAAATTGTGTGTAAAGGGTCCTCAATGTTGTGCTACAGTATATCTTCCCCCACCCACTTATTTTTATAAACATTTTTTCTCTTGTAATATCCAAAATTAATTACAACATTATTATTGTACAATTATTGTTAAGCAACATCTTTACTCAAAGGAATGTCATTTTAAATATATATGGACAGCAATATCGATGAGTCCTTCAAGTCTATCCTACAAACACTCAAACACCTAGAACCTTCTTTCTAGACAAGCTGGACTTCTCAAGGTCAAAGTTCATATGTGTCTCCTGCACATCGCACAAAAAAAAAAGAGAAAGGAAAAGGTGAACAGCAGCCGAGAGGGGGAGAGATTCCGGAGGTTCAGATATGGCCATATCTGGCATATATAGAAGTGCCTCTGCACTGGGAGGCCAGGAGTGGGAGGAGAGAGGGGAAAGGAGGGAGGACTGAGGAATGGACAGGGAGAGTGTTGATTAAGGGAGGGAAGAAGAGGGAAAGTGAAGGAGTAGAATAAGCAACTCTTTATACCATCATCATCAACAACAACTATGTATGTGTCATGCCTGGGGTATTGAGGTGATCTTTGACTCATGAAAGCTTGGCAGCTTCAGCTTGCAGAAGAGAGTTGATTGAAACTGCTGGGTCAGCATCCTACAAACACAAACATTAAGATGGACAGATGAAAAACACACGAGACAAAGTCAAGCACTGCACGAGCAAGCAAACTCTATGAGCTCCTACTACTAGAAATGGCTTTGCTGTTCTAGGGCTAAAGGAATGCATGAGACCAAGTCAAGTAAGGCACGAGCAAGCAAACTCTATGAGCACCTACTACTAGAAATGTCTTTGCTGTTCTAGGGCTAAAGGAATGCATGAGACCAAGTCAAGTAAGGCACGAGCAAGCAAACTCTATGAGCACCTACTACTAGAAATGGCTTTGCTGTTCTAGGGCTAAAGGAATGCATGAGACCAAGTCAAGTAAGGCAGCTCATGTTGGCCACTTTCCCAAGACATGCTCATGTGTGTCCAACATGGCCATACATACACACACACTCACTCACACACACACACACTCACACACACTCACACATACACACATACTCACACAACAACTCATTTCAATTCTGTATGTGGAATTTATGGCTCCACCCACTCCTTAAGCTCTGCCTTACTTTGCTCAGACTTCCTGTCTCAGTCAACAGCTCTGAAGGCGAAGAAGGTCTGAAGTGTGTCTGTGGAGCATGATATGGTGGACTTCCTGCCTCAGCCGAGAGTCCTGAAGATGAAGAAGGTCTGAAGTGTTTGTGAAGCATATGATGGACTTCCTGCCTCATCCAAGACTCCTGAAGGGGAAGAAGGTCTGATGTGGGTCTCTGTAGAATATGATGGACTTCCTGCCTCAGCAGAGACCCCTGAAGGGGAAGAAGGTCTGATGTGGGTCTGTGGAGCATGATATGTTGCTTCATGAAGTCAGCGGATGTGAACTGGTACCCATCAATCAGTTTAACTTGATGTTATAGAGGCCTCAGGCTATTTAGAGTACCAAGATGGCTGCTAGATCATCTTTACTCATTGCAGTAGCTATAAGGTATTATTTATCACATTCTAGGAGAGAGTTAAGGTTGCTGATTCAATTTGCCAGGAGCAATCCAATTAGGGCCAAAAAAAGTAGTTATCCAGTGTGAGCAGCTGTCTGTAGACCTGTCTGGAGCAACTGTTCATTGTAAACAGCTGTCTGTAGCAATTAACCCACTGAGTGAGCAGCTGTTTATAGACCTGTTGGAGCAGATATCTGTAGACCTATCTGGAGCAGCTGTCCAGTGTGAGGGTAGGCTCTAACAGAGAGAGAGTGGGTAAATACCATGTGAGGGTACGCTCTAACAGAGAGAGACAGAGTGGATGAATCCCATGTGATGGTCGGCTCTAACAGAGAGAGAGTGGATGAATACCATGTGAGGGAAGGCTCTAACAGAGACAGAGAGTGGGTGAGACTCATGTGAGGGTAGGTTTTAACGGAGAGAGTTGGTGAACCCCATGTGGGGGTATGTTCTAACTGAGAGAGAGTGGGTGAACTCCATGTCAGACAGGGTAGGCTCCAATAGAGAGAAAGAGAGTGGATGAACCTCATGTGAGGGTAGTCGACCAAGTGGAGGGCTGCTACTTGGACACTGAAATGATAGGTAGTCGGGACGGAGCCTCACACGAGTGAAAGTCCAGCATGGCATGATATCTGGTCTTATGTGGACTGCATTCTTTGGGGCATTTATTTCATTTTCACGCCAACTTTCTGTTTTACGTGCCATTGAGGCCATCGTCGGTGGGGGAACTCCCTATTACACACCTTAGTTGCTCCCCACGTACGGGGCTGGTATTATTGTGGCCATGGCTGGTGCTGATGGCTCTAGAGGGTTCAGGGACAACGATAGCCCCACAGAAAACAGACAGCATTGTGAGG
Source organism: Cladorhizidae sp. MBARI D1340-BT2 (assembly GCA_028752905.1). NCBI lineage: Eukaryota > Metazoa > Porifera > Demospongiae > Poecilosclerida > Cladorhizidae > Cladorhizidae sp. MBARI D1340-BT2. The sequence goes on from JAQNBH010000004.1 coordinate 45,077,102, forward strand.
GACAGCTAATAAATTACACACTTCACATCTTGGCATGCCCCCTCACCCGTGGCGGGGGCAACGACAGATATAGCATGGCCAAACTCAGCTGCTGGCTCCTGACTCCATCATGTTATGGGGGGGGGGATCTGAGGAGCGGCGTAACTGGGCAAACACTTGCGTTGATGTCCTGCGCAGATACACAGAGTCATCTATGCATGTTCTCCCGGAACCAAACTAGTCTTGGCATGTATGAGCTTAAGATTCAAAAAGTTGTGTGCACAATTCCCCAGACCTCCAGTAGTCACCAGCACTGCTGCTCGCCTGGAGTTAGAGGACATCAAATGGCGTGCACTGTCCCGTCCGATTGGGGATAACCGATAACTTTTAGTTAATTAATTACAAACTTATCACTAACAAGATGTAAAAGTAAGAAGCTCAGAGTCGCAGAAAGCACCTGCTCGTAGCCATGTGTGCCCCTCCCTGCCTGCAACCTCCTCTTCTAGTCATCATCTTCAATGTGAGCAGGATCTTCCAACTCTTCTATTAGACCTCTTTCAGTCATTAGATTAATAAAAGTGTCAGCGGATTGTGTGTTAGCACACTTGCGAAGATCATCAACTTCTTCTCGGTTCCTCCTCGTGAGAGTTTGGTTGCTTGACATCTCATGTATTATTACTCTCTCCAGTGAAGTGCTGTCAGGAATTCCAATCATGACATCATAACAGTACTGGAGGAATGATGTCTCTGTGTTTTTATCATTATATATTATTAATTCTTGTAGTGCTCTATTTCTCTCCATTAGGCCTACTACATGTGCTGGTGCACAACAAGCTCCCCACACACAACATGTCAGTTTAGTTACTTTAGTATTGGCAGGCAGCTTAAGGATGGGGAGATCACATGCAGAATAATAGAGAGTAATTGTTTGTAATGTTGAGGGAGCAAATATAATCCTCGACACTTCAATACATGCAACGTGTAGGCTAGTGTCAATTCCCAATTCCAATTCCACAAGCTTCCCAGAGGATGATGGATCTATCAGTTGGTGAAGGGCAAAGCAGTATTCCTGGACGGAATCTTCACTTTCTAGGTAAGGTAGTACTAATGCTTTCACATTGCTGGACTTAAGCTTGTCAAGCAAACGACTAACACTAAGGTTGTCAATTGCTGAGTACATTGCAAGGTCTAGTTTTTCCAGCCCATGCATGACAGAAACGGCGTCAGATAGCATGTCAACAACCCAAGGCTCTAGAAAACACTTCAGGTAAGGCACACCAGATAATGGTGCACTCATGAAGTGGTTAGCAGCAAATTGCTCATCATCATCCTCATCCCATTCGATGAACATCTTTCTTATGTGACCACCATGTGGTGATTTCCTTGAATTAAACCCCCAGACAAAACTATTTAGTGCTCTAGCACCTAATGTGGTAATTTCCTCCCACGATGCTTCAGAATTAGAAATGCAGTAACCAAGTGCATATGCAAGCAAAGGTTCCCTGATCTTACCCTTCATCCTGCATTCTCTTCCAAACAGTCGTGCATAGTCAGCAGTACATTGAGCTTCATAAAGACACAGAATTAAGTCTTCAGTTAAATCTAGTGGATCAAATTCTGGCACAGATTTGATCAGACCAGCGACAAACCTCTGCACTATGTTCCAGTGGCTGCCATGTTTCTGCTGCTCTGCAATGTTCTGTTTATCTTCATCATTAGTGAGCTGAGAGATATGGTAGGCAGCAAGGAATTCTTGGACTGTTAGGTGAAGGAAGTTGTAGGAACTTCCACCCCCCCCACGCAGTGAAGTTTCTTCGTCAAGTAAACCAAAATGCTTTACGTTCTTCAAGTTATAGAAAATCAACTTCTGCTCAGCAATGCCGTCAAAAGCTATTTTCGATAAGGCAACAAACTCTCGATGCTCATCTCCAGGAAGACTTTTGAAATCTTCCAAAGTAATCACTCGTTGATCTGCATCAAGGTGTCTTTTTATGTTAGTGAGGCACAGCTTTATATAGAGCTCAGTCATGGTACTTGGCATGGATTGACAGTCTGTTGATAGTTCCTTGTACATGTGCACCACAATGGCAGCATTTAATGGAACATACATCAGGCTGTTGATGGCTGGGTTTTTAGAGGCCGAGATATAGGCGCAAAACCCACTCAATGCTTTAGGATCTTTAAACACACTATCAGCATACTCTTCCACTCCCTCCTGTGTGAAACCAAGAACTTTGATACGTCTGTTAAAGACAGAAGTCGAGTTATTGAGGAGTGTGGAAGTGGCGGAAGGTCTGCTGGTAACGAGAATTGTGCTCCGAGGAAAAATGTCACGAGAAATGAGCTTGTCGATAAGAAAGCCTTGACGCTGAAGACTTACAGGCAATTCGTCAAATCCGTCTAGGATAAATAGCACTCCCTCTCCATGGATATTTCCAATCTCTTTTGCTACATCCTCTTTGCCACTAAAAAGGCCAGCTTCAGTCTCGATGTTTTGGACGGCTTGGTCCCTTAATCTTAACAGCACAACTAAAGCGAATTTCTTCATAGAGTCATATTTCCCCCAATTCCGACAGAGCTCCCAGGATAGCGTGCTCTTCCCTATCCCAGGAGCTCCTTCCACTAAGACTTGTCTAGATGTTTCATCTACCAGCTCTAGAACATTTTCCATTGTGACTTCTGGTCGACCATCCAAAAGTGTTTTAAAATCCCCTTTCATTATCATATGTATGGACTTCTCACGCATGTGATGATGGCTTGTAAGGACGAGCTTTATGAACTTCTTGCTAGGAGTCGGAGGCCACTTTTTATCATTCTTGATCAGAGCACTCTCATAAATGCTCTTGAGATGTTCAGCATAATGAGATATGGCAGAGGAGATGGTGGAAGAGTTTGAGGAGGTCACTGACGTAGCGATGAGGGCTGAGGGGAAATGATCAGGTATTTATAAATACAGTGCTGAAGTGATGATATCATTGAAATTCATTGAAATATATATATACAGTGCAACCTCCTTATCTGTCTAATCTGAACCCAAAATGAGATTGGCAATTATATACTTGCCAAGTGGTTTCCTACCAACTCATGCAGTGCCCCCCAAACAGCTCCTGTGGTGTGTGCTCTACCAACTCATACAGTGCCCCCCAAACAGCTCCTGTGGTGTGTGCTCTACCAACTCATACAGTGCCCCCCCAAACAGCTCCTGTGGTGTGTGCTCTACCAACTCATACAGTGCCCCCCCAAACAGCTCCTGTGGTGTGTGCCCTACCAACTCATACAGTACCCCACCAAACAGCTCCTGTGGTGTGTGCTCTACCAACTCATACAGTGCCCCCCAAACAGCTCCTGTGGTGTGTGCTCTACCAACTCATACAGTGCCCCCCCAAACAGCTCCTGTGGTGTGTGCTCTACCAACTCATGCAGTGCCCCCCCAAACAGCTCCTGTGGTGTGTGCTCTATCAACTCATACAGTGCCCCCCCAAACAGCTCCTGTGGTGTGTGCTCTACCAACTCATACAATGCCCCCCAAACAGCTCCTGTGGTGTGTGCTCTACCAACTCATACAGTGCCCCCCAAACAGCTCCTGTGGTGTGTGCTCTACCAACTCATACAATGCCCCCCAAACAGCTCCTGTGGTGTGTGCTCTACCAACTCATACAGTACCCCACCAAACAGCTCCTGTGGTGTATGCTCTACCAACTCATACAGTGCCCCCCAAACAGCTCCTGTGGTGTGCTCTACCAACTCATACAGTGCCCCCCCAAACAGCTCCTGTGGTGTGTGCTCTACCAACTCATACAGTGCCCCCCAAACAGCTCCTGTGGTGTGTGCTCTACTAACTCATACAGTGCTCCCCAAACAGCTCCTGTGGTGTGTACTCTACCAACTCATACAGTGCCACCCAAACAGCTCCTGTGGTGTATGCTCTACCAACTCATACAGTGCCCCCCCAAACAGCTCCTGTGGTGTGTGCTCTACCAACTCATACAGTGCCACCCAAACAGCTCCTGTGGTGTATGCTCTACCAACTCATACAGTGCCCCCCAAACAGCTCCTGTGGTGTGTACTCTACCAACTCATACAGTGCCACCCAAACAGCTCCTGTGGTGTGTGCTCTACCAAGTCATACAGTGCCCCCAAACAGCTCCTGTGGTGTGTGATCTACCAAGTCATACAGTGCCCCCAAACAGCTCCTGTGGTGTGTGATCTACCAACTCATACAGGGCCCCCCAAGCAGCTCCTGTGGTGTGTGCTCTACCAACTCATACAGTGCCCCTCAAACAGCTCCTGTGGTGTGTGCTCTACCAACTCATGCAGTGCCCCCCAAACAGCTCCTGTGGTGTGTGCTCTACCAACTCATACAGTGCCCCCCCAAACAGCTCCTGTGGTGTGTGCTCTACCAACTCATACAGTGCCCCCCAAACAGCTCCTGTGGTGTGTACTCTACCAACTCATACAGTGCCCCCCCAAACAGCTCCTGTGGTGTGTGCTCTACCAACTCATACAGTGCCCCCCCAAACAGCTCCTGTGGTGTGTGCTCTACCAACTCATACATTGCCCCCCAAAACAGCTCCTGTGGTGTGTGCTCTACCAACTCATACAGTGCCCCCCCCCACACAGCTCCTGTGGTGTGTGCTTTACCAACTCATACAGTGCCCCCTAAAAAGCTCCTGTGGTGTGTGCTCTATCAACTCATACAGTGCCCCCCAAACAGCTCCTGTGGTGTGTACTCTACCAACTCATACAGTGCCCCCCAAACAGCTCCTGTGGTGTGTGCTCTACCAACTCATATAGTGCCCCCCCCCCCCCCCCCCCCAAACAGCTCCTGTGGTGTGTGCACAAGTTTTGTGGTGTGTAAAGTAAATTTTCTATGGGCTTTAAGGGGTGACAGTTGCATTTTTGGGGGAGAGTGACCCACATGTATTTCCCCCCCCCCTTTTTTTCCTTGTGGTTACCACTTTATAACTCCATAGATTCCGTAAACATCATGGTTGGACTTGACCTACCGCTCAAAAGATAGGTCTCTCTTTGTGCTCTCTGTTATACTAAAATATTTTTCATAAGTATAACTATAGCCAAGTTACTGGAGCTACAAGTGGAGGAACCTCAAAAACCTGAATGACTGATTTTGCCGCATAAATATCTCCAGATTACCAAGTGCTAGAGAGTTGAAATTAGCACCAGTGGCTAGAGGAAGCCCTACTCTATCAATGAGTGTTTTCATTAGGCGCTAAAATGTAAGTACGTGGTCAAGCGAGCTGGTGGAAAATGAATTTCTTTAATAATCCATAAAACTCTTGTCCTTCTTAGATTCTCTCTTCTGAGGTCAACCATTTGTCTCAGGGGTGCTAGATCTACCTCAGGCCACCTGACACATCACCAATCGACCTTGCCATGAGTGAGGGTCGAATATCACTACATCAGTGAAATCCATTGAACTCTATACCAATACAACACGTAGTGTCAATATTGTTGATTGTAAAAATAAAAAATAAAATTAAACTCATTTTCCACCCGCTAGCTTGACCATGTACTTACATTTTAACGCCTAATGAAAACAATCATTGAATAGAGTAGGGCTTTCTCTAGCCACTGGTGCTAATTTCAACTCTCTAGTACTTGGCAATCTGGATATATTTATGCAGCAAAATCAGGCATTCAGGTTTTGAAGTTACTTCCACTTTAGGTCCAGTAACTTGGCTATAGTTATACATATGAAAAATATTTTAGTATTAAAAGAGAGCACACAGAGAGACCTATCTTTTGAGCTATAGATCAAGTCCATACCATGAAATTTGCATAATCTATGGAGCTATAAAGTGGTAACCACCACTAAAAAAATTAAAATTAAATTAAACTGTCCCCCCCCCCCCTCTTAAAAAGAAATTCGCAGAGTGGCCACCCACTCTGGGGAATTCTGCTAGTGTCTGCCATACCAGTGGTTACAACCCCAACATAGCTTGTTGGGCAGGGCTGCATTTAGGGTGGGGGGGGCTGATCCTTTGCCCCACTTGAGATCTAGGGATATATATTGTATTATTGTATAATGTTGTTAATATGTGCCCCCCACACATTGCATGTTAAAAAAATACTATACTTTTGCCCCCTTTCAACTCGATCCTAAATGCAGCCCTGTTGAGGTACGTAGGCTTGCTGTCCACATGGAGCTACATAACTAGGCCAACACTCAACACTCTATATAGACCACACCTGTAATAGTCACTATCACATACAGTACTTATATGTTTTATATAGAAACACTCCAGTTCCATAATGATTGAGTTTGTGAGCACCTGCAATAGCAAGGCCACAATGGAGCCAGGCACATAATGAAGTTTGTTTTAAAGTTACTTTTCGCTTATAGCGAAATATAACTCCTGAATATTTCGTGACAATAAATTTTATTGTGACAAAAATTGTGACAAAAATTCAGTTGTTCTGGTTGCCCACAGAAATAAATGCATGCAAAAATGACATGTTCATTCCTTCTTATCAAACACCATCAACTACTTCACGAGAAGCACGAGGTTCAAGAGATGGACGTGTTTGAAAGAACCCGCTGATTCATGGTTGTCATGTCCACTATCACATCTGGTGGCAGCCATTGGAGAGTAGCTAGCATGTGAGCATATAATGTCAATGATAGGTATGCAGTAGCAGTCAAGAAAGACAGCGCTATTCTTCCAGGTCTTCTTCAACCTCTCCATTAACTAATGCTCTAGCAGGTGAGGGAAGCCATGTTGATAGTGGAGCCTTTAGGATCGGGAAGTCCATTTTTAGATTTCTGAACAACTATAGCTGCACCATGTGTGCTAGCATGTCATTATGCACTCAACATGTGTGCATGCATGTCATTGTGCACTCACCATGTGTGCATGCATGTCATTAGGCATATACATGCAAGTCATGGTAATGTAAACTGATGTCAATATTGTCACGTGATCTGCAGTTATTTTTAGCGCAGATTAGCAGGTTCTTTGCTGACTTCTCTGTGCAGTAAAGTTGTATGGATATGGACTGGAATGTTTGTAGGACTGCTACAGGAATACGTGACCAGATATTTGTTTCTAGCAAGATGATTAGCACCTACATGTACTAGGATCCTAAAGATGATGTCCTGAAAGTTTGAAACTGCTTTGAAAAAGTGCAGACCATCGGCACCGCCCGCCATGTCGAGGCCTTCCCTGACCTTGCCCGAGAGCACTGGCTCTTGAGAGCACTGGCTGTGAGGTCTGCACAAGTCATTCTCCTCAAGGCTACTTGAAAAAGACAGCACAGCAGCTGAAGAAGAAGCTCCTAATGAATGCACTCAACACATGCACAGGAAACATCCATTCACGAAGGGTAAGTGCATGGACCTAGCTGATAGTAAAGGCGTGTCCACTCTGCACCTAAACGGATGTGCATTAATGCATGTTAGGTCCTACGGGGGAAACTCTTCAAGTCGATGCGCGTACATCGCGTCCACACTAGCACCAAAATAAACCATATGAAGCTAAAATAATCAGTCTACCAAAGACAGTCAAAATCATACACTGTATCTGTAGTTGAGATGGAGTTTGTTTTTGCGTCCTTTTCTTGCTGATCAGCTACCTACAGATGTGCAGGAAACATGTGCTGCAGAGAACAAAGAGGAGAGAGCTGAGGGAAAGGCAGAACCAATGAAGGTTGTGACTGCATGCACTTCAGAAGTGCAGATGCAAGGCATATAAACATAGCAACAGTTCTCTAATGTAGTTGGTCTAGCTATATAGCTAGTTTGGCCGCAGAGCACAGATAGTGTACAGTTACCTCCAGTATCCAACTGCAGCATCAGGAAGACATGAGCGAATGAAATTCTTTTAAACGCACACTCGAGTAGATATTTGAATGCTTCAACTCAAACCACCTATCAAAGTGGACCAGAATAATGCGCATTATTTAAATTCCAATTCAATGTGGACATGACCAATGCGTTAATGCACATCCACTTGTGCAGTTTGAACAGCCTTAATGGCTTATTTGGTCTGCTAGAACTAGTGCCTAGTCATGTTATATTTTGATCATACCAACTAAACTGTCTACAGCTACATGGCTATAGGCAGTATGTGTGGGCACTCAAGTACTCAGCACCCATGGCTGTGTGCAGTATGTGTGGGCCCTCAAGTACTCAGCACCCATGGCTGTGTGCAGTATGTGTGGGCCATCAAGTACTCAGCACCCATGGCTGTGTGCAGTATGTGTGGACCATCAAGTACTCAGCACCCATGGCTGTGTGCAGTATGTGTGGGCCATCTAGTTCTCAGCACCCATGGCTGTGTGCAGTATGTGTGGACCATCAAGTTATGTGTGGACCATCAAGTACTCAGCACCAATGGCTGTGTGCAGTATGTGTGGGCCCTCAAATACTCAGCACCCATGGCTGTGTGCAGTATGTGTGGACCATCAAGTACTCAGCACCCATGGCTGTGTGCACTATGTGTGGACCATCAACTACTCAGCACCCATGGCTGTGTGCAGTATGTGTGGGCCACAAGTACGCAGCACGTCCCCATACTGATCCTACACTTCTGGAAACAGCTCACACAGTGGGTGCTTACTAGTACTGCCATGCTAGTTGGTGTGTAGTCCTACCTGTTCTGCCATGCTAGTTGGTGTGTAGTCCTACCTGTACTGCCATGCTAGTTGGTGTGTAGTCCTACCTGTACTGCCATGCTAGTTGGTGCGTAGTCCTACCTGTACTGCCATGCTAGTTGGTGAGTAGTCCTACCTGTACTGCCATGTTAGTTGGTGAGTAGTCCTACCTGTACTGCCATACTAGTTGGTGTGTAGTCCTACCGGTACTGCCATGCTAGTTGGTGTGTAGTCCTACCTGTACTGCCATGCTAGTTGGTGTGTAGTCCTACCTGTACTGCCATGCTAGTTGGTGTGTAGTCCTACCTGTACTGCCATGCTAGTTGGTGTGTAGTCCTACCTGTACTGCCATGCTAGTTGGAGTGTAGTCCTACCTGTACTGTCATGCTAGCTGGTGTGTAGTCCTACCTGTACTGCCATGCTAGTTGGAGAGTAGTCCTACCTGTACTGTCATGCTAGTTGGTGTGTAGTCCTACCTGTACTGCCATGCTAGTTGGAGTGTAGTCCTACCTGTACTGTCATGCTAGCTGGTGTGTAGTCCTACCTGTACTGCCATACTAGTTGGTGTGTAGTCCTACCTGTGTACTGCCATGCTAGTTGGTGTGTAGTCCTACCTGTACTGCCATGCTAGTTGGTGTGTAGTCCTACCTGTACTGCCATGCTAGTTGGTGTGTAGTCCTACCTGTACTGCCATGCTAGTTGGTGTGTAGTCCTACCTGTACTGCCATGCTAGTTGGTGTGTAGTCCTACAGTACCTGTACTGTCATTCTAGTTGGTTTGTAATCATACCTGTACTGCCATGCTAGTTGGTGTGTAGTCCTACCTGTTCTGCCATGCTAGTTGGTGTGTAGTCATACCTGTACTGTCATGCTAGTTGGTATATACATGTAGAATAGTTTCGTTAATAATGTCAAAATAGCTCAATCTAAAAAATGTTGTAAGAAGCAGAATCTTCCTGGGAGCTCCTCCCAATACTCTCCTGGAATATTTTGAATGTTCTGCTGACTCAACAAACATTTCTACCATGTAAATAAAAATGCAGATGAGCTTCAAGAAATATCCGAGGAAAGCAGATATGGAATGAGACTGTGACACTTCATGGAGGTGTGGTTGTTGCTTAAACAAAAGCACTGCATGGAGGTGTGTTGGGTGCCTAGACATGTCCCACTTCCTGGAGGTGTGGTGGATGTTAGATATGCCCCATGTTGCATCATACAAAGATGATGTGATGATATTCCAGGGTTGTTGTGATATGAAAAAATAAAGTGAAGAGATATCTCTACTTGGACACTTGATCTAACCTTGGGGAGATTGGTACAGAGAAGGTCCCTGGTGTTGGGCAGAGTAGGGAGCAGCTGGGGCAGTGGAAAGGTGTTGGGTGGCATGGGCTGCATGTCCAGACTGCCAGTAGTTCCCTAGCAAACACACAGAATACATCACATGAGGAAGATAAATAATGATTGCTACGTTCAATATACATGTAATAGCATATGCACCACACATAATTTGTGTGTGTGTTTGTGTGCATGTGAGAGAGAGAGTGGCAAGCCAGATTTGATGTTGGTCGACCTACATGCATCTTGCACATCTATGGATGGCTTGAGAGCATTCATAAACCGTTCCTGTGCCGATAATTGGCAGCTTATGCTATGCTTAGGGCTAGAACTAGGGCTAGTGCAGAAGTGTCACGCCAACAACATCAACAACCATTAGAAGTAGGTCAGTGGCATCATGTAACTTGCCTAGCCTTAGCCCTCACTCTGGACCTAGCCTTAGTCGTTACTGAAGCCCTAGGATTAGCCCTCACTCTGGACCTAGCCTTAGTCGTAACTGAAGCCCTAGGATTAGCCCTCACTCTGGACCTAGCCTTAGTCATTACTGAAGCCCTAGGATTAGCCCTCACTCTGGACCTAGCCTTAGTCGTTACTGAAGCCCCTAGGATTAGCCCTCACTCTGGACCTAGCCTTAGTCGTTACTGAAGCCCCTAGCCTTAGCCCTCACTCTGGACCTAGCCTTAGTCATTACTGAAGCCCTAGGATTAGCCCTCACTCTGGACCTAGCCTTAGTCGTTACTGAAGCCCCTAGGATTAGCCCTCACTCTGGACCTAGCCTTAGTCGTTACTGAAGCCCCTAGGATTAGCCCTCACTCTGGACCTAGCCTTAGTCGTTACTGAAGCCCTAGGATTAGCCCTCACTCTGGACCTAGCCTTAGTCGTTACTGAAGCCCTAGGATTAGCCCTCACTCTGGACCTAGCCTTAGTCGTAACTCAAGCCCTAAGATTAGCCCTAACTCTAGTCCTAGCCTTAGTCGTAACTCAAGCCCTAGGATTAGCCCTAGGATTAGCCCTAGGATTAGCCCTAACTCTAGACCTAGCCTTAGTCGTAACTCAAGCCTTGTTTCTGGAAGCTCTTCTGTAGAGGAAAGCTGCACAGGCACCTGGGCTTACCATGAATCCCTTCACCTTGGGAAAGGAGGGAGTATGGGATGGATATCTTTCCTATAAGTTTTGTTGTAGACTTAGAGCGAAGTAGGCTTTGGTTCAATTCAGCTGACATTTAAACCAAGCAGAGGCTTAATTGCATTTACATTATAATGATTTGAAAGTTTTAGCTTATTCATGGAAAAGGTTATAGCTGTCAGCTGTTCTTGCCGAATAAATTGCAACATCTGTTAAGAAGAACTTCATTATCATATCGATGATGTCATGTTGCATCATAAAAAGATGATGTGATGATATTCCAGGGTTGTTGTGACTTGAAAAAATATATATCTCTACTTGGACACTTGATCTAACCTTGGGGAGATTGGTACAGAGAAGGTCCCTGGTGTTGGGCAGAGTAGGGAGCAGCTGGGGCAGTGGAAAGGTGTTGGGTGGCATGGGCTGCATGTCCAGACTGCCAGTAGTTCCCTAGCAAACACACAGAATACATCACATGAGGAAGATAAATAATGATTGCTACATTCAATATACATGTAATACATAGGCTCCACACATAATTTGTGTGTGTGTTTGTGTGCATGTGAGAGAGAGAGTGGCAAGCCAGATTTGATGTTGGTCGACCTACATGCATCTTGCACATCTATGGATGGTTTGGGAGCATTCATAAACCGTTCCTGTTCCGATAATTGGCAGCTTATGTAATTTGGTGACGGCTCTTTATGATTCTCAATCAAAATACGAATTGCAAGTTGGCCATTTACAGCGAGTCTCTGTGCTCCATTTTACATGAAGGGTTCCTGTAAACTCTGGTTGCTTAGTGCCCACTTCTAACCACAACCTGCTGCAATAAAACCAGAGCTTGACTACTAATAGGCTTATCTAACACCCTGCTAAATAATGCACATCCACCTTGAAATTAATTCAAAATTTGCATTTTTATGGACTGATGTAGAATAGAGAAGTTCGTCTCTTGAACCAGCAGAAGTAGTAATCACAATTAGAGCCACACTAAAGACACTCTTGAGCAGACTATGAAAACTAGTCTCTCGAGGCAAACAAAGAAGGAGCTATTACTGCCTCTCAACAAGCTGGTTTCACTCATAAGAGTGCCTTTGTCCACAAAATGGTTTGAAAACACTTCATGAGGGAAGCTGGTTAGCAAAAGATGAGAACAAATCTTGTGCCGGGCAACTGCTAGCATATACTGCATGAGCAAGATACAGTACAATAATGAAATTCAGCTGATGGCATCACTCGTTTATGCATTACCTAAATAACATTTTAAGACAAATTTACTCAGTGATGTGCAACTTCAGAGGCCATGGAGGAGGAGTTACGTGCAAGTCACAGTAGCCAAAAAAATGTACAAGGACTAGAAACGTCCTCAAATAATCTTCGAAGAAGCTCGCGATTAAACTAAACCTAATAATGGGCGTGGTCGTATGGTCTTCTTGCCTCAATGTTTTATAATCAAGTCTTGACAGAGAAGCTATACACGTGTTCATAACCAACACCCTTATCTCTGATGACTCAGCCAGTGCTTCACAGTGAGGTACCATAAAGACGGCTAACAAAGGTGGTTCACAACACCCTGCAAAAGGGGCATTCAAGAGTTTGGCTTAACAACCAGAGTTAATGGTATATCACTCTCCATGGCTAACTGTGTGATGGTGGATCTGCACATGGCTAACTCTGTAACACAACACTGTGCTGATGTATGCAGACAGAGCTAACTGCCACTGTGATGCCATCATGTAGACACAGCTCATTGTGTAGAATTAACTGTGTAATGATGAGATATACACACAACTCCCTGTGTAGGACTAACACAGTGATGAGGCATGGACAATGCCTTGCCCAAACATTCACACCTTCAATGTATGGACATATATATATACTTTTAGAGACATCTCATATGAGTTGCCTGGCTGTTGCAGAGTCCTGTACCTGCTGGCTGTGGTGGAAGGTACACATGTGGCTGGCCCTGGGCTGTGCCTATATACACATGTACATATAACATTATGAAAGATTATTACACCTGACAAGGACATAGAGTTGGCTAATGTTAGGAGCTATCACACACTATTATGCGTATAGTTAGTAGAAACTGGAAAGGAAATGACAAGTGACCTTTGTCCGACCTTGCCAATTGCACAACCTGCTGTTGGGAATCACAGCTTGTCTCACTAGTGGGCTATGGCTAGCCTTACTCCTAGCCCTAGCCTAGCCCTACCTCTAGCCCTAGCCTAAGCTCTAGCCCCAGCCTTAGCCCTAACTCTAGCCCTAACTCTAGCCCTAGCCTTAGCCCTAACTCTAGCCCTAGCCTTTAGCTCTAACTCTAGCCTTAGCCCTAACTCTAGCCCCAGCCTTAGCCCTAACTCTAGTCCTAACTCTAGCCCTAGCCTTAGCCCTAACTCTAGCTCTAGCCTTAGCCCTAACTCTATCCCTAGCTTTAGCTCTAACTCTAGCCTTAGCCCTAACTCTCGCCCCAGCTTAGCCCTAACTCTAGCCTTAACTCTAGCCCTAACTCTAGCCCTAGCATTAGCCCTAACTCTAGCCCTAGTCTTAGCCCTAGCTCTAGCCTTAGCCCTAACTCTAGCCTTAGCCCTAACTCTAGCCGTAGTCCTAATTCTATCCTGATATGACGATGGGAAGATGCAATATGATGGAATAGAATCTGGTTTTAATCCAGCGTCGAGCGTTGGACCAATCAGAACACTATAATTTAGCATGTGATATGAACAGGAAAGTCAGCTGTTTAGATTAGTAAAGATTAAGGAATTTGTGGACATGAACAAGCTCAGCGGAGCATGAAGACTTCATGCAAGATATTGCAGGTGTCTGTTAATACTACTTAGCCTGGAATCAGATGGTGAGTCAGGCCGGCATGTGCTAAAGCCTACAAGGGGAAGGATAGTTCCTGGGAACAGGAGGTGAGTCAGGTTGATGTGGCAGGAAGTGCTAAAGCCTACAAGGGGGCCTGGAAACAGATGGTGAGTCAGGTTGGTGTGGCAGGCATGTGCTAAAGCCTGCAAGGGGAAGGACAGTACCTGGAAACAGATGATGAGTCAGGTTGATGTGGCAGGCATGTGCTAAAGCCTACAAGGGGAAGGACAGAGCCTGGAAACAGGTGGTGAGTCAGGTTGATGTGGCAGGCATGTGCTAAAGCCTACAAGGGGAAGGATAGTGCGAGGTGAGTCAGGTTGAAAGTGTTACGTATCTAGCTGGTAGTGTTCTAGCTGATATAGCCAGCTAGTGGCTTTGCAACCAGATCTGACAATAGCAGCTGGGGCACTGGATGATGGCGAGTGTCATACTGTGATCCAGCCTTAACCCTTTCACTGGCAGATTTACGGAGGACATTTTACAAAAATTGACACAATTTCACATAATTTTTTTTATAGAGGACCTTATGAAGACAAGTACCCAACAACTATATATCAGGTAATAGCTGATGCATGAAGGGACGTTATGTTAAATTTTTGTTGCTTAGCAACAAACCACAGAAATGTGAATATTGTTATAAGAGACAGGAAGTAAAATAAAAGGGTTTATATCGGGTTTATATCATCTCAATTTCATATTACACATGAAACCAGCAATGTTAGCTGGTCAACTTTTGGTCAACAACAACAACTGTTTGTAAAATAACCTCTCCTCCAACCCTGTCTTCTCCTCTGCTGCTTCCTCATCCTCCTCCTCCAGCTCCATGAGTGAAACTATTCCCAGGAGAAATAGTTGTTATTATTATGCTAGTTACTAGGCTTTACTAGTTACTAGGCTTTACTATACAACTCTTATCTATTCTTACCTTGGAGGAAGTCTTCATGACCATCGCTTTCGTCTGAAGCTTCGCTTGGCAGAGTAGGGCGATCTATACTTAGAAAACTTGCTTCGTGGTCGGTGCCAACAGCTTCTGTTATAGCTACCATAGCATCACTGTCAACTACGCCACTTCCCAGGTAAGCACAGGCACTTTCTTCCTCTCCTTCACTAATTTCAATCTCGGACAGGCCGAAGTCATCCTCAAATAGGAAGTCTAACGCTTCGTCTCTACTCTAAAGCAAGTCGCCATTTCTTCTTCGAGACCGGGAATTAACCGGAAGTGATGTTTGCTGGCATGTTTACTTCCCTTTCCTCATTCCGTATTTTCCTGATATTCAGGGGTATATTAGAGGCATGCTTTGGCCATATTCGTACAATTTTTGAAGTTAATACCGCAAACGATTAATTTTTTATGAATTGTTTCGTCGCGGTTAATCCGTTTTCGCGACTTAAGTCGCTTATGCCAGTGAGAGGGTTAAGTGTTCCACTTCCTAACAGTAATTTCAGCTCTTGCACTTTCTAATCAGTTACCACAAGGCTGTGTAACACTAACACCATGATCATGTAAGTACACAAAGCAAATTGTGTAACACTAACACCATGATGATATAAGTACACACAGCTAACTGTATAACACTAATACCGTGATAATGTAAGTACATACAGCTGTGTAACACTAACACTGTGATGATGTAAGTACACACAGCTAACTTTGTAACACTAACACCGTGATGATGTCAGTACACATCTAATTGTGTAACACTAACACTGTGATGATGTAATAACACAGAGCTAACTGTGTAACACTAACACTTTGACAATGTAAGTACACACAGCTGGGTAACACTAACATGGTGGTGATGTAAGTACACACAGCTGACTATCTAACACTAACAACATGATGATGTAAGTATACTTGCTGCTGCCGTAACAAACCAACCCTGCTAAGATTAAAAAATTGGAAACGTATACTTAACGGCATTTGTTATGCGTTATTTGTCGAGTTTTTCTGCGTTGATTCAGTGTTTCTATTTTCCTTTGATAATGTTGGAATGGGAACGGAATTAGAACTTTATTATGGCGCCTACTGTAGTTGGCGTGTAGTCCTACCTGTACACTTAGCCCTAACCAAAGCCCTAGCCATAGCCCAAACTCTAGATTTAGCCCTAACTCTAGCCCTAGCTTAGCCCTAACTCTAGCCCTAACTCTAGCCTACCTCTAGCCCTAGCCTAGCCCTAACTCTAGCCTTAGCTCTAGCTCTAGCATTAACCCTAACTCTAGCTCTAGCCTTAGCCCTAACCAAAGCCCTAGCCATAGCCCCAACTCTAGACTTAGCCCTAACTCAAGCCCTAGCTTAGCCCTAACTTTAGCCCTAGCTCCAACTCTAGCCCTAGCCATAACTCTAGCACTAGCCCTAGCCGTAACTCTAGCCCTAACTCTAGCCTTAGCCCTCACTCTAGCCTTAGCCCTAATTCTAGCCCTAGCCCTAACTCTAGCCCTAGCCTAGACCTAACTCTAGCCTTAGCTATAGCATTAACCCTAACTCTAGCCCTAGCCTTAGCCCTAACCCAAGCCCTAGCCCCAACTCTAGACTTAGCCCTAGCTTAGCCCTAACTCTAGCCCTAACCCAAGCCCTAGCCCCAACTCTAGACTTAGCCCTAGCTTAGCCCTAACTCTAGCTCTAGCCTTAGCCGTAACTCTA
The DNA here is from genome assembly GCA_028752905.1 of Cladorhizidae sp. MBARI D1340-BT2. NCBI lineage: Eukaryota > Metazoa > Porifera > Demospongiae > Poecilosclerida > Cladorhizidae > Cladorhizidae sp. MBARI D1340-BT2. The sequence goes on from JAQNBH010000004.1 coordinate 45,093,662, forward strand.
GCCTTAGTCATAACTAAAGCTATAGCTTTAACCCTAACTCTAGCCCTAGCTTAGCCCTAACTCTAGCTCTAGCCTTAGCCCTAACTCAAGCCCTAGCTTTAACCCTAACTCTAGCCCTAGCCTTAACCCTAACTCTAGCCCTAGCCTTCACCCTAACTCTAGCCCTAGCTTTAACCCTAACTCTAGCCCTAGCCTTAGCCCTAACTCTAACTCTAGCCTTAGCCCTAACTCAAACCCTAGCTTTAACCCTAACTCTAGCCCTAGCTTTACCCTAACTCTAGCCCTAGCTCTAACCCTAACTCTAGCCTTAGCCCTAACTCTAGCCCTAGCTTTAACCCTAACTCTAGCCCTAGCCTTAGCGCTAACTCTAGCCCTAGCCTTAGCACTAACTCTAGCCCTAGCCTTAGCCCTAACTCTAGCCCTAGCCCTAACTCTAGCCTTAGCTCTAAATTTAGCATTGAGCCTAGCTCTAGCCCTAGCCCTAACCCCAACTCTAGACTTAGCCCTAACTCTAGCCCTAGCCCCAACTCTAGACTTAGCCCTAACTCTAGCCCTAGCTTTGCCCTAACTCTAGCCTTAGCCCTAACTCTAGGCTTAGCCCTAACTCTAGGCTTAGCCCTAACTCTAACCCTAGCCTTAGCTCTAGATTTAGAATTAACCCTAACTCTAGCCCTAGCCTTAGCCCTAACTCTAGACTAACCCTAAATAGGGCCCTAGCTTAGCCCTAACTCTAGCCTTAGCCCTAACTCTAGCCTTAGCCCTAACTCTAGCCCTAGCCCTCACCCAAGCCCCCAGCCATAGCCCTAACTCTAGCCCTATCCTTAGCCCTAACCTAAGCCCTAGCCATAGCCCCAGCTGTCCTAATTCTATCCTGATATGACGATGGGAAGATGCAATACGATGCAATAGGATCTGGTTCTAATCCAGTGTCGAGCGTCAAACCAATCGGAACACTACAATTTATCATGAGGGATGAACTACAAAATCAGCTGTTCAGATGAGTAAAGATTAAGGCATTTGTGGACATGAACAAGCTCATTGGAGCAATGAAGACTTCATGCAAGATGTGGCAGGTGTCTGCTAACACTACTAAGCCTGGAAACAGGTGGTGAGTCAGGTTGATGTGGCAGGCATGTGCTAAAGCCTACAAGGGGAAGGACAGAGCCTGGGAACAGGTGGTGAGTCAGGTTGATGTGGCAGGCATGTGCTAAAGCCTACAAGGGGAAGGATAGTGCCTGGAAACAGATGGTGAGTCAGGTTTAAAGTGTTACGTATCTAGCTGGTAGTTTTCTAGCTGATATAGCCAGCTAGTGGCCTTGCAACCAGATCTGACAATAGCAGCTGGGACACCGGATGATGGCGAGTGTCATACTGTGATCCAGCCTTAATTAAGTTTTCCACTTCCTCACAGTAATTTCAGCTCTTGCACTTTCTAATCAGTTACCACAAGGCTGTGTAACACTAACACCATGATCATGTAAGTAATTGTGTAATACTAATACCATGATGTGGTAAGTACACACAGCTAACTGTGTAACACTGATACCGTGATGATGTAAGTACACACAGCTAACTGGGTTTAGAGTTCTTTTACTCCTTTATAAATATCATTACAGCATTTCCTGTAGTATACTAGACACTTCCTGTAGTATACTTGACATGTGTGCAATAGCTAAATTATATGGCACACTATTGAGAGGCCAAAGCAAACCAAATAAACTCCTCCCACCAAAACAAACAAACAAAACTTAACATGTGCTACATCAAGTAAGAAAAGACATCAAGTAAGAAAAGAACGCTGGAATAGAACTTATTTCTATTCCAGTATTGCATTCCATTACGTTTTTGGGGGTTGACCAGTTATGATGGAATGGAATGGAAGGACAGAGCACACAGTAGCTATCTGCTTACTCTAACATCCAGGTGGTGCTAAACATCCACTGTCCTAGATAACCAGAGCACACAGTAGCTATCTGCTAACTCTAACATCCAGGTGCTGCTAAACATCCACTGTGCTAGACAACCAGAGCACACAGTAGCTATCTGCTTACTCTAACATCCAGGTGGTGCTAAACATCCACTGTGCTACACAACCAGAGCACACAGTAGCTATCTGCTTACTCTAACATCCAGGTGGTGCTAAACATCCACTGTGCTAGACAACCAGAGAACACAGTAGCTATCTGCTTACTCTAACATCCAGGTGCTGCTAAACATCCACTGTGCTAGACAACCAGAGCATACAGTAGCTATCTGCTTACTCTAACATCCAGGTGGTGCTAAACATCCACTGTGCTAGGCAACCAGAGCACACAGTAGCTATCTGCTTACTCTAACATCCAGGTGCTGCTAAACATCCACTGTGCTAGACAACCAGAGCACACAGTAGCTATCTGCTTACTCTAACATCCAGGTGGTGCTAAACATCCACTGTGCTAGAACCAGAGCCATCACCCTGTCCTTAACCCTAGCCACTGCCCTTGCCCTATCCACTTCCCTGGCACTGACCCTTGTCACTGCCCTGTACCTAACCCTAGCCACTGTCCTGGACTTTGCCCTAGCCACGGCCCTGTCCCTAACCCTAGCCATTGCTCTGGCCCTAATCCCAGCACACCCTGTCCCTAACCATAGCCACTGACTTAACCCGGCCCCTGCTATGGTTCCACTGCTCTTAACCCTAGCCATTGCTCTAGTCCTAATCCCAGCACAGCCTGGTCCTAACCATAGCTATCAGCCTAACCCCAGCCACTGCCCTGGTCATAACCATAGCCATTGCTCTAGCCCTAATCCCAGCACAGCCTGGCCCTAACCATAGCTATCGACCTAACCCCAGCCACTGCCCTGGTCATAACCATAGCCATTGCTCTGGCCCTAATCCCAGCACAGCCTGGCCCCTAACCATTTAACAGCCTAACCCCAGCCATTGCCCTGGTCATAACCCTAGCCATTGCTCTAGCCCTAATCCCAGCACAGCCTGGCCCTAACCATAGCTATCAGCCTAACCCTAGCCACTGCCCTGGTCATAACCCTAGCCATTGCTCTAGCCCTAATCCCAGCACAGCCTGGCCCTAACCATAGCTATCGACCTAACCCCAGCCACTGCCCTGGTCATAACCATAGCCATTGCTCTGGCCCTAATCCCAGCACAGCCTGGCCCCTAACCATTTAACAGCCTAACCCCAGCCACTGCCGTGGTCATAACCCTAGCCATTGCTCTAGCCCTAATCCCAGCACAGCCTGGCCCTAACCATAGCTATCAGCCTAACCCCTGCCACTGCCCTGGTCATAACCATTGCCATTGCACTATCCCTCATGCTAGCTAAACACTAGAGCACACAGTGGCTAATACTTTACTGTTTACTATTTGGTTTGAATTCCTTCATCACTTTTTCTGCAAGATCAGGTCTTCCAACCAATGGATTCTGGAGTGCACATATGATCGTTTTCAGGGTAACTTTTTGGGTCGGCCTCCGTCTCATCCACTCTAAGAGAACGCTGCTCAGACTGAGAGTATTATTTGTCTTTTTGCACTCACTGAGGACGTATCCAGGCAGGTTTAGGACCATTCCTATTTCTTGCCATTTACCATTTGCTTCAATGATGATCTCCAATAATGTCTTGATGTCACTTTCATTAAGTTGATAAGAGTCGCAGAGATCAGTCTCTCTTTGGGAAGACATCTTTAGTGACTGACATAGTTGTGTCAAACTTGAACACACAGCTAGTAAACTGGAGAGATACTAGTTGATAAAGTTTGAAGTAGAGAGATGTTGGCTCACTATCTTAGAGGAAGGAAGATTCCAGTAGTTATATATACTTGACAGAGAGGGAGAGTAGTTGCCCGAGAGTTTGATGTAGCACTCACTGCTGGTTAGTATTTGACTTCCTGGCCAGGTACTAAGGGCCACTACTTCCTGACAAGATCATACCATATATAGCCTGGAGGCTTACAACCTACTCCGCCCAATTGCACATATTTGGGTGCCCACAGAAAAAGTTTGTGTGTGTGTGTGTGTGTGTGTTTTGTGTGTTTTGCTATTTACATCAGCATCAGTTCTCCTCGAGTCTTTCCCAACATTGTTATCCAACTCACTGACTGGTGTGTTCCCACTGACTGGTGTGTTCCCACTGACTGGTGTGTTCCCACTGACTGGTGTGTTCCCACTGACTGGTGTGCTCCCACTGACTGGTGTGTTCCCACTGACTGGTGTGTACCCACTGACTGGTGTGTTCCCACTGACTGGTGTGTTCCCACTGACTGGTGTGTTCCCACTGACTGGTGTGTTCCCACTGACTGGTGTGTTCCCACTGACTGGTGCGTTCCCACTGACTGGTGCGTTCCCACTGACTGGTGCGTTCCCACTGACTGGTGCGTTCCCACTGACTGGTGCGTTCCCACTGACTGGTGCGTTCCCACTGACTGGTGCGTTCCCACTGACTGGTGCGTTCCCACTGACTGGTGCGTTCCCACTGACTGGTGCGTTCCCACTGACTGGTGCGTTCCCACTGACTGGTGCATTCCCACTGACTGGTGCGTTCCCACTGACTGGTGCGTTCCCACTGACTGGTGCGTTCCCACTGACTGGTGCGTTCCCACTGACTGGTGCGTTCCCACTGACTGGTGCGTTCCCACTGACTGGTGTGTTCCCACTGACTGGTGTGTTCCCACTGAATGGTGTGTTCCCACTGACTGGTGTGTTCCCAATGACAGGTGTGTTCCCACTGGCTGGTGTGCTCCCACTGGCTGGTGTGTTCCCACTGACTGGTGTGTTCCCACTGACTGGTGCGTTCCCACTGACTGGTGTGCTCCCACTGACTGGTGCGTTCCCACTGACTGGTGTGTTCCCACTGACTGGTGTGTTCCCACTGACTGGTGTGTTCCCACTGACTGGTGCGTTCCCACTGACTGGTGCGTTCCCACTGACTGGTGCGTTCCCACTGACTGGTGGGTTCCCACTGACTGGTGTGCTCTCACTGACTGGTGTGTTCCCACTGACTGGTGTGTTCCCACTGACTGGTGTGTTCCCACTGACTGGTGTGTTCCCACTGACTGGTGTGTTCCCACTGACTGGTGTGTTCCCACTCACTGGTGTGCTCTCACTGACTGGTGTGTTCCCACTGACTGGTGGGTTCCCACTGACTGGTGTGTTCCCACTGACTGGTGTGTTCCCACTGACTGGTGTGTTCCCACTGACTGGTGTGTTCCCACTGACTGGTGTGTTCCCACTGACTGGTGCGTTCCCACTGACTGGTGCGTTCCCACTGACTGGTGCGTTCCCACTGACTGGTGCGTTCCCACTGAATGGTGTGTTCCCACTGACTGGTGTGTCCCCACTGACTGGTGTGTACCCACTGACTGGTGTGTTCCCACTGACTGGTGTGATCCCACTGACTGGTGTTCTCCCACTGACTGGTGTGTTCCCACTGACTGGTGTGTTCCCACTGACTGGTGTGTTCCCACTGACTGGTGTGTTCCCACTGACTGGTGTGTACCCACTGACTGGTGTGTTCCCACTGACTGGTGTGTACCCACTGACTGGTGTGTTCCCACTGACTGGTGTGTTCCCACTGACTGGTGTGCTCTCACTGACTGGTGTGCTCCCACTGACTGGAGTGTTCCCACTGACTGGTGTGTTCCCACTGACTGGTGCGCTCCCACTGACTGGCGTGTTCCCACTGACTGGTGTGTTCCCACTGACTGGTGTGTTCCCACTGACTGGTGTGTTCCCACTGACTGGTGTGTTCCCACTGACTGGTGTGTACCCACTGACTGGTGTGTTCCCACTGACTGGTGTGTTCCCACTGACTGGTGCGTTCCCACTGGCTGGTGTGTTCCCACTGACTGGTGTGTTCCCACTGACTGGTGTTTTCCCACTCACTGGTGTGTTCCCACTGACTGGTGTGTTCCCACTGACTGGTGTGTTCCCACTGACTGGTGTGTACCCACTGACTGGTGCGTTCCCACTGACTGGTGTGCTCCCACTGACTGGTGTGTTCCCACTGACTGGTGTGTTCCCACTGACTGGTGTGTTCCCACTGACTGGTGTGTTCCCACTGACTGGTGTGTTCCCACTGACTGGTGTGTTCCCACTGACTGGTGTGTCCCACTGACTGGTGTGTTCCCACTGGCTGGTGTGTACCCACTGACTGGTGTGTTCCCACTGACTGGTGTGTTCCCACTCACTGGTGTGTTCCCACTGACTGGTGTGTTCCCACTGACTGGTGTGTTCCCACTGACTGGTGTGTTCCCACCGACTGGTGTGTTCCCACTGACTGGTGTGTTCCCACTGACTGGTGCGTTCCCACTGACTGGTGCGTTCCCACTGACTGGTGTGTTCCCACTGACTGGTGTGTTCCCACTGACTGGTGCATTCCCACTGACTGGTGTGTTCCCACCGACTGGCGTGTTCCCACTCGCTGGTGTGTTCCCACTGACTGGTGTGTTCCCACTGACTGGTGTGTTCCCACTGACTGGTGTGTTCCCACTGACTGGTGTGTTCCCACTGACTGGTGTGTTCCCACTGGCTGGTGTGTTCCCACTGACTGGTGTGTTCCCACTGACTGGTGCATTCCCACTGACTGGTGTGTTCCCACTGACTGGTGCGTTCCCACTGACTGGTGTGCTCCCACTGACTGGTGTGCTCCCACTGACTGGTGTGTTCCCACTGACTGGTGTGTTCCCACTGACTGGTGTGTTCCCACTGACTGGTGCGTTCCCACTGACTGGCGCGTTCCCACTGACTGGTGCGTTCCCACTGACTGGTGTGTTCCCACTGACTGGTGTGTTCCCACTGACTGGTGTGTTCCCACTGACTGGTGTGTTCCCACTGACTGGTGTGTTCCCACTGACTGGTGTGTTCCCACTGCCTGGTGTGTTCTCACTGACTGGTGTGTTCCCACTGCCTGGTGTGCTCCCACTGACTGGTGTGCTCCCACTGCCTGGTGTGTTCCCACTGACTGGTGTGTTCCCACTGACTGGTGTGTTCCCACTGACTGGTGTGTTCCCACTGACTGGTGTGTTCCCACTGACTGGTGTGTTCCCACTGACTGGTGTGTTCCCACTGACTGGTGTGTTCTCATTGGCTGGTGTGTTCCCACTGACTGGTGTGTTCCCACTGACTGGTGTGTTCCCACTGACTGGTGCGTTCCCACTGACTGGTGCGTTCCCCCTGACTGGTGTGTTCCCACTGACTGGTGTGTTCCCACTGACTGGTGTGTTCCTACTGACTGGTGTGTTCCCACTGACTGGTGTGTTCCCACTGACTGGTGTGTTCCCACTGACTGGTGTGTTCCCACTGACTGGTGTGTTCCCACCGACTGGTGTGTTCCCACCGACTGGTGTGTTCCCACTGACTGGTGTGTTCCCACTGACTGGTGTGTTCCCACTGACTGGTGTGTACCTACTGACTGGTGTGTTCTCATTGGCTGGCGTGTTCCCACTGACTGGTGCGTTCCCACCGACTGGTGCGTTCGCACCGACTGGTGCGTTCCCACCGACTGGTGCGTTCCCACTGACTGGTGTGTTCCCACTGCCTGGTGTGTTCCCACTGACTGGTGTGTTCCCACTGACTGGTGTGTTCCCACTGACTGGTGTGTTCCCACTGACTGGTGTGTTCCCACTGACTGGTGTGTTCTCATTGGCTGGTGTGTTCCCACTGACTGGTGTGTTCCCACTGACTGGTGTGTTCCCACTGACTGGTGTGTTCCCACTGACTGGTGTGTTCCCACTGACTGGTGTGTTCCCACTGACTGGTGTGTTCCCACTGACTGGTGTGTTCCCACTGACTGGTGTGTACCTACTGACTGGTGTGTTCTCATTGGCTGGTGTGTTTCCACTGACTGGTGTGTTCCCACTGACTGGTGTGTTCTCATTGGCTGGTGTGTTCCCACCGACTGGTGTGTCCCCACTGACTGGTGTGTTCCCACTGACTGGTGTGTTCCCACTGGCTGGTGTGTTCCCACCAGTACACAAGCCAAACCAAATCACAGACCTATCTATTTGCACAGCTGCATTCCACTAGACTTCAAAAAGATCACCTACTCAAAAGTATCAACTTTATTAGTGAATCAATTACTACTTGGTAAACTTGTCATCTATAATCATTCTAGAATGCACAACTGCTTCATTGCCACAGTCACATTCATGAGTGTTTTTAGCAAAAATTGCACGTTGATGTTCTTCACCTAATGACTTTAAAAATGCCTTTGACAGTGTACCCAGCGAGAGCTACTGCAACTTAAAACTTACAAATGCACAGCAGATAAGGCATTATAACTTGTCTTGACTCTTCTGAGCTTGAATGCCTTCTATACAGGTATGGCAGTAAACAAAATCTTCTGCTTCACTGTAGTGGAGAAATGGCCACAGAGAGAACCAACGACTCTGAAAACTGCACATCACTATAATCTTTTTACCATGGGTTCTTTTGGGGAATTCAATGGTCATAGGTTGATTTGGTTATGAGGTAACTCAGGAAAGACATGATCAGTTGCTGATATTCTTGCCATGATTTATAAGCATGTGCTCTTTTAGTGGGCATTAATTAAAGGTATCAAACCACATGTGATTATCATAAAGCGAAGTTGTACCAGCACTCCCATTGCAGCTTGGCTAAGGTATTGATCCAACTACAAAGTAGGAAAGTGTTATTAGAAACTAAAGCCAGATTTGCTTACAATAATCCATTACAGATACATACATCTTCCTATTCCAGTACCAATCTACATACAACAAATTAACAGAACAAATGACATCAATTTACATCACCAATCTAGAAATAACACTCTCCTCAGGTCAGTAATAAGCTTTCACCGAGTAAGTAGGTGATATAAATTGATGTGATTTGTTCAGCTAATTGGTTGTATGTTTGTTGGTGACTGGAATAGGAAGATTTGAGGCCTGAATAGTTTGGCCAATAGCACTAGCTCTATTTCATTATTAGAAGTGGAACAAAACTTCATTCTAAAGCTAAAGATGATTTTTAACCCCAAAATATACTCAAATGCACTGGAGATGAATAAGTTCTATATAGAATTTTGGGCATTATGTTTCAAGAACTGTAGCAAATATTGGTATTTCGCTGTAATCAATGAGGTATTGATTACTGAGAAATAGTGGTCCGGTTAAAACTGTGAAACTGGACATCTAACTACACCCGTGTGTTCATATGCAGATGGAAGAAATACTAGAGCCACAATTCATCTCAGATAGCAGAATTACTAGATACATACTCTGACAGTAGAGTCATAGGGTAAATGCGAAATCCACAGATGAACCCTGGATATCCCTCCTCTAATCTGCAGATAAACCGTGGATATCCCTCCTGTAATCTGCAGATAAACCGTGGATATCCCTCCTGTAATCTGCAGATGAACCCTGGATATCCTTCCTGCAATCCACAGATGAACCCTGGATATCCCTCCTGTAATCTGCAGATGAACCCTGGATATCCCTCCTGTAATCTGCAGATAAACCCTGGATATCTGTACCCGCCTAGTAATTATGCGATCCGCGGATGAACTATCATGGAATCGACCACACCGTATGTGTACGCCTCTCTGAGAGCAGCTTAGTGGTATATTTGCTTAACAAAGTACATGATTAGTGTGCATCATCACAGAAGAGGAATTACTATCATACATTGTTAATGAGTTCTACCAGTCTGGAGAAGAGGGAAATACTTGATGATATATTAGATTTCTTTCAATCAATAATTTTATAAAATTGTTAGCAGATAGTGTGTTGGCATTCTCCCGAAGATCATCAACTTCTTCTCTACCCTCCAACTTGAGATGAAACTCGCTGTCAAATATGTTCTGTATATCTAGTCTCTCCAGTGAAGTACTCTCAGGAATTCCTTTTACGACATTGTAACAGTAATGGCAGAATGATGTTGGATTGAAGGGTCCCACATATACTCCCAATACTTGTAGTGCTCCATTCCTCTCCACTATGTCCACTACTACAGCTGCTGGTACAGAACCAATTGGACATCTTCCACATAATAGTGTAGTAATATTAGTATTGGTGCAAGTAGCAGGCAGGTCAAGGGAGGCGATCTCGTCTTCAGGAAACAACTCAACTGTTTGCAATGAAGAGGGAGCAAACTAAATATTCAACAGTCCACTAGCAAAGCTATTACTAATGCACAACTGCAATTCCCCAAGCTTCCCAGAGGGTGATGGATGTATGAGTTGCTGAAGGGCTCAGCAGAAGTCCTGTGAGGATTCTTCATCGCTTAGAGGAGGTAGTGTTAACTTTTTCACATTGCTGGACACAAGCTGGTGGAGCAAATTGCTAAGCATGCAGTGGTCATATTCTGAATGTAGAAGATCAAGTTCTTCCATGCTAGTCATGACAGGAAGGGCCTGAAATATCTTGTTAAAAGTATCAGGACCTCCTCCTTCATACTTCAGGTAAGATACATCAGATAATGGTGCATCCTTGAAGTGGTTATCAGCTAGCTGCTCACCTTCTTCTAAATGGACACCAATTCTTCTTATTACACCACCACATGATAGTTTGTTTGATTTAATCCCCCAGACAAGACAGTCTAGTAGTATAGCTTCACCGATGTCAATGTCTTCCCAAGAAGCTTCAGAATAAGCAATGCAGTAACCAAGTGCATATGCATGCAAAGGTTGTGCAATCTGATCTTTTAATCTGCACTCTTTTCCAAAGAGTGATGGATAGTCAGCAGTACATTGAGCTTCATAAAGACACAGAATTACCTCTTCAGTTAAGTGTAATGGATCAAATTTTGGCACGGATTTGGTCAGACCAGCGACAAATCTATGTACCATTGGCTTTACATCTGTAGACTCCATAAAGCCCATCTCTTGTTCATCTGTACACTCTAGAAACTCAATCCGTTGTTTGTCTTCAACAGACAGCTGAGAGATGTGGTAGGCAGCAAGGAATTCTAGGACTGTTAGGTGAAGGAAGTTGTAGGATTTTGCACCTCCCCCACGCAGTGACGCTACTCTGTCAAGAAAACCAAAATGCTCTAGACTTGGATCCAAGTTATGGAAAATCACTTTCTGATCAGCAGTGCCTTCATAAGCTATTTGACATAACACAAGAAACTTTTGATATCGATCTCCAGGAAGATCTTCAGGAAGTCTTTTGAAATCTCTCAAAGTAACCTTTGGTTGATCTGTGAGGTCAAGATGTCTTTTTAAGATAGTGAGGCACAGTTCTATATAGAGCTCAGTCATGGTACTTGGCACGAGTCCAAAACCTGCTGGTCGATCCTTGAACAGGACTACCACAATCGCAGAATTTAAGGGAACGTACATCAGGCTGTTAATGGCTGGATTTTTAGCGGCTGAGATATAGCTACGAAACTCCCTCAACATTTCAGCATCTTGAAACACACTGCTAGCATATTCCTCCACTTGCTCATGAGTGAAGCCAAGAACTTCAATATGCTTATGTGGAGTACATTTTCTTAAGAGACTAGCAGTGGCAGAAGGTCTGCTGGTAACAAGAAATGTGCACTTTCGAAGAGCCTCTCCAGATACGATCTTGTCAACAAGAAAGCCTTTTCTCTTGAAGTTCCAATGGAAGTTCATTGAACCCATCCAGGATGAACAAGACCCCCTTACCACGGACATTTTTAACCTCCTCCGCCACACCTACAGCTTGCTCATCATCAAAGAGGTGAGCTACATTAGTGATGTTCTGCACAGCTCTCTCTCTCAACCTGAGCAACACCACTAAGTTATACTCCTTATCCCACTTCCGACAGAGCTCCCAGGATAGCGTGCTTTTCCCTATCCCAGGAGCTCCTTCAACCAAGATCAGTTGAAACGTATCTTTGTCGTCTCTCCCTAGATGCAAGACTTGCTCGACAGAGATCGCTTCTAGACCTTTCAAAACCTCTTTCACATCACCAGCCATCACCTTTTTTGTGTAGTCCTCACTGTTCTTGCGATGCTCCGAAATGGCAAGACGTATGTACTTTGTACTTGGTGTTATTCTGTCCTTTTTGATGGGATTGTTCTCATATATACCCTTGAGATCGTTGGCATAACCAGATATGGCAGAGGAGACGGTGGATGTGTTGGTGGACGATGAAGACGTAGTGGTGCGTGCTGAGGGGAATATTTGACCTGCACAAATGATCAGGTATTAATTAATACAATGCTGAAGGCATTATATACATACATCAAGTAATATTACGAAAGTTGTGGTATTCCTGTCTAGAGTACAAAGTTCATCTACAACACAGTTGTCTACAGCTGGTTAGCAAGACCACACAATGCACTCACAGCTCTAGTCAAGTCTCACCGAGAGTAGAGGTCTTGACCTTTCCCTTAGTATAGCAGTAATTTACACTAGTTTGGTGGTTTGTGTGTGATTGCCTTATGTGGTATTTTCGGGCAGTGCCCAGGGTCAGAGGTCAGTCTGGTTCAGGCGGCCAGGACTTGGGGGTAACTGCATTAAAAAAGGGACTTTGAATGGAATTGAAGTAACTGGTTACCTAAAGAGGTGACGAGGATTTACAATGGAATATATGTCAGTATCGTTGCATTCTAGCAGGGAACAGAGGGCTGGACAGCATATTGTGAAAGGTACTTCACTGCCAACGATGTGGATGAGCCAGCAAAGCTACCAGCTACTCTCCTGAGCTGCTGTGGAGTGAGTAGCCCCTGGGAGACCAATGGTCAAGTCATTCACAGAATTGATGCAGCTAGTGAAGGAGCACCTCACAGCACTTACGTCAGGCATTACGCAGAAGTTCAAATTCAACTCGCGCTCACAGAAACAGAATGGATCAGCTGCATATGTTGTGGCTGAAATATGTGGACTTTCTGAACATGGCAACTTCCAAGCAACGTTGCAGGACATGTTACGTGACCGCCTGGTCTGTGGCATCAGAGAAGTGAATGTTCAACGACATCTTTTAGATGAACCTGACATCAACTTCAGGAAGGCTTTTGAGTCTCCCCAATCAGCTGAAGCAAATGAACAGGATTCACAAGATCTAAAACAGCATCCTTATCCAAACAGGGTCCCATACAGTGGCCACTCGCAACTCTGATCATTGTGGAGGGCCACATGCTTCAGGGGATTACCACTTCAGGACTGCTGTCTGTCACTTTTGTGGAAAAAGACGGACAATTGTCCAGAGTCTGCAGGAGCAAGAAACAGAGTATTGGTCGAGTCATCAGGACAACCAACCATGAGAGAGTATTGGTCAAGTCATCAGGACAACCAACCATGAGAGAGTATTGGTCAAGTCATCAGGACAACCAACCATGAGAGAGTATTGGTCGAATCATCAGGACAACAAACCTTGAGAGAGTTTTGGTCGAGTCATCAGGACAATCAACCATGAGAGAGTATTGGTCGAGTCATAAGGACAACCAACCATGAGAGAGTATCAGTCGAGTCATCAGGACAACCAACCTTGAGAGAGTATTGGTCGAGTCATCAGGACAACCGACCTTGAGAGAGTATTGGTCGAGTCATCTGGAAAACCAGCCTTGAGAGAGTATTGGTCGAGTCATCAGGACAACCAACCATGAGAGAGTATTGGTCGAGTCATCAGGACAACCAACCTTGAGGTCCAGTCATCAGGACAACCAACCTTAGAGAGTATTGGTCGAGTTATAAAGACAACCAACCATGAGAGAGTATTGGTCGAGTCATCAGGACAACCAATCATAAGAGAGTATTGGTCGAGTTATCAGGACAACCAACCTTGAGAGAGTATTGGTCAAGTCCTCAGGACAATCAACCATGAGAGAGTATTGGTCGAGTCATCAGGACAACCAACCTTGAGAGAGTATTGGTCAAGTCATCAGGACAATCAACCACGAGAGAGTATTGGTCAAGTCCTCAGGACAACCAACCATGAGAGAGTATTGGTCGAGTCATCAGGACAACCAACCTTGAGAGAGTATTGGTCAAGTCCTCAGGACAACCAACCATGAGAGAGTATTGGTCGAGTCATCAGGACAACCAACCATGAGAGAGTATTGGTCGAGTCATCAGGACAACCAACGTTGAGAGAGTATCGGTCTAGTCATCAGGACAACCAACCTTGCAAGAGTATTGGTCGTGTCATCAGGACAATCAACCATGAGAGAGTATTGGTCGAGTCATCAGGACAACCAACCTTGAGAGAGTATTGGTCAAGTCCTCAGGACAACCAACCATGAGAGAGTATTAGTCGAGTCATCAGGACAACCAACCATGAGAGAGTTTGGTCGAGTCATCAGGACAACCAACCATGAGAGAGTATTGGTCAAGTCATCAGGACAACCAACCATGAGAGAGTATTGGTCGAGTCATCAGGACAACCAACCATGAGAGAGTATTGGTCAAGTCATCAGGACAACCAACCATGAGAGAGTATTGGTCGAGTCATCAGGACAACTAACCATGAGAGAGTATTGGTCGAGTCATCAGGACAACCAACCTTGAGAGAGTATTGGTCGAGTCATCAGGACAACCAACCTTGAGAGAATATTGGTCTAGTCATCAGGACAACCAACCTTGCAAGAGTATTGGTCGTGTCATCAGGACAATCAACCTTGAGAGAGTATTGGTCAAGTCATCAGGACAACCAACCATGAGAGAGTATTGGTCGAGTCATCAGGACAACCAACCATGAGAGAGTATTGGTCGAGTCATCAGGACAACCAACCATGAGAGAGTATTGGTCGAGTCATCAGGACAACCAACCATGAGAGAGTATTGGTCGAGTCATCAGGACAACCAACCTTGAGAGAGTATTGGTCGAGTCATCAGGACAACCAACCATGAGAGAGTATTGGTCGAGTCATCAGGACAACCAACCTTGAGAGAGTATTGGTCGAGTCATCAGGACAACCAACCATGAGAGAGTATTGGTCGAGTCATCAGGACAACCAACCTTGAGAGAGTATTGGTCAAGTCATCAGGACAACCAGCCATGAGAGAGTATTGGTCGAGTCATCAGGACAACCAGCCATGAGAGAGTATTGGTCGAGTCATCAGGACAACCAACCATGAGAGAGTATTGGTCGAGTCATCAGGACAACCAACCATGAGAGAGTATTGGTCGAGTCATCAGGACAACCAACCATGAGAGAGTATTGGTCGAGTCATCAGGACAATCAACCATGAGAGAGTATTGGTCAAGTCATCAGGACAGCCAACCATGAGAGAGTATTGGTCGAGTCATCAGGACAACCAACCATGAGAGAGTATTGGTCGAGTCATCAGGACAACCAACCATGAGAGAGTATTGGTCAAGTCATCAGGACAGCCAACCATGAGAGAGTATTGGTCGAGTCATCAGGACAACCAACCATGAGAGAGTATTGGTCGAGTCATCAGGACAACCAACCTTGAGAGAGTATTGGTCGAGTCATCAGGAGAACCAACCATGAGAGAGTATTGGTCGAGTCATCAGGACAACCAACCATGAGAGAGTATTGGTCAAGTCATCATCATCAGGACAACCAACCATGAGAGAGTATTGGTCGAGTCATCAGGACAACGAACCATGAGAGAGTATTGGTCGAGTCATCAGGACAACCAACCATGAGAGAGTATTGGTCGAGTCATCAGGACAACCAACATTGAGAGAGTATTGGTCGAGTCATCAGGACAACCAACCTTGAGAGAGTATTGGTCGAGTCATCAGGACAACCAACCATGAGAGAGTATATTGGTCGAGTCATCAGGACAACGAACCGTGAGAGAGTATTGGTCGAGTCATCAGGACAACCAACCATGAGAGAATATTGGTCGAGTCATCTGGACAACGAACTATGAGAGGGTATTGGTCGGGTCATCACGACAACCAACCATGAGAAAGTATTGGTCGAGTCATCAGGATAACTAACCATGAGAGAGTATTGGTCAAGTCATCAGGACAACCAACCATGAGAGAGTATTGGTCGAGTCATCAGGACAACCAACCATGAGAGAGTATTGGTCGAGTAATAAGGACAACCAACCATGAGAGAGTATTGGTCAAGTCATCAGGACAACCAACCTTGAGAGAGTATTGGTCGAGTCATAAGGACAACCAACCTTGAGAGAGTATTGGTCGAGTCATTAGGACAACCAACCATGAGAAGTATTGGTCGAGTCATCATGTCCACCAACCATGAGAGAATATTGGTCAAGTCATCAGGACAACCAACCTTGAGAGAGTATTGGTCAAGTCATCAGGACAACCAACCTTGAGAGTGTATTGGTCGAGTCATTAGGACAATCAACCATGAGAGAGTATTGTTCGAGTCATCAGGACAACCAACCATGAGAGACTATTGGTCGAGACATCAGGTCAACCAACCATGAGAGAGTATTGATCGAATCATCAGGACAACAAACCTTGAGAGAGTTTTGGTCGAGTCATCAGGACAATCAACCATGAGAGAGTATTGGTCGAGTCATCAGGACAACCAACCATGAGAGAGTATTGGTCGAGTCATCAGGACAACCAACCTTGAGGTCCAGTCATCAGGACAACCAACCTTAGAGAGTATTGGTCGAGTTATAAAGACAACCAACCATGAGAGAGTATTGGTCGAGTCATCAGGACAACCAATCATAAGAGAGTATTGGTCGAGTTATCAGGACAACCAACCTTGAGAGAGTATATATTGGTCAAGTCCTCAGGACAACCAACCATGAGAGAGTATTGGTCGAGTCATCAGGACAACCAACCTTGAGAGAGTATTGGTCAAGTCATCAGGACAATCAACCACGAGAGAGTATTGGTCAAGTCCTCAGGACAACCAACCATGAGAGAGTATTGGTCGAGTCATCAGGACAACCAACCTTGAGAGAGTATTGGTCAAGTCCTCAGGACAACCAACCATGAGAGAGTATTGGTCGAGTCATCAGGACAACCAACCATGAGAGAGTATTGGTCGAGTCATCAGGACAACCAACGTTGAGAGAGTATCGGTCTAGTCATCAGGACAACCAACCTTGCAAGAGTATTGGTCGTGTCATCAGGACAATCAACCATGAGAGAGTATTGGTCGAGTCATCAGGACAACCAACCTTGAGAGAGTATTGGTCAAGTCCTCAGGACAACCAACCATGAGAGAGTATTAGTCGAGTCATCAGGACAACCAACCATGAGAGAGTTTGGTCGAGTCATCAGGACAACCAACCATGAGAGAGTATTGGTCAAGTCATCAGGACAACCAACCATGAGAGAGTATTGGTCGAGTCATCAGGACAACCAACCATGAGAGAGTATTGGTCAAGTCATCAGGACAACCAACCATGAGAGAGTATTGGTCGAGTCATCAGGACAACTAACCATGAGAGAGTATTGGTCGAGTCATCAGGACAACCAACCTTGAGAGAGTATTGGTCGAGTCATCAGGACAACCAACCTTGAGAGAATATTGGTCTAGTCATCAGGACAACCAACCTTGCAAGAGTATTGGTCGTGTCATCAGGACAATCAACCTTGAGAGAGTATTGGTCAAGTCATCAGGACAACCAACCATGAGAGAGTATTGGTCGAGTCATCAGGACAACCAACCATGAGAGAGTATTGGTCGAGTCATCAGGACAACCAACCATGAGAGAGTATTGGTCGAGTCATCAGGACAACCAACCATGAGAGAGTATTGGTCGAGTCATCAGGACAACCAACCTTGAGAGAGTATTGGTCGAGTCATCAGGACAACCAACCATGAGAGAGTATTGGTCGAGTCATCAGGACAACCAACCTTGAGAGAGTATTGGTCGAGTCATCAGGACAACCAACCATGAGAGAGTATTGGTCGAGTCATCAGGACAACCAACCTTGAGAGAGTATTGGTCAAGTCATCAGGACAACCAGCCATGAGAGAGTATTGGTCGAGTCATCAGGTCAACCAGCCATGAGAGAGTATTGGTCGAGTCATCAGGACAACCAACCATGAGAGAGTATTGGTCGAGTCATCAGGACAACCAACCATGAGAGAGTATTGGTCGAGTCATCAGGACAACCAACCATGAGAGAGTATTGGTCGAGTCATCAGGACAACCAACCATGAGAGAGTATTGGTCAAGTCATCAGGACAGCCAACCATGAGAGAGTATTGGTCGAGTCATCAGGACAACCAACCATGAGAGAGTATTGGTCGAGTCATCAGGACAACCAACCATGAGAGAGTATTGGTCAAGTCATCAGGACAGCCAACCATGAGAGAGTATTGGTCGAGTCATCAGGACAACCAACCATGAGAGAGTATTGGTCGAGTCATCGGGACAACCAACCTTGAGAGAGTATTGGTCGAGTCATCAGGAGAACCAACCATGAGAGAGTATTGGTCGAGTCATCAGGACAAACAACCATGAGAGAGTATTGGTCAAGTCATCATCATCAGGACAACCAACCATGAGAGAGTATTGGTCGAGTCATCAGGACAACGAACCATGAGAGAGTATTGGTCGAGTCATCAGGACAACCAACCATGAGAGAGTATTGGTCGAGTCATCAGGACAACCAACCTTGAGAGAGTATTGGTCGAGTCATCAGGACAACCAACCTTGAGAGAGTATTGGTCGAGTCATCAGGACAACCAACCATGAGAGAGTATATTGGTCGAGTCATCAGGACAACGAACCGTGAGAGAGTATTGGTCGAGTCATCAGGACAACCAACCATGAGAGAATATTGGTCGAGTCATCTGGACAACGAACTATGAGAGGGTATTGGTCGGGTCATCACGACAACAAACCATGAGAAAGTATTGGTCGAGTCATCAGGATAACTAACCATGAGAGAGTATTGGTCAAGTCATCAGGACAACCAACCATGAGAGAGTATTGGTCGAGTCATCAGGACAACCAACCATGAGAGAGTATTGGTCGAGTAATAAGGACAACCAACCATGAGAGAGTATTGGTCAAGTCATCAGGACAACCCACCTTGAGAGAGTATTGGTCGAGTCATCAGGACAACCAACCATGAGAGAGTATTGGTCAAGTCATCAGGACAACCAACCTTGAGAGAGTATTGGTCGAGTCATAAGGACAACCAACCTTGAGAGAGTATTGGTCGAGTCATTAGGACAACCAACCATGAGAAGTATTGGTCGAGTCATCATGTCCACCAACCATGAGAGAATATTGGTCAAGTCATCAGGACAACCAACCTTGAGAGAGTATTGGTCAAGTCATCAGGACAACCAACCTTGAGAGTGTATTGGTCGAGTCATTAGGACAATCAACCATGAGAGAGTATTGTTCGAGTCATCAGGACAACCAACCATGAGAGACTATTGGTCGAGACATCAGGTCAACCAACCATGAGAGAGTATTGATCGAATCATCAGGACAACAAACCTTGAGAGAGTTTTGGTCGAGTCATCAGGACAATCAACCATGAGAGAGTATTGGTCGAGTCATCAGGACAACCAACCATGAGAGAGTATCAGTCGAGTCATCAGGACAACCAACCATGAGAGAGTATTGGTCGAGTCATCAGGACAACCGACCTTGAGAGAGTATTGGTCGAGTCATCTGGAAAACCAGCCATGAGAGAGTATTGGTCGAGTCATCAGGACAACCAACCATGAGAGAGTATTGGTCGAGTCATCAGGACAACCAACCTTGAGGTCCAGTCATCAGGACAACCAACCTTAAAGAGTATTGGTCGAGTTATAAAGACAACCAACCATGAGAGAGTATTGGTCGAGTCATCAGGACAACCAATCATAAGAGAGTATTGGTCGAGTTATCAGGACAACCAACCTTGAGAGAGTATTGGTCGAGTCATCAGGACAACCGACCTTGAGAGAGTATTGGTCGAGTCATCTGGAAAACCAGCCATGAGAGAGTATTGGTCGAGTCATCAGGACAACCAACCATGAGAGAGTATTGGTCGAGTCATCAGGACAACCAACCTTGAGGTCAAGTCATCAGGACAACCAACCTTAGAGAGTATTGGTCGAGTTATAAAGACAACCAACCATGAGAGAGTATTGGTCGAGTCATCAGGACAACCAACGATGAGAGAGTATTGGTCGAGTCATCAGGACAACCAACCATGAGAGAGTATTGGTCGAGTCATCAGGACAACCAACCATGAGAGAATATTGGTCGAGTCATCAGGACAATCAACCATGAGAGAGTATTGGTCAAGTCCTCAGGACAACCAACCATGAGAGAGTATTGGTCGAGTCATCAGGACAACCAACCTTGAGAGAGTATTGGTCAAGTCATCAGGACAATCAACCACGAGAGAGTATTGGTCAAGTCCTCAGGACAACCAACCATGAGAGAGTATTGGTCGAGTCATCAGGACAACCAACCTTGAGAGAGTATTGGTCAAGTCCTCAGGACAACCAACCATGAGAGAGTATTGGTCAAGTCATCACGACAACCAACCTTGAGAGAGTATTGGTCGAGTCATCAGGACAACCAACCATGAGAGAGTATTGGTCGAGTCATCAGGACAACCAACGTTGAGAGAGTATCG
Source organism: Cladorhizidae sp. MBARI D1340-BT2 (assembly GCA_028752905.1). Classification (NCBI taxonomy): domain Eukaryota; kingdom Metazoa; phylum Porifera; class Demospongiae; order Poecilosclerida; family Cladorhizidae; species Cladorhizidae sp. MBARI D1340-BT2. Next base: position 45,114,097 of record JAQNBH010000004.1, read on the forward strand.
GTCTAGTCATCAGGACAACCAACCTTGCAAGAGTATTGGTCGTGTCATCAGGACAATCAACCATGAGAGAGTATTGGTCGAGTCATCAGGACAACCAACGGTGAGAGAGTATTGGTCAAGTCCTCAGGACAACCAACCATGAGAGAGTATTAGTCGAGTCATCAGGTCAACCAACCATGAGAGAGTATTGGTCGAGTCATCAGGACAACCAACCATGAGAGAGTATTGGTCAAGTCATCAGGACAACCAACCATGAGAGAGTATTGGTCGAGTCATCAGGACAACCAACCATGAGAGAGTATTGGTCAAGTCATCAGGACAACCAACCATGAGAGAGTATTGGTCGAGTCATCAGGACAACTAACCATGAGAGAGTATTGGTCGAGTCATCAGGACAACCAACCTTGAGAGAGTATTGGTCGAGTCATCAGGACAACCAACCTTGAGAGAATATTGGTCTAGTCATCAGGACAACCAACCTTGCAAGAGTATTGGTCGTGTCATCAGGACAATCAACCTTGAGAGAGTATTGGTCAAGTCATCAGGACAACCAACCATGAGAGAGTATTGGTCGAGTCATCAGGACAACCAACCATGAGAGAGTATTGGTCGAGTCATCAGGACAACCAACCATGAGAGAGTATTGGTCGAGTCATCAGGACAACCAACCATGAGAGAGTATTGGTCGAGTCATCAGGACAACCAACCTTGAGAGAGTATTGGTCGAGTCATCAGGACAACCAACCATGAGAGAGTATTGGTCGAGTCATCAGGACAACCAACCTTGAGAGAGTATTGGTCGAGTCATCAGGACAACCAACCATGAGAGAGTATTGGTCGAGTCATCAGGACAACCAACCTTGAGAGAGTATTGGTCAAGTCATCAGGACAACCAGCCATGAGAGAGTATTGGTCGAGTCATCAGGACAACCAGCCATGAGAGAGTATTGGTCGAGTCATCAGGACAATCAACCATGAGAGAGTATTGGTCGAGTCATCAGGACAACCAACCATGAGAGAGTATTGGTCAAGTCATCAAGACAACCAACCATGAGAGAGTATTGGTCGAGTCATCAGGACAACCAACCATGAGAGAGTATTGGTCGAGTCATGAGAGAGTATTGGTCAAGTCATCAGGACAACCAACCTTGAGAGAGTATTGGTCAAGTAATCAGGACAACTAACCATGAGGGAGTATTGGTCAAGTCATCAGGATAATCAACCTTGAGAGAGTATTGGTTGAGTCATGAGAGAGTATTGGTCAAGTCATCAGGACAACCAACCTTGAGAGAGTATTGGTCGAGTCATCAGGACAACCAACCATGAGAGAGTATTGGTCGAGTCATCAGGACAACGAACCATGAGAGAGTATAGGTCGAATCATCAGGACAACCAACCATGAGAGAGTATTGGTCAGGTCATCACGACAACCAACCATGAGAGAGTATTGGTCGAGTCATCAGGACAACCAACCATGAGAGAGTATTGGTCGAGTCGAGTCATAACGAACCGTGAGAGAGTATTGGTCGAGTCATCAGGTCAACCAACCATGAGAGAGTATTGGTCGAGTCATCAGGTCTACCAACCATGAGAGTGTATTGGTCGAGTCATCAGGACAACCAACCATGAGAGAGTATTGGTCGAGTCATCAGGACAACAAACCATGAGAGAATATTGGTCGAGTCATCAGGACAACCAACTATGAGAGGGTATTGGTCGGGTCATCACGACAACCAACCATGAGAAAGTATTGGTCGAGTCATCAGGATAACCAACCTTGAGAGAGTATTGGTCGAGTCATCAGGACAACCAACCATGAGAGAGTATTGGTCGAGTAATAAGGACAACCAACCATGAGAGAGTATTGGTCAATTGGTCAATTCATCAGGACAACCCACCTTGAGAGAGTATTGGTCGAGTCATCAGGACAACCAACCATGAGAGAGTATTGGTCGAGTCATAAGGACAACCAACCTTGAGAGAGTATTGGTCGAGTCATTAGGCAACCAACCATGAGAGAATATTGGTCAAGTCATCAGGACAACCAACCATGAGAGAGTATTGTCCAAGTCATCAGGACAACCAACCTTGAGAGAGTATTGGTCAAGTCATCAGGACAACCAACCTTGAGAGTGTATTGGTCGAGTCATTAGGACAATCAACCATGAGAGATTATTGTTCGAGTCATCAGGACAACCAACCATGAGAGACTATTGGTCGAGTCATCAGGTCAACCAACCATGAGAGAGTATTGGTCGAGTCATCAGGTCAACCAACCATGAGAGTGTATTGGTCGAGTCATCAGGAAAACCAACCATGAGAGAGTATTGGTCGGGTCATCACGACAACCAACCATGAGAGAGTATTGGTCGAGTCATCAGGACAATCAACCATGAGAGAGTATTGGTCGAGTCATCAGGACAACCAACTATGAGAGAGTATTGGTCGAGTCATCAGGACAACCAACCATGAGAGAGTATTGGTCAAGTCATCAGGACAACCAACCTTGAGAGAGTATTGGTCGAGTCATCAGGACAACCAACCATGAGAGAGTATTGGTCGAGTCATCAGGACAACGAACCGTGAGAGATTATTGGTCGAGTCATCAGGACAACCAACCATGAGAGAGTATTGGTCGAGTCATCAGGACAACCAACCATGAGAGAGTATATATTGGTCGAGTCATCAGGACAACCAACCTGGAGAGAGTATCGGTCGAGTCATCAGGACAACCAACCATGAGAGAGTATTGGTCGAGTCATCAGGACAACCAACCATGAGAGAGTATTGGTCGAGTCATCAGGACAACCAACCATGAGAGAGTATTGGTCGAGTCATCAGGACAACCAACCAGGAGAGAGTATTGGTCGAGTCATCAGGACAACCAACCATGAGAGAGTATTGGTCAAGTCATCAGGACAACCAACAATGAGAGAGTATTGGTCGAGTCATCAGGACAACCAACCTTGAGAGAGTATTAGTCAAGTCATCAGGACAACCAACCATGAGAGAGTATTGGTCGAGTCATCAGGACAACCAACCATGAGAGAGTATTGGTTGAGTCATCAGGACAACCAACCATGAGAGAGTATTGGTCAAGTCATCAGGACAACCAACCATGAGAGAGTATTGGTTGAGTCATCAGGACAACCAACCATGAGAGAGTATTGGTCAAGTCATCAGGACAACCAACCTCGTGAGTTTGAATGAATCAAGTCCCTGAACAGGAGGAGATGAGGGGAAGGTGAGACTGCCTACACACTCTTTGCACTAGCTGGTGGGGGGAAGAAAAGGAAGTTAGAGCCCCTCATGGTGTCTGTAGAAGGGAACAACACTAGACTGGATATGGAAGTAGATACACGTGCTGCATGTCCATAATGAGCGCTACCACTTATCACCTACCATGGCCAAAGCATTTAGCACCTTCCTTGCAGCCAGCCAGAAACGGTTTCGCACTTACACAGGAGAGGCTTTGGAGATGTTTGGAACTATTGCAGTTTCAGTGAGCTACCAAAGCCAGCAAGCAGAGTTGGAATTGATGGGGGTAGCTGGAAGGGGCCCAAGTTTACTTGGTAGAGACTGGCTGTTGGAAGTCAAACTGGATTGGGGAGGCATACATCAAGTGCCAGCAAGACTTGCACAAACCTGATAATTCATTTAGGGCAAGCATGGAGGCATGTTCAAGGATGAACTGGTTAGTGGTTGGGCATCCAGCCAAGAT